>JARHVA010000348.1:682500-1882500 GCA_037957365.1 Torreya grandis
TATAAACATTTTTCTATAATCTTAGGTTTTTAAAACCTCACTCACAATTCTAAAATTTTCTATGAATCATTGTGAAATTGACCTCTTTCTATGAAACCCTAATTAACTCAAAACACCTAGCAAAAAATAAGGAATCCATTATGGGGCTTGTATTATCTATCCATTATTATCAAATCCCTATTCTTATACAAGTTGAAAACCATCACTCAATGTAATTTATTAAGAAACCATGGATGCAATCCCTAATCCCTATATGAATTTTCACTAGCATTAACAAATGGCATAGTGAAATAATAAGACTTCAAATCAAATCCTACTCTAAAAACTTTAGTTGTATTCTTCAAATAAAATTCTATATTTTTGTATTCAATGTATGGCTCATATTCTTTTTTTGCATTTATTATATGCATTACTACATATATGTATGTATTGACTTATAAAATTCAAATAGGGACCCTATTAGTGCATAAGTTGATACATAATGGGTGGGACAAGTTGAAAAAAGAGGAACTTAAACTTTGGGAAAAAAATATAAGGATCAAATAGACCCACAAAGAAAAGGGTCCAGGATTGTAGCAATACAGTCCTAGTTGACCAAGACTATAGCACTATTTTTTGAGTTGACCATAACCATACTAATTTTGTTCTAGGTAAAAGACATAAAATACCAAAAGAGTTTAAAGAGAGAAAAAAAGAGTAAAGAGAAGAAAATATGGCCCAAAAATAATTAAATATTTGATAATAAGAGTTAAATATAAATTGATGATCGATAAGCACACAAGTACCCTAGAATAATAAAAATTGACATCTAAAATTACCCCAGACTAAAAGTAGGTGTCTACTAAAACTTTAAGTTCATATGAATATTTCATAGTAGTAGATGAATATTCTCCTATACATGTGCTTAGGAATGGTATAAATAGTAAAGGGTTATCTCATTTGTTCTAAATGATGGTGGAAGTTCATGACAATAGATAACATTAGATGACCAAGTTAAATATCACAGAAGTTAAGCCATGAATTTTACTTGTCATAATGTGAAAAAACAAGAACTTGTCTATATAAAAAATGATGAAGGATTTATGTAGTGAAAAAATTATTCCATGTGAATATGTTATAGTGTATAATTGATCTCATCAAAAATAATTATTAAAATTGATTATACTATGCAAATGGTTTGTGAAAGTATCTCTCAAAATAGGAAACAGTTTTTTCAACTTTCTCCAAACAAAGTGAGAACTTTAAAATGAGAGAAAGATACCATAGTGTAAATTAATGCACATTAAATAAGTGAAGGCAATATAAGGCTTTACTAAGGTCTTCAAATAATATTATTACAGACATCTCATGAGTTTCGAAAATTATTCCTCACAAGTGTTTTAAGAGTGGTAAAAAATAGAAAATGTGTTAATAATGTCAAAACAAGGTAAGAACAAATGTTTCATTAAAACAAAAGATTCACCCCCTCTTATAATGGATTAAAAACTTTTATATTTTTATCTCATGAAAAATATATATAGGTTAGTATAATTTAATTATTTATAGGAAAATTAAAGCGTAGACACTTAATTTTGGTCTAGGAAAATTAAAGTGTTGTCAAATTGTATTGTTATACCTAGTAGATGTGTGTTTGTCAATTATCAATTCATAGTAAGCTCTTATGATGTGTTTTGTATTGTATAATTTATTTTTTTACCTTCCTCTTTTTCTCTCTCTCCTACCCTTTTCCTATTATTCCAACCTTTTGACAAGGATTGTAGCATTACATTTCTAGTCAACTATAACAATACCACTCTAATTATGGTCTGCTATAAATATATCACTATTTATCTGACACCCTTTTGTATGGATTATTTTGTCCCTTTCTTAGGATCCTATTCCTTGTGTTGTTATTTTATTAGTTTATCCCACTCTTTGTATAAAATTACGTACTAATAAGGTCTTATTTGAATATAAGAAATCTATAAAACACATGTACATTAATGCATATAGGATAAGATATATAACTGAGAGAAAGAGTGATAATTGAATTATAAGTAAGAGTGTATCATTTATTGTAAATAAAAATTGAGGTGTTTAGAGAAAAAATTATCCAATATTGAAGTCTTCATTTGCATTGTACCACTTGTTCATATAGTGTGAAAAATCATATAAGGATTAGAGCTTGCATCCATCAATTTATTTTTTAAGTGTGCCAAATATTTTCTTACAATATATTTCAAAAATAGGGGATTGATGATAATTTAATAATTACACAAGACCTTAAATTAATATCCCATATTTATTAGTTTGTGGTAGGTTTTTAAGTTTTCAAAAAAAGAGATTGATTTCCTAGTGATTTACAAGAAATTACAGAAAACTGGTGAAGTTTTCAAAGCCCAAGATTAGAGAAATAAGGTTATCAATGTTTTCTATAGAATTAAAATGTTGATAAAAACATATTCATATGGTTCTTATAGTGTGAGTAAATGGGTGCTACAATTTTTTTCATCTAGGAAAATTTCTCTAATCATCATATGTTTTTTGCTTTTCTTATCTAGAATTATTTTCCAATGTTTTATTCTTTTGTATGTCTCTAGATTTTTGAAATTTTGATATTATTATAATAACCCTTTATTTTAAAAATTAAAATATTTTATAATATTCCTATATTTATTTAGGTTTGATTTTACTATTGTATCAGGGTAAATTTGGTCAGATTTGAGTTACATTATTTATGGGTAGATGTATTACAATTTTATTTAAATCCACTTTCTTATATTTTTTTTGGTGAAACCATATTATCTTACAAATATTAGGGTTAAATATTTATTATATTATATTATATATAATTTTTATATGGATTATTCTATTTGTTGGGATTGTTCACCCTATCCCTTATGTGTGGTTTTAAACCCTAATTTGTTGTGCTTATTTTATTATTTAGAAATTATTGTATCTTCTATGTTACATATGTTTTCATCTGATGCCACCTAAAGTGAATATATTTAATACCATTACTATGTAAAGTGATATATTAAATTTCAATCTTATTGAGTTTGTTCAAATTACTTTGGTTACCACTAGAGCTTATTTGAAAAATAAAATGGTGTCTCTACAATTATGGTAATTCTTTTCCTATGTTCATAGGTTATATTATAAATGATGTTAAAACACTTGTGGACTATAATGTTATGAATGTAAATTAAATTTATAATTCTTATAATATTTATAACCATGATGAGAATGATAGATCTGAAAGACTCACTATGTTTAAAAAATGCATTCAAGTTTTTTCTTAAATAAATATATGTAATATTTATGTGTTGAAAGCTTCCCAAATCTAAAACCTAATTCAAGGTTCTAGAGATGAATATATATTGTATAGAGTGAAAAATGGATATTTGAATGCAATAGATATATATTGACCTTTTACATGGTACCTTTCTATGCTTTTTGATGTTATTTTTATCCATTTTTTTAAATTTTATTCCTCTATCAATGTTTCTATGCCTTCCCAAAATAGTCTCAATGATTATAGAGTTATTCTTAATTCTTCACTTATTACTTCTCAAGTTCCTCAACCATTTGAACATGATTACTAAATTTCATCTCTTATTTGTAAGGTTTCTCAATTGACCAACCCTTCCATTCCTGCCTATTCTACCACCAATTCTCTTGCAGTTCTCAAAATAATCAATATTATTTAAACTGACTTGTGTGGCATTCAAAACAAGATAAATTAATTTTTCTAAGGTATTAAAAGCTAAGTAATAGGTTCACCTCACATCATATATTACTTAACCCCTTTGATTTTGATGTTCTTGCTTATAGATTACCTATAGGTTTTGTATCTCCAAATTTTTAATTATTCATTGGTAAAAGAGATCCTTCTCATAATATTAAAACCTTTTATATTTGTTATATATACTTTGCACATAATGATAACTTATTCACTAATATATTTCCTATAAGTTTAAAATATTATGCCCTTGATTGGTTTTATATTTTTCCATGTAGATCTATACATTATTTCACTTATTTAGTCAATGATTTCTTAGCTCGCTATTCAATAAATATTATCATGGAATTTATAAATTCACAAGTTTCTCAACTCAAGCAATGACCTAATGAGAATGTTAGTGATTATGTGCTTAGATTAAAAACAATGGTTACAAAAATGAATAATTAATTACCTAATGTTGAATGAAAACTTATATTTTTTTGAGTTTTTATTTTACCAATTATAGACAAAGTGGTTTTCAATACCTATCCATATTTTGATGAACTTTTTCATGTGGCTAGAAACTATGAGATCAATTTTTTAGAGACAAAAATGCTTAATTATGGGACTAATGTGCATACCTTTAGTGGAGCCAAATTCCAAAGTAAAAAAATATTGAAGGATAAGAGTATTGGAAAGGTTTTTCAACTTAATAATGGGGCCAATAATGTAGTGAATGCAGTGGATTAACCATTTAATAGGCTAGTCTTATCACAACAAAGAGAATGAATAAAATTTAAAAGATTGAGTGACATTCATCAACAAGTGTTACAATGATTAGTTAATTGCAATGTGATTACATTATCTCATATTTTAGAGTTGGATCCAGTTATATCTATGCTTAAGACCTATGATAATAGTGCAGACTATGACTATCATGAAGTCTCTTGATATTCCTACAATAAATGCATAACTTTGAAACATATAATCTGAGACCTCACTGAAAATAACCAAATTTAGGTAGAGGATCTCAATAGTTATTTGAATGAATCAAGATCTCAACTAAAGAAATATTTAAAAATTATCTTCTAAATCATGCCACTCATCTAAATACTAAGAAAAAATTCATATGGTATACCTAATACAATCATAAAGAGATTATAAATGTGATCCACTTTATGGATTCATATATGTGGTAAATTTAATGTTAAAGAGACTCCAATTATATTATATGATCGTGATATATTATATGATCGTGATATTCTAAACTATGAATCTAATAATAGATCACTCTTTGTTACAAATTTTTTGGGTACACTTTCAAGGGAAACAAGTGTAATTATGATTGATTATGGTTCAAGTATAAATGTGTGAACTTAGAAAATTGTTACTAGTTTTGAATATTGTCAAAAGAACTTAGCTAATACTACCATAGTTATTAAAGGATATGATATGATCACTATGAATCCGCTTAGACTCATTACATTAAACATCATAGTGGGTCCTAAGACCATATTATTTTGGTTTTTAAAACACCTAGAATTTATCTTATGTAATTATTTATTATTTAATTACATTAATTTAGCATGTTTATGTTAATGTTATATATTTGAATAAAATTAAAAATTATGTAACATCTTACAAAATTCCATTGGGTGAAAACCCCCATTCATTGGCCATACTCTAGTTCACATTAGCTATCATTTAAATGACCACTTATGCTCACATAATCCAATTATTTATACCCCCTCGAATTCATGGGCACACATACGCCCCTCTTTCCCTTCTTTTAAGATCTTTAACTTTTTTAAGTTGACCTAGGTGTTCATAGTTCCTAATTTAATTTCAAATATTTATTATAAATAAATATGCATAGGAATTCATTTTAAATGTTACACAAGAGAAATAATGAAATATAACATAGAATCTATGACTTTTTATATCTCATACATAAGGATAAGGTCATTTTCGTACACATCAAACTATTTTTTACTTGCATGAGTGCCAATTACCAACTCTTCATCAAAAAGGGGTATGACTGAAGTATACCCCTCATAAAACTCCCCATTTGTATGCTCTATAAGGTCTCTTTGAATAAAATTAGGGTTTGGATCAAGGATAAATAATTTTATAAGTTACGTACATTAAATCAAGAATTTTAGAGAGATTTTTAATTAAAATACATGGACAAAGGTTCTTGCATAATTCCATAAGGTTCTAACTATATTAATATAAAATAAAAAGGATATATACAATGAATTTTGTGAAATAAAGAGAGAGTTTTATTGACTTGAGTAAATGAGCAAAACCCAAAAAAAAAAATTAGAAATGGTAGTGACATCCAATTTTTATGCTAATTATGGTGTGAACAAAGTAGATTAAATTATGGGAAATACATTGTAAATTTTGAGAAAAGAAAAGAGATTTATTATCAGCTCAAGTAGAGATCAAAAAATTGACATCATTTCAAATAAAAATATATTTTCAACCATCTTCAACCTTCAAAAATGAACAAATATGTCAAAATCAAGATATCAACTATATGAACTCTATTTTTCAATTACAAACATTATTATTTCTCAATTCTTACACATTATGTCTAATTTTGATTATTATATTTCATTTGCATTTGTATTTTGTGCATGTTTACATCAGTTTAGTGTACTTTTATTATCCCCTCATTCTACACATTCCATTAAAACATTTTAGTGAGCTCGTATCCTCTTACAACCCTTAGGGTTAAATTGTTACTCTTATTATATATTGGATCTAATTCTATCTACATATTTTCAACTATAATTTTCATGATTCCTTATATTTTAGGTTTATCCCTTGCATTACTATGTCATATTATCAGGGTTACCTCTTGTTTTTTCCTAGTGTTATTCACATTGTCTTGCATACTCGTTTTTCCTTCTAGGGTTGGTTATTATTTTTTATTATCATAGATCTTATTTTTATAATCTTAGATCTAATTTATATAAAGTTTCACTATTTTTTTTTATATATTAATGGCATTAGTTCCTTGTGTTTATCTTACAATATCTTCATACATCTCCACTGTATTAAACCCTCCTATTACAACTATATCTTACATATTCGTAATGTTGTTTTTTCTCATGGTTGTGCTATTATATCTCTTTAGTCCTAACTATTTTATGATTTATTTGAAATCTAGTGTACTTGTGATGACTCACCCTTTAGATGTATTTATTTAGTTGTTATAAATACTTCAATGAATTTCATTCCTTTTCATAATTATAGAAGATGGTAATTATGATTATTATAATAGTGGCTCTATTGATTATTAAAGTGAGTATGATCTATGTGAAAAATTAGAGCACCTAGGTTTAAAACATGTTAGACCAAATGAAAATTAAAATTTTAAAAATGTACTGGGTGCTTTTTATTTTTGTATGATTCCATGCCAAATTTTGATATGAAAAAATCAATTATTAAGGAAAGATGTGTTAGTTTCAAGTAAAGTAATCTAGAGCAATATGGGATTAAATTTAGATGTATATAACTTATTGATACTTTTATAGAACATAATGTGAATGAAAATAACTATATTTATACTTATAAATAACCACTATAGATAATGATATGAATTACAAGTTATGAATGATGATAATTTGGGTAATGATGTGATGGTGAAGGAATAAAGAAAGAATCAAACTTGTAATTTTGCTTAGGAGTGAGATTATGCCTACAAGCCTTATTGAGAGTAAATGGATGTTAAAAAGGAGAATTTATACCTTAAAATTATTTATCAAATTAATTTTATGTTTACTCAACTCATAAAAATGAACTACTCCTTTGTTCAAACTTGAAAAAGTAAGATAATGGAAAAACATGGGTTTTCTAGGCTTGGGAATTAGGCCTACAGACTGAGTTTTTAGGATAACTTTATGTAAAGATTAAAAATAAATTTAAAACAACTTTTAAAACTTTAATAAAAACTTCATATGCATCCCTACCAAGTTTCATCAATTTTGGAGGGTTCATTTTTCTTTTATAAGGAATTTTTGTCCTCAAAACCCTAGTCGACTTGTACATAGGTCAAGAAATATATTTTAAGTGAAATTTAAATTTAAAGACCTATTTTTAAAATATATAAATTTTATAAGTTATAAAACTAATATATTAATCGTTCATTGAATTTGGGACTATGAACAATCCTAAAATGTGAAGAAACAACTTTTCCTTCACTGTACATGCACCTTTGATTGATTCTAATAGACATGCTTATATTTTAAAACCTAAAAATTGAATTAATACCTTAAAAACACAAATATATGATTTTAAAATGAAAATAATACTCACTTAAATTAATTCTTAGATTGAATTTTCAAATAGAAACATAAATGAAGTAATTTTTCATTATTTTAATGTAAACTTCTACTACAGTCCAGCTAATACCTTATATTTTGAGCTTTTATTTTTATTTTCTTGAAATATTTGAATATTGATCTCTTTTTCATATATTATTATCCTCTCCAATATAAATTTTATCTTTATTTATCCTTTATTCTTTGGTCCAACTCTTAAACTCTCTTAAATTACCCAACTAACTCACAAACTCAATATAAGCTTTTAACCTTAATTGAGTTTTACATGGTTATTCAAGATTTAAGTCATTAAGATTATTAAAAACATGTCATAATTTATTATTTTAACCCATAAAATAAGTATCATGACATTTGGAAGTATTATAAAATGAGAAAAACTCCAAAAAAATCTAAAACAAGTTTGAAAATTCAAATTCCCTGTTTTGCAGTAAAATGGAGAAAAAACAATAATGACCAAAAAAAAAGGAAATTAAATCATGAAAATACTTCCTAAAAAAAATATGACCTCTAACATATATTCAAGTAAAAATTTACAATACTTAACATCTAAATCCTAATTCTCCTTTAGTGCAAAATCTTTCATGAGCTCTTGCTCATGAGGTCTTCAATGGTGGTTCCATATTGAAGTATTTATAATGGAGTAAACTAAGAAGAATATTCAAGTGGATGATTATTCCACTTGAAAATATATTTAAAGTACTCATTTCCTTTGGTTCTCTTGATAACTTTATTATCCAAAATAGTTTCTATTTCCTCCTTTTGTGCCTTGGGTAACTCATGTTCCCAATCAATGGCATGTTCTTGATCATATTTGGGTGTATTTTTTGTTTCTTATCCTCATATATAAGCATAGATAAATAATACATTAAAAATGGGTGAGATCCCAATATCAGTTGGAAGTTCTAGTTCATCAACATTTTTAGAAAATTTTCTCAAGACCTTACAAGGTCCTATCTTCTTCAACTTGAGTTTATTATATTTAACTTTAGGAACCATCTCTTTCCTAAGGTGTGATAAAACCAAATCACCTACCTAAAATTAATCTTCCTTCCTTCTCTTATCATCACCCCCTTTGTACTTAATGGCACTCAATTCCAACTTCTTCTTGACTTGCTCATGTATCTCTTGCATGGCTGTAGCAAAGTCGTCACCTTTCAAAACTCATCTTCTCTTGTTTACCCAAATATATAAGCTCATAAACAATTATTTAATTACTTCCATAGACAATATAAAATGGTTTGAAACCTATACTTCTATTAGGTGAATCATTGTATGTAAATTTAGCTTGAGTGAGTGCATGATCCCATTGCTTTGGACTATCGCTTACCAAAAATATTAGTATATTGCCTAAGATTCTATTGGGAAATTTAGTCTGACCATCAATTTGAGGATTACGGGATAATCTAAAACTCAATGTGGTTCCCAAATTTTTCTAGAGTGTTCTCAAACAAACTTTGTATCCCTGTTTTAAATAATGCTTCTAGGAATCCCATGTAACCTTACCACCTCTTTGAAGAATAAATTAGCAATGTGAGTAACATAATTTATCTTATTACATGTTATTAGATGTGTCATTTTTAAAAATATATCAATAAAAAAAATATGGGATGATCACCTCATTTTGTTCTTGGCAAACCTAGTACAAAATCCATACTTATTGCATCCTATGGCCTACTTGCAATAGGTAGTGGATGATATAGACCTAAATTTTGAATATTTCCTTTAAAATGTTGAAAAATCTTAAATATTTCCATAAATTTATTGAAATAAACTTATATTTTTGGCTAATAATAGTATGTATTCAACTGAGCAAGGGCCTTTATTTGTCCAAAATCTCTTGCTAAACTACCACGATGATTCTCCTTCAATAAATTGTCTATCATTCACCCCCTAGGTATGAATAGTTATTTGTATTTAAATAAAAACCCTTCTTGTATCATGTATTACATACATATACTCCTATCCATGATTTTTGGATTCCTAGAAGCCTCATATGCTTCTTTGAAATTTGGATCTTTCTCATGCATTCTTTTAATGAATCAAATCCTAAACTACTCACTTGAGACTCATGTATGATCATACTGCTTCTACTTAATGCATCATCTACCTTATTGGATGACCCAATCTTATGCTTTAGAATTTTTTTTTTTTAAATAATTATATCCATTTCACATATCTTTGGCTCAACTTGGTTTGGCTATTGATGAATTGCAAAGCATGATTGTCTATATATATCACAAACTCCTTAAGAAACAAGTAGTGTCTTAACTTATTAAATGATTGGATGATGGCATATAATTCTTGATCATAACCTAAATACTTCTTATTATGTTCATTTATATTTCACTAAAGTAAGTAGTGTGTCTTCTTTCTTTACTTAAATTAATTCCAATGGCTAGTCCACTAGCATCACATTCAACTTGAAAAAGTTTGTTAAAGTCAGGTAAGGCTAAGATAGGATGATCAATTATTTTTTAATTTAAAATTTGAAATATTTTTTCATTTTATTTATTCCAATGAAACTTATTTTTATCACTCTATATATTCTCAACAATAGGTGCACAAAATATTTCTAAAGTTTCTAACGAATTTTCTATAGAAACTAGCTAATCCATGAAAATTTCTTACCTCAAAAATAGTTCTTGGAGTAGGCCACTCCACTATTTATATTATTTTTTTTTGTTCCATCTTCAAATAATATTTTGAAATGACAAATCCCAAGTAAACTAACTCAATTTTCATGAAGGTATACTCCTTAAAGTTAATCAACAATTTCTCTTCCTATAGCTTGTTCAACACCATCCTACTATGTGTGATATGTTCTTCCTTTGATTAATTGAGGATAAATTTTTTATAAAAGTAAACAATAAAAAATTTACTTGTAAATTTATTTAACACCTCATTCATTAGCCTCATGAAGGTACTAAGAGTGTTGGTCAAACCAAATGACATAACAAGCCATTCATACAATCCATCATTAGTTGTGAAGGATATTTTCCACTCATAACCCTCTCTAATTATAATTTGATGGTAACCAATCTTCAAATATATATTTAATAATTATTTTTATTCACTCAAAAAATACATTAATATCATCCATTCTATGCAAGGGAAACATGTTCGTGATAGTTATCTTGTTGATGGCTCTAGAGTCTATGCACATTCTCCATTTTCCACCTTTCTTAGGAGTTAAGACTATTGGTATAACACATGAAATAAGACTCTCTCTAATCATACCTTTGTCTAATATCTCATTTAATTTATTTTTTATCTCTTAATTATCTTTAGGTGTCATCCTATAAGTTGCTTTGTTTGGAAAACTAGCTCCTGGAATGAGATCCATATGATTACTTATGCTCCTCATTGGTGGCAACTCATCAACCACTATATCCACATATTCATTCAAAAAAATTGAAATTTTCAAAATGAAAATAAATTAAATTAGTGGTTGTAATTATTTTTTTGGGTTTGGAAACCAATTCGCAACCAGTCTCTTCTTCTTTTATCAACTTTGAGAATTCTTTTCCACCTACTATCAACACCTTGGTATTATTTTCAGTTTCTTCATTTCCATCCTTCAATGGTGTTAAGGTATGCTTATTTCCATCCTTATCCACTATATATGTGTTAATACTTCCATCATGTATATCCCTCCTATCAAACTGCCAAGGTATACCAAACAACATGTGGGAAACATCCATAGGCATAATGTGACAAAATACTTCATCATTTATAGTTACCAATTAAATATCAACCCTACATTGTTCATTGACTAGTACTTGATGCCCCTTTTGTATCCAATATACCTTATATATTGTAGGATGTATCAATATCTGCAATCATAATTTTTTAACTATTCATAAAGAAACCAAGTTATCTATATTACTACTATCAATGATAATGTTAAAACAATTACCTTTTGATTTGCATGTAGTCTTGAACAAATTCTTCCTTTGGACTAGTTCCTTCACCTCCTTATTTGGATTTATTATAAATCTCTTCATAAATAAAAATTCTCCATTTTATTTTACTAATTATGGAAAAAGTGGTTTTCGATACCTATCCATCTTTTGATGAGATTTTTCATGTGGTTAGAAACTATGAGATCATTTTTTTAAAGACAAAATGCTTAATTATGGGACTAATGTCCATACCTTTACCTGAGACAAATTCCAAGGGAAAAACAATCAAGGATAAGAGTATTGGAAAGGTTTTTAAAATTAAGAATGAGGTCAATACTGTAGTGAATGTGGTGGATTAACCACCCAATAGGCTAATATTATCACAAGAAAGAGAATGAAGAAAATTTACAAGATTGACTGACATTCCTCAACACGTGTTATAATGATTACTTGATTTCAATGTGGTTATATTATATCCTATTTTAAACTTGGATCCGTTTAGTTATATGCTTAAGATCTATGACAATAGTGCATAATATGATTATCATGAAGTCTCTTGATATTACTACAATAAATGCATAACTTTGAAACATAAAATCCAAGACCTCATTGAAAATAACCAAATTTAGGTAGAGTATCCCAACAGTTCTTTGAATAAATCAAGGGATCAACTAAAGCAACATTTTAAAAAATTAAAAAAACCTCTTTTAATTCATGCCATTCATATAAATACCAATAAAAAATTCATATGGTAGATCAAATGCAATCACCAAGATCTTATAAATGTGATTCAAATTATGGATTCATATATGTGGTAAATTTAATGTTAAAGAGCCTTCTCCAATCATATTATACGATCAAGATATTCTAGATTATGACTCTAATAATAGGTCACTCTTTGTTAGGTATTTTTTTGGCACACTTTCAAGGGAAGCAAGTGTAATTATGATCAATTATGGTTCAAGTATAAATGTGTGAAATTAGAAACTTGTCACTAGTTTTGGATATTTTCAAAAGGACTTAGCTAATACTACCATGGTTATTAGAGGATATGATTGGATTACTAGGAATCCACTTAGACTCATTACATTACACATCACAATGGGTCCTAAGACCATATTATTTTGGTTTTTTTAGACACCTAAAATTTATATTATGGAATTATTTAGTGTTAAATTACATTAATTTAACATGTTTGTGTTTATGTTGCATATTTGGTTAAAATAAAAAACTATGCACCATCTTACCCAATTCTATTCGGTGAAATACCCCACTCATAGGCCATACTCTAGTCTATATTATCTAGATTTAAAATTTCCCACTCATCCTCACACAATCCAATTCTTTATACCCCCTCTAAGTCATGGGCACACATATGCCCCTCTTTCCCTCCTTTTAAGATCCTTACCTTTTAGAATTTGACCTAGGTTTTCATAGTTACTAATTTAATTTAAAATGTTTCCTATAAATACATATGCATAGGAATTCATTTTAAATGATACAAAAGAGAAAAAGTGAATATCACATAGAATCTGTGACTTTTTTACATCTTATACATAGGGATAATGGCATTTTCATACACATAAGACTATTTTTTTACTTGCATGAGTGCCAATTGCCAAATCTTCATCAAAAAAGGGTCTAAATGAGGTATACCCCTCATAAAAAAACCCTATTTTTATGCTCTTGTAAGGTATCTTTAATATTTAAATATGGTTTGGATCAAGGAGAAACAATTCTATAAAATACATGCATTAAATCAAGAAGTTTAGAGAAATTTCTAATAAAAATACACAGATGAAGGTGATTTCATAATTTTAAAAGGGTCTAACTCTATTAAGATAAAATAAAAAGGAGATATGCAATGAATTTTGATAAATAAAGAGAGTTTTTTATCGACTCAAGTAAATGAGCGAAACCCAAAAATTATTTTGAAAATGGTAGTGACATCAAATTTTTATTCTAATTATGTTGTGAACAAAGTAGATGAAATTATGGAAAATACATTGTAAATTTTGAGAAATAATAGAGTTTTTTAATCAACTCAAGTAGAGATCAAAAATTTGACATCATTTTGGATATAATATATTTTTAGTCATATTCAACCTCCAAAAATGCATAGGTATGTCAAAATCAAGGTATCAACTGTATGCACTCAATTTTTCAATTACAAGAATTATTATTTCTTAATTGTTACAAATTATGTTTACTGTTGTATATTATATTTAGTTTATATTTGCATTTTTTTCCTATTTACATCACGTTAGTGTACTTTTATTATCCTCTCATTATACACATTCCATTTAAACATTATTGAACTCGTATCCTCTTACAACCCTTAGGGTGATACTCTTATTATATATTGGATCTAACTATATCTATATATTTTCACCTATAACTTTCATGCTTCCTTATCTTTTAGGGTTATACCTTAAATTATTGTGTCATCTTATTAGGGTTACCTCTTGTTTGTGCCTAGTATTATTCACATTATCTTCCATGCTCCCTTTTACTTCTAAGGTTGGTTATTATTTTTTATTATCATAGATCTTGTCTTTATAAACCATAGATCTAATTTATATAAGGTTTCACTATTTTTTTTATATATCACTAGTCTTAGTTCCTTGTTCTTATCTTACAGTATCTTCATGCATATCTATTGTGTTAAATGTTACTATTATAATTATATCTTGCATATTCATAGTGTTATTTTTTCTCATGGTTGTGGTATTATATCTCTTTAGTCCTAATTATTTTATGTTTTATTTAAAATCTAGTGTACTTATGATGACTCACCCTTTGGATGTATTTATTTATGGTGTTACAAATGCTTATATGAATTCCATCCCTTTTCATAATTACAGAATATGGTGATTATGATTATTATAATAGTGGATCTGTTGATTATGTTGGGTGAATATTTTGTCAATCAGCTAACTGATGAGCAAAATAGGTCTCTTCAACCACAACAAGGGAGATTGATCGGCCAAATGTGTAGGTTTACCACATCAGAGGTGGACAAATCTCTCCTCTCATCAAGGGGAGGTTCCTTATAAATATAAAGGGGATATATACTATATATATAAGCAAAAAATAACACTCAAGGGTAGGAATACACCATCCATCTCTCTTTTTTCAAAGATGATGTTCACAGACAAAGGAGAAATCTTGGTGATAATATTGAAGGCACTTCTCTTCTTTTAGAAGTTGTCTTGCAGCAGGGCATAGGAGTTCTTTCTAGTGGGTAATCAACAGGTAACAAGGGTTCAGTAACCAGTACAATGAGGTGTAGCACAAAGTCTCCACCTCATCTACCCAAAGAGTGAAATATGAAGGATAATGGAAGCACAAATTCATCCCAAGATCCTTTACATAGAAAGAAACTAAAAACACACATTGAAGATAACTATGATAGCACAAAGTCTTCCACAGTTGGCTTGAGGACACCTTCCTGATTACTTCCACTAGTTCTGCTTATTTCAATAAAATGGACAAGAACGCATTCAGGAAATAGACATAAAAACAATCTCCTAAAATGACAGAAGCTATAA
Source organism: Torreya grandis (assembly GCA_037957365.1). NCBI lineage: Eukaryota > Viridiplantae > Streptophyta > Pinopsida > Cupressales > Taxaceae > Torreya > Torreya grandis. The sequence continues at coordinate 698,009 of JARHVA010000348.1, forward strand.
CAGCACAAAGTCTGAAAGTAACTTGCTTTCTCATTCAAACAAAGAAATATGATGAACAATCTGAGCTCAAAGTCTTAGTAATTGCATCTCAATTTTGGCAGAGTTTCACTTCTATAATGGCAAAGATCTCCCTTGCATAAAACAAGAGTTTACAATATATAGCACCAAGGAAGGTTTGGTGCTTTGTTCCATGAAACAGCCCATGCTGCAGTCAATGTATTGAATGCATTTTTAGTTCTGTCGAGGGATCATGCTTGGAATAGTGCATCAGTCTTAACTGTGGCACGCTAATTCATCTAACATGTCTCCTCCAAAGTATAGACTGTCTGGTCCTTTCCTCCTTAGTTGTGCAACTATCCATTTTGCCTTTACTTCATGGAAGAAAAATAGGCTACATCCTTGATTTGGCATGCTTAGAAGTCTACTTGGTGAACTGTTTCACCTACTGGAAATAACTCCCTTGTAGATATTTCTAATCTTTTTGTATTGTTCTCTCTTCCCTGTAGCAATTTGAGCTCTCGAGCTCTCTTTTCAACTAGTCGCTTGGTTTATTTTTTAAGTTCTATGCTATATTTGAAAACTAATAGATATTCTATTACCTTAAATTTGACGTCTGCGGGCCCGTCAATGGTTGTTGGCTATTTGAACCATGTTGAACCATGAACCTCTGAACCTTTGAAAGTTCATTGGTTCAATAGTTCAATAGTTCAGGTGGTCTTTATCAGTTCCCTAGTTCAATCTCTTCCTTGCTTTGTCTAGAGCTTCCTTGCTCTTTGGTTGAACCATCCCTTTGAACTAGTCTCTGGAATCATCCATGTTCTGCCTTTGTCTAGGGCTTCCTTTGAACCATTAAACTTTGAACTCTTTCAATTCAAGGTTCAATCAGTTCATTTGTTCATTCTTTGTTCCATTGTTTCCTTTATTCTTCTAAGTCCCTTTGAAGCCTTAAAATTCCTTTGGCTCTATGTCCTTGGAATGCCCTGAAGGGAAGGTGTCCCTTCAGGCTTTGAGAAAGGTACTTTTTGTTGGTGTCAAGAGCCCCCCATAAGGGTACCTACCCTTCGGGTGGCCTCCGGGCTTTAATTCCTTCAGAGAGTCTTCGGGCTCTAATTCCTCTAGACAAAATATCTCGAAGGAATTCCTTCGGACAATTTGTCTGAAGGAAATCTTTCATTGGCTTCTTCCACTTTCTTTCAAGCTTTTCCTTTTGGGATTTTCCTTCAGATAAAAGTTTGAAAGAATTCTTTCAGACTTTTTGTCCAAAAAAATTCACCTTGTCTTTTCAAAATTCTTCCGCAAAAAATCCTTTCGAAGGAATTCTTTTGGTTCCTTAAACAAATCTGAAGGAATTCCAAATTTTTTCTACCTTGTTCACTTTTCTGAAGAAAATCTTACCCTTTCGGCCTTCTCTTTGATCTTTGAACCAATGGTCCATGCCCTCTGCAAGGGCACCTGCCTTTAGTTCATTGCCCTCTGCAAGGGCACTTGTTGCTTCGGCTTTGGGGCAGTCCTTTGAACCTTTGAACTAACTGATTGAACCAACTTTGGTTCAATGATTCAATGGTTCAATTTCTTTATCAGAATCCTTTGTTTTGGCTAAGTCTTTTGACCTCTTGAACCAACCACATGTTGAACCTTTAAACTATTGAACCCGTTGAACCTTTGAACCAAAATGGTTCAAGGTTCAACAGTTCAATGGTTTAAGCCTTCTTCTTTTCGTTAAGTGTTTTGAAGCCGTTGAACCTTGAAGCAGTTGAACTTGTTGAACTTTTTGTTGAAGTGCTTAACTCATTAAGATTGACGATACCATTGAACCTTTGAACCTGTTGAACCATTTTGGTTCAAGGTTCAATGGTTCAATCCTTTGTTTGAAGATTGCTAATGAACAATTTTGGTTGAACCAAGGCATTAAACTAATCATGAAATTGCCTAAGTGTTGGAAACTTGCCCCTTTGAGAGAGATCACTTGTTGAAGCCATTGAACCTATTGAACCTGTTAATCTCTTAATTGAAAAAGCTTGAATAATAAAGAATTTGAATGCTCAGAATAATTTTTTGAGAAGGGAAGAGATTATTTTGGTCCTGTAAGACCAAGATAGTTCATATGTTATCCCAAAAATGAGTGACATTTTTAGGGACAATAGCTAGCTCCAGTTGGGGAACTTCCTTCAGTTGAAAACTTGGAATAGTTGAGGGGAGTAGAAACTAGAATCTCTAGTGCCTTTAAGTATGCCATTGGGCTATGGAGTCATGCTACCTAAAAATAAAGGTGCCAAAAAAAAATGAAAATGAAAAGCATAAAATATAACTAAAGACTTTACAAATATACATATGTGCAGGTGAACTTATCTGATACTTTAAGAATTGAAGTGCTTCAGATGCTGCCCATTATGAGGTAGAGAAAAGAGCGTGCCATCTTGATACTTCAATAAGAAGCTATTTTCACCATTGAGTTGATGGATAATAAATGGGCCTCTCCAAAGGGAATCAAATTTCCCATGCATTCCCTTTGGTTCTCTTCTCTTGTCCCATAATAAGACTTGATCCCCAATCTGGAAATCATAGTTTTTTGCTTTCTGGTCGAAGAGCTTCTTCACTAGACTTTGATGCACAGCAATTCGGTCCACCACCATAGTTTGTTGCTCATCTAGCTTAGTCAGGCCCATGATCCTCTTATCGATGGAGCTTTCATATGTCTGATCTTCAATTGCCTTAGCTAATTTCAATGTTGGCAATTCTAGGGTGATTGGTATTTCAGCATTGAGTCCATAAAGAAGTTGGAAAGGTGACATACAAATTGCCCTCTTGGGTGTAATTCTATCTGCCCATAAAGAATCAACCAATGCTTTGTGCTATGTTCGTTGGTTGTCATCCACCAGCTTCCTGATGATGGTCACCAGGTTCTTGTTGCTTGATTTAGCTTGGCCATTCCCTTGTGGAAAGCAATCAGAAGAGTGGGAGAGGGTAATACCATAGTAAAAACAAAACTGAGTAATCTCCTGGGAAGAGAAACAAGCTGCGTTGTCTGTGATAATCTTGGTTGGGACCCCAAACCTAGAAATGATGTTCTCTTTGAGGAAATTGCACACTACTTCTAAAGTAGCATGCTTGGTTGGAATAGCTTCCACCCACTTGGTGAAGTAATATATGGTTGTGAGGACATAATCATGTCCAAAACTTGAAGATGGGTTTACAACACCAATGAAATTGATTCCCCATTGCTGAAATGGCTCTTCTATCACCACTGGCTTAAGAGGTAGAGCAACTAATTTGGATCTTCCAACGAACTATTGGCATAGTTCATATTTTTCTACCCATTTGTATGCATCTTGAAATAGAGTAGGCCAGTAATACCTATCTCACAGAATCTTTTGGGCAGTTATAGGAGCAAAAAAATGTCCTCCATAGGAAAGATCATGGAAGGACTTCAAAAGTTAGTTCTGATGCTCTTTATCCATGCATCAAAGGAACACTCCATCAAGGCTCCTCTTATACAGGCCATTGTCCCACAGGACAAAATTGACAGCATTTAACTTGATAGTCCTCCTTTCTTTATGAGACAGGTGAGCAGGACACTCACCATAAGTAAGGAAATGAGCAATATTTGAATACCACTCATTTGTGGTGGAGACAAAGAGGACTATTGGCATGTCTTCAATTCCTTCTTCCCCATGCTCTATTTCTTTTAGTCTATTGTCAAAAATCAATTGGCATAGGCCCCTTCCCTGCACCAGCTTCGTTAGTTTGATGACTAGATCAAACTCTTAGATTTTAGCAATCCAATTCCCTCTTTTGGTTCCAAATTCCTGCTGAGTTAATATGGATTTAATTGTGGTGTCAAGAACCAGGGTAGTAATGTGTGAATTCAGGTTATAGAAGCAAAATGCTTTACTGCCTTTACCACTACGTAAGCATGCTTCTCCATGTTTGAGTACTTTAGCTCATGAGCTTTAAGAGGACAGCTCATGAAAGATATGGGAGATTCCACACCTTATTAGTTCTATTGAACAAGAATTGTTGAAAGTGTGTGCTCGGAAGCATAACTATATACGGTGAAATCCTTGGTATAATCTGGACAAACCGAAATTGGGGCATGAGCAATAGCCATCTTGATGTCTCAGAATGCCAATTTGCCTTCTTTAATCTAGCTGAAGGTGGACTTTCCCTTCATCATGTTAACAATATGGTGAGTCTTCTCAGCAAACTCGGGGATGAACCTTCATAAGAAATTCACCTTTCCAAAGAAAGAGTGAACTGCAGTCTTACTTATGGGTAGGGTAAGCTCCTGGATGGACTTGACTCTGTTTGAGTCAATCTTTATGCCTTCTCAGGACACAATGTGTCTTAGAAGTTTCCCTTCCATTACCCTAAAAATAGATTTCTTGGGATTTAGAGAAATGCCATTCTGGCGGCAGCATTCCATCACTTGTTGCAAATGGTGCACATGATCAGGATGATGCTTGGAAAAGACTGTTAGATCATCTAGGTACACTATAATGAACTTACCCATTTCATTTTTGAAAGTGAGGTCCATTGCCCTCTGAAAAGTGGTGCCAACATTTATCAGGCCAAATGGCATTCTTTGATAGTCAAAGGTGCTCCAAGGTGTGGTGAAGGCAGTCTTATGCTAGTCTACTTCACCAACTTCAACTTGATTGTATCTTGAGAAGCCGTCCAGCATTGATAACATTTTTGAACTAGTCACTATCTAAATCACTTGGTCCATGATGGGCAGAGGATAATTATCTTTTAAGGATGATTGATTCAAGTTCTTGAAATCTACACAAAGGTGAATTTCTCCATTCTTCTTCCTCACAAGGACTATGTTGGCAATCCATGTGGAACGATGGATTGGAAAAATTATCCTAGCATTCAGCATTTTTTGTATTTCAGATAGAATAGTACCTAATATCTTTAGATTGTACTATATGGATTTTTGCTTGTAAGGAACCAAATCACTCTTAAGAGGAATCTCATGGCAAATTTCTTCAACCCTAAGTGACTTCAGATCATCATAGGAGTATGTTAGGACATCCATGTACTAGCAGAGTAGAGTAGTGAACTTGAATCTCTCCTTAGGAGTGCATCACTTCCCAATGTTCACCATCTTGGGATCTTCTTTGGTACCCAAATTTATCTGATCAAACTCCTGGGAGGAGCTTGAATCCATTTGCTACTATTTGATGAATCTGTCATGTTTGTCAAATAGCTTCTCAAGGGAAACTAGGCCTTTTGGGATTTTATTCCCTTTAAGTTGCAAGAATTTTTCACCTGCGTCTGAACTTGATTCATAGACTGGTTCAAGCTTCTGAGGTTCACTACCTTTGAATTGCAGCTGTGCAAAGCTATATTTTCATTCCAAGAAGGCAATGATTTGGTTGTCATTATTAAACACCTACCAATGACTAGCATTATCAGGTACACTTGGTCAAAATACCAGCTTGATAGTGTACTTGTCTCCTTTGAAGTCAGGGTGAGGAACCAATAGAGTTGCTAAAATAGCCAAAGCATTAGCTCTGTCATTGAATTCCCTGGGTATGGCAGAGATGCTAAAAGCATCAAAGCTTTCAATTTGATCCCTAACTAGATTGCGGTAGTGGCACAATCTCTTATTTTTGATTTGATATAGGTTCTTTACCTGACAAACTACCATTTTAGCATCTCCTTTGGTATGAAGGAGTTTGATGCCTCTGTCTTGAGCTGCCATCAACCTAAGCAATAGAGATTCATACTCAGATGTGTTATTGGTGTTGTTAAACTGTAACTTGTATGAAGAAGGAAAGATATCTCCTTGAGGAGATATCAACACAATCTTGGCTCCTAAATCGGTAGAGGAGCAACTACCATCGAGTTCCAAAATCCATACCTCATCAGACATTGATTTTTCCTTAGATTCTTCTTTGTTTGGAGGGGGAGATTATTCTACACTTACACTGTGCTCCACCAATCCTTTTGTTGTTCTATCTGAACCAATTTTTAGGTTGACACATTTGGGAATTTCATCAGATGCCTCTTGGACTTCCTCCATGGATAAAAAGTAATTACCTATGCCTGAAGACTCAAACATAATTTGAGCTTCAGGTGCTGATGTCTGAGTGACCACATATTTTGCTTCCTTCTCAAGGAGCAATCTCTGCATAATGCCTTTAATAGGGATTCTCACCTCAGATAATTCCATGCTTAATTTTCCACCAACATCTTTGTATAAATTTCATCCAAGAAGGATGTCGTATGATGCTAGGACGTCGGCCACCAGGATAGTCATCTTGATTCTCTTATCTAGGAACACTGCAAATGCAAATTGGGCATCCTTAATTTGTCCTAGTAGTGGCACTTGTTTGTTATCCATGGAGAAATATCTCCCAAATGTCTTGGTCAGTGTGAGACCAAGGGATTCTACCACTTTAGCTAGCATGTCATTGTCAAATGCACCAGGATCAATGATGTAATTGTTCAATTGGAGTCGAGTTATTAGTAGGGAGACACAAAATGGTTTAGTCCTCCTAGGAGCAGTAAGAGGAGTAATGACAAGGTTATTCTTGGTGGATGTGTTCTTGGGGGGATCACGAGTTACCTTTAGAATTGCTTGTCCTACAGGGACGTCCTAGTTCTTCACACATTGAACCAACTTATCTAACTACTCAGGATTAGATTGAAGGACTTCAAATTTAGACATTTGAATTTTGGTTTTATTTATATGGTCAATTATGTCAAATATTTGAAATGAACTAGGAATAGAGGATGGGAGTTCATCCTTTTGGTTTTTGGGAGGGGGAGGATTGGTCTGCAAATTTGAAGTAGAAGGTGTAGGGATGTTTGATGTACTCACCTTTTTAGCAGTCACCAGGTCCTTTGGCTGGAAGGGCAGAGTGGTTCCCCGCTTATCAATTAAAATTACAGGCTAAGTTTGTTCCTCTATTTTCACTTTATCAGCTTACTAGGCTAACTGGTTCTTGGACCAGGTGAATACATCATAAGTTCCCTCAACTGATCCACCTTCACTTCTGGGTTCATCCTAGTAATTCAAGAAACCAATGTTGGAGTCACCAGCTAATTCTTCTTCTCCTTCTATGAAGATATTAGCGTCACATTCAAAGTTTAACTTAAGCTGAAAGGATAAATCTGATTCTGCTTCAAGATATCCAACTGCTAAATTGGTTGGAGGTGCTTTAATGGCCAATTTCCCTTGAGGGGGAGGAAGATGATTTGGCTTCCCTTGATTCCTAGCAACATGGCCTTGGTATGACTGATTGGGGAATGTTCTCCTTGGTACATCTCTGTATGAAGGAGCAGATGACATCCCTTATGCCATTTGTTTTTTAAGAGCTAGAAACTCATTTACTAACTTTTGCACCATTTGGATCAGTGGTGATTATAGGTGAGTATTCAGAAGATGAGGATTTACCTCTGTTATGATCTCTCCTTATCTTTCTTACCAAGATAAGGTCATCTTCTACCTTAGTAGCCAAATCTTGAGTAGCAAGAAGGTCTATGTGGCCAGCCTATCTCAGCAGAAAACTCACTTCAGGCAGCTGTGAGTTGATGAAGAAGCATTTAAGGTTCTCAGGTGTTGGCTGAGCAATTATAGGAATCTAGTTCCTCAGCTTGTCAAACTTGGCAATGAAGTCCCTCATAGGTTCATGAGGTTCTTTCTTCATCTATGTGAGTTGGGCCAGCAAGGCATGTGCATCTTCTGTAGGCTTGAACCTGGCTTCAAATTTAGATTTGAGTGTATTCCAGTCAGTCACAGTTTGGGCATGTAGATGGTAGAACCAATCTACAACAACACCTTGTAATGTTTCCACAAACAGCCTAATTGCTACGTCTTCATACTCCACACCTATCACACCACAGGCTATGCTGAAGGCAACAATATGTTCATCAAGGTGAACTTTCCCATCACCAAAGAATTTGGGAAAAATTTTCCTTGAATTGCATGGAAGCTCATGTAGAGGTGAGGTTAGATTGAGTGGGCCAAAAGAGTTACCCCAAGGGCCTTAAACTGCCATGATTGGATAATGGAAAGGGGGGATAATAAATTTGGGTGGAGTATGTATAGGCAAAGCTCTGTTGACAGCAAAAAAAGAAGATTTGCCTTGTGTTGGTGACCTAGTACGGGTAGGAGAAACACTCCTAGATTGTTGAACTTGAAGTTGGGGAGGGAACAAATCAAAATTGCCTTACTACACCAACTCAAAAATAGGGTCAACAACAACTTGGGCTCTCTAATTTTTGGTATAGCATGGAGTTTCTAGATTGTAAATTAAAAATGGGAAAGAACTGGCCCTACTTCAGCTTGAAGCTTGAGGCTTCAAACTGCGCACTCTTCCCCAGCGGAGTCACCAAAAAACTATTGGGTAAATATTTTGTCAATTAGCTAACTGATGAGCAAAATAGGTCTCTTTAACCACATCAAGGGAGATTCATCAGCCAAATGTGCAGGTTTACCACATTAGAGGTGGACCAATCTCTCCTCTCATCAAGGGGAGGTTCCCTATAAATATAAAGGGGCTATATACTATATATATAAGTAGAAAATAACACTCAGGGGTAGGACTACACCATCCATCTCTCTTTTTTAGAGATGATGTGATCCACATCCCTTCTCAAGGATACATCTCCCTGTTGAGGTGATCATCACATGCCACGTGTCTGATCAGTAATCACATTAGGTGCTTCGTGACTGGCCATATAGGGATCTGGAAGAGGACCCAAATCACTCTGGAGCTTTTGGTGTGACAGCTAGTCCTCTATTGGTATCAGAGCTAGGTCTCAAGGTTGAGACCCACAAAAGTTGGTGGGCATGATCCATACATCCCTTCTTAGGGATAGTGATACATTGCGACCATGTGTCTGATCAGGATCACCTCAGGTGCTTCAGTCCCTAGGCCATATAGTGGTCTGGAAGAGGACCTAGATCACTCTGGAGCTTTTGGTGTGATAGCCAGTCCTTTATTGGTATCAGAGCTAGGTCTCAAGGTCGAGACCCATGAAAGTTGGTGGGCATGATCCATACATTCCTTCTTAGGGATACATCTCCCCATTAAGGTGATCATCACACGCCATGTGTCCGATCGGGAATCACCTCGGGTGCTTCGTGGCTGGCCATATAGGGATCTAGAAGAGGACCTAGATCACTTACCAATAGAGGACTGGCCATCACACCAAAAGATCTAGATTGATATGGGTCCTCTTCTATACCACTATATGGCCCAAGGATTGAATCACTTAAGGCGATCCTAGTCAAACACATGGCAACAGTGTATCACTATCCATGAGAAGGGATGTATGGATCATGCCCACTAGCTTCCATGGGTCTCGACCTTGAGACCTAGCTGTGATATCAATAGAGGACTGGTTGTCACACCAAAAGCTCTGGAGTGATTTGGGTCCTCTTCCAGATCCCTATATGGCTAGCCATAAAGCACCTGAGGTGATTCCCAATCAGACATGTGGCATGCGATGATCACCTCAGGAAGGAGACATATCCCTGAGAAGGGATGTGGATCATGCCCATTAGCTTTTGCTGGTCTCAACCTTAAGACCTAGCTCTGATACCAATAGAGGATTGGCCATCACACCAAAAGCTCCAGAGTGATCTAGGTCCTCTTCTAGACCACTATATGGCCCAGAGACTGAGCACCTGAGGCTATCCCAGTCAGACACATGGTAACAGTGTATCACTATCCCTAAGAAGGGATGTATGGATCATGCCCACCAACTTTTGTGGGTCTCGACCTCAAGACCTAGCTCTAATACCAATAGAATACTGGCCATCAAGCCAAAATCTCCAGAGTGATATGGGTCCTCTTCTAGACCACTATATGTCCTAGGGACTGAAGCACCTAAGGTAATCTCAGTCAAACACATGGTGGTAGTGTATTGCTATCCCTAAGGAGGTATGTATGGATCATGATTTTCATAGACAAAGGAGAAATCCTAGTGATAATACTGAAGGCACTTCTCTTCTTTCAGAAGTGGTCTTATAGCAAGGTGTAGGAGTTCTTTCTGGTGGGTAATCAACAAGTAACAAGGGCGTAGAAACTAGTAGAATGAGGTTTAGCACAAAGTCTCCACCTCAACTGCCCAAAGAGTGAAATACAAAGGATAATGTAAGCACAAAGTCATCCCAAGATCCTTTACATAGAAAGAAACTAAAAACACACACTGAAGATAACTGTGACAACACAAAGTCTTCCACAGTTGTCTTCAGGACACCTTCCTAATTACTTCCACTAGTTATACTTATTTCAATAAAATGGATAAGAATGCATTTAGGAAAAAGACATAAGAACAATCTCCTAAAATGACATAAGCTATAACAGCACAAAGTCTAAAAGTAACTTGCTTTCTCATTCAACAAAGAAATATGATGAACAATCTAAGCTCAAAGTCTTAGTAATCACCTCTCAATTTTGGTAGAGTTTCAATTCTATAATGGAAAATATCTCCCTTGCATAAAACAAGAGTTTACAATATATAGTGCCAAGGAAGGTTTGGGGCTTTGTTCCATGAAATGGCACATGCTGTGGTTAATGCATTGAATGCATTTTTAGTTATGTCGAGGGATCATGCTTGGAACAGTGCATCGGCCTTAACTATGGCACGCCAATTCATATAACATGTCTCCTCCAAAGTATAGACTGTCTTGTCCTTTCCTCCTCAGTTACGTAGTTGTCCATTTTGCCTTTACTTTATGAAAGAAAAATAGGTCACATCCATGATTTGGCATGCTTAGAAGTCTACATAGTGAACTCTTTCACCTACTAGAAATAACTCCCTTGCAGATATTTTTGATCTTTTTTTATTGTTCTCTCTTCCCTATAGCAATTTGAGGTCTCGGTCTCTCTTTTTAGCTGGTCCCTTGCTTTATTTTTTAAGTTTTGCGCTATATTTGAAAACTAACAGAGATTCCATTGCCTTAAATTTGAAATCCGTGGGGCCATCAATGGTTGTTGGTTGTTTGAACCATGTTGAACCATGAACCTTTGAACCTCTGAAAGTTCATTAGTTTAATAGTTCAATAGTTTAGGTGGTCTTTATCAGTTCCCTAGTTCAATCGCTGCATTGCTTTGTCTAGAGCTTCCTTTCTCTTTGGTTGAACCATCCCTTTGAACTGGTCTCTAGAATCATCCATGTTCTGCCTTTGTCTGGGGCTTCCTTTGAACCATTGAACCTATGAACCATTGAACTTTGAAATCTTTCGGTTCAAGGTTCAATCGGTTCATTGGTTCATTCTTTGTTCTGTTGTTTCCTTTATTCTTCTAAGTCCCTTTGAAGCCTTGAAATTCCTTCAGCTCTATGTCCTTGGAATTCTCGGAAGGGAAGGTGTCCCTTCAAGCTTTGAGAAAGGTCCTTTTTGTTGGTGTCGAGATCCCCCTGCAAGGGTACTTACCCTTCAAGGTCCTTCAGGCTTTAATTCCTTTAGAGAGTCTTTGGGCTCTAATTCCTTTAGACAAAATGTTTGAAGGAATTCCTTTGAACAATTTTTCCAAAGGAAATCTTTCCTTGGCTTCTTCCACTTTCCTTTAGGCTTTTCCTTTTGGGATTTTCCTTCAAACAAAAGTTTGAAGGAATTCTTTCAGACTTTTTGTCTAAAAGAATTCGCCTTGCCTTTTCAAAGTTCTTTCACAGAAAATCCTTCTGAAGGAATTCTTTTGGTTCCTTGAACAAATCTAAGGAATTCCAACTTTTTCTGCCTTGTTCACTTTTCTGAAGAAAATCTTACCCTTTTGGTCTTCTCTTTGATCTTTGAACCAATGTTCCCTGCCCTCTGTAAGGGCACCTACCTTTAGTTCATTTCCCTCGGCAAGGGCACTTGTTCCTTCAGCTTTGGGGTAGTCCTTTGAACCTTTAAACCGACCGATTGAGCCAACTTTGGTTCAATGGTTCAACGGTTCAATCTCTTTATCAAAATCCTTTGTTTTGGCTAAGTCTTTTGACCGCTTGAACTAACTACGCGTTGAACCATGGAACCAAAACGGTTGAAGGTTCAATGGTTCAAGCCTTCTTCTTTTCATTAATTGTTTTGAAGTTGTTGAACCTTGAAGCAATTGAGCTTGTTGAACGTTTTGTTGAAGCGCTTAACTCATTAAGCTTGACAATGCCATTGAACCTTTGAACCTGTTGAACCATTTTGGTTCAAGGTTCAATGGTTCAATGGTTCAATCCTTTGTTTGAATCTTGCCGATGAACAATTTTGGTTGAACCAAGGCATTGAACCAATCCTGAAATTGCCTAAGTGTTGGAAACTTGCCCCTTTGAGAGAGCTCGCCTGTTGAAGCCATTGAACCTGTTGAACTTGCTAATGCCTTACTGAAAAATCTTGAATAATGAAGAATTTGAATGCTTAGAATAATTTTTTGAGAAGGGAAGAGATTATTTTGGTCCTGCAGGACCAAGATAGTTCATATGTTGTCCCAAAAATGAGTGACATTTTTGGGGACAACAGATTATTAAAGTGAGGATGATCTATGTGAAAAATTAGGGCAACTAGGTTTCAAACATGTTAGACCAAATGAAATTTCAAATTTTATAAATGTATTGGGTCTTTTTTGTTTTTTTATGAGTCCTCATGATGATATACTTCCAAAATTTGATATGAAAAAATCAATTACTAAGGAAATATGTGTTAGTTTCAAGAAAAGTAATCTAGAGCAATATGGTATTAAACCTAGATGTGTACAACTTATTAATAATTTTAAACAACATAATGTGAGTTAAAATATCTATAGTTATACTCATTTTAATTAAACTATTGATAATTATATGAATTCCAAGTTATGGATGATGATGATGATTTAGGTAATGATGTGATGGTGAAGGAATAAAAAAAGAATCAAACTTACAATTTTGCTTATGAGAAAGATTAGGCATACAAGCCTTATTGAGAGAAAATTAATGTCAAAAATGAGTATTTATAGAATCCATTATATATTCACTCAACTCATAAAAATGAATTATTCCTTTGTTCAAACTTTAAAATGCAAGATAATGCAAAAATGGGCTTTTCTAGGCCTAAGAATTAGGCCTGTAGACTAAGTTTTTAGGATAAATTTATTCAAATATTCAAAATAACTTTAAACCACTTGTAAAACTTTAATAAAATCATCATACACATTCCTGCCAAGTTTCATCCATTTTAGAGGGTTCATTTTTGTTTTATAAGTATTTTTGTCCTCAAAATCTTAGCAGGCATGTACATTGGCCGAAACTTATATTTTAAGTGAAACTTAAATTTAAAGACCTATTTTTAAAATATATAAATTTAATAAGGTCTTACACACCAATATATTACTCTTTAATTCAATTTGGTACTATGAACAATCATAAAATGTGAAGAAAACAACTTTTCCTTGATTATACATGCACCTTTGATTGATTGTAATAGACATGCCTATATTTTAAAACCTACAAAGTGAATGAATACCTTAAAAACACAAATATATTATTTTCAAATGAAAATAATATAAAATTATATGAATATTCATACTGAATTTTCAAATATAATTAAATGAAGTAGATTTTCATTGTTTTGATGTAAGCGTGTGTTATAGTCCACCTAATATCCTATTTTTTGAACTTTTCTTTTTATTTTATCAAAATTTTGGAATCTTGATCTCTTTTTCCTATATTATTATCCTATCCCATATAAATTTTATCTTTCTTTATCCTCTATTCTTCACTCTAACTCCTAAACTACACAACTAACTCATAATCTCAACATAAGCTTTTAACCTCAATTGAGTGTTACATGGCTAGTCATGAGTTAAGTCATTAGGATTATTAAAATCCAAGGAAAATTTTAGAGGCTATTTATAACAAAAATTATATAATTAGGTTTTTTTTTTAATTTTTAAAATAGCTATTTACGTGAAAATATACATAGATCAAATAGCCTTAATTTTATACAATTTATTATACAAAGGTTTCAAATCACCTTATAAATTATACTCTATCCTATTTTGGGACACCATAATTACTATGAATATATGTTTATTATTAACTAATAAAATATATGATACATATATGGGTTAGTTTGAAATTGAATTAATTACATGTGTGTGTGTGTGTGTGTGTGTGTGTGTGTGTGTGTGTGTGTGTGTGTGTGTGTGTGTGAGTGAGTGAGTGAGTGAGTGAGAGAGAGAGAGAGAGAGAGAGAGAGAGAGAGAGAGAGAGAGAGAGAGAGAGAGAGAGAGAGAGAGAGAGAGAGAGAGACCACCTAGGACATAATAAGCTTAAAGTAATAATTTTATTTTTGTTATGGATTATTAATTGAAATAAAAAAATATTTGGAAGGCCAATTATTGATATGGTTAATATATTTTGGTAGACCTTATTATATAGTTTATAATTTTAAAACTATGAAAATGTTTTGAATATTTTTTGGTGCCATTTATAAAACTAAGTAAAATAAAGATGTTCTTCCTTATATATGATTTTAATAACTAAAAATCCTAATAATAAATAATTATCAAAAATAATGTATATTTTATTTCTATATTTGAATGTGGTGCAAGTGGAAGTAAAGCTACAGGGATTGAGGTTGAGATCTTGCCCTATTTTTTAGTGAATTGGTACTGGCATATTGAGGGGCCCTAAGGTAACATTTAATATTGGTCTAACACATCACATGTGGTATTAATGTAAGTTGATCGAATATATAAATAACTATTTATCGATGTTTCTAGTCAATTATTCAAGATATTGGCAGAAATAAAACTCTAGTAGTTGAGAGATTAGGGCAAGAGATTGGAAACAAAGATATAGATAATTTCTAATCTAGTTTCCTTGTGATTGGAAGGTATGGATTTATGTTTATTTTGTTCTAAAAGTAATTGTTTGAATGCACATTCATTTCTATTGAAATGAATAAATACAACAATAGGTTATGTGAAAAGCATTTCTTTAAAGATATTTTCTCAAAAAATTGTGCATGTTGGTTTTATTAGAAATTCTATGTATTCAGGTCAATACAGGCAAAATCTGGAATATTATCAGTGATAGAAGATGATGAAAATAAACCATGCCTCAAACTTATTCATCTTGGTTTTCATTGTATCTATCTCAAATTATTTAATATAAATAAAGGATGCTTATTTATAATTCTCCAAACCTTTCAACTATGTTCTTGTTTGTTTTAAAATATTATATATCTTATTCATAATTTTTTCAGTTTCAAGTTTTAGCTGTATATTTTTTTTAGTAACAAAAGACTCTATAAATGTTTATCAAATCTTATATAGTTAAAAATATAAAATCATTAACATATAAAATAATCAAATCAGATGGAAAACTTTTTTACCATGATGCATGATAGTATGACATCACGTGTAATGTTGGTGGTATCTTTATGAAGATTCAAGTTAATATGCATATAATAGTTGAAATTGTTTCATATAAAAAAGAGGATTTCAAAACACTACGCTATTATCAAGAACTTGAGTATCTTGGCAATTACCATATTTCCAAACAAATTTATAGTCTAGTTATACATCCTCCCACACATCCTCATTAATTACATTTAGTCTAATGTCATTGTCCTACTCTATAAGGGGCCTAGATGTTCAAGACAAGATCAATTTTCAGCCTAAGGGATATTTTATCATTTATTTTGAGACTTGGTCATGGAGTCAAAAAATTCTTGTCAAAATCCTGGAGGGGATTCCTCTTATGAGGATTATTAAATTACATCATTTTTCAATTAAATTATGGTTTGCTAAAGGTTGAAGTTAAATAGTTCAAGTCTTCAAAACATGCTTGACGCACATAATTATTATGTACAAAATAACACTAAAAAATGTTGAGTATAACTATTATTTTTGTGTGATTAATAAGTGGATTAAATATAAAGTTGAATTGTGATGAATGGTAAGCAATAGCTAAAATAGTGCTTTTCATAGGCTCTTTTATTTAATTTAAAGTACTTGTATTGGATTAAAACTCAAATGCAAATAGTGAATCATAAAATTTAGGAATATAAGATTTTCAAATATAAATCCATTAGTGATAATTATCATAAATGCCCATTAGCTATATCCTAAGCATGTTGAATATACCAATTAAATTATGATGCATAAAATAATCATTGGTTACTAGGCCCAAGGTAATTTTGTCTCCCATCATATTATGTTGATTATTGATAGTTATAATCATTTAATGATTGTATATTATATTAGAACTTCCATCTGCATTTGAGTTAAGAGCTAAAGACTAGCACATTAATAAGTTATCACTCAAATGCACTCTATTTTTTGTCATAATTTTTTCTATACTTAGTTTATTATATTATTCAGTTGGTCTTTATCACATACTTATTTTAAACAAACAAGAAACTAATTTTCTCTGAGAAATAATGGCATGCAAGATACTTATTTTAAATAATTCACAAATAACAAAATGAATAAATGCAACAAAGCCTCATGATCATTTCAACCATATTTATGAGTAACCAAAAAATACCCATTTCATAGATTTTGAGAACATATCAACCTTATATCACACATGTGAATGGAATAACTATGTGCAGTCAAAATGAGTAGATAGTTTTAGTTATTTATTATTAATTTTTTTAGTCATTAAAACCATATAGAAGGAAGAGCATGCTTGTTTTACTCTATTTTATAAATGTGTTAAGGACCACTTAGGACAAAATAAACTTAAGGTAATAATTATATTTTGTTTGGCATGGTTTTTTAATTAAAATTAAAAATATTTGGAAGGCCAATACGGATATGGTTAAGACAGTTTATAGTTAAGACATTTTTCCAGACTTTATTATATAGTTTATAATTTTAAACTATGAAAATGTTTTAAATATTTTTTTTAGTTATGTCATCGTTGCTTTTCATGGTTGTCTTTCCTTATGGCCTCATAGTTAGTTTATACTCTATACTTTGAATTTTTATCACAATTTTTGATATACTTAGTTTATTATATTATCTGGTTGGTCTTTTAGGAGACTTATATAGGTTTGTACTCAATTTATACTAAGTATTACACACAATCTTACGATATGTACTGCACAAAAAGAGCCCTGGAGAACCATATTTTTGGGACATGAAGAATAAAAAAATAAAAATTATTGATTTCAATCTCTCCCTTAGGCTCTTCTTGAATCTTGATCATTTTACATACATTTATTTACTAATTTTGTTGAGGCTAAAGCATGATCCACTAGCTAGAAGATTTGTTGACTTACTCTGATAGCCTTCATAGTTGTTCTATACAGCCCTAATAGAGAAGATACAAATGAATCAACTATGATGCTCACATTTTTAAACACAACTAATCACAAAAACTATAGATAAGTTCTCATACATTATTTTATTTTAAATTGTTTAAGGTAATAATTCTATTTTGGTTAGCATGATTTTTTAATTAAAATAAAAAATATATTTGAAATGTCATTATAGATTATGTATATGGTTAAGACATTTTGGTAGACCTTATTATATAGTTTATAATTTTAAAACTATAAAAATGTTTTCAATATTTTCTTTTAAGTTGTGTCATCCTCACTTTTCATAGTTGTCTTACTATATGGCCCCAAATATTGGTTTATACTCTATACTCTGATTTTTTGTCACAATTTTTTTATACTCAGTTTATTATATTATCTAGTTGGTCTTTTTAGAGACTTATAGAGAGTACTCAATTTATACTAAGTCATATGACCATAAAATTTCGTACGTAACATAGGATGAAAATTTGAGCAATTGGATTTTGATTACGCAAATTATATTAAAATTACTCAAAACATCAATCTACCATTAAAATATAGAGCCATTTAGAAAAAAAAAATGCCATGACAAATGAAACATTCATACCTACATTAGATCCTAAAAGCTAAGTGCTCTAAATCAAGATCAAAACAATAAAAAGATTAATTGACTATGGATTATAGATTGCTTACCAAAGAATCAAATTATTAGCATGATGCTTACTTTATTAAGATGACATGGATTCATGAAGTTAATGATAGTATTAAGACTTAGAGAGCTTATGAGAATGTTGATTAGTTTGGAAATGGAGAGGAGGTATATTTAAATGGGTTATGGAGGGAAGATCAATGGCCAATATTAAAATTTGGGATGAAGAGGATCAATGGTGGATAATTATCCAAGAAATTAAAAATTCCTTGGAAGCCTCTATATAGAGGCTTCTAGAGAGGAAGGGCTAAGATAGAGAGGATTCTAGAGTTTGAAAATTATATAATCTATTAGGGGGGATAAACAAGACTAGTATGTGTTTATATGGGTGATTAAATAGGTGATTAGGGACGAGGGATGTAGGAAAGCCTATGAATAGGTTAGCTTACGTGGGATTGGAATTTAAAATTACAATATAATAGACAAGTGGTATTAGTTTGTAGATAAGACATGATTATAAGAATTAATGGGTTAGTGGGGATAATATAAGGTTAGTATATTTAGAATAATGAATGGGGATGTTAGATAAATGACTAGAATGGGTGATATTAGGATGGAAGTAAAAGAGATAAATGACATAATATGAAATAGGTGAGATTAGAGTTAACTAATAGTGATATTAGTGATGATAAATTAAGTGAGTAAATTTAGATGTATACATTTTACCCCTATTTGAAATGAAATTACGAGTAGACAAAGTGGAAATACTATTGGTATTTCAAATAAAAACCATTTCATGGATGAATGTTAGTAAATGATGTTAGTGGGTATGATGCCCCCTTAAGGGGACATGCGAGAAACAATGATGTGGATGGCCACTCAAAAGAGAAACTAGGGGTGGGATATGATTAATAGATAAGGGGATGGGATGTGAGAAGTGATATTGATGATGAATAAGATGATATCAACATAAGCAGTGAGCTATAAATTGATAATGCCCCTAGCAAAGACATGCACAGGGAATAAAAACATGATGATGATAAGATAAGAGGATACAAGATTTAGACATATTTCAGGAAAGGACACATGTTAGGTAAAGTTATAGACCAAGATGATTGATAGAGAAGGCACGAGATGTCGATATATCCTAAAAAAGGACACATGCATGGGAGAGCATTAGGCCAAAACAAGACAATGATTTGATAATATTAATGATGAATGTAACTCAAATATGATGTCAAACAATAAGATGATAGATATAAGAGAGAATAAATGATATGATAGAGTGACCAAAAGATGAAGAGGAATAATTGGACTGTAATGAGTTGAATCAATGAGCCATAATGTGATTAATAGTGATGATGTCCCTAGAAAGGACATCTGTAAGGGAGAAAGAGACAATAATAAAGTTATGGTCATACTTATGCCCCAATCAAAGGATGAAACCATAAAATTTAAATGATGAATTGACCAATTAGTGATATAGATGAATAATGGAAGAAAATATGGATGTTGTGAGTTTTTAGGCCCAATAAATAGGTGTGGATAATTGATGAAAAGAATAGTTATATGATTATGGGGATGGTTATTGAGAAATGATTGATATTATAGCTCATGGATTTGAATGATGCAAGACTTGGAAATTATGAAGGACAAGAAATATGTGATGACGAATGATGGGAAGATGAAATGGATTCATTGAGCTAACCTTAGGCACACCATGTAACTAAGTGATGTTGACATAGTCTGAAAAAACATCATGACAATGTAGTTTAAACTTAATTAAAGGATGAGGATGATGGGTGTTAGATATGTTAATTTTTATATAAAGGATGTGACTTAAATGTTATACATGAAGATAAATGATTTGGATATGAGATGTTATATGTTGAGATGTTGATGAATGGAGAGATGATATATGATTGGTTAGAGGATATATATATGATGATAAAGGCTGGATTGGATATTTTATGAATAGGTTGATATGATCAACTTAAAGACAGATTATTATGATAAATTATTGGATATGGGATGTTAGATGTTAGGACCTATGATAGAGGATAGGATAAATAATGAGATATGAGATGTTGACGGTCAGAGAGATGATAGATGATTTATTAGAGGATATAAATGGGATGATAAAGGCTTGATTGGATATTAGACAAATTGGTTGGGATGATCAACTTAAAGATAAATGACTAGGAAAAATTATTTTATATGGGATGTTAGATGTTATGACATGTGATAGAGGATATGAGAAATCATGAGAGATGAGATGTTGATAGCAAGAGAGATGTTAGATGATTGGTTAGAGGATAAAAATGTGATGATAAAGGCTTGAATGGATATTAGATGAATGGGATGGGATGATGGAATTAATTATGGGATGAATATTATTGGATGATTATGATAAATTATCAGGCCATCATTGTTGTAATAAGGCTCATCATAGTCTAAGCAATTCAATAAAAATAACACTTAGATGTATGCCCCATGATATAAGTATGACCAAGGGGACATTGTGCCAAAGTGCATGATTATAAAAGGGGAAAAATAGTGAACTCTACATCATCGAGGGCACCTAAAATCTTCATTGTAACTTTTTGTGTCATCATATCATCCTCATTCATTACCTAATGTACAAAAAGATACATGATGTAAGACTAAAAATAAACATAAATAAATAAATGAATATATATATATATATATATATACACACATGATAAAAATACATGCAACAAGTCAAATAATATAGAGCATACAAGTAATATACATAATTATTTACATGCAGTCTCATTGTGTCTTGTCTAATTGTCCTAGTGAGAGTTGATGAGACAATTGATCAGGTGACGAGTTGGACTAAGTCAGTCTGGATTATCATGATGTGTGGTGAAAGTGGATTAAAGATGTGGATTTAGAAATGGGTATATATTTGGTGTAGATTAGGGATAAAACATAAGTTCTAGTCTACTTGAGGATTGACCATGTCGTGATCTTAGATGAAACACTTATGACTTATTAGGCTGAAGTGAGACTAGGTTAATGCTACCTTAATATAAACTATCTTTGCCCCTATACAAAATATGGGATGAAAGATAATAGTGGGATGGATGAATATTATTGTAATTATGGAGGATGAATTACATAGAGATGGATGCAAATAGGACAATAGTCATAAGCCATCTTGGAATATTTTTGGCTTTTCTTAGATTTTATGATTTTTAGGTTTTTTATAAATATTTCAATTTTTAGGAATTTTTGGGATATGCATGTACACTATAAAAATGGTGTTAGTATCAAAGGGAATACCAATCATAACAACTAGGATAAGGATGGATACAATAATTGGATGGGATAATAAAATGATGATAGCGATACATAAAAGAGGATGAGGACCAAGGAAGAGTGGACTAGGGATTGCCAAGGACCATATCATAAAGGACCCCCATATCTAATTACCCAAGTGTCTATTAGAATATGTGACAAGAGTATTTTATTATGTTTATCATTACATATTTCACTCCCTTACGTAGGTCAAGACTAAAATAAAGGATGGACATAATAGGATGCATGATATGATGGTAGATAATGGGTAGAAACAATGGATAGAGGACAAGGATAAGATGGATGGGATTGATAAAGGATGGAATTTCCCCCAAGTTTTGAGGTAAAATACAAACAATGGATTATTTGACCATGACATCAAAAACTAATTTTCATCATGATACTTTTCCAAGGCACTAAAAGCCTAGTTTTCACCATTATAAGAATGATATTTTTAATGGTGTCTCAATTTATTAAAGGTGGGTGAGATGCAAGATGCATATATGTTCATGATCTTTATCCAACACCTAATGTATGAATGTGTAATTATAGGACCATGTTATCAATTTTAGATGTATTGATGTTCTAGTGACCTTCATTGATTCTTTATTTACCATCCTTCGAGTGTCTCAACTAGGTGTCTTTATAACCCTACAAGAGATGATGTTGCCTAGGTATTTGAGGTATGGTATGAAAGGGATTATGTCTTAATTTTTATGGTGGAATATAGGATGTGAATGAGTATTGTAGTTATGGGGTTCAATAGTTGCATACACCATTGGATATGGTGGAGGGGACATTTTTATTGGTGTCATGTGCTATGTGAGATTAAGGGATCTAAGACATTTTGATTTTCTTTCTTTTTTATCCAAATATTAGGAGGATTCTTAGCCATATTACTATTACATTTGAAATATTTTGGATTTGTTGATGGAATTTGACTTGGAATACCCCTAGTTCCTATAACCAGGCTTCACCATGGGTTTTTTACTTTAGACTTAGAGGATGATTACTTTGAATTTGATGGTCCCATAGAATTTTAAGGATATTAATACTAGGGGGTGATTATTTTTTGACTTGGCCAATTATAAAACTCTTCTTAACTTTGATTGATTATTTTTATATCATAGCTAACTTGATTTTTTGAATTGATTAATTAATTATAATCTTAGATCCTTGTATATTTGGCACATGATATTGTATGTTTAAGGGAATATAATAATGTGTGTTCTTATTCATCCCATTCGGTGAGGGGCATGGAGGGATATTGAACTGGAGGTGGATGATTAAGGATGTGTGGTGAAAAATGTGGATTAAGGGTATAATGGGCACCATAGTCCTCATAAAAGCTACTAGGATACCCAACCTTGATGTCAAATAAAGTGTCCTCAGGAGTCTTAAAGGATCACTAAGATTCTTCATAGAATTATAATCTAAATATGATTCATATCCATCTTGGTTATCTTTGACTAATAAAGTAGCCAAGAATTATGTGATGATTTCATTAGCTTGGGATAGTTCAAGATTCAAGCCTTATGATTGGTCAATATTAGATACATCCTCCAAGAGATAGGTGTCATCATGACTCTCATTATCTAAAAGGGATAATGTTTTTGATGTGGATTCGAATTTAGATGCTAACGTCAAACATGATCCTAACCATTCTAATTCTGAATCCAACAAGGATGTTGATGATGTGATGTAGCCCATAGATGATTTTTTGATAGTATCCATAGAGAGAGAAGTATCATTTAAAATAACCTTTTACACTTTGGGGTTGTGAATGGATGCTTTAGGTTTAATGGATTTTTGAAAATGGGGGATTTGACATGAATAATACATAGGGATGGTTTGATTTGGGATGGTTTTAGTATGTTAAGGATTAGGGTTATGACCTTGGTTGAGGAGGGAATAATTTTGATCATGCTTAGGAAAGGAATATTGACATACCCATTTTGGAACACTCCTAGGGGTGGATGCATTAGACTCTCCTTTAATTTTAATCTCTACATTATCAATTAAGTTTTGGATATAATCTCTAAATGGGCAACATTTATTAATGGAATGCATGGGGACTTTATGGTATATAAAAAATTGCTTGACTTGATACCATGAGGGCATATGTTTAGATAAATATAGAGGTCTTATTTTTGGGTGGATAATCATGCTTAAGGACCTCAATTTCCAAAATAGGGCTCCCATAAATATTGGGAAAGGGGTATATTTCTTGTCTCTAGTGTTGGATGTAGATGTGTTGGATTTAGGATTGGAAGAATATGATTTTGATGGAATGATGTAAGGAGATGGTGGGG
The DNA here is from genome assembly GCA_037957365.1 of Torreya grandis. Lineage (NCBI taxonomy): Eukaryota > Viridiplantae > Streptophyta > Pinopsida > Cupressales > Taxaceae > Torreya > Torreya grandis. Next base: position 721,515 of record JARHVA010000348.1, read on the forward strand.
TGTAATATTGTTTAGGAGGTGAATGGGAATTAGATGAGGTTGACAAGTTAAGCTTCCCTTTGCTAGTAGGATGGGAGATTTGTGATGGGGGATTTAACTATGGATGGGTGAGAACTAAAGGTAAAGATAACTAAAAGGGTTTAAGGCCTTTGGTAAGTTGGGCACCCATCTCAGGGAGCCACAAAATGACTACATCCTTGCTAGCAACAATATAGTTTTTAAACAAGGTAGTCGTTAGACTAGGATGGTCATGACTAGGACTAGGACTAGTGGATGGGTGATTGGGATGGGATTGGTTGTCACAAGATTTAGATGGAGATAAGGGTTGATGAGGCACTTTTTTGGTATGTTACCTTTGATTTAGGGGTTAAAAGTCATTGGGGAGGTGGGCACCCATCTCTAATAGCTGAAAAAGGCACTCATCCTTATTGGCCAAGATATATTCGTTAAATAGGGTGAATTTATCACTTGTGTATTGAGGGATGTAAGTACTATGGTTATGATGAGTGTATGATGGGGTTGATAGTGGTGGAATAGCATGTGGGTTTGATGTAAATGGGGATTGTTGATGGGGATGGACATGGGACATTTGTTTAGGCTTGATGGGATTGAGGTTGAAAGGTAGGTGAGCACCCATTTCTAGGGCCCATAAAAGGATCTCATCCTTTTTAGAAAATAGGTATTGTTCTATGAGAACTAGATTTAAATCCATTTGAACAAATAATGGATGAACAAGATACAATAAAAAATATGAACCTTGGATAAAGTGATAGGTGATGATGATACTGAGATAGACTAAATAGATTGTGATATAAGACTAGGATTATATTTTAGACTAAAATCATAATATATGATAACAATCTACCATAATGCCTATTTTTCATTCTAGCAAGAGGATTGGGGATTAGACTAGTACCTAGATTCAAACTAGTAAGATGATGATTAGATGGGTGCTAGTTGTGAATAGGTAACATGACTTGATTAAAGATGATTGAATTAATGATGACTAGATTGATGATAGTTGAATACTAGATTGAAAATGACAAAGTGATAAGATGTTAAAAAGGACTGACTAAGTATGAAATATGACCAAGTGATAAGTGATATGAAAAATGATAGTGGACTAGAGTGATAGGATGATATAAGGACTAACTCAAGTTTTATACTGATATGCTCAAGGTTAGATGATTATAATATTATGTGATGGAGGGATCAAGGATAATGATATTTGAGTTTGGAAATAATAATGGTGATGTAATGATAATTACGGGTATGATAAGTATGGTTTGGACAAGTGTGTGACCTAAAATCCAACAAAGTAATATAGGACTTTATCTAAACAAGGTGGAACAAGATGAGGATGTTCTAGATGGGATGGGAGGACTCCAAGATAAAATCAAATTAGGATATGTCTAAGATGATAGGATGTATAATATTATACAAGATTAAGGATGTACAAGAGTAGATAAAAAGATATATAATATATGATGATAAGTGAATGTTGTACAAGGAGACTAAGATTATACAAGATATGGATGTGGCTAGAATATATAAGATAATAAGGATATACAAGATGATGATATAGAAAGCCTAGATATCTATATATAGGTTTGGTTGAAAGGTTGAATCAGTGTACAAATATTATTGGTCTGGCATGACACATACCAAAGCAAGTAGACCATAGTCTTAAGATAAGTAAAATTATAGGTGTTGAACCTGACAACTACACCATCTAATGACTTTAAAGATGAGGTTTTAGGCCAGTAACCCATTACATAATCTCTTGAAACCTCTCAACCCTATATACACATGATGATCACTTGGGATCTAATACTAAATCTAGCAATAATTCACTTGTTATGGTTGAAAGGTCCTAAGATAGGCTATATAGGCTCTTTAGAGAAATCCTCAATATATGCTAGGTACAGTGGGGCCCAAGTCTATATAGTGTGTTATCTAAGGCAGAACATTGAATGTGGATTAGTGTGTGGTAGTGAAATCCATAGTCATTATCCCCTTAAAACTATGGAAAGTGTGTGGGTGTGAATTCCATGTCATGTTGCACCCTATAAAAGAAAAATGGGAGGGTTTACTAGTGGTTTTTTATCCTCTAATACTCACCACTAGGATGTAGGGAGGAGAGCATAAACCACTGTATCCTTCAAGTGGCAGTCAAGTATGCAAACAAATATTTATTAACCAATTAATTAAGTGTGATATATACACAATATATACAAGATATTTTTCAAAAATACCAAATTTTTTGATAGGTGTCCTACAAATCAAGTAATTAGTATTTTCAATTGGCAATCTTGAGGTTCAATCTATAAGACAAGATGTTAGACATAAATATGACCTGTAAGAGAAGATGTTATCAAACCAAAATTGCTACTAGATTTACTCCTATAAGAGTCAAAATAAAATGTTAGTCTAATAAGCCTTAATAAAAACACTTAAAAAATCATGATTTTTTTCTATAACTTATTTGAATGAGGGTCTATAATGTAGTGGTCTAGGGCAGATAGAGCTTAGTGGGGTCCAGGGGTAACACCCCTTAAAGGTTTAAGGGGAAACACCTAAAAAATATCCTTTGAACTGAATCAAAATTCACTAAAATGATCCTAAAATGCACTCAAGAAAGGATAATTTGAAGGCAAAACATGAATGTAAAATCACTGTTGGATTGGTCAAAATAATAAATACATGGTCACTTATATGAAAAATGCTTCCATAAAAGCAATGCCATAACTAACAAGTCAAACCACAACTTAAGATATGCAATTTTGCAGACAGTTAGGCTGACAGTGATCATGTAGTTAGACAAAACCAATTATGGTCAGTGCAATATTGTAGGTCAAAATAAATACCACAACTTGTGAGATATGGTTTTGAATATGGTTAATTTTATATGAATATGCAGTTAGTGTAAAATTACCTATGATCAGAGTAATGTTACAACTCAAACTCAATACTGTCGATTGTGAGATGCAATTTTATGACTTAGGGGGAAACACAATGATTTTAACAAAAATTGAAAATATTGATAGATCAATTAAAAATATTTACAAAATGCTCAAAATATTCATAAAATTATTAAATTAAGATTATATTTGACACTGACTAGGTAAATACATTAGTTAGCTTACTTAAGTCAAAACCAATTGTGGATATGCAAAACTAACTTTCATAATACATAATGCATCTTATGAAATGTGGTATTGAAAAAATTAAAATTATGATAATATATAAAAAATAGAGAGGTACTAAGACTACTTATGAATAAAAAAGCTTATCTTGTCTATAAAGAATTAATTGTTTATAACTAAGATAATGAAAAAACTAACAGCCACTATTATTTATTTCTCTACAAAATTGACTCTACAACCTAAATAATTACACTTTAGATTCAAAATAACCTATATAAATAGGTGGTATTTTAAAACATATACAAAAGGGGGATTTAAAGTATGATAAACTTGTCTGATTAGATTCCCCTTTCGCTAGAAGTAGACAACAACCCTACAAGAGCAATAAGATTGTCAAATATCAAAATCACAAGATTAGGTTAGTGATTTTTATGTCTACGTCAAAAATGCATGTCTCAAGTACAAAAATATATTTAGGAATAAAATCCACATATTTTGAGATGAAATTTTGCATAAATACCAAAAATAACCAAAAAAATGTTAGAGGTTAGCAGTTTAAGTTGTAATTAATCAAAACTGCATCTAGGGTGTGAAAAACTACCTCTACAAAATCATAATTTGTAGATCAATACCGCCTTTCACCTAGAGGATAATATTTTTGATATTTTGAGCCAAAACATACTTCAATATTACCTTCAACCTGAATTGAACACACTCAAATTGAAAAATGTCAGCCCAAGAGAAGGGCTCCCACTATGGTCACCAAAATTTAGGATGAAAATTTGAGCAAGCGGATTTTGATTATGCAAATTACATCAAAATTACTCAAAACATCAATCTACCATTAAAATCTAGAGCCACTTAGAAATAAAATACTATGAAAAATGAAACATTCATACCTACATTAGATCTTAAAAGCTAAGTGCTCTAGATCAAGATCAAAATTTTAAAAAAATTTAATTGACTATGGATTATGGATTGTTTACCAAAGATTTGGATTTTTAGCATGATGCTTGCTTGAATAATATGACAAGAATTCATGGACTCAATTATATTATGAATACTTAGAGAGTGTATGATAATGTTGATTAGTTTGGAAATGGAGAGGAGGTATATTTAAATAAGCCATGGAGGGAAGATCAGTGGCCAATATTCAAAGTTGGGATGAAGATGATCAATGATGGAAGATTATCTAAGGAATTAAAAATCCTTTAAAAGCCTCTAAAATAGAGGCTTATCAAGAGAAAGTGATAAGATCAAGAGGATTCTAGAATTTAAGAATTATAAAATCTATTTAGTGGGATAAGTAAGATTATTAGGTGGTTAGATAGGTGATTATATAGGTGATTAGGAACTAGGGATGTAGGAAAGCCTAGGAATAGGCTAGGGTAGGTGAGATTGGAATTTAAAATTCCAATATAATATCAAGTGGGATTAGTTAGTGGATAATACATGATTAGAAGAACTAATAGGTTGGTGGGGATAATATAAGGTTATTGGATGAAGAATAATGAAGGGGGGTGTTAGATAAATGACTAGAAGGGGTGATATTAGGACATAATTAAAAGAGATGAATGAGATTAAATGAAATATATGAGATTAGTGTCAAATAATAGTAATATTAGTGATGATAAATGAAGTGATAAAATTTATATGTATACACTTAAAAACAACAAATTTAATATCTTGAATTTAGACTTATCATCCTCTAACCTCTTTCTTAATTGGTGTTTTAATTAACACAGATTACCTCTTATAAAATAAATCTACTTAAGTGCTTTAAATTGTTTAAAACCCTATAAACACAAAAACATAAAACATAAATTCATATAATTTCATTTCTTTTAATTTTTTATTCCTTTATGGTCGTGGGAATCACAAAGCAAGCAACAGTTGCAAGAGGAGGCTAGGAAGGAGTCTAAGCAACCAACAATGAAGTATAATCCAAGTAAGAAATACAATTCCTACATGTCTTGGGAATCATGAAAAGAGAGACAATTACAAGAGGATAAGGAATCTAAGAAACCAATAATGAATTACAATCCAAGTAATAAATACAAGCCCTAAAGTTAGGGGAATTATGAATCGAGTGAAAATTTAAAGAGGAGGCCAATGAGGAGAATACACAGCCAATATTAAAGTACAATCCAAGTAAGAAATACAAGACCTACATATCTATAAATGTTTTCACACTTTTAATGAATTATTCTTATCTTTAAGGGATTTAAACTATTTCCATGTTATTTTTTCCATCATATCTTTGTTCACAGTGTGAAAACCCTTTTTTATATTATATCAAAACCCTTAATATTAGACACAATTTGGTTATCACACAGGATTTTTTATTCAGTAATGATATTAGCAATATATTTACATTTGTTTGGGATTTTTTGTTTAGTAATGATATCAACAAGACCTCAAAAATCTTGTGAATGTGTGTTTGGGTATTGATGTGGTGATGACATTTTTTAAGATTTGTACACACCTACTTCGGGTTTACATTTGGGATGGGTTTATAGTAGTTCTTGTTCATGTTATCTCTCATGTCCTCCTTTCTTATATTTATTCATTCGAGTGAGTGTTTGAAATGGATAGACTACCCCATTTTTCATAGGGTAAATCAAAGTTATTTTGAAAAACTTAGGGTATATATTGATCATAATCATTATTCCACCTCAAGCATATTTACTCAATGAATTTATTTAGGGAAAGGGGTTTAAGTACAAAATTTTTTCCATTATTTCTTTATTTGAATATTAAGCTTAATTTTCCAAATATTTATAGGTTTTTAGAAAGAGCTAATAGAAATCACCAGTCAATTTATACCTACATGGCAATTTTACCAAAGATTCACTTGTAGAATTATACCTATACTCTAGGATCTACCAAGATTTTATAGTAAGTTTTAGGGGTCAATTATTAAAATTATCCATGTTAAAAAAATGTCATAAGGTATTCCTTGATCCCATACAATAAATATCATGAGCTTTGGAAGCATTGGAAAATGATAAAAACTCAGGAAAAAAAACCTAGAACGAGTTTGAAAATTCAAATTCCTAGTTTTCATAGGAAAATTGAGAATAAGTAATAATGACCAAAACAAAGGAAATTAAATCATGTAAATACTTTTATAGACAAAATATGACTTATAACACCCATAAAAGTCAAAATTTTCAATACTTAACATCTAAATCCTAATGCTCTTGCATCAAGCTCCTTGAATTTAAAATCTTTCATGAGCTCCTACGCATGAGGTCTTCAATGGTGGTTCCATATTGAATTATTTCTAATGGAGTCAACTAAGAATCATATTCAATTTGATGATTATTCGACTTGAATATGAAGTACTCCTTTCCTCTAGTTTTTTTGATAACTCTCTTGTCCAAAAATGAAATTAAATCATGTAAATACTTCCTAAAAATAAAATATATCCTCTAACACCTATTCAAGTCAAATTTTTCAATACTTAACATCTAAATCCTAATGCTCCTGCATCAAGATCCTTGAGTGTAAAATATTTCATGAACTCATACTCATGAGTTCTTTACTGGTGGTTCCATACTTAAGTATTTCTAATAGAGTCAACCAAGAAGCATATTCAAGTGGATGATTATTCCACTTGAATATTAAGTATTCCTTATTGACAATATATTTTAAGTACTCCTTTCCTCTAGTTATCATGATAACTTTCCTATCCAAAATAATTTATATCTCCTCTTTTTGTGCCTTGGGTAATAGTTGTTCACAATCAATGACTTGTTCATGATCATATTCATGTTTTTTTATTATATTTTATTCTACTCTATAATGATAGAGATATGATACATTAAAAATGGGTGAGATCCCAATATCAACTGGAAGATCTAGTTGATAAGCATTTGTAAAAAAAATTCTCAAGACCTTACAAGGTCCTATTTTCTTCAACTTGAGTTTATTATAATCACCTTTAGGAAACCTCTCATTTATAAGGTGTGCTAACACTAAATCACCTACCTAAAATTTCACTTCCTTATTTATATTAGAAACATCTCCTTTTTACTTACTATCACTCAACTAAAACTACTTCTTGACTTGATCATGTAGTTTTTACATGGTTGTAGAAAAGCATTCACCTTCAACACTCATATTCTCTTATTTACCCAAATATATAAGCTCGTAAACACATATTGGATTGGTTCCATAGACAATCTGAAATAGGCTAAAACTTATACTTATATTAGGTAATCATTGTATGTAAATTCAACTTGAGCAAGCACCTAATCCCATTGCTTTGGACTATCACTTACAAAACATCTTAGTATGTTTCCTAAGATTATATTGAAAAATTAAATCTAACCATAAATTTTAGGATGGTAGGATGAGATAAAACACAATGTGGTTCCCAAATTTTTCCATCATGTTATCTAAAAAAGTCTAACAAACTTTGTATCCTTGTTAGAAATAGTTTTTCTAGGAATCCCATGTAACCTTTCCACCTCTTTGAAGAACAAATTATAAATGTGATTTTTTTAAAAATATATCAACAAAAACAAATATGTAATCATTACCTCATTGTGTTATTGGTAAACCTAGTATAAAATCCATATTGATTGCATCCCATGGCTTGCTTGGAATAGGTAGTGGCTGATATAGACCTGCATTTTGACTCTTTCCTTTTGAATTTCAACAAATCCTACATCTTTCCACAAATTTATTGACATAAAATTGCATTCTTGGCCAATAATAGTATGTATTTAACTAAGCAAAGGTCTTTATTTGTCCAAAATGTCCTACTACACTGCCACTATGCTTCTCTTTTAGAAAATTATCTCTCATACATCCCATAGGTATGAATAGTTTTTTGAATTTGAATAAAAACTATAATTTTATCATGTATTCTATCCATGGAATCCTATCCATTATTTTTGGATTCCTACAAGCCTCGTATGCCTCTTTGAAATCTAGATCTTCCTCATATAACTCCTTTAATGAATCAAATCCCAATCTACTCACTTCAGACTCATGTATGGTCATACTCCTTATACTTAATGTATCAACTCCCTTATTTGACTTCCCACTCATATTCTTGATAACAAAATAATTTTTTTTTAATAATTCTATCCATTTCACATGTCTTTGGTTCAACTTGGTTTGGTTATTGATGAATTGTAAAGCATGATTATCTTTATATATCACAATCTCCTTAGGCAACAAGTAATGCCTCCACTTATTCAATGCTTGGATAATGACACAAAATTATTGATCATTATTTGAATAATTTTTATCTTTATTTATATTTTTACTAAAGTAAACTTGGTCTTCCTTCATGATTTAAAATAGCTCCAATAGCTATCCCACTAGCATCACATTTAACTTGAAAAAGTTTGTTAAAGTCAAGTAAAACTAAGATAGGTTGATCATTTTTTTAATTCAAAATCTGAAAGTTATTTTCAATTGATTTGGTCCAATAAAACTTATTTTTATCACCCTTTATAGTCTCAACTATAGGTGCATAAATACTGCTAAAATTTTTAATGAATTTTCTATAGAAACTAGTTAATCCATGAAAACTTCTTACGTCAAAAACATTTCTTAGAGTAGGCCACACCACTATTGATCTTATATTTTCTTGATCCATCTTAAAACCATCTTTGAAAATGACAAATTCCAAGTAAACCAACTTATTTTGTATGAAGGTACACTTCTTGAGGTTAACCAATAATTTCTCTTCTTGTAGCTTGTTCAACGCCATCCTAAGATACCTGATGTGTTCTTCATTTGATTAGATGAAGATCAAAATGTCACCCACGTAAACAAGAATAAATTTACCTATAAATTAATTTAAAACCTCATTCATTAGCATCATGAAGGTACTATGATCATTGGTCAAACCAAATGGCATAACAAGCCATTCATACGATTCATCATTAGTCTTGAAAGTTGTTTTCCACTAATCACCCTCTATAATTCTAATTTTATTGTAACCAATATTCAAATATATATTTAATAATCATTGTGTTCCAATCCATGAGATCATCAATTCTATGCAAGGGAAAAATGTACTTGATAGTTATCTTGTTGATGGCTCTAGAGTATGTGCACATTCTCCATTCTCCACCTTTATTGGTTGTTAATATTATTGGTACAACACATGGACTAATACTCTATCTAATAAAAAATTTATGTAACATCTCCTATACTTGATTTTTATCTCTTCATTTTCTTTAGGTGTCATTCTATAAGTTTCTTTGTTTGGAAAACTATCTCCTGGAATGAGATCCATATGTTGTATTATGATCCTCATTGGTGACAACTCATAAACCACTATATCCATATGTTCATCCAAAAAAATTTGAATTTCCAAAGTCAAATTATTTAATATACTGATTTTAATGATTGTTTTGTATTTTACAACCAATTCACAACCAATCTCTTCTTATTTTACCAGCTACAAGAATTCTTTTCCACCTACTATCAACACTTTATTATTGTTTTCAGTTGCTTCATTCCATCCTTCAATGATGTCAAGTTATTCTTCTTGACATCCTTTTCCAATGTATCTGTGTTAACCCTTCCATCATGTATAGCACTTGTATCAAACAACCAAGGTATACCCAACAAACATGGTAAACATCTATAGGCATATTATCACAAAGTGATTCATCCTTATATCTACCAATCTGAAAAATTAACCCTACATTGATCATTGAATAACACTTGATGCCCCTTTTGTATCCAAGATACCTTATATGGTTTAGGATATATCAATCTCTTCAATCCTAATTTTTCAACCATTTTTAAAGAAACCAAATTATTTGTACTATCACTATCAATGATAATCCTACTACACTTACCTTTTGATTTACATGTAGTATTTAACAAGGTCTTCTTTTGGGCTAGTTCCTCCACCTCCTTGTTTAGATTTAGTAACAATCTCTTCATCAATAAGGATTCTCCTAATTTAGGTTCTTCAACATGTGATGGTTATCCTACACTTTCTTCTTTAGCTTGAATAACTTGATTGATACCTTCAATTCTTATATGTCTAATTTATTGATTTTAAAGGCATTCATATGATCTATGACCAATATACCTGTTACATTTAAAACATTCTCCCAAAAAGCCTATAACTCTACCTATTGTATATGGTATTCTTCCTCTATATGATTAGCCTCCTTTTGTAGGGTTAGGCTACCCTTGAGATATATTTTCATCTTCGTTATGAACTTATAACTAACTTATACCACATTTTTGTCCTATAGCTCTAAATTTTTTGCCTCTTCCTCTAGATTTTTGAGTTTATTTTCTTGTTATCTTCTCTTCTGATTTGATAATAAACTGATAAGCTTATTCAACTAATTTGAGTGATGACATGATAATTTCATCCTAAATATTAATCCTCAAACCATTGATGCATCTTACTATTTTCTCAACATCTTATTCTACATAACTATCTCTTATTGTAAGATTGAAGAATTCTTCAGTGTAATCCTTTACAATCATATCTTTTTACTTCAAGTTTTCAAGTCTCTTGAACAATTTTTCTAGTAGAATAAAGGCATGAATTTGGATTTGGTTTTGTATAACATTCTATCCCATGATTTTATTTTCTCTTTACCTCTTTTCTTTCTTTCCTCTCAGACTCTATTTCACTAAAGAGATGCATGTCCCTTCAACCTTGTATAGGAAAACTTGACCTTATTATCTTCAACTATTCATTCAAAATCAATAAACTTGTCTATTACAACTATTTAATCTACCAATTATTCAACATTTAAATTACCTCCATATATGGTAACCTTCAATTTAGACTTGGATCCTATTTCTATGGCTATTTTCAAGAGTCTTTCTTCCATTCTTTCTTCCTCTTCTTCTACAATTTCTTATTTTGGTTCTTCATGTACTTCACTCACATGACCTATCACCACACATATTCTTTTATTAGTTTTTATTTCCTCTAAAATTCTCTTCAAGTTTCTTATCTCCTCTAACAATAGATCTTTTGATTGTCTTCTTTGACTTGCTTTAGCACCACCTCTTGATTCTCCTCTAAGTGTCATTTTACACTTTCTTACAAGTTTATTTTTCATAACCCAATATTAAATATTATAAATTAAATATTTATTCTTATTTCACCTTGAATTACAACCAAAATGCTACTCTAATAGTAAAAAAGATGGTGAAGAAATATAGAAAAATAAAACTTTTTTGCTTATGAGAGAGATTAGGCCTACAAACCTTATTGAGATCAAATGTATGCTAACAAAGAATATTTATACCATAAATTTATTTATAATATTAATTTTGTTTTCAATTTACTCATCAAAATTAATTATTCCTTTGTTTAAATTTGAAAATGCGAGAGAATGCAAAAATAGGGGTTTTTAGCCTAGGAATTAGGCCTATAGATTGGGTTTTTAGGATTACTTTATTTAAATATGACAAATAACTTTAAAAATACTTATAAAATTTTAATAACATCATCATACACATTCCTACTAATTTTCATCATTTTTTTATGGTTCATTTTTGTTTTATAAAGATTTATGTCCTCAAAAACCTAGTAGGGTTATGCATAGGCCAAGAGCTATATTTTGGGTGAAATATAAATTCAAAGACATTTTTAAAAAATATATAATTTTTTAAGGTCTTAATCACAAATATATTACTCTTTAATTCAATTTGGGACTATAAACAATCCTAAAATGTGAAGAAAACAAATTTTCCTTTATTGTACATGCACCTTTGATTGACTCCAACAGACATGCCTATATTTTGAAACCTAAAAATTGAATGAATATATATATATATATATATATATATATATATATATATATATAATTATAATTTTATAATTATGATAATATTCTCTTATATTAATAATCATATTGAATTTTTAAATATAAACTTAAATGAAGCTATTTTTATTTTTTTAATGAAAACTTATGCTATAGTCTAGCCAATGCCTTGTTTTGTGAGCTTTTCCCTTTATTTTCTTGAAATATTGGAATCTTGATCTCTTTTTCCTATCTTATTATCCTCTCCATTTTAATTTTTCTCTTTAGTGATTCTCTATTCTTTGATCCAACTCCTAAACTCTCTCAAACTACCTAACTCACAAACTCAACATAAGCTTTTAACCTCATTTGAGTTTTACATGGATAGCTATGAGTTAAGTCATTGGGATTATTAAAAACATTTCATAATATATTCCTTGAACCCATAAAATAATTATCATGACCTTTGTAAGCAATATAAAACAATAAAAAAAACACCTAAAACAAGTTTGAAAATTCAAATTCCTTGTTTTAGTGCAAAAATGGAGAACAAATAATAATGATCAAAACAAAGGAAAGTAAAGCATGTAAATTCTTCTTACAAAAAAAATATGACCTATAACACCTATTCAATTTAAAATTTTCAATACTTAACATCTAAATCCTAATGTTATTGTATCATGATGATTATGATTTCAAGATTAAATGGATGGATAATATATGATGAATCTATTGTAATTATTAGAACACATGTTATTAAACATCCTTCTCATATTGTTAAGTTCATGGACATGTTCAAAGATATAGCTAGCAACATACATGTGTATTTTTTAAATTATTTTCATATTATTTATAGTGACTTATCTCCTTCCTTTTCTATGACTTCATATGTGCTTGAAGATTGTAAGTCTTCCCATTTGTTACCTAGATAATAAGATTTATCCACTCACTTACCTATACTTACTATGGTTATAACCAATCATGATCCTCTCCCCTTGAGTGTTCTACTCTATAAAACTATATCAACTTGTAAAATAATCACTATGATGGGTGAAATAGGTGAATTACAATGATAGGTTCAATATTTGTCTTGTGGATTCCATGCACCTAATGCTAGGGTCAATTCTCATATTATATTATCAAACCCAATATCCTATAAGGTCATAAGCTCCCATATTCCACATATTTTTTCATGCTTAAGATTAATCTATTTAATGTCTGTGAAGATCCATATACACACATAAATGCATTATATAGTTCTCTTGAAAATTATGTTCATCATGATACATTACTTGAGATATTTTTAAGAAGCTTAGTGGAATATGCATAATGTTAGTGTCATACTTTACCTACTGGATCCATACATTCCTTCATTATGTTGTAATATGATTTCTTGTCATGATTTAGTAAAAAATATTTTAACACCTCTCAAATATAAAGTTTTTTTCAATGAATAAACATATTTTAATGATAATTTTCATAAGGTTAAAACCCTTGAGGTTGGGGTCTTACACACCCAGATGCTTACATATGATACATATGCTTCACAACATTTTTCCATCCAAAAATATTTAATTCTAAATGTTCCAAAAAATGAACATGTGCTTAAAATTATTGATCCTAAAAAATCTATCAATAATATATATATATATATAAACCAAAAACAAACCATGTGAATTATCATAAGAAATGTAAAAAATTTACTAAATGTGTTGATAATCCACAAGTAATTTTGAATAATTTCATTGAATCTAACATTTTTTATTTTCCACCTATCAAGACACATGATACATATTTTGAGTATCATAGAATTAGATGTCATTCAACAAACTGATGTTTCACTTTAAATAATAAAATCTGAGACCTTATCGAGTGTGGTGATAGTGAAATCATGGATATACCTATTAAAAATATCGAGTCATAAATTTCAATTTATCAATGCCCATAATATTCATAAAATCAAACTTCAATATGAACTCAAATGGGTAACTAAGAAAAAACTATTTCAATATCAAATATAAACACTAATAATAGTAAATAAATAATCATTATAAAGTATGACTCCAAGGAAAATTAAACTCAATGATATATATCAATGTGTTGAAGACACCTTTTTTATATTTATGGCTTACTATATTCACTTCATAGTTATGATATTGGGAAGACATCTCTTTTGATAATTGTGACTTACTAGATTCACTTCCTAGTTATGATAATGGAAAGACATGCTTCTAGAAGTATATCGTGCAATGGCTCTTCAAGGTTTCACGTTATCACTGGTTAGCTTAGTTAAATTTATTTATTCTGAAATTTTTCATTATATATTTATGTATAATATAATTATTCATATGGTATATATAATACATACATATGATCATAGATTCATAATTTGATTTGGGGACACTATGGTTGAATTTGATTTATTTTTACATTACTTGGAATTCTATTTATTTGTATAGACTAGTCACTTTATTTGATTTAATACATTTTTCATATATTTTATTGGTCACTTGGATTTAAATGCTACTTATTATTCCATTGAGAGTTTATTTTCTTGAATTTTTTTTTCACATAATTTTCTTTAGTTTGTGCACGCTTGATTTTTTTCACTTTGTTGATTTGGTCACCATATGTCTCTGGATCCCTTATTCATTATTATCCATATCATGCAAATATTTTTTTATATTTTCTTATTTTTTTTATACATATGATTCATATATTTAGGGAAAGGACCCTTGTATGCTCTCCTATCTTGATTATATATCACCCATTAAGGGGCATATCTTATACTACGCTAATACTTCATTTATTATATATTCCACACCATATGGAATGATGCTTACACATTACTCATGCACTTTATAAATTATATCTTGTCCATATTGGGGAATGTCTTATGATAATAGTTTCATTTATTATATTTTTCCACATAGGGGGAACTCTTTTAGTACACCTGTATTGATTAGCTATCAGGGGCAAACTATTACTATGCTTCATAAATTATATATTGCTCACTAGGTACATAATATGATCATGTGTTTGTAGATTATAAATTACTTATATAAGGATAATCTCTTTCCATATGTCCTTCATACATAGTTTTCACATATGGGTATAATATTGCTTATGTCTTCATCACTATATCATGTCCATATTTTGGCATATTGTTACATCAAGGCATATGATTTTCCCCTCATTTCTTCCATTTGATTATAGGGATTATAAGTTTTCATATTCATATTTGGTTATAGAATGAGGATATTTTTATATTATTATATATTCATGTGTTATAAATGCTCTCTAACAATTATTACAACTTATTTTTTAATATATTTTACAATAGTTATGCAAAATCATTTTATTTAAATGAGAGATATGCAAGTAAATCTATCACCTAATAAGGGGGCATATGATCTACTTATTCTATCTTTAACTACATTATACACAAAAAAATCAGAGAGGTTATAATAATTTTCAAGGTTACAAGAGGTGTTGAGGTTATAAGTTAAAATATATTTGTTTCTTCAACTACAAAGCACATATCAAATAATTTTCTATTATTCCTCATCACAAGGTTAGTAGGACCCAATATGTAGTTATCTTACCATATGGTAAGGGTAGTAGGACCCAAATTTCACTCCATGGTAATGTCAATAAGACCCATGATAGTTCAAATGTTTTTAGAGATAGAAGCATAGTTCACATACCATCAGGTGTATTTATTATTACTATTTGTTTTCATTTATTTATTATTTTATTAGATACTTTGTTATTGATTCATATAGACATTGATCTAGTTTCAAATATTTCCATTTTTTTACAAGTAAAAAAGAGATTTGGACACATAAGCATTGATGATTATTTGTTGACCCTTAGTGTGATAGATCCAAGGGCATAATAATTTTAAAAAACATAATAAAATTACAAAGAAAAAAATTAAGAATAAAACAAGAATTCTAACTCTTAATTAGTCATTATAAAAAACACATGAGATTATTTAAATAATTCACAACTAGAATATATATTTTTCAATATTAATTAGTGTGCTACTAAAATAAAAGTTATCCTAGAGTTAACTGAACATGCTATTTTTAGCAGTTTTCAAAATCTTCTATTTTTAGTAACTTTTGCATTCAAGCTTGGATGGAACAACTAATAACCCCTTATTCTATAAATATTTATATAAATCATGAGGATGTCTTTAAATTAAAATTTCACACCCAATTACCAAAAAATAAATCTAGAAAATTCTATAAATAGTGAAAATAAAATTAAAATGTAGTTTTATACATTTAGATGGTCAATTTCAAGCATAATGTTTTTTCAAAAACATCACTAAGCATTTATCACAACTTATGACTACATACATATCTTCAATAACTTCATTTTAAAAAATGGGGGCTCAAATGGGCTCCTAGATCAAAAGTTATAAATTTTTCCAAGATATGCTCAGCATCATTCTCCCTTGACTGAAAATAAACTTGCTCTTATGAGTTGTTCTAATTAAACTTCTACCATTTATCCTTGTCCAACTTCTTCAATTCCATTATGGAATCCCATTGTTATATTTGTTTTATAATCCTTCCCATTATACCCAATATTTTTTGTAATTGTCTTTCATATCCACTTATTTGTTATCCAAAACCTATGTTATTTTTTCTTTATTTTTCCTTGGCACCTGCTTCCTCCAATTCACTTCTTCTTATTCACATTCATTATTCTCTCCATGAAATGCATATATATTATATAAATTAAATACTGAATAAATATCAAAATTATGTGTAAAATTTACCTCATAAATATTGTCATTTATCTTATTCATAATCTTTCATGGGCCAATATTCTTATAATTTAACTTGTGGTGCATTCCTTGGGGAAATATTTATTTTATCATATACAACATCACTAATTCTCTTTATTCAAATACTTTGGTTTTTTTTTTACATATGCTACTACTTTATAGTTGTCATTAATTTTGTGTAGTTTTATTCTTATTTCACCTTAAAACTAATGTATGTGCTCTAAAAATTCCTTTGCATCATCATTAACCCACACTTCAATTGGTAACTACACCAAGCTTGAACCAACCTTAGAATTTATACCATAAAATTTTACAATGGTGATTTTCATGTTGACCTATTCAGTGAACTACTATATTAAAACTTAGCCTATGGTAATGCCAAGTCCCATTGCTTGGGCTTCTCTCCAAAAATACATCTCAACAAATTTCACAAACTCCAATCTACTATCTCCATTTGTGCATCTATATAAGGGTTGTATGTACTAATAAATATTAGTTTAGTTCCCAAATTATTCCATAGACTCCTCCAAAAAAGACTTATAAATTTTTAACACCTATCTTCATAATGGTATTTGGAACACCACCCAATCTAACAACATCTTTGAAAAATAAATCAGCTAATCTAGTGGTATCACTAGTTTTCTTGCATGCAATAAAATTAACCATCTTAAAGAATCCATTTTTTTTAACCAACCTTTACCACCCCCCCCCCCCCCCCCATTTGTTCAAAATAATTAAGGACCCCCTTTTCATCTCGAAATAAGATATGGATTCCATTTTTCAATAGGCATATTCTACATCAAATTTTGAAAGTTGAACTAGATCAAAAGGTATAAGAGGAAAAACTTAAACTTCTTCCTTTCTAAAAAATAGTATGAAGATTTTCATGATGAATATAAAGATTAAATTACATTGTAACCTAGTTTATGTTTTGGTTAGATTACATGGTCATAAATAAGCTCACATGTACCCTTGTTAAACTAATTGACAACCACATACACTTATCAAAAGTTAAAAGTTCACATTCTATTTTATGTCACTCGAGACCCTTTAGATCAAGTGGTCTTGGCCACGTCTTAAATCAAGATTCATAAATTGACATGGCTCTATCAGCATCTTTTATATCAAAGACAAAATTATGTTTATTTGTTAAAAGGATGTGTGATACCATTCTAATTTCCACATGTTTTTATTTCCATCATCATAAGATTTATTGAAACATTATGTATGTTTTATTAACTTATTGGATATGATCATAATATTTTTATGTCTGTTGTGTATAGGAAAAAATACAAATGTAAAGAGATATAAAGTAGAGACAAAATACTCAATGGATTTATAGACTTTATAAAAAAAGAAAGAAAGAAATACTAGGAACCTACCTAAATACACACTACACAATATTTCACCACATGGTCGTGACAAATGTAAAAATGAAGATCATTCAAACTTGAATAGATATAAAGGTGAATTGAATATCAAATGCATATGTGGATTCTATAAGAGAAGATATGAACAATAAATATGAATGTTGTAATCGTGTGACCCCATGACCCGAAACTCTTGGATTGAGACACCTAGATGGTCAAGATTATCATATTTGACTAAGGCCAAAAATTCATAAAATATCTAAAGTTATAATGATGTAGATTTCAAAAAATAACTATTATGCATGTTAAACATCACATGCCATTAATTTACAATGAAAAAATATTAAGGAGTGAATTATATAAGGAATATGTTGGAATTTCAAATTTGAATTAACAAATAAATTATGATATGGTGATTAATGGAAATCAATATAAATAATGAGTTATCCCCATTACTAATAATTTGCATATTAGAGATTTATTAATGTAGAGAACATCTTGAAGTTCGAAATAATAGAGAGTGAAAAATGTAAAATGTTAGCCACTAGGTTTTAATCAAGATTATTAAAATATCATAGAGATTTCACAATGGCATAGGGTAATACATATTGATTTTGAGGTCCTCCACAATATTTTAGAGAGATAATTTTATCTCCCATATTGTTCATCCCAAGAAATACAATGTAATGTTTTGTGCAATTGATGAAGCTAAGAATATCTTTGATGTTGAGGATACCACTATGTGGATGGTGAATACATACCACTATGTGGATGGTGAATACACATATGATTTGATTGAACTTATTAAATTAGGCCTCCATCAAGTGGTAATGAAGCCTAACGTATTTACCTATAAGGAAAATTTTCTAAATGTTTTATCTAAATTCATATTGAATGATGATGTTTTATTATCATAAACATGAGAAACCCAACATGTTTTCATTGTAGCATTTGATAATTATTATAAATTCCCCTTCCAACATTAATTTATAAATAGGGTGTTATCACTAGGTTGATGAAATGAAATGATTCAATGGAAGTTTTAAAGGATTGGGTTGTGGACACATAACTACACTAACAAAAGAAATGAATATAGTTACACCATAATAATTCTAGGCCTAGTGTTAGATTATGGATGTTATTTATGAATAAATTATTTGGTACTTCCAATATTGACAATGTAAATAAATTATGGGCACCCTAACTTGCAATGATCATCTATGAGAATAATAAACCTACCTTGGGTGAAATCATTGCTTTCAGTTTACAAAATCAATTTCATGGTTTAAGGGAAGGCTTAAATTTTTATATGATGTAATATTTGATAGATGTTTTTTATGCCACTTCAATTAAAATATTATAACATTTGAAGGTGGCCTAATCCTTCCATTTAACCCATTTATTTGTTATAAAACAAGTTGTATGTGTGCATATATCGGGAGTGCATGCAATAAATATGTGATCACATTTATCCTCCTATGTATTTGGAGATTAATGAACATCTAATTCCAAGTATTTTTTAATAATGATGGATTTCATCAATAAAATTGGAGGATACTAGTATTATGATACATATATTGTCTTTATAACTAAATGAGTTATGGTAAACCCTTAAAAATTACCTTATAGTGTCCGTAATAAACTTGCTACATAAAAAAATTATTATCTTTTTGTTCACAGAATGGGAGGATTGTGTAAGAATAGGAAATAGAGATTATGTCCTCCTACACACCTACAAATTAGGAATTTTTAGTACATAATGTGTCCATCCATATAAAACTTTATGTTTCATAGGTCTCCTTTTAATAAGTTTGAGAGAGATACACCAAGGAAATGGGATCTTTACAAGAGATTGGCCAAGCATTTAGAGGGTTTTAAGGGGAAGGTAAATTTTTATTATCCACATTAGGACCATCCAAATGATTTATATTATTTGAACCCACATAATGATTTGAAGGTTGTTAATAAATGTGAAGCAACATGACTATATAGACTGCAACCATGTGTGCAGAGAAAAATACATGTTCTTGATGATGCATTATTTGGATAAAGAGAGGAGTTTCAAGGGACTAGCCTAGTTTTAATGAATAAATTGCTATATGGATTTCCCCCAACTACACTATAAATGTTCACTCTAGTGACTACATTAATTTAGGTAAAAAAATAACTCCATAACCTTGCCATTGTGGTATCGATTAGTCCTTCATTTGTTACCACTATGTATATTAGATTAAATGTGTGATTGCCTCTTATTTTATCAAATGTTTCATTTCATATAAGTGTTTCATGTGTGTCTAGTGATCCCATTAATTTTTCACAATAAAACATTGTGTCTCTAAATAGTGTTAATGTTTAAGATGTTGAATTTTTTTTGGTCAAGTATTGGAGGTTTCCTAGCTTCCTAATGTGAAAAATGCCATTGAGCATAAATGGAGAGTGATTTATATATAAATTATTTTTAATCTCCCAAATTCTTAATATAGGTCCCAATATATGGTGTTCTTGTAACCACTTTGATCTTGGATATTCTATTTTCTTCTCCTCCACTTTTGGTCACAACACCAGATACTATATGATCTATTGCTCAAATATTTCATGTTTCCACTATGATTAGTGATTTTGATATCATAAGTTATAATATTTATGTGAATCTAAATATACATATAGTGTAAAGCCATTTAGGATGATATAAATTGTGATTTCATCTTCTAGTTGCTTTGTTTCTACTTTGGTCACAAGTATAGTTGAACGTGGCTCTATAGAGTTTGGTGTTTCCATTTCACCATCATTAGAGCCCACTGTGAGCACTCCATCATATTTTTCACATCTATTTACACCATAATTTCATCCATCCCATAATTTATTCTTTATAATTCCACTATGGCCACTTTACTCCAATTAAGCACCCAATAATTATATACTCTCATCCCCAGGTAATTATGGATTTTCACACTAGAGAAGGAGGATCTAATGAGTGTTGGCTAAAGGATATTCAACTAGTAAGAGTTAAACTAGTTGATATGATCATATATTTAATAATCCTAAGGTTAGAATCAAATTTTAAAAGTCCACTAAGAAACTAAAGATAATTTCTACTAGGAGGATATATTAGGATGGCTCATCTACACTTTATGAAACAAAAGAGGATTTATTCTCACTCTACATAGAGATGAAGGGGATGATTAAATACATTTTCAAATACCTTGAGTATACTAGTAGTGAATATGAATATGAGGATGACATTGAGTCTATTTTTAGGTGCACTAATAAGATGATTGAAAATGTCATTCATGGATTAAATAAAAATGTGAAGTGCTTGGAGACTTGAGCAAAGGTAAAAGTGCTAGAAAATATTATGAAAATTTATGAAATTTCCCTAAATTTATTTTTTTCTGTCATTAATGTATTTTCACAAGGCTAAGTGGAAGAATGATAATTCACAATAGAAAACTTAAAACAATTTACAATAGATTTTAGAAATGGAAAGGAAATTGAACATTATTTTCACTTTTATTAAGCAAGGTTTTCTTCCCAATACCTCGATCACATATTTGTTTGATGTTAATTTATATGAAACTTTTATTACAAAAACTAAGTTTTCACTTGGATAATTGTCACATGGTATTATAGCCATAATTTCACAGTTGGATGTGTTCACATCCAATATTCTTTCTTTCTTTGATAATGTTAATATGCACAATTATATAAAGAGGATGGTAATATGATAACCACTTATCAGTTCACATAGACAACAAATAATTTTGTAGCTACATTTAAATTATAATTTTCCACTACAAATAGGAATAATTGTTATCAAGTCTTAGACTTCATTGTAGATAAAATCATGAAAGTTGAGAAAGTGACTATTGTTAGAGAATGTCTAGAAGGTCCTCTACTGAATCATGCACAAGTGACCACTCAGATTGAGCTTCACTTAATGAATCCAATTATTGATATGTCATGAGTGGATGAAGACTATGGAAACTACATACATTATTTTAAGGGAAAACAAGTAGAAAATTTAAGTTTTACTTTGTAAGCAATAAGTCCTAGAGACTTGGTGGTTAGAATTGTGTATCAGTTGTCTCAATGTCATCCAATACTTTAGTGATAATTAGTTTATAGTTGTATTATGTTTAAATAGTTATTTAAGACATGCAAACACTTTAAATATGTCATTTCAACCCATATTTTTATTATAAATATTTTGCATTGGAACTTTTTAATTAAAATGGAAGATGATAAAATTTAAATTTTTTTGCATTTGTAATCTGATTTAACAATTTTGGGAATATTGGAGTATTATTCCTAATTTAGTTAAAGGGTCTAAGTAGTAAAATTAGTAAATAAATTGATAATAATTAAGTTATGAATTTGTGTAAATTAATTGTAATTTATAATTTTCTAAAAATAGTAATAAAAGGGAGAAAATAAGACTTAGCTGGAAACTAATTGATCCGACTGAGACAAAGGTTGGAATTCACTATGCAGGACTGGGACACTATTGCAAGATAAGATCTAAACTTTGTTTTTTGATTGGACAAGAGTGATATAAGTAGATAGGAGTGGCATCAGCATTGTATTCCACCTCTACCACTATTGTCCTAAGGATATGAGCTTTCTATATTTTATTTTTCAGGTCTGTGTAACCCTATCCACAAAGCTTTAGTAGTTGGAAGTCTTTAGAGCTCCCTATAGAGTAGATTTTATCTTAAAACCCTATCTTATATTATTATTTGACCAATTTTGAGTAATATATGGTGTTATTATGTGTAATATTCACTATATGTGGATCCACATCCCTTGTGTGGGCTCGTTGCCTGTATGCCAATACTTCAAAGAGAGATCAAGCCATATGTAGTTCTCCCACTTGATGTGATTTTTGTATTAATGTGTATGAATTTGAAAAATGCTAAATATATGTGTTTGAGGTGGATAGGGACTAGTGTAAGGATTTGGATAAGCTTGTAAGTGTGTTGGTTGGATGTATGTAGATAATAGGGAAGATTGATTGAGTAGTCTTACTTATATTCTTGTTTGCTTAGTGATAATTGCCAACCCTTTCCAAATGATCTTTGAATGGGATTTTATAAGGATCTATTGGTCATGGGTTTAATGTACTCATATTAGGCCAATAAGAAGAAGGATGGGTAACTAGAATAAATTGATTGTTGGGACCAAAAATGGACTTGGATAATAGCACTGAAAGCAAACAGGAGTGGCATCAGTGTTATAGTCCTAGTGTGGCACTATTATTCTGAGTAGATGAGATTTGGGGGGATGGATCTATCATGAAAAAAGGGTTATAGCTCAGCTAAGATCAAGTTTGGAAGGATATGGATGATTGGGAATTAGTAAAAATATGCCTATGAGGGTCATGAGAGCAAGCAAGAGGAACCTATGGGTTGGGTGTCATTATCCATGCTTAAGTTACTAGTTTTCATATTGATATGATTACATTTTCCCCCCTTTATTCTAATGATGTAGCAAAGTGAAATACTAGGATAAAAGAAAAATAGAAAGTGTACCTAAACTTACTTGTAAGGGTGAATCTCATGAAGCTGTGTAATTTTTGGTGTGCATAGAGAGAGCACGATGTGATGTATGAAACTTCATAATAAAACAAAGAGTAGATCAATTCTTACAAGATACGCTATATCTAAAATAATAATGTACAAATATAGGGGAGAGAGAGAGAGAGAGAGAGAGAGAGAGGAAGAGAAAGGAATGAATACACCTCATTAGGTACATAGACTAATACAAAACCTCTTGTGATGATAAGTATGTTATACCAAGAGTAGTATCGTGAATGAAGCTAAGTGCTCAATTCCTTGAAAGTGGCTCAAGAATGTAAAGGTTGGCCCTTTGTCTCCATCATCACCCACTAAGTGAAGCTAGGTGATAATGCATGTGTTGATTGATGTTTGGACTATGTGTCCAATCCTTATGAATAGGTGGCTCAAGAATACAAAGGCTAGTTAGTCCTTTGGCTCCATCATTGCCCTATGAAGTGAAGCTATGAACTAATACTTGTATGAAATGTGTGTCATATGATATGGATCCTAAATCCCATGGATGTACTATAATCTAAAAATGTTGGCATGGATAGCTGAATGTATGCTAGAAACTAGGCCACTCTTGGCCACTCCAAAAGATGGAGATTAGGCTTGTATGAAAGCCACTTCGAACTGGTGTACTAGGCTTATATGAAATCCACTTGAGAAATCAAGAATTTGTAAGTTAGGCTTGTATGAAATCCATTCTAAAATGATGCCAATCATCCACAAATGGAATGAGGCATGTAACTACAAAGAATTCCTAGGTAATACTAAATAAACTTGGAAAGGAAAAGAAAACAAATGTGTCGTGCACATTTCCCCCAATCACTAGTGTCTAGAATATGGACTCTGATTTAGAACTTATATCAACTATCATGTTTGAAACTAGAAGTGAGATCCATAATGCTACACATGATGCCCCCTATATATGTATTCTTTGAGCAAAAGTGTACTAAAACCTACTAATTCTAAATTGTTCATGCTATGCAAAACTATAGTTGAACCTACTTTTTTACCTGCTTCTAGAAATTCTAGTTTTTTTGTTATTTGGATATGAGCATTGAAAGTGGATACTAGTGGTACCAGTGTTGTAGTCCAAATTGGGTGCTATTATCCTAGGATAAATCTAGTAACTATTATAATATTCTCACTATTTACCTATTCTATTCTAACTATTTTGATGTCTAGTTGTTATTTTTTACTATTGGGAGCTATGATCTCTATGAAAAACCCCTATTTGTTACCCCCTCTTCTGAGGGTAGGAATGAAGACACTGCAATGACTACCCTCAAAAGAAATATCCTTGAAAGTGTGTTATGCTACAAAGATACATGATATAACAATGATAATCAACAAGATATCTCAAGATATAGCATGATTTGAATTGAGATATTGTTAGATTAACAAGGTTATGCCTAGGTAGATATAACAATGTAATAACATGTGCAATGTATTGAATTAGAATTGGAAGTTTGGTTAGTTTTTAGTTGGCAAGGAGGGATGGAGCATGGTGTCCATCATGGCATCCAAGATATTAAGATAATGCATGATGTAGATCATGGAATTGCAAACAATGAGAATCAAGCAAGAAGTAAGAATCGTATAAGGGTGGCTAAGGGTCCAAGAAAACAAGGAACATGGGCACATGTAACTTAAATTAAAAGGTAGGCATACAAGGCATATTCAAATACCACATACACATACAATTAAAACAAGTAAGGTTGGTGTGAAAGCTGCAATCATATAAAAGAGTACAGACAAGTGACATTGGAAAATGTCCAAAGGCACACACAAGATATAAAAGCAAATGACATTGGAAAATGTCCTAAGGCACACATAATACATAAAAGCAAAGGACATTGGAAAATGTCCTAAAGCACAAACTGGAGGCAAAATAGGAACTAAGAAATACAATCATATCGAGCTACACAAAGCAAGAAAGGAAAGCATGTAATAATTGGAAATACAATCACATCTAACTAATCAAAGTAAGAGGGAAAGTATGCAAAACATATTAGTACAAGACTAGGTATATGCTAAGAAATATATAAGTGATATATACTAGTGAGTATCTATAGAGTAATCTGTATAAGCTAGTAAGAAATGTATATTAACATGATAACTAGAGTGTGTGGTGTAGAAATGACATGACCTAGATGGTGTAGTTATGTAAAATATGCCCCTAGTGGGTATGTATATCAATGTATGTCTCCATGTGGAAGTAGGATTCCCCCTCAATGTGTAGATTGAAGTAATCAAAGAGCTGGATGTTACTGCACACACTCAAATAAGATCAAGTGAAGCATGGTAATATAGATAAATCAATAAACAATAGCATAGAATAATAAATGTAATTCTAACATTGTAGTAGAAGTGTAAATCATGGATGATGCATACAATCAAAATGTTTCTTGTGTTTTGACATATTTGAATGTTCTTAGATTTTTGAATGTTGTATTGTTTTTGGATTTATTGATATACTTGAATGTTTTTAAATTTTTGATATATTTAAGCTATGTACAATCAAGTAGTAGAAACTATGTATAGGTAAGATAGAAAAGGATGATACTAATCGATGAGTATCATGGGACACTCCCTATCATGGTGTCCTATATCAAAGAGAGGAATCATGCATGATCATGAAGCATGATGGAAATGCTGAGATTGCGCTCTAAAAGCTATATATGTTGTAAATGCTCTAAAATATCTAAAGTAGAAACTGAGTGTGGGGTCTCCCTATCACTCTAAGAAGTGTATGCAATTTTAGGGATCTTAGGGACCCATATGGTAGTGAGATAAGCTCTCTAAACATGTGCTCTATGTATAGATGTATGAGATCTCCATGACATTGCCCTAGGTGTGAACACTATAGCTGGAAGTTGTCTAGAATCCTGAAGCTATGGAGGTGTATGAACTCTCTATGCTAGTGATGGATGCCTCAACTATGTTTGATTCAAAACTAGAGGAGGAACTATAACTAGTGGCAAAGCTAAAACTGGTAGTAAAACTAAAACTAGTGAATGGAAAGTATAAAATGGCTCTGAAGTGGGGAGTGGTAACTCTTATGGAACTCCACCAACTATAACAACTTGATTAGCATGAATGAATTTTAGGCATTTATGAAATATATAAGGTACCACTCAAAGTTTTTAAATCCATGTTTAACCAAGTAGCATATAAAAAACCCCTACACTAGGAACCATAGTGAATGTTGTGGCCACGTGTTTGGACCAACCTGTAGAGGAGGTATAATCTCACCTAATGAACTCTATAAGTGCCCAATGAATCTACTGATAACTATGTCCATCAGGGTAATATCCTTCTCTTAATATCCCAAATTCTATAATAGTGTCATAGTGCACATGTTTATGCTAGATCCATTATCTATAAGAACACTATGAAGAGGATGATTATGGATGTAAGCTCTAATAAATAGTGCATGATAATCTGAATCATCCTCAATGATCTCCTATTCTAATAAGGAGATGGAAGTTCTAGTTGGAACTTTGGAATTATATACACCAATCATGTTGCTCAAATAATGTGTCTCAATTGAAGGTGCTCTATATGTATCTAGTGGTAGATGTGCATGATATACATGGTGAACCCTTGATGTGTCCCCTATCTCTTGTTTAGAATGCTACAAAAAAGGATTTGAGAAGATTTTCAAAGATTTATCCTAGGTTTTCTTTGCTTGAAGAGGCTCAAGTGAAGTGCCAAGGTCAATATGATTGCCATGTATCAAATCTTGTATCTTGTGTCTCAAAAAAATGCATCTATTTATTTTATGGCCTAGTGCCCTATGTAAATTTAAAAATTCATGTTGATCATATCCCCATGGAAGAGGCTTTATTGGGTCAACTTATTGAATAGGAGGGAGAGATATGATGTTACATTATAATAGATACTGTAAACTTTTGGCTGGAGAAATTGGTATATTGGTGAAGGTTCATCGAGGAGGTGTTGATAAAACCACTCACTGAGGGGGCTTGGAAGCCATATTAACTGTCAATTGATTTTGACTCTTGTTATCATTGACCTTGACTTTGTATGGGACTTTGTTGTTACTCTTGTTTGTTGTTTTTGAGATACTTGTGTACTTGAGTTTGCCCATTGAAATTAGTTCAACTTTTCATTCTTTTATTGTGTGACATAATTTAGTAAAGGAAGAGAATATTTTGAATGTTATTGATTCATGCAAAGCTGGTAGAAGACTCTGTTTGAAGAGATCTTGTAACTCTTGATCAACCATGAGACTAGTCATCTTAGCCAAAATAGTCATATATTAAAGAACATAATCTATGAGATGCTCATTTGACCTTTGTTTCTATTGTGTAACTTGGGCATATGAAACCTTATCACAAATGTTAATGATAAAATGAGCTAGGAACATGTTAGCTAAAAGATTAAAAGCATTGATCAACTGATTCAGTAGACTATAAAACCATTGTAAAATATAATACTATAGGCTTCATGGAAATAGCTTGGTAAGTAGCCAGTCATTGGGTATTTAGTCCAAGCATGTTGCATGAAAGTATTTCAAATGTGTCTCTATATCACCCTTACCATCATATAAAGTAATCTTGGGTTGAACAAAACCTTATGGTGAGGGTGTAGAAGCAATGTGATGTGTTAATGGTGTATGCAATAGAACAAAAGAATCCAAAGTCTATGTAGGTCTAGAGGCACCTTGTTCAAGATGTAGTACCTTAGATTGAAGAGATTTTATCTCTTACACAAGGGTTGACACATCAGGAGACAAAGATGTACTAGTTGTAGCTAGTGGCATAGAGGTAGGTTAGGTTGCTATAGGAGGTTGTTGAGACATAGTTGCCCCCATAGTGTCATTTGTAAATGGTTGATTTAAAGGAATGGAAGATTTAACTTGCTTAGCCTTTTTAATTTCCATGATATATTTCAAGATAAGAGTATGATCTCAGGGCTAATCTTGGAGTCTTTCTCAAAAACTTTGTAGGATCAAATCTTTGTTGAGGATAACTTTATTATCAACAATTGGTGGAAGTGGATCAGTAGTCCAATGTGGTGGATCATGAGCATCAATGTGTACATAATCATTATTATTTTTATAATCCTCATTATCAAAGTTATCTTTATTGAAATTAGTGTGATCTAGATGTGTAGAATCTATAACAGGAACCTAAGTTGGTTGTTTATCCATGGTATATGTTTGAGTTTCTAGAATCTGGGTGAATTCAAGAGGATTACCACTAAGTCTTGCACTTCATCTTGAAGGAAGAGATGAAAGAAACTTAGGTGGAATAAGTAAAACAACTTGGATAATATTAGAAAAGATTAAATGGATATAATCTAAACAAGGAACTATAATATGCATAAAAAGGATACAAAGTTTGCACACATGTAAGGTGATCCCTCAAGAAGAAAATAGGAACTAGTACATGCAACTAAGGTTTGAAAGATAATTTTTTGAATAATTTTCCATGAAACTTTGAAATTAAAAGTGAATTTTTGAGTTACGTATGCAAGTAAAATTAGATTTTTATTAGAAAATTTGTGATTTAACATGACCTAGTAGATGCAACTAGGGTTTTGAAACATAAATATTTTTTAGAATTACTATTGAATTTTGAATGGATTTTTTAATTTAAATATGTTAGTAAAAATTCAGAAAATGATTTAAAAATTACTGAGACCTAGTATGGTCACTAAGGTTTGAAATAAAAATATTTTAAAATTACTACAAAAGTTTAAAATTTAATGATAATTTCTGATTTTATTTTGCAGGTAAAAAATCAGAAAAGTATGGGAAAATTAGTAGGAAATTTATCCTAGGGTTCTAGGATTTTTATGCAAAAACAAAGTAAGTTGGGTTCACCAAATGATCTAACAATTTTGGGAATATTGGTGTAGTATTCTTAATTTAGTTAAAGGGTTTAGTAGTAAAATTAGTAAATAAATAGATAATAATTAAGCTACTAATTTTTTTTAAATTAATCGTAATTTAGACTTGTATAAAAATAGTAACAAGAGGGAGAAAATAAGACTTAGCTAGAAACTGATTGATCTAACTGAGATAGAGGCTAGAATTCAATATACAAGACTAGGACACTATTGCAAGCTGAGATCTAAACTTCATTTTGTGATTGGATAAGAGCACTAAAAGTGGGTAGGAGTGGAATCAACACTTTATTCCACCTCTACCACTATTATCTTTAAGATTTAATTTTTTTGGGTTTGTTCACCAGGTCTATGTGACCTTGTTCCTAAAGTTTTAGTAGCTAAAAGTCTATAGAGCTCTATGTAGAGTAGATTTTCTCTTCAACCCCTATCTTTCATTATGCTTTGACTAATTTTGAGCAAGAGGTGGGATTAGTGTGTGTAATATTCACTAGATGTGGATCCACACCCCTTATGTGGGCACGTTGTCTACATATCAATACTCCAAAGAGGGATCAAGCCATATGTAGTTCTCCCACTTGATGTGAAAATAAGTAAATAAATAGATAATAATTAAGCTACTAATTTTTTTAAATTAATTGTAATTTAGACTTGTATAAAAATAGTAACAAGAGGGAGAAAACAAGACTTAGCTAGAAACTAGGACACAATCGCAAGCTGAGATCTGAACTTCATTTTGTGATTGGATAGGAGCACTAAAAGTGGGTAGGAGTGGAACCAACACGTTATTCCACCTCTACCACTATTATCTTTAAGATCTAATTTTTTTGGGTTTGTTCACTAGGTCTATGTGACCTTGTTCCTAAAGTTTTAGTAGCTAAAAGTCTATAGAGCTCTATGTAGAGTAGATTTTCTCTTCAACCCCTATCTTTCATTATGCTTTGACCAATTTTGAGCAAGAGGGGGAATTAGTGTGTGTAATATTCACTAGATGTAGATCCACACCCCTTGTGTGGGCATGTTGTCTACATATCAATACTCCAAAGAGGGATCAAGCCATATGTAGTTCTTCCACTTGATGTGATTTGAGCAATAGTGTGTATGAAGATGCAAAATGCTAAACTAGATGTGCTTGAGGTGGCTAGGGACTAGTGTAAGGATTTTCATAAGCTTGTAAGTGTGTTGGCTAGCTGTATATAGAGAATAGGGAAGATTGTTTGAGTAGTCTTGCTTGTATTCTTGCTTGCTTAGTGATAATTACCAACCCTTTCTAAATGATCTTTGAATGGGATTTTATAAGGATATATTGGTCATGGGTTGAATGTACTCATGTTAGACCAACAAGGAGAAGGATGGGAAACCATAATAAATTGATCGTTGGCTATAAAAATAGACTCGAACAAAAACATGGAAAGTGGACAAGAGTGGCACTGGTGTTATAGTCCTAGTGTGGCACTATTGTCCTGAGTAGACAAGACTTGGGGGGATAGATCTGTCATGGAAAAAAGGGTCTGGCTCAGTTGAGATCAAGTTTGGAAGGCTATGGATGATTGGGAATCAATAAAAATATGTCTATGAGGGTCATGAGAGCAAGCAAGAAGGACCTATGGGTTGGGTGTTATTAACTAGCTTAAGTTACCAGTTTTCACATTTTATATGATTACATAATCTTATAAGAGATCACTATGTGGATTTTGTGTGAGTTTGTGTTTTCTATTTTTCAATTAGATTAACTCTTTATCTTTTATTATAATAGAGTTCTCATTATTGTGATGTGTATGTTGTTTTATGAGACAGATATATTAATCTATGATATTCTACCCATTTCATTAGACAACTATGACCTTTATTAAGTCTTTGTAGATCAATGAGTTGTGAATTTTTTTACAATTAATTATCTTGTCAAGTATTCTTGTGAAATTTTATCACAAAGTTATTTAATCCTTTGACTATTACATTTTATTTTTAGAATTTGAGTGAACATTGGATTTGATGAATACTTTTATCATTGGTAATCTAATTTCTATTTTCTTCCTTACCCTTCTCTCTATTTCAATTTTTATTTATGATATAAAAATCATTATTCAATAAATTATAATCATTATGAATATCCATGTTTTTTTTAGTTAGTGAGTTTTACTTGAACTTTTGAAGTACTGAATCATGGAATCTTGTCACTTGGAGGATTTTTAGTCACATGCAACCAAATTATATTCCACCAAGGATTACTTTTTAGAGTCATAACCTATAACTCATGCTTTGGGTCAAATTCTTGTGGACTTGAAATAATATGGTGTATACCCATCATTTTTGGAGCTTGTGTAACAAACTTGCATTAAAACTATCTAAAACAAAAAAACTTGAATACTTAATTTTTTACATGTTTGGCAGCTAAAATATAACATCCATATTCAAATTTGTTAATATTCCTCTTAACGCTAGCAAAGGCATGTACAAATATGTATTTTGTGTATGGCCTTTATCTATTTGACATGTTATGCATGTTGATACATACCTTGCTACATCTATCTTAATTTTTAACCCTAAATACTTCTCTTCCACCAAAGCTATTGTATTATTTTTACCAAAGTGTCCACCCAAACCACCACTATGAATTTATCTCACAATTATCTCTCGTAGACCAATTATAATATATAGTTTGTTTCCCTTAAATAGATAATCATATTAATGTATTATTATCTCTCTTATTAATGTATTATTGATTATTCTAAAATCTTATCCAATGACTTCACTCACTATAGTAGTACACAATGCCACATGCTTGCTTAAAGAATCAACTAGTTGATTCTACTTTCCTAATGTATGATTCAAAAAAAAAGTATAATCTTGCAAAAAAATAAACCCCACTTTTCATGTCTACCATTTAATTTATTTTGAGTGATCACATACCTTAAATACTGATGGTATGTAAGCATAATAAATTCCTCAAGTATTAAGTAATGCCTCCAATGTCTCAGTGCTTATGTAATGACATAAAATTCAAAATCATATGTAGAGTATATCTTCCTTGTGTCATTCAACTTCTCAGTAAAATATGTTATTGGCCTTCATTTTTGAAATAATATTGCACTAACACCCACATGTGAAGAATCATAACCCATCTCAAGCACCTTGTTAAAATCTAATAATGTTGAAATAGGAACCTTTATTACCTTCTTCTTCAACAATTTTAGAAATTTTTAAAAAGGACATTCTTAAAGACAATGAAACTAGATACTTGAGAAAATTTTTGAAGGAGTTTAAGTGTATTTTTATTTCTCTAATCCCCAATAAAGTTGATGCATATTCTTTAGATAGTTTCAAAATAATAGCCCTTTATAACACCATATACAATATTATTTTCAAATCCATAGATAGTCATCTCCAAATCCTCCTCCTTATTTTAGAACAACAAGGGGGATTTGTGAAAAATAGATAAATCTTACATGATGTTATTTTTCATGAGTTTATTCACTCAACTAAATGAAGAAGGAAATAACTATGATCATCAAAATTGATATAAGCAAAGTTTATGATAGGGTTAATTATAACTCTTTTTTAAAAATCATTAGGAATTTTGGGTTATTAGATGTTTGGTGTGATTAGATTAAGTCTTTTGTCTCTACTCCTTGTTGTCAATATGATTGTCATTGATGTCAAAAGGGAGATTATTGGCATTATGGATGTCATTGATGTTCATACATGAGTATGGTGATTTAAGGACGTGTAATGGATCCTATCAAAGTTCAAGGATGAATGGAGTACTTATGTGCATGAATGGAATTCATTTAATTCTTCATTTTATTCATTTATATATTTTGGGTCTAGTGGCATAAAATCTAAGTAGGTAGCTTGTTGACATCACCATTTTCATGTGTGGATGGGTTTGGGGGAGTTGGTCATATGGTTGTGATCACATTAGTCCCTAGTTTTTATGCACCATATTTGAAGTCATGTAATGAAGTACAGTCGAATATATGAGGATTCAAAGTTGGCTACTCATATGGAATTTACTAAGTTTTCATACTTAGCTAAATTTTCAAAATGGTTCAAGTAGAGCCAAGTAAGCATGTTGATGAGGTCAACATTTGCACACATAAAGGTTTTAGGACAAAATTATCATATGGGTTTGTTTATTTTTTTCCTAGTTTCTATGCGCTAAATCTCAAGTCACACAATGTATCATGACAAAATATATGCATGTGCAAAGTTGGGATCCTAGACATTTTGAGAGTGTTTTCGCACAGTCAAATTTGCATATGTCAAGAAAAGTTGAGAAGACATTTTGATGATGTCATATCTTGTGTGTATGAAGATTTGAAGAATAGATTGATATATGGTTAGAATCCCCTATGTGAGAGGATATTATGTGCCAAATTTTAATTCATGTGACTAAGCACAATAAAGGTTATGCAAGAAAAAAGTTAGCCTTCTAGGCAGTTCTATGCATAGTTAGCTCTGTGGTAGAATAATCTAAGTGAGTAGATTAATGTCATTATATCTTTCATATGAGAAGGATTTAGGAATAAACGAGCATATGGTTTTGTTCAGTATTATGCCTAGTTTATATGGTCCAAATTTCAAAACAAGCAATTGAGTGAAGCAAAAGATATGAAGATGCAAAGTTGACCTTATAGACAGATTGCAATGGTTCCCATACTTAGTCAAATTTGCATAAGGCAAAGTTCAAGAAACTCTTGAATAGATCAACAAATTGCATTTTCTCTAAGATGTTAGGATGCAGTGAGATGAGGATAAGTAGTCAAATTTTAATGTTAATATAAGATAAATATCAAGCTTGTTAGAAGATCTAATGATGAGTGGATGATCATGCAATAAATATCTAATAGAGTGAATGGAATCAATGGGATAAAGTACTCGATGTTTATTGGCATAGAGATGAGTTAAAAACCAAGCTAGTTTGATGAGATCAATAGAGTGTATTCATTCTAAAGACTCGAGAAATATTGAGATGAGATTAAGAGCTCGATGTTTAACCTTAGACAGAGATAAATTTCATGTAAATTTGAATATATAACAACATGTTGGAGCTCAAATCAAAAGATACAACGGATGTGATTTAAGGTTGGAACATTAAATCCTAAAAGCATACAAGTATCCAATAGAGAGTGTGAGCTTGTCATAACTTAATCCAATGGATATGTTTTAAAATTGAGCAATTTGAATGAAGACCATTAGATCATAACATGAAACTTAAGATCAATGGTCAATATTCAAAGGCTTATTCATCACAATGGTCAACTGGAAGAATTTGTAGTTAAGTTGTAAAATATGACATAGACAATGAAATTGATTGTTGTAATTGATCAAATTTATGTAATATGGCATGTGCATCAAAACCAAAGCCTAGTATATTCTAAAATTAGTAATGAGACCAAGAATCATGGTGTTGAATTATGAGTTCAAGACATATGAAAATTATTGTTAAAGATAGGAACTAAAGTCTAATAAAACTGAACGAGATGTGTTAGTGAACAAGTGTGAACATAGAAAAGAAGCAGACCCTAGATCAAATGTTTATATATATGTCATCTAAGATATAGGAAAAATCTTTTGGTATAATCAAAATTGTGTCAAATAGATAAATATAAAGACACAAAGAGAAAGGGGCAGAGAAGAGAAGAGAAAAGAGGAGAGGAGAGGAGAGGAGAGAGATGTGTGGAACATGAGTAGTTATAAACCAAACTTGTAATAGATAATTGAATTGGATTCATTTATGAATCAAACATTATAATTTGGAGTTGTAGCTCCATAATATAGATCTTATTGGTAGGTGCCATCAAAAGAGCTGAGTTGGTGTTCAATTAGGGAGTCGGTGCTTCCTTAGAGTAAGTGATCTTAAATCAGGGTATTGATGTCTCCTTCAGGTTAGTGCCCTTAAAAATTATAACCAGTGAGGTTATTTTTTGTGAGGATGGATTAGAATAGTATATTCTAGTAACTATTCTCATGGTGGTTTTTCCTATATTGGGTTTTCCATAGTACATCTAGTGTTATGTATATTTATGTTTATGTGATCTTTGCATATATTTGTAGTCTACATTAAAAGTTTTCAAAAGGACTAAATTAGTTAATCTACTAATTCACCCCACCTCTCAGTAGATATTTATGTTCCAATAATTGATATTGGAGCCTTGGTTCCTTAGAAGAAGCTTAATCAGCTTAGGTAAATCTTGGATAGTGAACACAAATGACTAATCAAGAAGGATCTTCCTCAAACAAAACACCTCTCTTTGATGGATCAAACTACGAATTTTAGAGCATTATAATGGAAGCATATTTATCTTCATTAGGTTTTGATGTATAGATGCCTATTTTAAATGGATATATAGCCCCTACTATAAATCCTATTGATCAGGCTTCAAATAAGGCATATGAGAGTGATGCTAAGGAAAATAATGATATCCTTTGTGGATTATCTAATTCAAAGTTTGTCAAAGTGATGCATTGTCAAAATGCACAATATATATGAAAAAAAATAAAAATCAACTATGAAGGTGATGACAAGGTAAATCATGCCAAGCTAGAAACATTCAAAGTCAAGTTTGAAAGCCTTAAATGAATGAAGAAGATAAAATTGTAGACTACCTCCTTAGAGTATATGAATTGGTCAATGCAATCCAAGGCCTTAGATAAGAGATGAAAGATCCTATCATTGTCAAAAATGTCTTAAGATATTTTCCGTCAAGGTATAACTCAAAAATCTTTACAATAGAGGAAGCAAGAGATCTAGATAAACTCATTGTCAATGAGTTTCATGGAACATTCATAGCCTATGAGATGAGAATGGGAGAAATAGATACCTTTAAAAGAGAAGTTGTATTCAAAGCATCCAAACCAATGAAGGCAGAAGTACCTACATCTAGATCTAAGGAGACTGATGAAGAAGAAGCTAACTTTTTCATAAGATTAAGAAGAGGGTCTAGAAAGTACAAAGTAAGTTATCCTTTAAATGCTTTAATTATGGTAAAGTAGGAGATTTCATTGTTAAATGCCCTTATACAAAAATAATAACTCTAAACAAGAAGAGGATAGAAAAAATATGAAACCCCAATATTCCAACAAGAATAAATTCTTTAAAAATAGGAAAGGCTTGTACATAAAAGATGATAGTGATTCATTGGATGATAATGATAGTTTTGATGATGAATATGACTGTGATTTTGTGGCTAAGGAAAAATAAGTCCTATTCATGACATTAGGATTAGTTTATGTGGATTAAGAAGAATTTGAAGACTCAGATGAAGAAGAAGAAGAAGAAGAAGGATAATTGGATCTAGAGTGTGAGCCCATTTATGCTCTAGAGAAAATTGACAAGCTGAGAAAAGAGAACTCAAAATAGAAAAATCTTAGACAAAAGGAGATTGAAAAAGTGTCTAAAAGTCTTGAAAAATCTGATCAGATGGTGGTTAGCCTAAAGACACAATTTGAAGAGGCTAAAATAATAGAAGATGTAGTCAAACTTGAATTAAAATCTAAATCTGAGGAGTGCATGAAGTTAGAAGTAGAAATAGTGGCTCTAATAAAAGAACTTGAGAAAGATAAATATCAAATCGACAAAGGTCTAAAGCTGAAGGAAGGATCAGACATTCTTGATGATTTTATCAACTCTCAAAATCCTTCAAAAGAGAGATCTGGTCTTGGCTATGAAAAAGGAAAATTAAAATCTATAACTATTACATCTACTAATCTATATGATAACTTCAAAATAGAAGGAAAATCAAGATCAAGGAAAGAGAGAGCTTGCAAGGATACAAAGATAGACACATGGACTATTGATGTGAATAAATTTGAAGGAGAAAAGAAGCTTGAATAAAATAAAAAGACAAAGGTAGATGATGCAAATGGTTACACAAAAGTGAGAGACTTGAAGAATCTAGAGTTTAGAAGAGCTCCTCATCCTGCACAAAGAAATATTATGACTAGATATTCCTCATATTTTTATGGTTATTATTATACATGTAATCAGTTTGGTCATAGGGCTATTGATTTTAGAGTTGTACATAAAAGGAGAACAAATTTTGTAAGCATAAATTCATTTTCACCCTTATTAGATACAAATGTAATATTCTATAATTGCAATAATTTTAGTCACATAGCTAAATAATGTAGAACAAACTTTGTAAGATAAAAAACACAAAGTAAGAAGAAAGGCATGCCTCCTAGTGTGAACAAAGGTTCACAAGTCTCTAAAAAATGAAGAACAAGCCAAATAAGAAACCCAAGGATGTGTGAAAAGTGAAATATCAATCTATTATTGCTCAAACTACACTCTATGCCAAGGAGCAGAATTTATTAGTAATAGATAGTGGTTGTTCAAAATATATGACTGGTGACAAGAGCAAGTTAATAAAATTGAGAAAATGTAAGGAAGGATCTGTCAGCTTGGGAGATAACACTTTAGTAAAGATCTGAGGTAAAGAAACATTGAACATAGATGGAAAATTACCTATACATGGTATCCATTATGTCAAAATATTGAAACATAATATACTAAGTGTTATTTAAATGTGTGACAATGGATATAAGGTCACATTTAATGTAGAAGGATACAAGTTAAGGAGATATGAAAGACTAGTTCCAGAAGGGAAAAGAACTGAAAGCAATATCTATAATCTTGTTGAAATGAATGGTAATAGCTACCTGATAGGAAAGATTGATGAGAGTTGGTTATGGTATAGAATAATGGGCCATGTCAATTTTGACAACCTATTAAATTTAAGCTCAAATAAGTGTGTTAGACACATGCCTAAGATAACCAAACCTACAGACACTACTTGCAAGGAATCTCAACATGGCAAGAAGACAAGGGATAGATTTCAAATAAAGGAGTATGCAACTACAAAGCCTTTAGAATTAGTTAATACTAATATTTGTGGTCCTACTAAGACAAGAGGATCTAAAGGAGAGAGATAATTCATTTTATTTGTATATGATTACTCAAGAATGACATGGGTAACTTTTTTGAAGGACAAGTCATAGGCATTTGAGATTTTCAATATCTTTAGGGCCATGGTGGAAAATGAGATTAGATGAAAAATCAAATGCTTAAGATCTAATAAAGGTGGAGAATTTACCTCAAATGAGTTCATAGAGTACTGTGGGAATAATGGAATCAAAAGACATTACTCTGCATCAAGGACTCCATAGCGGAATGGAGTTGTTAAAAGAAAGAACAAGACAATTAAGGAAATGGCTAGAACAATGCTAAAAGAGGCCAAGTCACCTGATGGATATTGGAGAGAAGCAATCTAAACAACAGTATATATCTTGAATAGAGTTTAACTAAGGGTAATTAGTGATAAAACTCCTTATGAACTATGGTATATAAAGACTACCTCTGTTAAGTATTTTAGAGTGTTTGGAAGCAAATGTTACATCAGGAGAAAAGAAAACAAGTTGGGAAGTTTTGAATCAACATGTGATGAAGGAATATTTCTTAGTTATTCCACCAAAATTAAATCCTACATATGTTACAAAAAAATTCTAAACCATATTTTAGAGAGCATCAATGTCAAGGTTAAATAAGGCTTGAAACATGTTAAACTTGACAGAGAAATATGTATTGAAGAATTATATGTTGAATAAGAAGTAGCTAATAAAGAGCATGAGGAAGTAAATGAAAAGGCACCTGTAAGATTTATTTAAAAGGATCATCCTTTAGAGCAAATCATTGGCAATAAGAATGAGGGATTTTAGACAAGAATAAGAGTTACACAAAACAAGGAGTAAGTATTTTTTGATTGAATGTCTGAAATTGAGCCTAAGATCTATGTTGAAGCTAGTAAGGATGAGAATTAGATAAAATCCATGGAAGAAGAACTGATCCAAATTGAAAACAACAAACCTTGAGAATTGGTTCCAAGACCTTCAAATAATAATGTAATAGCTACAAAATGGGTCTTTATAAACAAGCTTAGTGAGGATGGAACTGTTATAAGGAATAAGGCAAGATTGGTGTGTAAAAGATATGCACAAGTTGAGTGCATATATTTTGAGGAAACATTTACTCCATTTTCTAGATTAGAATCCATAAGAATATTTCTAGCATTATCTATTTATAAAAATTTCAAATTCTATCAAATGGATGTTAAGTCTACTTTCTTGAATGGGAACTTAGAAGAGGAAGTCTACATAGAATAACCAAAAGGTTTTCAGCTATCAGAACAAGAAGATTATATATGTAGACTAAAGAAAGATTTCTATGGTCTAAAATAGGCACATATAGCATGGTACTCAAGATTAGACCAATACCTGCAACAATAAGTATTCAATAAAAGATGTGAAGACAACAATATGTGCTTCAAATCAAAAGGTGAGCATATGTTAATTGTTGTTGTATATGTAGATGACATCATTTGGTATCAACAAAAAAATGTGCAAATAATTTGCTACACAAATGCAAAGTGATTTTGAGATGTCTCTGCTTGGAGAACTTTCTTCATTGGTCTACAAATAGAACAAACTGATAAAGGTATTTTTATATCTCAAACCAAGAATGCTAAGTAAATGCTCAAGAATTTTGGAATGGAAATTATCAAACCAATAGGTACTCCTATGATTATTGTTTATAATTTGAGAAAAAATGATGAGTCCCTTGATGCAAATTAGACTATGTACAAATCAATGATAGGTAGCTTGTTATACCTAACTACATCAAGACTTGATATCATGCAAGCAATGTGCATGGTTGCTAGATTTCAAGATACTCGTAAATAATCACATGTCAATGCAATGAAAAGAATCTTTAGATATATAAAGAGCACATTTAACTATGGTATATGGTATCCTACAAATGAAGATTTCACTTTGATAGCATATATAGATGTAGATTGGGCAAGAAGTGTGGAAGATAGAAGAAGAAATAGTGGTGGTTCAATTTTCCTAAGAAACAAACTTGTTTCATGGTTGAGAAAAAATCCAGAGTTAGTTACTCTTTCTACAATAGAAGCAGAGTATGTGGTAACAGTGGCATGTTACACGCAAGTCTTGTGGATGAAGTAAACACTCAAAGACATCAATGTAGAGTACAAATAACCTATCTCTATTCTTTGTGATAATTCAAGAGATATGCATATATCAAAGAATCCAGTGATGTATTCTAGAACCAAGAACATATCAATCAAGTATCACTTCTTAAGAGAAAAGGTTGCAGATCAAAAGGTCACAATAGAATATGTGCTAACTTAGTATCAAGTTGCAAACATATTCACCAAACCTCTTTTCAAGTAGAAATTTGAGTATCTAAGATAAAATTTGGGATTGGTGGCTCCTACATCACATTACAATATCCTATTGATAGGGTGTGAGTCTAGGGGGAGTATCATAGAAGTCTTGTTTACCCTTGAAAGAAGAGAGAAAAGGCAACTCAAGTATGCATAATCTTGAAAATTTATAATGAGTTGATGGCTATAGATTCTTGGAAAAACTCCTTTATCTAATAAATGGGGATAAAAATTATGACAAATAGTGAGAAAGTTGGAGTCCCTTTTCCATTGATGTCAAAGGGGGAGGAAAAATGTAAATACTCTCTGTAAAAGTTTGAAAGACCAGAGCGTGTGTCCAAGTTAATTTTAGGTAAATGTTCCATTACCTAAGGGGGAGAAAAATTTGTTATGAATAGGTTCAATTCACACTCATAAGAAGCCAATGAAATAAATTCCAAAGAAGGATCAAAGTATTAGAAGATCAGATCATTTAGTTTACCATCAATAATAAAGAGGGAGATTATTGGCAATTTGATTGTCGTTGATGTCAAAAGGGATATTGTTATCATTATGGATTTCATTTATGTTCATAGATGAGTATGTGATTTGAGGATGTTTAAGGGATCCTTTAAAAGGTAAATTTTGAATGGAGTGTTTATGTGCATGAGTGGAATTCATCCAGTTCTCATTTTACTCATCTAAACATTTTGGGTCTAGTGATAGAAAATCTTAACAGGTAGTTTGTTGATATCACCATCACCACATGTGGATGAGTCTATAGGAGTTGTTCATATGGTTGTGATCACATTAATCCCTAGTTTTTATGAGCCATAATTGAATTCATGTGATGAAGCATTATTGAAGACATGAGGATGTAAATTTGGATACTCAGACAAAATTCACGAATTTTCCATACTTAGCCAAATTTGCAAAAGGGTTCAAGTAGACCCAAGTAAGCATGTTGATGAGGTCAAAATTTGCACACATGGAAGTGTTAGGATAAAATGATCATGCCTAGTTTCTATGTACTAAATCTTAGGTCACGTGATGTAGCAAGATAAAAGTTATGCATGTGAAAATTTGGGATGCCAAGCATTTTGATAGTGTGTTCTCACACTTAGTCAAATTTGCATATGTCAAGAAAAGTTGAGAAGGTATTTTGATGATGTCATATCTTGCACGTATGAAGGTTTCAAGAGTAGATAGATATATGGATGGAATCCCCTCTGTGAGAGGATCCTATACACCAAATTTCAAGTCATTCGACTAAGCGCAACAAAAGTTATGCAAGAATAAAGTTGGCCTTCTAGGTAGTTCTATGCATAGTTGGCTCTGTGGTAGAATACCCTAAGTGAGTAGATTAATGATGTTATATCTTACACATGTGAAGGATTCAAGAAGAAATGAGCATATGGGTTTGTTTAGTATTATGCCTAGTTTATATGGTCCAAATTTCAGAATAAGTGGTTGAGCGAAATAAAAGAAATGATGGTACAAATTTGAACTTACAAAAAAATTACAATGGTTCCCATAATTAGTCAAATTTACACAAGGTAACATTTGAGCAACTCTCAATGCGATCAATGGAGTGCATTTTCTCCAAAATTTCAAGATGTAGAGAGATTAGGACAAGCGGTCAAAGTATAATGCTAAACTGAGATAAAGATCAATCTTGTTAAAAGATCTAATGGTGAGTAGATGATCATGCAATAAATATCTAATGGAGCAAGTGGACTCAATGGGATAAAGTGGTTGATGTTTATCGACATAGAAGTGAGTTAAATATGAAGCTAGTTTGATGAGATCAATGAAGTGTATTTATTTCAAAGATTCAAGAAACAGTGAGATGAGATTAAGAGCTTGGTGTTTAACCTTAGATAGAGATAAAGTTCATGCAACTTTGAAGATCTAATGACACATAGGAGCTCATATAAAAATATCCAATAGATGCATTTTAAAGTTGGAATGTTAAATCTTGGAAGAGTACAAGGATCTAATAAAGAGCATGAGCCTATCAAAACTTGATCTAATAGATGCATTTTAAATTTGATCAATTTGAATGAATAAAATTAGATCATGGTGTGAAACTTAAGATCAATGGTCAGTATTCAAAGGCTTGTTCATCACAATGGTCAATTGGAAGAAATTTTAGTTAAGCCATAAAATATGACACATATAATGAAATTGATTGTTGTAATCGATCAAATTTGTGTAATATCGTATGTGCATCAAAACCAGAGCCCAGTATATGCAAAAAATAGTAATGAGACCAAGAATCATGGCATTGAAGCATGAGTTTAAGATTCGAGAAACTTATTGTTAAAGACAGGAACTAAAGTCCAACAGAACTGAGAGTGATGTGTTAGCAAACAAGTGTGAACATAGAAAAGAAGTGAACCCTAGATCAAATGCTTATATATATTTCATCTAAGATACAAGTAAATTGTGTCGAATAGATAAATATAGAGACAAAGAGGGAGAGGGACAAAAAAGAGAAGAGAGGAGAGAGATATGCATAACATGAGAAGTTAAAGACTAGACCTATAATAGAGAGTTGAATTGGATTCATTTATGAATCAAACATTGTAATCTAGAGTTGTAGCT
Source organism: Torreya grandis (assembly GCA_037957365.1). Classification (NCBI taxonomy): domain Eukaryota; kingdom Viridiplantae; phylum Streptophyta; class Pinopsida; order Cupressales; family Taxaceae; genus Torreya; species Torreya grandis. Next base: position 764,855 of record JARHVA010000348.1, read on the forward strand.
CTATAATATAGATTTGATTGGTAGGTGCCATCAAAAGAGATGAGTTGGTGCTCAGTTAGGGAGTTGGTACTTCCATAGAGTAGGAACTCTTAAATTAGGGGATTGGTGTCTCCTTAGGGTTGGTGCCCTTAAACATTATAACTAGTGAGGTTCTTTAATGTGTGGTTGTATTAGAATAGTAGATTCTAGTAGCTATTCTCATGGTGTTTTTTCCCATATTGAATTTTCCACAGTATATCTAGTGTTATGTATATTTATGTGTTTGTGATATCTACATATATTTTTAATCTACATTACAAATTTTAAAAAGGACTAAATTAGTCAATCTACTAATTCACCCCCCTCAGTAGATAGTTGTGTTCCAACATTCTTATGTTTTTTGTTCTTGTAAATGGTGTCCCAATTAGTTTTTTTAATGCTTTTGGAAGTTTCTACCAGGGATATCCTATCTCACCTTACCTCTTCATCATCAAGGCACTAGCCCTAGTTAGATCCTTATCAAAATCCAATTTACTAAATCTCATAAGTGGTTTCAACATTATTAAGAATGTAAGCTTTTCTCATGGTTAGTTTGTGGATGATAATATTCTAGGTAACTCTACTCGCATTTAGGAAGCTAGAACACTAAAAAATTCCTTGATTGGTATCAGTGTGGTTTAGTGTAGGAAGATAACATTTTCTTCCTCCATGCCTTGCATCATAGACAAAATAAAATTCATCAGATTCTATGATTTTTCATAGGTTATCTTCAAAATACTTAGTGATGCCCCTCTTTGATGGTTGGTCTAAAAATAAATTATGAGACAATATGACCAAAACCTTCTAGAATAAACTAGCTTCTTGGAAAATCAAATGGATATCTTAGGAAGTAAAAATATAACTGATTCAAGTTGTCCTCCAAGTGATTCCAGTCTACATGATGTCAGTCTCAAAATCTCTATCAAGTGTTAAATCTAGATTAACTAATATTATGGTAAAAATTATGTGAAATGTTCCCTCTAAGTCTAATAAATTTTCATTAATGAAATGGGAAGAGGTATACTTGTCTAAATGAAAATGGGAGTTGGAATCATAATTTTTTTCATAATGAATAACTCTATGGGAGCAAAACTTCTATGAAGAATCTATGAATATTAAGATAACACTTAGACCATCTTGCTCTGAAGAAAGTATCTTGACAACATAGATGTTTCTACACATATTTTTACTAAAAAATATTAGATATATTGGTCTCATATCTATAATTTCTTTGAGAAATGTAGATACCTTATCTCTAACTCTCTCTACTAGGAAATAAAAAATGGAATATCTATCAACTTTTAGAAGGATGCCTAGTCTAGTGTGGGTCCTCTCTTTGTCCTTCCTTCAGTATTTTAGAAGATTAATTTTCAAACCTATGGGGACCCCTATTTTTTAAATACTATATTTAAAATTAAAATGTAGGGGGCCTTCAAATAAGTTAGAAAAATCCAAGTCTTTCAGCAACCAACTAGTCCTCTAATCTTTTAATTTATTTCAACTTATTTCTAAGCTCTCACCACATTAGTTGTAACAACCCTATAGTTAGGTATTGTAAAAACTCACTAATGTTTTTTTACTATCATTGTTCACCATGAAAAATAAAAGATTAACTAATATCACTCTACCATTAAATGGATCATTTAACTAGATTCATCTAACTCATGTCTAAGCATTATACCTGAAAGTTATCTTAAACTTGGATCCATTTAATCAAACATAAAGATAATATACTCCTTAAAATCCTTGATAGTTTTATTGACTTCAATATGGATACCAATTTTGCATGTGAAATCATAAAACTTAAAATCTAAAGTCATTTAATCATTACACAGCTACAAAAGTAAATATCTCAAAGAGCCAACCACCATTACCTCTTTAAACTACAATAGAGTATAATAATATCTTATTAAGTTAAATAAATTCTTATAGGAGCCACAAATATTACCCACCAATGTTACCATTCGAGGATAGTCTTTACAATCCACTAAGGTAAGTAAGTTTACATATTACCATTTGAATAATACGCTGACATGATCTAAAAATAGATGATGACTATAATTCCACGGTTGAAAAAATATCACTAGAATCATAACCTCAAAGTTTTTTATTTAGAATAATTATTAAGGGTATAAGTATAAGTCTTAAAATCATCTAATCTCCTCCCTTGGATTATATTATGTCATAAGTGATGAGATGTAATCTATAGAATAAGGAACAATACAACCACATAATTTACCCAGCAATGGATTGACACCATTGCCATTAATTATTCTCTCATAACATTATTTAACCAAAAAATTGGTCATAAAGAAGAATTATCTAAATAATATGGTGTAAATTTACACCTCTTTGGCTAACATCCTAGGGCTATATTTGATCTACTACTCATTGTCACTAAGCTTCTCACAAGGGATATGCAAGTAAACATCATAAAAGTTCAATCTCATAGTAAATACCTTATTCTGATGGAAGATGATTATTTCATTCTTAGAAATGTATCATATTACTTCTTCTAATGTATGATATTCATTAAAAGTATATTAAAACACAATCCATCAAGTAAATCTTGGAATTTGACATGGTTTTGATTTAATTAAACAAGTATAAATTGTCTTGAGAAAGATGAAGACCACTCTTGATTGTATAAGTAAAATTTCTTTTGAAGAGCGATTATAAAAACCAATATACCCTCCACATGAATCACTAAGTAGCATGATATGATTATTTATCATGAGTGTAATATATGTTTTATAATCAATCCATAAATTACCAAAGGTCTTGATTACATTAACCTCAAGATAAATATTCACAATTACAGATTTCCAAGAATTAAGGCATTGATTAGTTAGATAAGGTTCGCGATTAAGAACATGACACAATATATCTTTTTATTCATTCTTAAATAGTAGTTATTTTTAATCCAAGAAAAATAAACTCAAACAAAGTTTTTTTTATTTTATTAATATGTACAATATTAAGGCCATAATAATCATCTTAAGTTAGGAAGCTACCAATCGTTTTTACAATTAACTGATATAATAATCATATGATATAATTCACATTCATTTATTGAAATCATTAAGAAGTTATCCATTGGGCTTAATATTAATATTCTAATCCTTTTTCAAAAATTCCCATCCCCATGCCGATTATCTATTAACTCATTATTTATTTGCATTACTCAAGAAGTCTTCTAAAATAAAGTAGTAATTTAAGAGACTTAATTATTTTAGAAAAGTATAAATGTACTGGAAATTAATCATTTTATCTATCTAATAGAAATAATGATTACCTCTTGTATATCTCATAATTTACCCATAAGTTCCATCTCTAATATCCGTTCAAGATTCACACAACTTGTCTTATCATGGTACGAGTCCTCCTTGTTAAGAAAAGAGTATATTATACTCAATAACATAATCAATTTCCTTTTTTCATAATAATAATCATCATGAAGTATGTGCCATGTCATATCTTAGTCAAATATGGTAATTAAGTTTAAACATGAACCTAATTAATTTTTTCCCAGTTATGAAGTTAACCCAAAAAAAAATCTTTTCTAAATAAGTCTCCCAATTTCATGTTGCTTCTTCTAGTTCACTACTTAAAGATATTACCACTATTAACCAATAAAGCTATTAAATTATTAGTTTATTCATAAAGCTTCCCAAAAATAAATAAGGACTTCATTAATAGTTTCAATATAACTTAATTAATGATAATTTATTGAAAATTTATAACTAACATACCAATCAATATTCAATGGAATGAATTTTATAAGAAGATAGAATATATACTTCATTTCTATCAAAATTTGGTTAAAGGATAAATTCAAAGGGAGGCCCAAACAAAAAAATTTCTTTTTTTTAAAGAAAAATGAAATCATTTATTATATTATTCTAAAATAATTTATCATTATTTTTAATGGAAAAAAAGTTATCATAAGAGTTATATTTTTTATATATTCATTTTCTAAAAACCGTTATTCTGAACTATGAACCACACAAATTTTATCAATGAACATGTTAACATGTTATCTCTTCCACAATAATTAATGATAAAAGCTTAAATTTATTGAATATATTCCTATACTGAATTTAAACATATAAATTTAATTATATAAAGTGCAACCAATACCTATAAAAAAAATTACAATAAACAAAATAAAGATAAACGTTGATCACCATATATTCATATTTAATCATTAACTAATTAAATAAAATTATATTATCCAAATTATTTTATAATACTCAAAATCATCCCCTTGGTAACAAAAACTCGCTTAATCTTAATTTCACCCAAATATCATTTGTTTGAAGGCACTAATTGGACAATATACAATCTTATTGGCCTAAACAACATACTACACTTTCAGCGACACTCACATCATACATTTATATAACCACTTTCACAATAAATTTCCAAGTCAAGATTATCTATTTATATCTAATGAAAATAATAAGTGTATATAGTTTGGCCCAATTATATTTTCCATCCAATTAATTTATCCACGAGGTTACTTAGTATGGTATATTCTTAATGAATCGAAAGACATTTCTCGTTATCTTGAGGGTATCCTTCTAACTTATCTTGTACTATATTAATGTTAATAATTTAATAATCTTAATAATTTTCAAGGTTCCATAATTTAATCATAATGAATGAATTCTTAATTGTGGCATATCCACTTGTCACTATTAAAATTTTCTATCAAAATTAACTTCCCTTAACCAGAAAATGTTCTCCCTTAACCACAATAATATCCCCATGTTCATATCTTAATAAATAAATATTATAAATATAAATCTCTAACTAACATAAATATAATCTCATTTTAATCATAATAATAAAATTTTAAGTAATAATATTATTAACTTGATTTATTTATCATCTGATTTTATTTATAATTATTAAATATTTTAATTAAACTCAAATGAAAATTCCATCACAATAATAAGAATGATAATTATAAATTTACTTAGTCATGAAAAATAAGTTTAAAAGTTAATTAGATTCTACTTAAAGAAAATGCCACTCATTATTAATTGGTAACATTATACCCTTAATAATGTGCAAATGCTTTGCATACTATGCATATTAGATTTCCAAACAAATTATTATACATACATGTAGCATTTAATTCAAGACCCAAAAAAAATTCTTCTAAGTTTTGTATTACACACACCCTCTAACTATTCTCAAAAGGAACATTCCAAACCATTTAATTTTATTTAATTTTATTTATTTCCCTCTCTACTTAATCTATTATGTACACACAATAATTTCAGTAATAGATAAATTGATGTCCATAATGGTTGGAGGATATATATGGAACAAGTTTAGTGAAAGGGCCTTGAGTGGCATTAGGTCAATTAAACACCCAACTCTAAAATTATTATCAGAATGTGAGGCAATAAAGGATTCAATTGAGCTATAAAAAAGTTAATAAATTACACTTGAGGTTCAAAATTACTGTATCAGAATGACTCCAAAATTTAATCAAGATTATCACTACATATATAACCACCATATTCTATAAAGACCATCTATATCTCTATGAATGTATGCGAACACACAAATATTACATCTAGAAGCTACATGTAGGCCTAATTTAATCACATACATTGTGTGTATACTCATAAATAACCAAAAAAACATTCTAGATAGGCATCCAAGGTTGAAATCATTTATGACAGTCTTGGGGTCATTGATACTTCTGAAAACCTATTTATTTGAACTGAGGTTAGTCCCTGAAAGCCAACAACCTTACACCATACCCCTAGTAATATCTCTAATATAGATAAGAATACAAAAATTTGAAAATAGAGAGCATGTACCCTTCCAAGGTAGCATGGCTAGGAGAACTATACACTATACTCTAATTTTGGAGGATTGACATTGAATAAAGAACAACCCTTGAATAAATTAAGTCCTAGTGTGAATTGGTTTTCAAATAAAGAATGTACAGTTTAAATAAAATGCTAGGGCTATTAATTTGTAAATCAAATATAAAGAACTTCTTAACAAAATTTATACCAATCAGACCATTTCCAAAGGCAAGCAAATGCCTAGCTCAAAAATGAGTTAATTTTGAGATTAATGGATCTAATATGTACACAATTAATTCTTAGATTTGAATGTCTCCTAGAAATTTTCTATACCCTAAAGGAGATTAAAGTATAAGAAAATAAACATGCCTAATAGAGTGGTGAATTCTTCATTGCTTGTTATGAAATTCTATTCAAGTAAGGTGAACATTCCAAATTGAATCTTCTACCAAGCGTCGTGATCTAAGATCATAGTGACCAAGAGAATGGGTGTCGTGCTAACATAATTGAGCCAGCATAAAGAGAATGATATATATATATATATATATATATATATATATATATATATATATATATATATCCTTCATACATAACTAATTAATGTACCTTAAAGGAGAATTTAAAAGGGATCTTTTCAATGCAATAATTTATAATTCTTATTCTCTTCCTCAAAAGTATAAACTCCTTGGCCTTTACTTAAAGGATCATTTAAAAGGGCACAAATTTTTAATTTACTAAGAATCAACAATTTTTAAGAAAGAATACATAGCTATGGGTTGCCACCTATTAGGATAGCCAAATAAGAAACTGTTTACACTGTCGTAGTGCCAAAAAAAGGGGATCTTTTCAATGCAATAATCTATAATTCTTATTCTCTTCCTCAAAATCATAAACTCCTTGGACTTCCTTCCTCATCGAGGATTACCTAGGTACCATAAATTATCATTCCTTATTAACCACAGTAATAATTATACCCCATATGGTGCTAATGCATATATTACATTACCAATTCTTATTAATATTCCTTCATAATCTTTTAAATTTTATTTTATTATTTATCACAATTCTTTAACTAATTTTGGATGTGATTATCAACTTAGCCTTATTATTTAATGATGATATGTTCCTTATAATGTAGCTAGTATAATTGGCTATGAGCCGATAAAGGCCACCTATAGAAACTAAACATAATTAGTTATGGTTTATGGTGATGATCATCGACAAGTTTCCTAATTATAGCATTGGAAAAAATGGGTTGTAACATTAGTAACTTTGAGGATATTGATGGCTTAAACTGGAATGGAGACCCTTTAAAAACATTTTTTTGATGAAATAAGGTTATAATAATCAATCTCTCGTTTTAACTCCCTTATATGGCTAGTGTAAAAATTTTGGATCCCTTGAGGATTTCCTAAAGCTAATGTAAATATATGGCTCATCATGAAGAAAAAAAGACTTTTTTGTGATAGATTTCAAAGGATTGGTTTTTACTAGCCTTCTCGTTGCATCTTATATAGGAATAATTATAAAACCACAAAATATGTCTTCTTTCATTGCAATTATATCTATAAAAACTGGACTTGATATTTAATAAAATGAATATATTTTGGGTGGTAGTAGGTTCTATTCAATAAATTTTGATTAAATAGACAAAAGAGGGAAGAGATCAACTCAAAATCAAATGTGTCATGCCTTTGTCTCCAATTATTTGGAGATTATGGAAAGAAAGAAACAATAGAGTATTTAGGAACTTATCCCTCTATTAATAATTACTTACTTTTAAAATTGAGGCACTCTTTCAAGAGGTTTTTAAGGATAAATTTATATCTCATAAACATTAAACATCTAGAGAGGATCATCATATTCTCTTAAAATGGAGTTTATTGAAAAATAACTTCAACCTACCTCCTCAAAACTTCAAAAGGTTAATGGCTTGTTGGAATCCTATGAATAATATTTTTTTTCAAGATAAATGTATATGAGGAATACAAAGGAAATCCAAGCCTCTCTAGAGGTGGAGGCATCTTTAGAGATAATTTGGAACAAATTCCTTTAACATTCCATGGTATTCTAACAATTTAGCTAAAGCACTTGCTCTTCTCAAAGGATTGAAAATAGCTAGAGATCTAATTTTAGGAAATTATTTATGCAAATTATTTTAGGATTTAAAATAGGTAGAGATCTAATTTTAAGAAATTATCAATGGTAGATCAACTCAATCATTCTAAATATTCTCCAAATCATTCCCTTTGTAGGATATCTCCTTCTCCCATAACTATCATGAGACTAACTCTCTAATGGGGTGCTTGGATAACTTTGGAACTGTTCACCTTCTTCTTGATGAATATTGGCAATGTGAAGGTCTCCCTCCTTAGGAAGAATAAAAATAATTATTCATAAAATACTTGACCCACTTACATCTTCCCTTTTGAAGAATTTTGGATTTAATCCTTTCTTGTTGCTCCTTCTTAATTTTATAGTTGATGGTATCAAATATTTGGTGTTTGGAGAGTTTTTTGATATCTCAAATCCTTTTTGGAAGAGGGTTTTAGTGGTTCATTAGATTTTGGAAATGGTTTTCTTTTTTATTTTGGAAATGGTTTATGTGGGTTTGAGGATATTGGGAATCCCTGGTTGTGGAACTAGGTTGGATAGTTTTTAAAGCTTTGATGGTTATCCCTATTTTCACTACAACTCAAGGTTTCCTTGTTGGATTCAAGGTTCCTATTTTTTGGTGTATTGATGGTAGTTTCTTGTCTTCTGTAAGGTTCTACATTGTCATTCCTTTGTTTCCAACTTTTTTCCAATATTTTCAATGGTTAGTTTTTGCTTGAGCAACTTGGTGAAGACATGGTGTCTATCTTCAGTTTAATCATTGTGGAAGTTTGGATTATTTTTTAAAATTTTATCTTTGGATGTGAGTCTGGATGATGTTTTGGTTGTTTGAATCCAAGGCTTCTATCATGGCTTGTTCTTGCTCTCCATGAGTAGTTTCATGGTGGTGATTCCTTCATGCACTATTGGATTGCTTTGGGATGTGTTTTATAATTATTATTATTGGTATTTTTTGTGAATATTTTGGGCTTATATCTTTTGGTCTTCTCTATTAGTGCTATCTTGTTACCTTTGTAGTTGTTTGGATTTTAGGTGCTTTTTTCCCATCTCTTCCTATTCTCTTAGAGACTCATTTTATCTTTATTTATTTGATCTACTTGTCATATATTTTTGTACCATGGGATAAGGGCCCCTTTTCCCTTATTATTCTCTATAAAAATAGTTAGAAACTTTCATTTCCCCCTTCTCCATATAAATTATTTTCTCTTGTGGAATCTTATCAGTATAATAATACTAGTAAAATGCTTAATGAAATTTATGTAAAAGGTTACAAAAACATTAAAACTTCTCAATTTTGATATGATTATTAGGGTAATCCACTCAAAATTTTATTTTATATTTTATTCATTCATTCTTACACCATCTTCTAAAATGACAAATCCCAAAAATACCAAACTTTGTTGCATAAATCTGCACTTTATCAAAATTGTGTAGATATTTTCCTTTTTCAAAAGTTCTAATATCATTCTAAAATGACTTAATCTATATTTTTTTCTCTTATTGAATATACACATATCATCAAAATACACTACTATAAACTTACCAATGCAATTTCATAACACAATGTTCATCATCCTCATAAATGTGTGGGGTGAATTGGATAATCTCAACATCACCAACCACTCATATTAACCATCCTTGGTCTTAAATTTTGTATTCCACTTATCTCCTTATTTAATTAAAATTTGAAAGTAGCTACTCCATATATTGACCTAATTAAATTATGTATCTCCTACAAGTACATCCAACATGTCATCTAGGTGAGGTATAGGAAATATGTATTTGATGGTGATCTTGTTAATTTCTCTATTATCTACACACATTCTTCATGTTTCATATTTATTTGGAGTTAAAAACATTGGAGTTGCACATGGACTCATTCTCTCACTCACTATACCATTTATCAACTACTTAATAACCTACATATTTATCTTTGCATGTTCTATTGAGCTCATCCTATAAATTTATTGATTAGGTAGAGATGATCCTAGAATTAAATCGATATACTTTTTAATATCTCTCTTTGGTGGTAAACCATCTATAAACTCATTGGGTATAACATCAACATATTTTTACAACACTATTTCATCCTTTGTTGGAATTTCCACAACTTTTGCTTCTATTTTCTTTGCCATTAATGAATAAATATAATCTTCATTTCCTTGATAAACTCTTTTGTGGACAACAAGATTTCTACCTTCCCTTCTTCCTTAAGAAATAATAAAATTGTCCTTGAACCATCCTTCCAAAAACTATATGTATCATTATTTCATGATGACTTACTTTCCTATTATATTAACATGACCTTACCAACAACACATCGCATACATCCATTAGGATAACATCACATCATATTTCATCCCATATATAAAATTTTATTAAATACCTCTTATTAGTAATAACTTCATTCCCCTTTTAAAACCAATAAATAAAGTAAGGATAAGGATGATTTTCAATTTTTGGACTAATTTATCCACCATTTGTTTAGAAGCCATATTTTCATAGCTTCCACCATTAATAATAACCCTAAATACTTTTTCTCCTAGAGTGCATATTGTTTGGAAAATAGTTTTATGAAGCCATGAATCACCACTATATTTAACTTAAACATGATATTTCCTTGGAGAAATCATTGTTCTTCTAATCATAAGATACTCTCATATATCTACTTTAAATTATGATTTGTTGTCCTTTTGCCTCAACCCCATCCAAATTTAATATTGGATAATCCTCTTGCCTCTTCTCTTGTGCATGACAATGGGGATACTCAAATGTTATGCGCCCTTCTTCACCACATTTTTAGGTATTGAAGTTTTTCATCATCTACTACCACCATGGCCTTTACCTCTCTACAATCCTCTTCATTTTTGTTAATTATAAAACCTTTGCCTATCATATTATTATTTCTCCAACCTATGGGATGATTCTCCTATTGTTGGATTAAATCCACCTTGTGTCCTTAATTGGGATGAAAACCTCTCTTCAACCCAAGTGATATTCAAAAATCATCTCCAATTTGATATTATTCTACCTTCATAGATAGTTGATAGCCATATTACATTCTTACTTAATTCATCTTGAATATAAAACTTTAAATAATTAACATACATAGAAACCATTTTTTCCTATGTTTATGCATGTTTCACTCGATTGGATAAGTTTTAAAATTCATGTATGTAGTCTTATATGTTGTACTCCATTTTCCTTAGGTTCTAAAATCTTCTATAAATGGTTTGTACATATTCCACAAGGAGAATTTTTCTCTCATATTTTTCTCTAGCTCGAAATATTTTGATCACCCTTCTATTACCTTTCCTTTTGTAAATGATCCCAACATACCATATCATGACCCTTCAATTTCATGCATGAAAATTTCACCTTCTTCTCCTCTACCATATTATTTAATTCAAAAAAAATTCATATTATTTAATCATTTTATCAACTTCTCTAGTTATAGACTTCCAATACTTTTAAAATTCAAATTGTATTCCTTAATTCTTTCCTTTTAATGCCCTAACAAGTCTTTCTACAAATGATAGTATCTCCACTTTTCCTACCTCCTATTGTTGAATCTCTACTTCATGCTATTTTTTTCATGTGTTCCATATCTTCTTTGCCTTTGTCGCTAACCTACTATAATTATAGTAAGATCTTCCACTCTACTATAAGTATAGAAAGATCTTCCACTCTCTTTTATAACTCTTGCACATTCATATTCATCTAAGCATAACCTACTCTTCTCACCATATTTTTTCTCGAAAATACATGTTTTTAAAAATGGAATTCTCCCAAAATAAAATTTGAAATGCAAGAAAATTCATACACAATCTTACCTTAAATATTATTCCTAGAGCTAAACATGCTTTGATATTAAGTGATGGAGCCAAGATCACATCAATTCTAAAACACATAATAAAATTACAAAGGAAAAAATTGAGCACAAAAGAGAGTTATAACTCTTCATTATTCACTCTAAAAACACATGAGTGTCTCTAGATTATTCATAATTTAGATATAGAGTTGTCATTCACAACTAACATGCTAGTAAAATAAAATTTATCTAATATTTAACTAAACTTACTACTTTTAGCAATTTTTCAAAACCTGTTATTTTTAGTAACTTTTACATGCAAGTGTTGAGAATATTTAATGTGAACATATATTGAGTGTGAGCATAAATAGGTGATTAATAGTAAAATATTACTATAAGTGATTTGGTAAACAAATCATGTAGAGATATTGAGAAAGTATAGTATGATAGTGAGTTGTTATAACAAATAAACTATTATAGGAGAGTGGTTAGAGGACAACTCCTGTAAATATGTAAATCTTATTATTATTTGATGTTGATGTTGATTGAATGATTAAAAACATGTTTGTGTTTTGATCTTTTGGCGCTCATTGAATACAGAGTGATTTCTATATGTGGTATCAGAGCAGCTATCCATGCCTCTTTGAGCATTGTTTCTCCTTCACTCCTTATTTTTTCCAACATGCCACAATGACCAAGTAGTGTCAACCACTACAAGTTCCATGGTTTAATACTAATTCATGGTATTGGATTTGTTCATTAGTGGTTTTACTTTTTAAATGAGTGGTTTTATTTTTGTTAAATCTATATCCTTTTTTTAAGTTTATTTAGTTTTGTAAAGTTTATTTATTTAGTTTTTTCTTTTAATTTTTTCTTTTTTATTATTAAGTGTTTTCATTCATTTTATTAAGTTTTATATTTAAGTTTAGTTTTTACTTTGTTTAATTCATGGTATGTTATAGTTTAAATCTTAGTTTTTATACATTTGTTATTAATTTTGTTTGTTTTTAAATCTTGTTATTTAAGTTTTATTTAGATTTTATATGCATGTGTTTTTTTTAAGTTTCATATAAAGTCCATTATATGTATGTATGTATTTATTAATTATTTGTCAGCAATCATGCATTGTCATTTTTTTAATTATTTTGTGTCATTTTATCTATTCATTTGTCATTTTGATGACTTTTAGTTATAAGCCATCAAATAAGCCTTGAAAGGCATTTTTCAATAAAACAGGGTTTTCAATTTAATTAATCTTATATTATGTAATAGACACGTTTTTTGGTGAACCCAACATATTTAAGTTCGCACTAAGGGAGGGAATGTTTAGAATATTTAGTGTTAACATATATTTAGTGTGAGAATAAATAGGTGAGTAATAATTAAATATTATTTTAAGTGATTTGGTAGACAAATCACATGGAGATATTGAGAGATTGTAGTAAGATAATGAGTTGTTAGAATAACTTAGCTATTTTAGGTGAGTGGTTATAGGGAAACTCCTATAAATGTGTAAACATTATTATTGTTTGATGTTGAATATAATTGATTAATTAAAAACATGTTTTCATTTTGAGCTTTTAACTCTTGCTAAATATGGAGTGATTTCTATAACAAGTTTGAATGGACCAAGTAAATACCTCTTATGTTCTACATATCAAAATAAATCTTAAGGGTGACATGAAATTACAAGTTTACACCAAGTTAAAAATAAATAAATATAAAAATTTATTAAAATATCAAAAATAAAATTAAAATGTAATTTTTTGGCCTTTAGATGACCAACTTTAGGTATAAAAATGTGTTGGAAAGGTTGTTAAATGGATGTCATTTCTTACAGTTGTGTGGATCTCTTTGAAATTTTTGTTTTAATATGAGGCCCAAATGGGTTCCTAGAATAAAATTTATGCCTTTTTCAATATATTCTTACACATTACTATGGTAATTAAGATATTAATTCAGGTAGAGAGGAGATGTGGTTTTTGTTTTCAAGTTATAGGATTTAGAATCTATTATAAGTTAACCTCTCTCCTCCTTTTGCCTTTTAGCTCATTATCATAACATATATTAACTTAGAGAATAACTTAAAAATTTTGGTTATAAATTATTTATCAATCCCTCCCACATGCACTTGTTTTATTTTACTTTAAAGTAGATGTAGACACACACACACACATATACACATATTAAAGTGGGTTATGTGTTGAATTACATTGATTTAACATTTTTGGGATTATGTTGCATATTTGAGTTAAATAGGACAAATTATGGGTCCTTTTGTTGACTTAAATTAGGTGAAATCCCCCTTTCATCAAGCATCCTCTAGTTCACATTAGATTTATTTAAAATTTAACTCTCATCCTCACATTATCCTATGTTTTCCTAACCCCTATAATTCATGTGCACATGAATTCCTCCCTTTCCCTCATTTCTAAGTCCTTACCTTGTGGAATTTAGTTGGGGTTTTTATAATTCCAAATTTAATTTCAAATATTACCTTTAAATAATGATGCATACGAGTTCATTTTATATGAAAGATTCACAAAATAGATAGTCAAAGGTCATATATATTATACTACTTGATTTCATCTCATACACAAGAATAAGGGTTAGGATCTTGAAACATATCAAATTACTTGTTGAATTTTGTGAGTGTTTATTTCCAACTTGTCATTAAAAAAAGGTATAACTAAGGTAGAACCATCATAACTAACCTCATTTTAAATGCTATTGTAAGGTCTCTTGATGAAGGTTAGGGCTTGAAACAAGCAAAAACAATTTTTAAGTTTTTCACATCAATTCAAAAATTTGTAAGAGGCTTATGATTAGAAGACATAGGCAAAGGTCAAAACCTAAATTTAAGAGAATCTAACACTATCAAGATAAATAAATGAAATTTACAAGGGATCCACACAAAAATTTGAGAAACTGAGGGAGGTTTTTTTATTATCTAGAGCAGATGAATAAAACCAAGAAAGTATTTTGAAAATATAGGAGACTTCCAATTTTCTTGTTGAGTATGGTGTGAACAAAGGAAAAGTGATTCTTGGATATCTATTGGAAGATTTAAAAAACTATGAGAGGTTTTTGATCACTTGAGTAATTGAAAAAAATCTTTAAATATTTTTATAAATAGATATATTTTCAGTCATCTTTTGCCTCCAATAGTGCAAAGGTAAGATACAATCAAGGTGCCAAATTTATTAACTTCTTTGTTAATTTCAAACATTCATAATTCTTAATTCTTGCGCATTTCATATCTATATATATTGTTATATTGTTACCTTTAGTTAAAAAAAATTATTGTGTGCATGTATATATTAGTTTAGTGTAATTTTGTTAGCCTAGCATTTTATTGTGCACTTTATATTAAAATAATTTCATATATTACCAAATAATGTGACATATGATGTTTTATTTCAAAGACCATGAATTAATCAAATGAAAATAGTTATATCAAAATTACATAGGTATTTAGTATTTTTCATAAAAATAAATTGATTAACTTTCAACACACTACATATGAACCTCCAATAAAATATCAACATGATGTTTTACTTAAGTAGTCATCAAAGAAACAGTAACTCTGAAGACGTTAAATAAGTGAGACTAAAGTTCAAGTATCTACTCTTCCACCTTCTAAGGTAAATATATAGTAACCACATTTATTTATACATAAAAAAACACCTACACATGATCTAATTTTTTAATATAACATTCAAAGAAGAGAGTGTGATACTCAAGAGGAGGTATAACATTCATAGTTTGGTCTTCTTCTTTTTTTAGCTTGCTTATCCATTTACTCTCATGATTTACATTATTTGTGTTTCCTCCTTATACAATACATAATTTACATTTCCCTTTGCTTAATTATTTTAATTTATTTCTATTTCGATTATTTCCTTTATTTATTATGTCCCAACACAAAAACTTGTGTGAAATTCCCCATGATGAAAACACATTACATATTAACATCACACGTCCCATAGTGCACACAGTTCTAAGGGAAGTTTTAGTTTAGTATGGATATATAATAGCTTAAAATTTATCATGAATACTTGATCATACTTATTTTATCCTTTTTTACCATCAACTAACGTGTGCACTTAATTGAATCCTAATTCATCAATTTGACCTATCCTAAGCATAAGAAGAGACCTAATTTCATTATAAAACCAAATATTATAACCTAAAAAAATGAACTTACTAAAATAACCTTTATGCATTTGTATTCCTTCACTAAAAACCCAAACTTAGCACCTTTCCTAAAGGGACATGACCACCAAACATTCATATCACTGTCTTTCATTTATGTCCTATCAAAATGATCACAATTTCAAAAAGGAAAGTATCCTTAAGGTTGGCCTTTAGATTTATAAACTCTCCAATAAGTTTTTTTTCCCTTTTTAACCTTTATAAAATCATATTCAATTCATTCATTTCAGATATCTTGACAAGCTTATCAATTCTATTATAAGAGCTTAATTACAAAGTGTACATTAAGCAAATTCTCTATTCTCCCCAAATCAGTTTTCAAGCTCTTTAAATAGTCATGACCAAAATTTTAATTTAGTTTTATATAGCCCTATCCAAAAATGATAAAGTAATCAAGCCAATTCTAGTTGTGTTCATATAGTCAAAGAAAACAATTGCACAAAGTAATTAGGTGGGAGATCTATATGGAGGTTTGATCCCTCTTTGGAGTATTTCTATGTAGGTTCACTCAACACAGTGGGGTGTTGAGGTCTATCACAACTCTAACCTCTAACCCCTTTTTACTCCTTCACATTCATTTATCTCCTTATATCATAAAGCTAGGTTTTGTATCTTCAAGATCACATATATAAGTATCTACACCTTTCTAAAGATGAAATTAGCACAAAAACCCCTAATTTTCATTGTCACACCTAACTATTTTAGAAGTTCCATTTTTTGTAAAAAGATAATGTTGGGCCCCTAACCCATTAGTGGAGGTTTCATGCCAACTTTACATCTACCTAGGTACGAGGAGATAATTTTGTTAAATGATTAGCCTATGGGTTTTTGTAGCTAGTTGAAGGTTACAGCATAAATATTGTGCTAGTTGGTAGGTGGTTAACCATCTTCTAGATTTCTATGGTATCATCAAATATTTGAAGAGATGTGGTAGGTATAGCATAGAGTTCATATAGTCATGGAGCTGGTGGGAATGATGATGGAGTTCTAGCTCAACACTCAGCATGTAAACCTCCACCCTAGAAAAATATGCTCTTGAAGGCTTATATAAGGAGCTCGATCTAAAAGAGAGGAGGAGATGAAGGACTATAGTGAAGCTCAAGTGAAATGAATTAACTCTATAAACATAGCTCCAACTACCATTAAGGCTTTAAAATGAAATAGAGGCCATTGTGGCTCTAGTTGTATATGCCCAAGCTCATCTGTGAGCCTATGGGTTTTTAACATTAAGTTTTGAATATACTTTGGTTATGGACTTTTAACAAATGATAATAGTGTTACATTACAATGTTATATGTGTTCAATCTTCATATCCTATAGTGTTATTAATGCAAAGTAAAGAATTGTGATGTCATATATTCGATTGAATTATGTTAATTAGTGTTCATGCATCTTACTAGTTCATAGCTTTAATGGAGCCCCTATGATGAATCATGATGTCATCATCATTTTTCATAAAGCATGAGTATAGATCTTATGCCAGTAACCCAAACCTTATTTGAATTACAGTTGTTTAGTATGAGTAAATTAAGTAAAAGTAGTCTTATGGCCCTTTAATCACCTATTTGACCCCAGGCGTAATCCAAGAAAGGCATGTACCTATGGATCTACCCTAAATTTCTTTGAATTTAAAAAATTCCCCTAATTGAAGCCTCATGCCATAGCACAACTAGCCCAATGTGAGCCCCAATTCCTTCTCAACTGCACTTCGAGTGAGCATATAAGGCATATGCCTTATGTGGATTGATGCCAATGTAGCTAATTGATTAAATGTTGAGTGCAAAGGGAATATCCCATGCTTATGCCTAGTTATATTAAACCAATACCGTAGACTTTTTTTATAAAATTTTGGTTCTATTACTGAGACCCATGCTGAATTTTATTACTGCAATGGTGTAATAGAATGATATACCAACTTTATCTTGAAAACATCAAGCACTAGAAGATAGCTTTGTGCAAAAACATACAACTTGTAAAGGATAAAATACAATAAAATGGGTTTATGATAACCTATATAATGCTTTGTATGATGTATATTTTTATGAGTTACCTAAGCATGTGTACAGGTGGTTGGTTGCATATTTAACCCATAGAAAAAGCTATGGATAGAACTAAAAGTGGATAAAGGAGTGACTAGAGAGGGTTGAGACCCTAGATATTACTTGGAATATATCCATAGATAAATGGTGGAAAGGATCCCTAAATAGCTACATACTTGAGTTCATAGTCTCAACATATTCATGCCCTAAGGAAGTGGAGTACTAGTTTTTGCATGACTCTAGAGACACATTCATGAAGGAGTTGGGTGGAAAGCTCAAAAAGCTAATGGTTGATTATAGTTTTGAAACTTTGGGGATGGAAGGTTAAAATCCTTTCACATATGAGCTACACAAAGGGGGAGAAGGGGATGTGTAGGTGAGGCATAATGGAAGGGGATGAGTAAGTTGACACCCAAGAGCTTAGAAGATAGACCTATAATAAGAGATAGCACCGAATAATGGAGGATCTAGAAGATGGAAGTGCCAAAAGGACCCATAGCGAATGGAAAGGGAATGGGGAAGGATCTCTTGAAATAAGTAGTGTGAAGATGAGAGGTATAATGAAGTGATGACTTGAGCTCAACACTTTATAAGGGTGGAATTTACTAGGTTATTACAATATTTGGTGACTATAGATAAGCTTGACATGTCTACCTCCTTTGAACCTGCATGCTCACACATTGGATCCCCCAATTAAAGAAAGTAAAAAAGTGCCTAGTGACCCTGCTAACACCTTAGATCTTATATGTTTTATAGATTTAGATTGTAACTTTGTGATTAAACAAAGTATTCCATATAAGGAGGTGAGTATAACTACCTCTAGACCATTGGGTGTTATCTCACCATAATATAACTTGAATTTGAGCATACCAACTTATCCAATGTTAGTAACACAAGGTGGGAAACAACCCACAATAAGTGCTCTAACACCACAAGCAAGTAGCACAACCCCAATGATATCAACTACACCAATAGTAATGATATGACTAGTGCCTACCTCTATGGCTAGAGGCATTAGAGGATTGCCACTAGGATAGGCATCAGGGGGATAAGTAGCTCAAGTCCTAGTTACCCCCCACAAAAAATCTACTATGAAATGGTTATGCACCTACCAAAGTATCACAATGTGTAAAATGTTATGGAACATGTTTTGAATTGTGAACTATAGTAGTGTGCATGAGGCATAACCTAGTTAGAGTACAAGGATACTCAATTTGTGACCACTTTAGTTGATCACACCAACACTTTGTATAGAAAATTTGATCCAAACTAGGCCATGGTTGACTATGATACCCTTAAGGATGCATTCCTGAAGGAATGTGACATCCTATAATTTGAACAATAGAGCATCACCGTACTAAAATAAATTACCCAAGGACCCTCAAAGAGTGTGAACTTGTATGATACAAGTTTCAAAACACTCCTATCAAATCTCCCATATTATATTCACCCTTGTCATCTTTCATAGTGGTTCATTGGGGGGTTTATTGTGCCATTCCAAAGAGTGCTCTCCATGAAGACTTTTATTAACCCTTGAGAAGCACTTGAAGGTGCACTCAAAGCTAAGGTAGTCAGAAGTGCAAACACAAGGATCATCCCATTTATGGAATCACAAATTTCATCTATGGACTCATAGCTCTAAAATATTACTGTTATCTCTTTTCATGACGTTTGAAGTGGACTATGGTGTACCGATTATGAAATAGAAGGCCATAATAGAACTAATTTCCCCTAGAGGAATGTGTGTACCTTTCTTCTAAGCTTTGAAATCTATTGAGAAGTGCATGACATCTAAAATTTTCCTTTATTGTAATATGCCAACCAAGTCAACAAAATGATCTATTATCGATTGTGTGACACCTACACTCATACCACTACTAATTTCCAGGTGATTGACTAAATGTACAAAAACATGAAAAGAGGTGCAAGGTAGGATACAACAGTAGTCAAAGTGTAGGAAAAGCAATCTAATTATGATTATAGCCAATAAAACATAGGATCTGAGATGTAATGAGGTGCCAGAGGGTGAGGTAGAGGATGTGGTGGTGGAAGGTTCCTACCATACTCATGTTATAAGTGTGGCTCAATAGATTATTATTAGTGCAACTTCCCTACACATCCCACATGTGGGTATTATTGAGGGCCCCATAAGGTTAAAGAATGCCCTGACCTATACAAAAATTTGACCCAAGATAAGCCTGGTGTAGATAAGGGCATAGGAATGATCAAGTGTGAGCAAAAAATAGAAAAATGGACCCCAAAGGCATAACCTACACACATAGAGGTAGTTAAGGTACAATCAACTACCCATAATGGATTCACCACTCAGCCACTAGTTGCACTAGTTCCTGATTTACATCTTGAGTATGGGGATAAGGGTTGAAGTGAGCACATAATATGGCCTAAAATAAAATTTGTACCGTACCTAGACCCAACATGCCAAAAATATGTGTTATATTAGGTTATGAACATAATCCAAAACCTGTAAGGGGAGCTCTAATTAGTGTGAGACCTAGAAACACAATTTATCACCTCTCAAAAGAAGTAAGATAGCCAAGAAAATGAAGTAAAATAATTAAGTGAGATCTTGTGCTTCTTTCAAATATAAGGAATGTTTCCCCTATTGAATAACTTGCTCCTAGAGCATGTAGGTCAAAAACAAGTCAAAGTCACCACACCATGTATAGAAAGGGTATGAGAAGTTCAACATACACAAAATGTTAAATATGACCAAGAACTCTTGGTGGATGCCACTATTGATAGATGGTTTATCTGTGAGGTTCTTGTAAACATAGGCATTAAGGTAAACATCTTGACCAATAGGGAGAAAATAGGTAGACCAGCCTTGAAACCTTTTCCTCATATACTCTTCATGGCCAATAAAACCTAGGTATAGCCTATCAAAATTATGAAAAGTGCAGTTGTAGATATCATGGGCACTAAATTTTGCACTGAATTTGAAGTAATAGAGTTAGCAGAGTAGGACAGTTACCTGGTGCTTCTAAGAAGGCCATGGTAATATGAAAAAATGAAGATATGCACTTTAAAAGGTGTTACATGACCTTTGAAAATGGAAAGTATAGGGTAGTTATAACTCTCTTAAATGACCAAAGACCCCCCTATATTAAGAACAAACACATCAAGGATGAGATTAACCATATTTATAACATTAGAGCACAAGGCACCGAGACTCTAGACCCAAATGATCAATGAATCCTCTCTTGAGAAGATGGACAATCAGCGTTAGACACCATTAATGTTGCTTATGATTGATGGGTCAAGGAATCATATGATACCATTGGTCAATGATGCCACTTGGTGTACACAAAGGTGTTAAACCTAATAAATATGGGATAGATACAGATTGATTTCACTCTAAAAATATGGGTCCCTTACACCAAAAAAATGGGACAAAAAAGGTTTTACCTCAGTAAGGGCAAACTTGTTGTGCTCCCAAGATATTAAGGGAGTAATCATGTGGAGGACTATGCCCATGACATTGAGTCATGCATTCTAGAGGAGGTGGATAGAATGGGTGCACTAATGTACACATTAAAGAGTATTTCCTCTCACTGATGGGCAATGCAAAATTTTATCTTGTCAACTTGGTAGGATGTAAAGGCAGTTATTTGCACTAGGTTTAAAAAAAGAAATGAGGACCTAGACATTTCAGCATACTCTGGTGACTATGACCCTATTTCACATATACATCTTTATGAAGAAAAATGGGCCATTTGTGGTTAAAATTCCTTAAAAAATATTTGGGTGCACACCTTCTATAGGACCTTAAATACCTAGGCATGAGCATGGTACATAGTCAATGAGACGCATCATGAAACAATAGATTGGGATTCCCTGAAGGAGCAGTTTTTTATACATTCTCCTTTTCTTCACAAAATCTTGAATTAGTTGAGCCATTATAGGTAGTTCAAAGGTCAGTGTTTGAAAACACTACTATATTGGAAGAGCACTTAAAGGACATGTTTGGCAAAAATGGATAGCACTCACAACCTTCTTCAAAGATCAAACTTTCAACAATGACTTTATTGATGAAGATGATGACACATGGAAGGTGCACAACTATAATAATTTGACAGGGAAAAGGAAGTTAGTGCCACAAATTGAGGATGGCACCCCAAAAGAAGAAGAACCTACCCATCTCTGAGTAGAAACAACTGAGGGTAGTAGACAAGTTGAGGCTTCACACTAGGAGAAGAATTAACCCTATCAAACACCATTAAAAACTACTAAGGTAAATATCAGTTTAGAAGGGGAACCCAAAATTGCCACTCTAGATGCCTATTGGTCTAACACCGAATTGGCATGTATTGTTGATCTCTTGAAATAATTTCAAGACTTGTTCATGTTGAACTATAAAGACATGAAAGGCACACACCCATCCCTTGGGAAGATGATCATCAAACTAGTCGATGATGTAAGACCCATCAAAAAGTGGCCTTACAAGATGAACCCAAATATTCAAAATAAGGTCAAGACTGAGATTGATGACATGCTAGCCATAGGATTCATCTACATAGTGCAGGAATCTAAATGGGTCAGCTCCATGGTCATTAGCATAAAAAAGTATGGGCACATCTAAATTTGTTTTGACTATAGACTATTGAATGTTACCTAAATAACCAACCCCTTCCTAACTCTATTTATTGATGAAGTGTTAGATGGCATCATAGGTTACAAGATATACACATTTACTTATGGATTTTTAGGATACCATCAAGTCCAAATCAAGGAGGAGAACAAGCCTAAAACCACCTTTGCAACTGAATGGGGTTATTTTGTATATAATGTGATGCCTTTTGGGATGAAGAATGCCCTAGCCATTTTATCCCAGGTGGTAATCACTGTATTCAAAGACTTCATTCATAAGTTCTTCCAAGTATACTTAGATGATTGACAGTTTATGGATTGGTGAAGGATCACTATGATAATTTGTGCCTAATATTTGAAACATGTAGGTAGTTGCATATTTATTTGAATCTCAAGAAGTGTGTTTTCATAATGCCATTTAGCACTTTTCTTGGGCACATCAATTGCAAGGATGGTCTACTCATTGATTCAGCCAAGATTGCAATCATACTTCACCTTCAAACACCCTCAACACATGAAGATGGTCACACCTTTCTTGGGTATTATGGGTATTATGAAGTTCATAAAAAATTACTCCAAGATTACGGTGCCACTAGAAGAACTTTTGTGAAAGGATGGCCCATTATATTGGGGTGCAATACAAGAAGATACTTTTGAGACCCTAAATCTCAAACTAGAAAGTGTACCAATAATATAAGTTCTTGACTAGGTAACTCCCTTCCATGTCCATGTCAATGCCTCTAATACCATAATCAATACCATTCTCTCACAACCAAGCAAAGGGAAAATGGATAATCCTATTTCTTTTGTAAGTAGGAAACTAAGGTAAAACAAAACTACACAATAATTGAGCATGAGGTGCTAGCCATGGTCTAAACCCTGTAGAGGTTCAAAAATTACTTATTGTTAACCCCCTTTATTTTCTTTGCTGATCACAAGGCACTCAAATACATGGTGAACAAGCTCATTTTACATGGGTGTATTTGTCTATGGATTATTTTGTTTCAAGAATTCTAATTTTATGTTATCTTGAAGCCATGCAACAAAACTCAAGCCCAGACCATCTATCCTAAATCAAATCTAGAGATGCAGTAGCACTAATTGAAGATGATATTCCTAATGCATAACTTTACTAGATCGAGCACATCCCAGAATACTTGGCAAAGATTAACACATTTCTAACCTCTGAAAATGTGCCTCAGATAATGACAACTAAAGAGAAAAAGCAAACTAGAGTTTACATCGCCCCATTTCAAATCATTGGTGGGGAATTATATAAGTTGAGCCATGATGAAATAATGCACCATTTTTCTCTAGAGCATGGACGAGACTCAGTATTACAAAAGGTACATGAGGGGATTGTTTAAGGCCATTGTGTTGGAGATGTTATGGCATTCAAAGTGTTGTAATTAGGCTTATGGTGGCTAAATATGTTTCAATATGCAAAAGAATATGCCAAAACATGTGACATCTTCTAACACACTATAAAACTAAACCACTAGGATGAGATGCCGCTCATCCCCATACTTGCTTATGTGCCATTTAAAAAATGGGCCATTAATTTTATTGGGTCGATTACTTCCATTACAAGGTGCATAGGCACAGGTACATTCTAGATGCCACTGATTACTTTACCAATTGGGTTGAAATAACACCAACCAAATATTGTAAAACCACCATAGTAGCAAGATTCATCTAGGAGAATATTATTAGTCAATATGGATGCTCAATTAGATTTACTAGTGATCATGGCATACATTTTCCTAATGAAACAATTTATATCTTACTATATAAATATATGGTGGTACACCATAAAATGATACCCTACGACCCCCAAGCTAATGGCACCATAGAGGCATTTAATAAAATATTGGGGACATGCCTTAAAAAAATATGTGATATTAGGTGCAAGGCTTGGGATGAATATGTCAACAATGTTATGGGCCTATCACACAACATACAAGCATCTGAACAAGGCTGCACCATTCTAACTAGTGTTTGGCACAAAGGCTATTTTACCTATGGAGTTCATAGTGCCTTCATTGAGTATCATGCATATTGGTTGATTGGATGACTAGAGTATTTAAGTTCATGCCTGGAAGATTTGGAGTGGTTGGAAAAGACATGTGCCTAAGCATGGTGGAATAAGTAGATAGAAAAGGCATGCTAAAATATATAACATGATAAGCACATCAAGTCCAAGGTATTTATAGAAGGTTCACTAGTCTTGTTATATGATTCTAAGTACCTCATGCACCTAGGCAAGTTATAGATCAGATGGATGGGACCTTATGTCATCCATAGTTTATTGGAAATTGGTTCATACAAGTAGCACACATGTTGGCTGGTGAAATGCTCCTTGGCCATTTCAATGGCAACAAATTAAAGGCATACCATAACTAGGATGGCACTTGCACTATCTAACACTAGATTTTTGGTCAAAAGTCAGTCACTTTATCCTATGACCAAAATAAAATTGGCATAAGCCAAATATTTTCTTTGTATTTGTTTCTTTTGTGTTGTTTGAATATGTTGGTGCTTTCAGGCCCATAGAAGAACTTTTTTTAGCACATACACCCACATAAATCCAGTTAAGTGAATCGAGTCTAGTCATTTTAAGCATCTAAGGCTAGACATCTACATCTTTGGGCAAATGTGAAGTATGTTAGGCTCAAAAAAATGTAAGTATGAATTAATTAAGGAAGGCACACAAGGTGTTCATATGCAAGAGATCAAGAAAAGATAATGAGGTGCTAGAGGACTAGTGCAAGGAATTGTATGGGGTAGGGAAGGATGAATCAAGAGACATGAAATCATAGAGAAATCAACCAATAAAGAGAGGCACACCTAAAAATAATCACATCACCATATAGAGATGGAATCTAGGAGGTTGAATCACACACATGTGAAAGACTATGCCTAGGTAACCATTTGAATGGTGAAGGTCATGCCAAGTTGAACAAAATGCAAGATAATGATCATTGTGATAGTTGAAACCCACCCAATAATCAGTAGGAAGTGACCATTTGAATCCCCTATCACTTCACCAAAAAAACCACTAGCAAAATAATGCTATGGTGGTAGAAGAACAAAAATCCATAATAATTGAGTAGTTGGCAATGGATTTTAGAAAATTTCATGGGTTTAGTAGATTTTAAGAATCTAAATACCACCGGCCATCAATGTGGTAGCTAATAACATCGTATAAAAGGGTAGATGGTAGAGGAAGGCAAGTTACTATCATTTTCAATCAATTAGATTAGATCTAGAATCCAAAGCCATTAAAACCAAAAGACACTACCAGAGAGAACAAGTTTCCCCTATAGCCCCCCAAGCAAGAACAAAAGACCACAAAGAAGATTGCATTATTCTCAAAAATAAAATGAGGTGAGTGAAAATAATTTGGTAGAGAAATAGGGGAGGAGGATTTTAGTAGAATGACCAAGCCACCATTAATAGGATAAGAATATCGATAGTCAAATGCATATTCATATTTCTTATGATTATGAAGCATGCCAGGCATAATTTTGGGCTTTGATATAATCAACCAGTCATGCTTTAATAGTAGCAGGTTCAGGATGGGTAAAAAATGGCTAAGCACAAGTCTACCACATGTACAAATAAATGCAAAGAAAGTGTGGGCAATGAGGGAAGTACCCACCATGAAACTAGAGGCATAGATGGTGGAAGGAGTGACCATCATAGAGATAGATCCAATCACGATTGTAAATCTCACCCATAGAGAGATGGAGTATCAACCAAAGGTTATGGTAGGGGAGAAGTGGGTATACTTTACACATATATGCCAACTTAAGGGATATAACCACATGATAGGCAAGAACTTTTAATAATTAAATAAGGATTGGATTATAGACACTAGGAATAAGACCAAGACAAGTGCCACACTCTTCAATGTTTCCATCAAAGACAAATTGGCAACCACATGTACCACATAACTGCTCAAACTACAAAACTTTGGTAGGTTGGAAGACTTGGTGAATTTTATCCTATCATGAGTACATAACGACTGATTATACTTTATTGGATGGTGCATGAGGATATCTACAAGCCTCATTAGCATGATCATAGGGATACCTAGTACAAGATCAAACATACGAGAGATGATGGAAGATGAGGTAGAGGTAGAAAGGGTCACAAAGCTCTTGGGCTATTACAATTCAAGGTTTGTGTACCCCATCAAAGACATCCAAGACCTTAGCACAAAGGTAATAGTGCACCTTGTTAGCACCAAACTTTTCCCTAGAGGCTGGTGGTCTTATATCATAAGACTTTCTTGTGCATTTCCCACCACATGGTGCAAGGAATAAGATTCAACATCTCCAAGTTCATTGCAGAGGAGAAAGATAAAACATGTAAGAGTGCCATCGAATACATGAAACCTTCTAATGGGGGTACATGTTGATCTTAATAGTGATGGAGGAAATATGTATGTTGGATGGCAATGATGACCACCTATGGATGTTCCCTCCAAGCCATGAGTCCCCAATGATGATGTACCAAGAATTCATCTTCCCACCTAGCTTCTCATATAAATATAAGACTAGGGTACTAGGGTGGTTTGAAAGGTATATAGAAGCCTTTGAGAAGGAGTGGCACATCCCATAATAAATCCCCCCAAAAATAGTGGGAATAAAAATTGTTGTTGTGATACAACACTTCTATGTGGTGCACCTTGTACTCATAGATGGGAATCTATTAGGGTGGCTTTGGTTGTCTTACGCATTCTCAGCCAAGTACTTCATGGTAGCACTAAGGAGAATCCCCAACATGTAACAACTTAGGTTCCATGTCCAGGTCATAGATCACGACAGAAGCATGATGAGGTGAAAATTTATGCACCCCAAAGCTAAGGCCACCAAATATGAGGAAGATGATAGTGATAGGTTGTACATCCATCCCCTCTAAAGGGTAATAATAAATTAGAGAATCTTTAACTTCTACTATGAGATAAATCTATGCAAGAAGGGTAGATATCCTAGAAATGATGATGATCACCCCCTCCTAATCAGTGATGAAGGGAAGGTTGTGCCAAAGCAATAGACAAAGACACTCCAAAGGAAATGGGGTGATAAGTTAGAAGAGATAACAGAGTGTATATAATTGAAAATAACATTCAAAGAACAAATTGTGCCCCCAGTCCAAAGAAGTGCATGACATTCACACAAGAGGGTGTTTCTTCCATCAAGAAGCTAAATAAAAAGACCAAGGGACCTATAGCATTCCCTACCAAAACCCTTTCATATATGGAGAGAGAGAGAGAGGCAACCCTCTACCCATAATTTAGGAGGAGACTAAAGAAGATAGAGTAGGGACCTATATCTTGTAGGTAGGGGAAGAAGAAGAGGAGCTCAACACTGAAAAGATGCAAAAATCCTTACAAAGTGGCATGACCATTATGCTACAGGTAGCAGAGGAAATGGTGAGCCTCACATCTAGTACCACCTCATTAATCAGCCTTCCAAGAAAACTAGTGCCAATACCCAATGAAAAGGCCTCCCTAGAGGCTCCTCAAATGGTTGAGGAGAAACGAGCATCTTGGAGGAAGATGGGACTAAATAATGAAGACATCAACCAAGATTTGGCACTTGAAGAGAAGCAAAAGATTGATTGAAAATAGGAAAAGGAAAAGTTTTAAAAAAGGGCCCCAAAGGTTCCCTCAAGTGTAGGACCAGTAGTAAAAGTGGTCAAACAAGCACCAAGTGCCCCCACCAAAAAGGTATAAGAAGCTACACAAGAGGCATGCCCAAGTAGTGAAGGGGTGTCTAAATAGAAACAAGGTGATATTGGAGCCTCATATCAACAAATAAATAAAGTTGAGGAGCCCCAGTAGTAAGAAGATAACACTAGAGGTAAGTATTGAAAACCCACTGAATGAAGAAGTAGATGAGGGGGAGAAGTCTGATGAATCAACCCCTAAGTACCAAACAAGTGAGTCCTCAAAGGATAATACCAAAGAGAGCAGTGGTGTTAGTGAAGAGGAGGAAGTATAACTAGATAAGGTTATCATCGAGAAGAATGATAGAGAGATAAACATAAGGGAGATGGCATAGAATAACTAGAGGGATGAAGATATTTACATGTATGAAACTATTCCCCCTAAATCTACCACAACCAGGATGCACAAATAACTCTCTTTTGCACTAGACCACTCTATGGATGAACCCCAATTTGAGGCACCTCAAGCAACTACTCTGAGCCTCAAAAATATTGAGGAAGGGCAAGAATCCATTCTTATCGACCCTCATACTATGAACCCAATCCAATCTATGAATGTGCTAATAAGGTTCACCACTGAAGTAATGCATTGTAACATCATCAATGATGACAAGGTGAAGAAGTGGAAGATACTCCTCAAAGAAGCCAAGTATGAGGCATAGGCCAATAGGTTCAAGTCATAAAAAATTTGTGAGCATGTAAAGGCAACTAAACCATCTATTCTGGTTGGCATCAACACTTTAGGCCTTTTAGATTTTGACAAGATTTATGTACTGGTGGATTAGATGCTCCCAAAACTATAGCTCGAGCTGATAAAAGAAAAATAGGAAGAAGACCCCAGCATCACACTAAATAAGGAGCTATCAAATAAGTTCCAAGAGGTAGAAGACCTCTTTTCAAAGTTGAAAGAGGGAATGGAAAAATTAGATACCATTTTTTTTAGCTTTTTCAACCAAGCCTCAGTAATAGATGTAAACCTAAAGTAGGCAAATGATGAGGAGTAACTGATGGCTCAATTATACTCTGCACTTAGTAATCAGATTACAAATCATGGGTAGTGTGAATGCACTCAGTAATCAGATCAAGGACCAGAAGTAGACTTTGAAATAACTTTTCCACACTCTATAGACCAAGGCCTATGATCAAGGAGAAATCTTATATGCAAGGAAAAGTAGTCACAAATCATGTGTAGTGTGAATGCACTCAGTAATCAGATCAAGGACCACGAGTAGACTTTGAAAGAACTTTTCCACACTCTATAGACCAAGGCCTATGATCAAGGAGAAATCTTATATGAAAGTGTGGCAAAGGCAAAAGCCAATGTAGAAGACTTCTATAAAGAACTAGATAATATAAATGTTCTTACACTTGCTATTACATCCTCTAAGATAACTAGTGCCACATAATAAATCAAGATATACATTAAGGGTTTTGAATACTTTAGCATCAAACTCTAGGAGAATACACCTGATTTTTTTGCTCCCAAGTGTTTAACGGTTTAGTCTGAGGGCAGACTAAAGTTTTTTTATAGGGTAAATGTTGGGCCCCTAAATCATTAGTGGAGGTTCTATGCCAACTTGACATCCACCTATGCATGAGGAGATAATTCTATTAAGTGGTTAGCCTTTGGGTTTTTTATATCTAGATGAAGGTTGCAGTGCAAATCTTGCACTAGCTGGTAGGAGACTAACCTTCTTCCATATTTTTAGGTCATTATCAAAAATTTGAAAAGATGCAATAGGTACATCATGAAGTTCATAGAGTCATGGAACTGAAGGGAATGATGATGGAGTTCTAGCTCAACACCCAGTGTGTAAACCTCCACCCTATAAAAATATGCTCTTGAAGGATTATATAAGGAGCTTGAGCTAGAAGAGAGGAGGAGATGAAGGATTGTAGCAAAGCTCTGGTGAAATGAATTTACTCTGTAAACATAGCTCCAGCCACCATTAAGGCTTTAAAATGGAATGGAGGCCACTCTAACTCTAGTTATGTATGCCCAAGCTCGTCTAAGAGCCTTTGGGTTGTTGACATTATGTTTTGAATATACTCTAGTTATGGACTTTTAACAAATGAAAATAACGTTGCATTACAATGTTCTACATGTTCAATTTTCATATCCTATAGTGTTATTAATGTAAGATAAAGAATTATGATGTCATACATTTGATTGAATTATGTTAATTTGTGTTCATGCATTTTACTAGTTCACATCTTTAATGGAGCCCCTATAATGAATTGTGACATCATCATCATCATCTTGCATAAAGGATAAGTATAGATCCCACACCAGTAACCGAAACCTTGTTTGAATTACATCTATTTATTATGATTCAATTGAGTAAAATCAATCTTATGACCCTTTAAATGTCTATTTGACCCCAGGAGTAATCCAAGAAAGGCCTATGCCTATGGATCTACCCTAAATTTATTTGAATTGCTAAAGTTTTCTAATTGAAGCCTCATGCAATGGCACAACTAGCCCAACACAGGCCTCGGTTCTTTCTCAACTGCACTTTGAGTAAATGCATAAGGCATGTGTCTTATGTGGATTGATGTTAGTGTAGTCAAGTGATTAAATGTTGATCACAAAGGGAATATTCCATGCTTGTGATTGGTTGTATTAAACCGAGACCCTAGACTTTTTCATAACATACAAGAACAACCAATAGGGGAAAAAGTGGCAGTCCCTCCTATCCTCTACTAGGAATTTATATTCTTGAGTGCACCTGGGATCATCTTCTATAATATTTATGGGTTTTCTACATTATATTTTCTAGTTAAATCACTTGGTGACTAAAAAATATAAGTTCATATCTTTTTTTCATAGTTTAACCTTGTTCATTTCTATTTTTCTTTGTCAATTTAAGTCATTTATCTTTAGTTTGATATTTAACATTTTATTCACAACACCCTAATTTATTCTATTATATTTATCTAAATTAAAAATTAATCATCACATTAAATCAATTTCAAATAAATAAAGATCTACGCTTCTTTCTTCTCATTGGTTTTTTATTATTGTCTTCCTTTTTATGGTTGGAATATTTATTTGATTGTTTCATATTGTATAAAATTGATTTGCTTTAATATTTGATTACTACATGGGTATCCAACCTAACATATTAGGATTATCTACATATGGATTAAGGCTATATCACTTATGCACATGTTATTGATGGTATTATAAAGATAAATATAAGATCTAAAAATGTAAGAGTGTGTGTGTTAAGATCATGGATCTCATATTCACTAATATTTTGGGCTTTTGGTGTAATAGTTCGTTACATGTGTTATCAAAGTACCCACTTGTGTTCGAGTCTAGGGTCTTGAGTGGTAATTCTGGCATAGCAGTGTTTAGCTAGGGCTCTCACATACACATCGAGGTGCACACCCATCCTAAGGATGGGATTGTCAGAAGCATGGTGGGGTGTTCAAATCCTGGTGGGTGGATTCACTAACAGTCTGGGCTTTTGGTGTAATGATTTGTTACTTTGTGTGTGTGTGTGTGCGGGTGGCTGGGTGGCTACATGTATGGGTAGGTGCGTGGGTGTATCATAGCACATATTTATTAGAGAATTTTTAGGTTAGTATGGATATACCCTTCTTTCTTATTGTTTTTTTCTTATCTTTCTTTTTATGGTTGGATTGTTTATATGATTGTTTCATATTATCTAAAAATTCTTTGATTTAATATTTGAGTTCTACATGGGTATACAACCTGACATATTAGGATTATCTACCTATGGTTTGAGGTTATATTTATTGTGCACATGTTATTGATGGTATTATTTAGATAGATACAAGATCTGAAAGAGAGAGAGTGTATGAATTCACCATTGGCTAGAGACACCTTCCACATTTGCTATGGGGGAATTTGGTAATATCTCTTAGCATTGTTTTAGGATCTATCTTTTGTGAATTAATTTATCATATTGAAATTTTATGTGATCACATATTTTTTGGTTTACCTTTCCTAGTATGTATCTTTTGTGATTATTGCTTCTATGTATGCTCATATTCATGATGTACTCAATTTGACTTCAATTTTTCTTTATGTTTGGATATCTAATTATTTTTCTTAATATAAATTATTTTGATTTTTTAATGCTTGATATGTTTTATTTATTTTCTTATTTTTTGGCATGCATATTTTATTTTTCCTATGATTGATGTGTTTTCTTCATATGTTTACTATTTGCAATGCATATTTTGTTTGGCCTATGTCCAAAATATGTTCCTTGTGTTTGTTGCATATTTTATATCACATGCATGTGAATGTTTACTTTGTGTTCTCTAATTTATTTGTTTTCTCTATGTATTATATTGCATATATTATCCAATCTTTGTGTGTGACATTATTACCCCATTTACTTTGAGTGTGGCATGCTTACTATGTGCATAGTATACCTTCCCTACTTTCCTTGTTTACTCTATATTATTGCATGATTAATGCCATATCTATATCATATACAAGTCCTTTTTTTAATTTTCCATACTCTCTATTATTAAAATGATTTTGTGTGATTTTTTAATTTTTTATGATTCCTATCATGCATCCATTGGTGCAAGGCTTCATGTGTACACGTTCCTTTAGTATATTTTTTGTTACACTACTTAAATTTGGGTATATTATTATTTATGATTCATTGTTAACATGTTTCCCATGAGATAATATAATTATTATGCTTAGATTTTTTATATGTTACCTATGAGGGTTCTCTCATTATTCCTATGCTTACATTTATTATGTATTTCTCACATGGGGCATTTTAAATTTTCCTTTATATAGATTATACTTTGATTCAATTTGGGGTCTTTAAATCTATGACATACAACCTTTCACAATGACATATTATTATGTTATACATCAGTGCTTTATTTTTTTATCTTACACCTAGTATGTGTAATCCTTTTATTTTGAGATATGAAACTCACAAATTAATCCCATACCTCAAAATGAAGGAATATGATCCACTTATTTTATCTCCAAGGCTCCAACATAGTCTCATTTTCTTCCTCGTGTGGAATAAATCATATGGTTATTCACATCATGATCTCCCTTTCTCCATCATAGAGAAGTAATAACATCATGGTACACAATTAGTTCACTTGATATCACCATAAGCAAAATATATATTCATATACATCAAGCATTTTTCAACATGTCTTTCATAGAGGCAGCTTCATAGTTTCTGCCACAACTAGGTATATTTATTCCCATTCTAATATTATTTCCTACATTATATATATATACATATATATATATATATATATATATATATATATATATATACATATATATATATATATATACATATATATATATATACATACATATATATATACATACATACATATATTTATATGCATACATATATTTATATATATATACATATATATATATATATACATATATATATACATATATATATACATACATACATACATACATACATACATACATATATATTCACTTTCATATATTTCCCATATGTTTGAATGTATAAAAGATTTTATATCCTAGACATAAGAGCATGAATTTTTGTTCCAAGATCTTTATGACTTTTCATGATGGCAATCAAGTGATCTCCCTTTCCTATTGACTTTCAATTCATCATTATTATTGTATTGACTTCAAAAAACATACAAATTTTCATAATTGATGCATTTTCTAAGAACCCCTAGGTAAGCTTGTTTGTTTTAATTTGATATGTTCGCATACGTACACATATGAAACTAGGGTATTATGTAAACACAACATTTTGATCCAAGGGTCATTTTAGTTGTAAAAATTCATTTTACTAGGGTACTTATATGTTTTCAATTATTATTTCATATTAGGCTCTTACTCATGCATTTTATTATGTTTTGAGCATTGTTCCTCCCTATTTATTCCCCTTCATTTGTTCTCTCTCCTCCCTAGGTTTTTCTATTATTTCAGGGTTTTGTTCTACCTAGACCATACCACTAGGATTCTAGTATTTTAGTAACATATCACTATAGTTTTAGCATCATTTTTTATGGGCCCTTTTGATATTTTTTTTACGTCTCTTGTGCCTCATGTTCCTATTTTTCAGTCTTTTCCACCAATTATGTGTTGGCTTGTGTATCAATAGAGTCCTGATTTTAATTTGAGAAGTCTATAAATATATAGGCACATTAGTACATATAAGATAATACATACAAGTCAAAAACAAAAGTGATAAGTGAATTGAAAGAAAGAGTAACATTTATTGAAAAGCATAATCGAAGTGTTTAGAGCAGAATTATGGAAAAGTGAGTAAAGTTTTCAAATCCTAAAGAAAAATAAACATTTGGTCATCAATTTTTTTGGATAAGTTGATGGTTTCAATTAAATTAGTATTATATTTATATCATGCTAATAAAGGAGTGCTATATTTTTTATTATCCAAAAAAATTTCTTTGTTTGTCTTGAGTTTTCTAGGTTTTGTTTGCTTTGTTGTCTAGACCTATTTTCTATGGTTTTCTTCTTCTAAATTTATATATCTTCAATAATTTAGTATTATTTTAAGTACCCCTATTTTCACTTTTTAATTATTATAGAATATTCCTTTATGCACTTAAGCTTGATTTTTTTGTTTTATTAGGGTAAATCCAGTTAGACATGAGTTGCATTATTTATGGGTAGATGTATTACATATTGATGTAAAACCAATTTTCCATAGAATATAAGGTTCCCACACCTTTTTATAACTATGAAGGATTAGTCAATCTCGATTAGCTAATAGAAAGGTGGATTCCTATTAACTTGTATAAATACAAGCCTTAATTGATTATGTTTTCCTAATTATAAATAATAATAAAATAAGAAAATAATTAATTTGGACTAAATTTCTAACCTTAAATAAACTGAAGCATTGTGCAAATAAATATATGCATTAAGATTAATTTTGTAAGGAAAATAAAAATTATATAAAACATTCATATATATATATATATATATATATATATATATATATATATATATAACTTGAATGGGTCCCATTATTTTATTAGAATTTTTTAATTAATTGAGGTATTGAATCTAGTTAAGATAAAATGAATTTAAGGGTAGAAAATTGTTGTAAATGGCTTGTAACTAGTAGAATGAAAGTAAAATACTAAATGGACAAATATTAAATGAATGAAAGAAACTAACTATGAAAATAATAAATACACAAGAATAATTGATTGAATATTATTTGTTAGCTTGATTGTGTGTAACTGAAAGATGGTTGGAATGATCAACTCATACATGATTATGTGCATGCAACTAAAACGATAATTGTCATTGTTTTATGTGAGAATCAATTTAAAATAATCAAGATTGATAGTTTATATTCACCCTTTTGGGTTTATGTTAACATATGCAAGAAAATTTAAAAATTATGGTATAGTTACCTAGCCTAATTTAAATAACACTATATGCAAAATTTTGACCTTCAATTGTGTGCAAATGACCTGTAAATGACCTCTTCAAAGTTAAAATCCGACTAGGGTTTGTGATAGCTAAAAACATGAAAAAATATGGGGGAGTGTAATGGGTTGAGTTGACCCAAATCACCTCATGATGATTGAATTTTACCTACACATCCAAAGTACCCTAAAGAGGGAATTGAGCCCATGTAGTTCTCCCACCTAGAGTGCTTAGTGTGATAGTTCTCCTTTGTTACATGTATGCCTCTAGATATGGCTTGAAAAATTGATAATGAGTTGTTTTAATAAGATATAATAGGTTGTGACTTGGATAAGGGTTATTTCAAATGAATAGAATTGAATTTATAAATAATAAGAAATTTTTGCTCGATGTGAAATAGTGTAAATATGCCTGAATAATGAAATTTCCAAGTAGTAGAGTAAGTAGTTTAGATGAGCATTTATATAAATCCGAAGAGATGAAACCTCATGCTACCTATCCTATAAATAGAGACCAACCTACAAGGAAGGTTTTAATTTTTAAAAATAGTCATTGTTGGGAGAGAGGCAAGATTAATCCATAAAGGTCAAGATCAACTAGAAATCTCGAGATGTTGGTCAATTTTGACCTAGAGAAGGTAAAGAATTTTAAATGTACATATAGATTATTAGAGAGTTTTTTTATCAATTAATAATATATTTTTAGGTGTAAAATAAAAAATTATAAGTTATGGGTCCATACAAGTACTTAGGATAGAGTGAGGTAGCAAAATATGACCAATTTAAGTGCTCAAGTCAAGGTAATTGTGGGTCAAAATAACATTATCAAGTATTCATGAAAAAAATTAGTATATAAAATTTTCCATGCTTTAATATAAAAATTAAATTACTAGAATAAAAGGAAAGATATACCTGAGTTTGTACAACACACTTTACATTTGGGAGGAAGCTCCAATTACACAAAGTGTTTCATATTAAATCATATAATGATGTAAAAGTAGGTAATGTTTATATGTGAAATTTAAAATTGAAATATAACTTAAATTTGAAAATATTTTTATTAATAAGGAAGGAATACACATTTATGTGTGAAATTATTATTGCTTTTATAACTTTGCTTGAAGATGGTATTTCCCTTAAGCAATGGAGAATCGATAATTCCCATGAACCACTTGGAGATATTGATTCATTTGTTAAACCATGGTGAATTAAGGGTGATCAAGCCCCATTTTGAAGTGAACATGTATGTAAAATATAACCCATTAAAGGACACAAAAAACTTCAATTTTCCTTATTGATCTTTGTAACCCCAAGATGGAAATAAGTTAGAATCCACTATGGATTCACAAGATATAATGTTGGAGGCCATTGAATATCCAATATTCATTATGAAATTTAATTGAATCAACCATTTTAGATGGCATATAGATTCAATTGTTACTTTGTTCCTTAGTTCATGTATACATGATCAAAAGAGAATGGATAATGTAGGCACCTTAATTTTGCCACCCAAATGTTATTGTCAATGCATCTTAATTTTATGAATCACACTAACATCACCACATTAATTATTTCATTAAACTATGTCAATTAATTAACCTCATTTTATTCCACTTCATCATCCCCATGAATAGTTGGCTGATTAATCATTATTAATTAGTTAATTAATTCTTAACTATTTTCATGCACACATAATTATTTAAAATAAATTCATAAAACATTAATTAACCTTACCCAATCAACTCCTTGATCAAAAAGGAAAATAAATCCTCTCATCAAAATCAATTATAAATAAAACAATCAAATATTTTATTAAATAAAAATTAAATTAGTTAACTCCCTTATCAAATGGAATTAAATCACTTAACTCCATGTTAAACCCTTGATCAAATTGGGAATTCAATCTATGCAATTATTTAATCCCTTAATTTATTCTTAGAAATCAATAAATTAATTAAATCTGTTAACTTCCTCAATAATCAAATAAATAAAATTTAAATCAAATCAAATCATGCAATCTTTAAAGCAAGAGTTAATCTCTTCCATTCAACTAAGATTATCCAGGTCTAATCAAGCCAATCTCAATAGTCAAATTTCTTATTCAAAATTCTACAAATTGATCATTCCAATTCCATTTGAGTGATCATGTGAATATGAGAACAAATTTGTGAATCCAAAATAGATCATCAATTAATTTATCATCACATTCTTGGAACACTATTGAACTATCTTACATAGAAGTGTCTTAAGAGTAACCACTTTTTGTGAATTAAGATAAAATCCAACTTAATTAAGGAGAAGTGTCTCTAGTATTGGTAAGGGAAGGTATGTTTTGTGCATTTATTTTAATCTCTATCTAAAGTTTATGTTTAGTTTAGAATAAAAATTAATTATCATTATTAATTTCTAGTTTTAGTTATGAATTCTTTCATTTACAGATAACATCCATGCTTTTTCCATGGCCTTAGATAATAAGTAATAATGAACGCATGGCATGAATAACATATCATACCCATATGTGATAAATGCAAAATTTGTAACTATATGTAGATGTAGATTTTTAAATTTGTATTTGAAGCTTATGTGCATATGACATGCATATACACCCAAAATGTATGAATTTTTATTTTGTTCATGTAAAATTAATGCATATGCATGACATATGCCCCTATAATATATACCAATAACTCAATTTTGAACCATTCTAAATTTTTTGAAAATTTATTATGTACCTAAAACTATTTTTATACTTATAAAGGCTTATCTTTATATGAAAATCTTACTAAAATGCCCCCCTTTTGAGGTGAGGTATGTGTCTTACAAGTCACTCACCTCAAAATAAATTTAATTTTATCATGTGTATCAATATATAAGCATTAAATATCATAGCATATGTGAAAAGGTATGTCATCATAGTAATATATGTATCTTTCAAAGCTTGTATGTAACATATAAAGATAAATGGAACAATAAAGTTCATAGTAGTAATTTTAATAGAAGGATCCTACACAATAGTTAGTGCATGTATGGATCATCAAATTCATCAAACTCAACAAGAACACAAACATAACAAGTACAATGTCACTCAAATGGCCAAGGGTCAAGATGCAAAGGACATAAGAATGTCACACTCTTAATGAAGGCCAAGGGCCACACACATTAAGGCTAAGATTAATTCACTCAATGGACATGAATATATCATTATATTAGGTAATGGACATGATAATACAAATGCAAACTAATATCTCAGTCAAACCAAATTATTAAAAAGTCAATCCAAATTCCCATAAATACTCTAATTGGGTAAGGAAATAAAATTGGATGTGAATAAATGATTGAAATAAGCATCATATACCTCAATATAGCAAAACATTTACCTCCAAATTTTATTGATGTGTCCAAAATTGACAAAGTGATTGTGCTTGATAATGTTAGATTATAATGAAGAGCTCAAGACTTGAGAATGGATATGGAGTAGACAAGTTGGCAGCATGCAATTACATATATTGTTCCTTCATGGTTTGTGCATGCTTATATAGGAGGTGGTATAAGATATCAATGGTTAGATTTGAATCTTGTGGGAGGTAAGATCAAGGGTGGATAATTATTATAGGAATTAAAAATTCCTAGAAAATCCTAGAAATAGATTAGAGTGGGGTTATAGGAAAATTAGAGAAGCCTAGATGTTATTAGGATTAATAAATGAGGTTAGTTGGTGTATTAGAAAGGTTATTTGTAGGAGGAATTAGTTGGGGTAAGTAGGATAGAATTTTAAATTACAAAATAGAAAAATGAAATATCAGTGGGTTAATAATGGTGTACTGACATGATTAATTATCATATAGGGAAGGTAAGGTTAGTGTGTGATATGGATAATGTAGGAAATATTAGGTTAATGACTAAAAGAAGATAATGTTAGGATCAATAATGGATTAATTAATATGATTATTAGGAAAATTAAGCATGATGATGATCGTAATAATGAAGTGAGAGGAATTAGATGTATATAGTCACAATTACACAATGGCCAAGGGCTATACATAATAGAAAAACAAAATCCAATCTACCATATACAAGTAATAACATTAATCGAGTATAGAAATAGAAACATAGTCTATACCTTATATATGTAATGTGATCATATCCTAGAAAATAGCATATCCATGTACACAATGTAAGATAAAGATGTTAACAAGACCTTTGTAAAGAGTATATAGCTCAACATAATATAGGAGTTATATAATGATAACACCTTTAAATATTATAACATTTGGACGAGATAACCCCAACATGGGCATAGCCACTGGGTAGAGGAAATTCCAACATCTAAGTCCATGTAAAAAAATTATGTCAGGCATTACAATCATAAATACGAATGAAATGCATGCTTGATAGAAAAAAATTATGCTATCTATCAATCATGAGATATTTAAGATGTGATGATGATGTAAAATAGATGTTTAATCATGCTCAAGTCCTAGATTTTTAAAATATTTGGAATATTTTTGTATTTTTTTCATATTTGAATTTTTGTAACTTTTAAATTTTTTGAAAAAATAACAATAGAGGCTAGGAGATAAAAATGGATTCAAAATTAGAAGAAAGGGAAAAAATCTGAACAATTTACAACATGTGTCAAGATAAAGTATGCACTAAATAAAATGTCATGGCCATGTATGATCAAGATTACACTACTATATGTGTGAATTGTAGTTGAAAGGCATGTGGGAGATAGAATGGGGATGCAAAGGAATAATTGTACATACTTGTTCCATAAAATATACACTTGTCAATGTATGTAATGTGCATGTATGACCAATATAGTACACAAAGAAAATATTTTTCATAAATAATAGTATTGTGTAAACTAAAACTGAGTATAGTATCAAAAAATTGGATGTATTAAGGCTTTGTTTGCTTAGTTTTTAATTTAAATGTGTAAAAATTTATAGGTTAGTATAATTGGGTTGAGGATAGTAGTGACAGTCAATATTGGTTGTTTCTGGTCGATAAATTTTGTGGTGTAAAATATAGTATGTATTGATCAGACTATGAAAACATCTTACTAAATGACAAAAGGTTGCAGTATTAGATCATTGTTTTAGATTATTCAAATCATGAAAATGAAAACTAAGAGCCAAGAAACCAAAAATATACAAAGAGCCAAGGGATAAAATATTTATTGAATCAATCACATTTTTAAAAAATAAAAGAAAATAAAGCACAAGCAATCAAGAAGTTATGTATAGTAAGTTGTTGTTTTATTGATTATTTAAGTAGTTTTTTGATTATTTGAGTGTTTTTTAATTTTTTTTTAGAATACTTATTATATTCAATGGTCATCCAATAATTCATCCTCTTAAGGGTTTAAATCCTTAAAGTTATGAAAATACATGGCATCTTCTTCACGCATGTTCATATTTTTTTCTATCTATTATCTTTGAAGAGATTTCATTATCCTACTCATTATTTTTTTATTGATACTAATTTTTTATTGGAGATATAAATATATTCTAGGATACAAACTGGGGGCTTGGTCCCTGAAAACTATTAAACCAATATAAATGGATACCACTTAATCACTTAAAACCACTGAGTAAACTCATGCGGTCAAATCTGGCCTATAAATGCCCTGTGATATTCAAACTTGGGTGGGGCTGGGCATAAACAACCCACTTTGCCAACCCTTCTACATCTCATTAACATTATCCTACTCATTTTTACCATCATGTGGTATGTGAATTACTCTTCCTTCATGTCAAATATTCATGTGTTATTTATTCTTATCCATTATAGCTTTTTTTTTTTTAACCATGGTTGTCCTAATATAAATGGTACTTGATATGCATGGGGCATAACCCATACCTGTGTATTGATAATTTTTGGTCCACAATCTATTGGGTATATTATATATCTAGGATCTTCTTTCTAATCTACACTATGATGTAATTCATTGATATTATGTCTCATTTGTTATAATCTTTTAACACTACAAATAGTTTCCCATTTATTAGTACATGTCATATTTGTAGATGATGTTTTTTGAACACTTGTAGTAAGTGATATATATATATATATATATATATATATATATATATATATATATATATATATATATATATATATATATATATATATATATATATATATATATATATATATATTGATTTGATATTGTCATCATGCTTATATTTCTAAATTTTATTTTTTAGAATTCATAATGTTTCATATCATGTCGTATAATTCTATGGTAATCACAATATGGTTTGTTTGCTTTATGCAAAATACATGTCATTGATCAGTGTTCAGTAGTAGGTAATGTGATGAGATTTCTATCTAATAACATTTGTAAAATTAGCGTTAGTGTATCTTGATGTTATGTTATATATAAAATTAGTTGGATATTTGTACCAAATATTTCCACATTTTTCATCGAATTTGTTACAAACTCCATATGGGATCCACTATTGCAATGATTTTTTACATTATCATGTTTAGACATACCTAAATTAGGTTTATTCCTTATATCTAGGGGGTCTTTAATTATTAATTTTGAATCATCATAATATACCCTAGACCAATAGGTGTGAATAAAGTATGAGATAAATACTCATATGAGGGGTTGAAATTTAGGTTACATTGTTGATTATCTATTATATTAACTATGTTGGGTTTGTCATGATCATTATCATAATAATCTAAAACATTTACATCTTGTATTTGTGAATTAAAGACTAAAGGTAGCACATGAATAGGCTTTGGTTGAACCAAATGATCTTAAGGTTCATTTTGTATACTTTCTTTTTCACTTTGTGCCTTTTATAACTATCCCTATTCTAACTGGGACCTTTTTTGTTCTTTTTGTAACTTTTCATGTTTTAGTTGTTCTATTTTTAACTTTTGAATTTGTAACTAGTCCTTTTGAAATTGTTCTTTATGCAATTTTTAATTTTCCTCTTGTAGTTTTTGGAGTTCTATTTCTTGTGCTATTTTCAATTTCTCAAGTTCCTTTTGTGTTTGATTTAACTTTTTTTGGTCCATTCATAACTATATCATCTTTTTTTGGTTTTTTTCACTACTTGACTCTCCGATTGCATATGTGTATTTTTGATCCCAAGGGATGACATGAGAAGGAAGGTAGATAGATGTATCTTTTAAATTTGATTGAGATGCATTGAGTTTACAATATTTTAAAGGGATATCATCACCAAGACATTCATATGAGTACCTTTTATACATGAATTTAAGAAATATATGTAATTTAGATGGTATTATTTCCATATTATGTATCCAAGGTCACCCCAATAATAAATTATAATTTAGATGATTAGACATAATACAAAGTAAAGTAAACATCATTTTAGGTCCCACTATTATATTTATATATATCATTATAAGTACTTGTCAAGAATATTCATCAAACCCTTTGATAGTTTGATATATTTTCTGGATACTTTCATCTTAATACCTAATTTTGTAATAAAGGACTATTTTAACTTTTCAATCAAGAAACAACATCAATCAATACTCTTGTGAGTCATTTATTTTGTATTCAACTTGAATAAATAGTGGAATATTTTATGTGATTACATGTTGTGTTGGAAATTATTCTTCCTCAAAAGTGATAATATTTTAAGTGTCCTTAAATATGTTTATTATAGAACCAAAAGTGGTAGATTATGTATAACTATAAATAGCATTGTCTCATTATGCAACATATAAAACATCCTTATAGGTCAATGAACTCTTTAGTAACTCTAAAATAGAAATGTTAGAATGGGTACTTTTTTAAGTGATCCATGATATCATAACCTTTAGGTTTATTTTATTGCTTCATGGGAGGTAAAGGACAGTGGAGAATAACATGTTGACTTCCTTCATAATGTGGTGGCCTACCTCTTAGAATGTTAGTAGCATGGACCATGGAATCTTGTATAAGTCATGGGAAAATAATGGGAACAGGATGGTAGC
Source organism: Torreya grandis (assembly GCA_037957365.1). Classification (NCBI taxonomy): domain Eukaryota; kingdom Viridiplantae; phylum Streptophyta; class Pinopsida; order Cupressales; family Taxaceae; genus Torreya; species Torreya grandis. Next base: position 808,618 of record JARHVA010000348.1, read on the forward strand.
TTTTATAGCCTTAAAGTCTAGGAAGAGGAGCAATAAAAGGAGACATACATTATCTTTGTCATCGAGTAGTAATTGGTAAAATCTCTAATTAAATGTTGAAATAATAAGAATGGAGTAAGACATGAGGTTGTTCATTATTTATTTTTTCATTATTATATTTGATTTGTTATATTACAAGATTGTTAAATATTTTCATTATTAGGGGAAGACAACATGTAATGAAAACTAAGAAACCTTGGAGTAAAAAATAAATAGTATTCTCATCCATTATAGCAATATATTCTTTGTAATTTGAGAATCAAGCAATAAAAAGGTGAAATTTAGGTTCTAAAAAAAGGAAAAATTATGAATGGAGATTAGTAAATTGCCTTGAATTCCAAGGTTAAAATAAAGTGTTTTAAGTGTCAGATATCAAATTTGAGGTCAAAACAAATTCATTTTAGTATCAAATATTGAATTTAATGTCAAAATAAATTATTTTAGTTTCAAATATTAAATCCAAAGTTGAAATAAAATTATTTTATTGAAAGATATTTAGAAATTTATATAGACCCTAAGATAAAAATCTTGATCAATGATCGAATAAAATGTATGGATTCACTAATATTTATACTAGAATTTAAAATTAATTGGGATATTAACTCTAAATAAGATAAAAATGAATTGAATGCTAGAAATTTGTTATAAATGTCTTGTAACTAATAGAATAAAAGTAAAATACTAAAATGAACAAAGCTTAAATGAATGCAAGAAGCAAATTTTAGAAAGCACAAAGAGGAAAAAATACTTAGCTGATTATTATATATTAAGTTGATGTGTGTGAATAAAATATGGATAGAATGATCAACTCAAACTTGATTATGCAGGTGTAGCTAAAATAGTAATTATCATTATTCTAAGTTGAAATCAACTAGAAATAGTCAAGATCAATTGTTGATCTTGACCCCTATAGGTCAATCTTGAACTATGCAATAAAGTAAAAAAAATATGGAAATGTCACATATGCCTAATTTAAATACCACTATATGTGTAATTTTGAATTTTGGTTGTGCACATATGACCTACAAATGACCTCTTTAGGGTTGAAACCCCACTAGGGTTTGTAATAGTTGAAAATCTACAAACATAAATGGGAGTTTAATGCATTGATATCACCCCAATCACCCATGTGTTGATTTAATGCCACCTACATATCCAAATTACTTTGAATATGGAAAAAATCCCATGTAGTTCTCCCACCTAGAGTGTTTAATGTGATAGTTCTCTTTTTCTACATGTATGCATCTAGAGATGGATTAAATACTTGATAATTCTTTACTTGACTCAAATAAATTAAGATTATGACTTGGCTAAGGGATGCTTCAAGTCAATAGAATTGAATTTGGAAAGAATATGAATTTTTTTTTCAATGTGCAATAGCATAAGTATGCCCAAATAGTAAAATTACCAATTAGTAGAATAAGTATCTTAGATGTGTATTTATAACAATCCCAAGGGATAAAACCTCACGTTATCTATGCTAAAAATGTAGATAAACCTATAAAGAAAGGTTTAATTTTGAAAAATATTTATTGTTATGAGAGGGCAAGATCGACCCATAAATATTGAGATCAACTTGCATGGATTGATTCTGATTTAAAGAAGATAAATAATTTGAAATGTTCGTACAAATTCTTAGAGAAGGTTTTATAAATTAAAAATATTTTTAAAGATCTAAAATAATAACTTAGAAAAAATAGGTAAATGAAATTACTTAGAATAAAATGAAATAGTGAAATAAATTCAATTTAAATATTGAAATCAAACAAAATAAATATAAACCTAAACTAACATTATCAAATATTCATAACCAAATTTAAATATCTACATTCATAATTAAAACATATATACTTTATTTTAAAAATGAATATCTATTAAAATGATCTCATTAATTTAAACCATTTAAGATAACCTAAAAACCTACAAATATCTTTACTTTTATACAGTGCCTTGAAATTTACGTATGGCTCATTTATTATGCTTCAAAGGATTTCATTTATGTAATCAAATTATTATTACATACATGGTTTATCTCTTATGTCCAAATACTAAATTCAACTATTATGAAAACATTTTATGACAAGCATTTATTATTCTATTGAAGCAAGTTATATAGTCTCCACTAAACCACATAATTACTTTTTCATTGTCCAATCAAAATGTATTATATATCATTTCTTTGATTTGGGGATATAATTTTTTTTAAATAGTTATTTTTTTTTAAAGGCTACTTTTTATAGATTTTATTAGTTGAAATATATTTTCTTAACCATGTGGAATTATTTTCAAATTGTCAAAATTATCTTTAAAAAAAAATCCATCAATTAATAAAATTTCAAAATTTTTCAAATATTATAGTTTTGAAAAATTCATACATTTGTGATTAAAGGCATACTATATTTTGGATTGTCATGCATGCCAGTGTCTCTGTGATGTATGAAATGGTATAGATTAATTTAGAATTTTTTAAATGAATCTAGGCTATAATGTACATTAAGAGATTTCTACGAATTGATACTTTTATAAAATAATATATACAATATGTAACATAAAATAATTATATACTTATGCAATGTAACAATTTAATTATGAAAAGTATTATTTTCTATAAATAAATGATAAATAATTAGAGAAACTTTGCATGTTGAAAACTGTCAGAGTATGTGTTTGAATCATGTTTCTTGTACATTTAGTGTAGTTTAAATTATTTAAAAATTTACTTATACATGTCAAAAAAACTACTCAAATCTTTTAATTTGTGAATACATCTGTAATAGTAACTTGATGTTTTTTGCATAATAACTTGTGAAAATGAGATTATGTTTTGTATTGGCCAATGAAATAAAAAACTACATCAGGGGAAGTGAGATAAAATGACTCAAAACCAATGACTAACAAAATTCCAATTTCCTCAACTTCACAAAAATCACATATCCATGTATAAAACCAACACAAAGAAAATACCGATAATAGTAATGGTAATGAATTTTACGGTTTGATGATGAAGTATTGTTAAGTATCTTTTCATTGGGCAATATTGCAGGGTGAGGAAAAATAAAATGTACAAGGGATTCAAAGAAGATCATCATGGTAGTTAATTGGATGGGTTTTTATATAGAAACCATGGTGTTATTGTGTAGACATATAAAGTAAAATTTATTTTTAAAATAATGTATTTGTGACTAATTTTTTTATATATTCAGTTCATATTTATTTTTATGATTTTTGACTATTTTTCTTTCATTTTTTTATGTAGATGACCTTTATTTTGTAAGAAAATTTTGAATATAAATATCTCTATTTAACATCTTAATCGTACTTTTAGACTAATCCACACTTTCAGTTTAGTTGTCTTTGCTCTTCAGATAAGACCACCTTTTCAGACTATCCCTCTTCGTAATACTATCCAATTATGCTAGCTACATCTTCCCATCAAATAACGACTATTTAATAAAATTAAAATTTGTAAAATGGGTCATCCCACATGTCTCTCAATAAGCATCCAAAGGAATTATAAAATTATCTCTATAAATCCACATTTTTAAGCCATTATCCACTGGAGGCTCATATGATTCAAAATCACCAGAATATCTAACTGCACATTGATAGAAAAATACTTTTTTTTATAATTTAGAGTCCATCTATCCTTACTAACTATTAGTTGAGTATGAATACACCTCCAAGGTCATAGGTTATTATTGAATCATCTAATCACATTAGGATTGCACCAGTATTTAGCATTTTGCACCAATCTTTCACACACACCCTTGTAGCATGGGAGAACTACATGGACTTTGATCCCTCTTTGGAGTATTGGTATGTAAGTAATGCTCAACACAAGGGGTGTTGAGGTCAAACACAAATTTAACTGCTAACCCCTTTTTATCCTTCATTATGTTTTGTCCAAATGACCTATTAAACTAGGGTTTCATTTAAGGATAAGGTACATAATGGCTTCTACAGTAAATTGTGCATCACATAACACATACACAAGATCAAAAGGTGACAATACAGAGACCAAGATTTTCATAGAGGGTAAAAGTCATACCAAACATTAGTGATCCCTATAGACTATAGTAAAATATATCCCTCTCTAATTAGCATCACCCCGTCTATAGATCAATCAAAGCCATGTTCCTGATTCATAGTCAGCCAACACAATCACACTGTAAGATTTGTATTCTCAGTCTTAGTCATGCATTATCAAAATCTAGTTAAGTTATTCATTTCTATGCATTTCACCCTTTTAACATCTTTAAAAATATATTAAATTATAAATCAGTGAATTCTTAATTTATACATATATTTTATATCCTAACTTAGCTTAGCTCATTTTACATAATTAAATATAACATCTCCTATTTTCCAATTTTTGATAAAACATATTGGTAAACCTATCTATTAATTAAATATTGCAAACCCTAATAATACATGTTACTAGGGTTTTTATCTTTCTTTTTGTTCTTTTCAATTATTATCTTAGGGTTTTTATATTTGGTAAATTATTTAATAACAACAATATTCCAAGTTTCAATAACATATTTTAAGCAATCTAAGAAAAAAATTCTACTTGTCTTGAAAAACATAAGAGATCAAGAGATCCTAAAGTTGAGCATTCCAAAATGGAAAAATCCCATATTCAATATGATGACATATAAATAATTATTAAAAGGGTTTCTTTCCAAAAATCAAGATATGCAAAACATGTTTATAAAGATTGTTAGAGAGAAAATCTAGGAAAAATATAAGGAAACTTCAATTGATATGGGTTCCTTACCTTTATCTATTATATTTGATCCAACCTTTATACCACCATATACTATGGGGTAACCCAAGGGTTTTAACAGATCAATGTGCACATTTCTACTCAATCATTGGTGACACCACCTTTGGTTAGCATGCATTTTAATCTTAATGTACAATTGCTTATGTAAGAGGTTCAAGCCTTACAAAATAAGGGGTTACATTTAGAACAAGGTCATTCAAAACCAAATCAAGCACTTGATTCACATTCATTTTTGCATACTCCATTGGCTCAACATATTATAACATACCCTTTAGAAATTGTTTGTGGCACTTAAGCTTACCTTGTATGATGGAAAAGGTGACCCTAAACAACATTTGAGATCATTTCATGTAACGTGTTTGGACTTTGCGTCTAATGATAGGTTGCTAACCAAGTTATTTCCTATAAGATTAAAATAATATGCACTAATATGGTTTTATGACTTACCACGTTAGTCAATTCATGCATTCAATCTTTTATAAGATTTGTTACTTGCATATTTATCAATCAATATTAGTGAAAATATTTCATATGCTCAAATTGCTCAAATAAGAATTTAATGATCCTATCACATAATATGTCTTAATTTATAAGACCATGTTATCCCAAATGACAAATCTTATGGTAGATAAGTAATTTCAAGACATTTTCAAGCAAAGTTTGATTCCACCTCTACATGAATCTATTATATTTAATAATTTTTTATCATGGATTTGTATTGTACATTTAAGGAAAGAGAGGTCAAGTTATTAGTAATGAAAAAGTTTAAGTATGTAATGAATCTTGTTTCTATTTCTCATTCTAAGAATATAAGTGAACTACCATATAAGGTGAAATCAAAAAAGAATAAGAGTGATCAAAAGGCAACAGGTAATGTAGTTTCATAACCTACTCTGCTTAATGTATTATCATCTCCTCCAAGGAGACAGTTTACCAACTTATCAAAAGCTCCCTATAAGGTATTGAAAAATTTATTGAAATGTAATGTCATATTATTCCTTCCCATTAAATAGGTTTATATGACTAAGCCTCTTCTAAATAGATTTGATTAGAATGTTTTTTGTGATTATCATAAAGTACCAGGGCATACTACTAATATATGACTTAGTTTATGACATAAGATTTAGGATTTGATAGATGAGAACATCATTAATGTTAATGTACCTAATAAAAGTACACAACCACAACCAAGTGAGAGTATAATAATGAAGATATTCAGTGATCATTTCCCTAAGCATACAAGTCAAAAAATAAAAAATTTAGGAGTGCATTATGCATGTAATGCACATCCTCCACCATTTGTTTATTATCCTCATACTGAGGCACAACATCCTTTAAATAGAATCATTGGTACATATCATGTTTCAATGTCATATATACCACTTTTCACTTTCACCAAACATGAGACTATCACTATGATTCTTATTTACACTCTTTATTTATTTGAGTTTACATTGATCATCAACATATATATAGAGTGGCATGGTCGATAATAGTTCAAATATGAATATGTGCACTATCACACTTATCTCTCATCTTGGATACACATGTAAATATATATCCTACTACCACAGTCATTAAGAGATTTAATGGTCACATTCATAGTTCTATTAGTGAGATCACATTACCATTAAAGATTGGTATATCACATGGCCACCAAGTTTACAGTAGTACCCTGTGCAGAGGTATTTGATATGTTATTGGGACACCCTTGGATTAAATAACTTCATGTAGCACATAGATTTTTGAAAATAATTATTTCTAATGAGTTTATCATAGTTCATGGCATGCCATATGAATACCCCCTCCAACCAATGGTCATTATTCCTACACATCATATTATAGTTGAAAAACCTAAAAAGTTTCAACCTACTCAAAAAATTTAGAAGCACATGGTTCATTCTCCAAGGAAACCCATCCTTGAGAGGGCACTCAATTAAATATTTATCATGGATCCTATAGATCCATTCTCTACTCCAACACATCCTAGATTTGTACTACAAAATATTAAGATTGCTCCATAAAAGACACCAACACAATTCTTCCTACACTCCATGATGGGTTATAAAACATTATAGCATTCATCATGATAAATAACATACAAATTATAATATAAAGCATTATAATGACCATGGTGCTTATGTTTCAAAGTTGAAACAACTTTTATAGTCTAAGTTGAGACCAATTACTTCATAGGGGAATATTACTCTCCATTCACAAGAAGTTATCCTTCATATGATAGATACAGGACCTATTCATTATGAGGCTCTTTTGGGAGTATTTTTTTAGTATGTCCCTTTTTAGTTTCATATATGTAAAGATACAAAAAAAAGAATATCCTATAAAAGTTTAAAAATTAGGATCTATGTAGGCTTTGTTTAGTTCTTTTACATTAGTTATTTTTTGCTTAGTATATCCAATACTTCTCTATATTTAGTATTATATAAAATATGCTTCACAAGTATACTTGAGTGAGTTTTATAACATATAAATAATCATTTATATATGCAGTTACAGGTGGAGATATTGTCTTAGGACCAAAAATTTTACGTAGACAAATTCACTATATCACAAACGAGATGCATTGCAATCTTGTTTGATTTTGTTAGGCTTGTCCCAATAAACAAAGGCTCTACTTTTATATATTTAAACTAGTCGCAATCTCTATACAGCTTGTTTATATCATATTAAGTTCACTGGAGGAATTATTTTACATAGGTGTTATCATTCCATGGCAATCCTTATTGTTCATACTTTAGTACATTAAATTGTGTAATTTATTAGCTTACTTACTTTCACATTGATAGATTATTAAATACATAATTTATTGAATATACTATTGTTACATGTTTCTAATGTTAATAAACTTTAATTATTCATGCATGTTTTTCATGTTTGCTTTCTTATTTCATGTTTTGTGTGTATTCATCTTGTGTGGATTGTGAACATTTGAACATGTCCTTGATTGTGGCTCTAAGCCTTCATTGTATGTTTTTATGCATCTAAGTGACATTTGAACATGCCCATTGTATGTGGACCCTTGGCCTTATTACATCATTTGTGTTGTTTGAGTGCACTCTTTATGTGTGTGTGTGTGTGTGTGTGTGTGTGTGTGTGGGGCATGCGTGCGTGTGCCACGGTCATGAACCTTATTTGCTCAATTTGTCTAGTTTTCAATGCCATAATGGATATCATGTATCTCCCTAATTTTTTGATGCCATGATGTATATCATGCATCTCCCCAATTTTTTTATGCCATGATGGATATAATGCATCCTCTCTAAGCTTTTATATTCAATTCCCATGCTTAATATATGATCATTTATCATTACTAATATCTATCTTGACAATGTCACGATGTATGCTTGTTTGCACATTCATCTTATATCATTATTTTTATTAGTTTATATATATGATGATGTCATGTTCTTCATGTTATCATTAATATTCATATTTATATATTTTTGTAACAACTCTCACATAAATTTTTATTTTGAGTTAAGTTATAAGTGTACATGTTTCACATCTCACCTCAAAATAGGGGGCATACATAGTGGCTTATTTTAGAGACTAAGCTAAAAAAGTATACAAAATGATAAAAAAATAAGTAGGATTTGCATATTTTATCATGATCCATACCCAAAAAGTATTTTTAGATAACAACACTCCATTTGGACAAGGCACGGGCTAACCATGTCCAAAACAATGTGTTATTGTCCCAATAAGCATAAAATAGTAATTTTTAGAAATTCTTAGAATCTTAGTCAGTTTCAGAATAGTTTGCACCAAGTATATAAAATCATTTCATATGATTACTCAAATTTGTCTCGGATTTTGCTCAGAATGGGAGAATCATGTGCAACATGTGTTCCATAGTTTGTATAGATGTTTTTCCCATAAATTAATATGTTATTACCTAGTTGTACACTTGTCATTCTCTATGTTGTATACACAAGACTCATATTATGATATTTTTTCATCAATTTTTCACAAAAAATGAATATTATTCCATCTAGAATGGTTAATTCACCTTTTTATACTAGTTTTTCACCAAAATGATCCATTATAATTCATATAAGTATTCCAATCTAATTCATTAATTTGGGTATGTAATGATGAAATGCAAAACACCTTGAGTTCATACTCACATTCTCCTATTAGTGAGGATTGGGGTATGCACAATCTAATCAAATTGTTTGAGGAAAAAATCTCCAAGGGTCCTACCCTCTATAGTCACTAATTTTGCATTAGAAAACACAATGGTTCATGTACCCAATCAAGTGTATTCATCCTTGTTATTAGATATATAAGTTTCTTGTATTTTAATTTCATATTTTCATCTTAAGTAAGGTCTAATTTATACATATTTCATTTCAAGTTTTGGATGAAACACAATTTAGCATTGCAGCCTACATTCAAGGTTATTCCTCATAGGTAAGTTTAGGTATGTACTTTATCAATTTAATCTAGTAATTTCACTTTGTTGAATTACCAGAATAAAATGGAGGTAAATGTAGACACATAAATTAACATTTGTCATTAAATAATTCACTTGTGACTACTCCTTATACACACTTATCTCATACCTATTTCCACAGTCCTTGGCTTCTCTTAATTCACTTTTTACATGGATGACCATTACCTCTTAATTAAATTATGATTTTTAATATCCCTATTCAACATCCTAAGTAGCCTAAGCTCACTTAGACTGATCCACACTTTTAGTTAAGCTTTCTCTACTCTTCAAACAAGACCACTCCTTTTGGGTTATCATGCTCCATGGTACTATCCTCTCACAAAATAATGGCTATTTGTTCAAATTTAAATTTATGAATCAGGTCATCTCATACATATCATAATCCCTATCTGAAGGAATTATAAAATTATCATCACAAAGCCACATTTTTAGTCCATTATCCATAAGAGGCTCATATGATTCAAAATCACCAAAATATATAACTAAGATAAAAATAGCTATTTTCCCCAATTCAGAGTCTACACAACCCTAGTAGCCCTAAGCTAAGTTTGAATACACCTCAAAGGTCATAGGTCACTATTGAATCATCTAATCACAATATGATTTCACTAGTCTTTCACACATACTACTGTAACATGTGAAAACTACATGGACTTTGATCACTCTTCAAAGTATTGGTATGTAGGTAGTGCTCAACATAAGGGGTGTTGATGTCAAACACAAATTCAACTACTAACCCCTTTTTCATAAATTTTATTTTGTCCACATGACCTATTGAGCTAGGGTTTGGGTGAAGAAGGTACATAGTGGATTATAATAAACTCATGCATCACATAAAACATACATAGGATCAACAAGAAACAATAAAGATGCCCTAATTTTCATAGAAGGAAAAACCCTACTAGACATTGGTGATTCTTATAGACTACATTGTGGTGTGGCCTTATCCAAAGATCAAGTTAATCCTTGTTCTTGATTCAAGGTCATCCAACACAATCAAATTTATAGTCTCGATCTTAATCCTACACTATCAGAATCTAGCCAAGTTGTTCATTTCCATGCATTTTCCCCTTCTATCATATTTATAAATCTAATAAATTATAAATTAGTGAATGTTTAATTTATGCATATATTTTACATCATGATTTATCTCAAGTAATTTTATCTAATTAGGATATAGCATCTTTTATTTACCAATTTTTGATAAAACATATTGGCAACAATGCCTTATATTTGTATAATTTTGAAATAATATGGTTCTTTTCCCCTTGCCTTGGGATTTTTACCAACCATAATTATCCATTATTTTTTCTTTTTATTTATTTTTAGGAATTATTGAATTTCAATTGTTGCATGATTTTTTTATTAAAACCCTTCTTTTACATGGATTAGGTGTACAAAATGTTTCTTTGGCTTAGGTGCCAAGGACTGAGGGGTATCCATTCCACCAAATTTTCTTAGAGCCTGATCCCAACCTCATCCCTTTTTTGTATCTTCTGAGATTTGTACCTTGGTCAATGGCTAGGTATCACCTTTTATAACATCATCCTCACCATTATACTACAACCTACATTTTTTACAAACGCATATTTTCTTTTGTGTAAAGGGCTTTTAGGTGTTTCTTGTATATACATTACATAATAGTATTGCATTCATTAAATATCTATGAGGTATAGTACTAAAGTCTTTTATCATCTTTATTTTTATTGATTTCAGGTTGCATTTTTTTCCTCCATTGGGAGGCCTTCATGAAAAGTAAAAGAAAAATAGATATCAAGGCCTAATATGTGTTTTTATCTATTATGTTTCCATGCTAGAATAAATTTTGTACATGATCCAAAGCTCATATATTTGTAAAAAAAAACTAATACATGTCCAAATTTTAAGTTTGAGGTTGATCGGGACATTTTTTACTATTATTTACATTTTTGTTTGTAGGTTTTTAGGGTTTGGGTAAGTGCACAAAGTTGGGGATAAAAAGTGGCCAACCCGTAGACATGATTTTTTTCAAATTTTATAAATTTTAATTTTTGTAGAAATTTTTAGATATCTAAACTCCAAATTTGAAGATGGTGTAAAAACATGAAAATATAATTTTGAGTCTAGTTTCCAAAACACTATTTTTTTTTTAAAATGGTTAAGTATAACTAGGTCTAACATCTAAAATTTGAAGAGCAACTCCAGGTTTTTAAAAAAAAAAAAATAGTATATAGATGATCATGATGTGCACAATTTTTTGAGTAGTGTTTAATATTATTTGAAACCCTTTGGGTAAAATTTAGATAAAATCTTGTATCATGTCACCCATATTATTTTGTATTTTTTTAATGAATACTTTTTTTTTATGAATTTTGAAAGTAAATAGATCCTTAAAACTGACAAAGAAATGGATAGTCATCCATGAGTTAGGCCTAACTTCCCCCAAAAAATGATTTTTTTTTTTTAATGTGTGTATAATTAAGATTAATATGTCACTATATAATTTATTTTTCACTTCGATCAATAAAACATAAATTACATGAACATGTATAGTCATGTGTGTTTGCGGCATGTAGTGACCTAAAAAGGCATTGTTAGAAATAAATATAGTTTGAAACCTTGAATTAGTCCAAAATAATATAAGAATCATATTTTTGGAAAGAGAAAAGTGTACTCATCATGACGGTATCAAGTTTTTGAATTTTCATGTTGTAACTCTTAGTGTATCTGGTAATCAAAGTTGAAATTTATTGTTTATTTTCATACCTTTCAAAACTCAGCGATACATTGATAGTCCAAGCCTTTGGCACAAGAGTCCAAGCCATTCTTGAGCCAAAAGGCAAGGGAATTGAATTCAAATCAAATATCATGATCATGTTAATAACATGATCACGTTACTTAATAGTGTGATTGCATTATATATTATCATCACCTTAAAACATGTGGGAGTTGTACATGAAGGCAAATTTGGCCAAAAGCTTATATTTAGTACTCTAAATATTTATCACTTTATATTGTCTTATAATTTAAATTTATTTTACTAAATATAATAAATTAGAGTCACTCAACATTTGATAGAGTTAGTTTCACAGTTACATGTTTTACGATGTGGAAAATAGTTTTTCAAAATCCAATCAAGTTAGTACTTAGGCATTTTTAGGGTCTAAGTATTAAACCTAGGGATTTCAAGACATAATTTTTTCAATTGATGTCCACTTTTGATAAACATATAATCATTTTTAGGTTTTTATGCCTTATGGATTGATTCTTAGCATTTCTAAGAGTCTTAGGTTTGTCAAAATTAAAGTTTGTAAACCACTCACTTTGAAATTGATGCAAATTAGTGTGATTGGGGCAGCATATAGGTCACATTGATGACTTGCACACATCAAACAACCACTTTGTGTTAATTTTACTTGTTCGTCATCCCTCTCTCATCCCTGATCACTTCCTAATCATGCCTTATCACCCCTAATCAATCTCTCATCAATCTTCATTTTCCCTAATCACTCCTTCATTAAATCTCACTATCCCTAGTCATCTCTAATCACTCCATCATCCTTGATTACTCCCACATTGACCCTCACTATCCCTCATCATTCATAATCAATCCATCCTCGTCCCTCATTATCCATAGGAAATTAGGGTCACTTAGCATTTGATAGAGTTGGTCTCATAGCTACATACCTTATGATGTGGAAAATAGTTTTTTAAAATCCAATCTGATCGATATTTAGACATTTTTAAGGTTTAGGTATTAAACTAGGGATTTTAGTACATAACTTTTGCAATGGATGTCCATTTTTGGTAAAAATATAGTCATTTTTTAGGTTTGTGTGCCTTTTGGATTGATTTCTGGCATTTATAAAAGTCTTAGGTTTGTTAAAATTGAAGTTTTAAAACTATTCACTCTAAACTTGATCCAAAGTGGTGTGATTGGGCTAGTTTAGGTCATATTGATGACCTGCACACATCAAACAACCACTTTATGTTAATTTTCATTCAATTAGTAATAACAATAAGAAGTCATTTGAATTTTCATTGCTACTTGAATGGGTTTTCTTCTACCTTATCTAATAAGAACAAGAGTTGAATCTATACTATATTTAAAAATAAAATGATCCCAACAATCTAAATATATTTCATATCTAAATGGATATCTACTTCTTATGAGACCAATATCCCTCAAGTGCACAATTTGTAGTGTATCATCATGAGACCAATCCATTAGGATCACTCTTCCATTATTTCATCACAAATTTTCACACTAAATAAAATGTATAAAATTGATAGATGATCAAACTCCTTATGTTCATTTTATATTCTATAACATCTTGTATTAATTGTTAGCCAAATTTTGGATACCATTAGAGAGTTTCACCAAAAAAAATTGCAAATAAAACCTCCACCTTGATTGATCACCTTGAAAATATTATTGTAAGTCATGTTTAGCATATATTAAGGTATGTTTGACAAGTTTAAGGTAATGGTTCTTTCTAACGTTATGTTTGTCTAGTCATACTTGTCCTAGTTAAGTGGGCCCAAAGAGTGTTAAATGTTTTAAAGGTATTTGTTATGGAATTTAACACATGTCAAGTCACTTCATGTCCTCTCATGGTCTGTACAAGTACCTAAAAAGTGTTGAGCTCCCTTTCCTAATGTTACAAGCCTTTTCAAGTGTTTTTGCTCATTGTGTAATGTTCAAATGAGATTATGTGTAAGATTGGTATGTAAATACTTGATGATGCTACTAAACATTTTTGTACATCTATATAGGTATGGTAAACTCCATTAGTGTTATTCTAAAGGGTTTTCAAGCAAGAAGATGGTGGTCTTCATGGTAAAAGAGAGGTTTCTCAAAGGAGGTTGTAGGTTTTCAGTATTGAAGAACATTTCCAAACACATAAAAAAGCTCCCTCAATTTTATTCAAGTACAAATTCATGAATTAGAGTGAGTTTCAAGACCAAACAAATCCAAAACCTACTTATCTCTCTTATCAACTTCCTTGGCAACACCAAAGTAGTCAACAATTTTCATTTAGTATGCAAAGGAAAGAGAGTTAGAAAGAAAAATATTGGGGGTTGATAAGGGTACTTATGCCCTTCAATTCCATGGCCATAGTTATCAAATTTATGGCCCCTCCTTTATGAATAATCATTAATATCTTAGGAAGTCAGAATTTCCCTCTCCATCCACATAGGGTCAATTTTGGATGGTTTCATTACATCTTTGAGTTTGAATGATATAAATGGTGGATTTAGGGATTTCCCATGAGTCTTTATATTCCTTACATAGTACTTTCCATCACTACTTAGCATGTGCCAAGAGGAGACAGAGAGAAACCTTCATTGTGAATGAGTTATAGGCCCATATGATAAATCACATGTAAGGTTTGATCATTTTTAAGGATTTTCTCACCCCAAGTGATCTTCAAGTAGATTCAATAAATTCCTCATTCCTCCTACTAACCTCCTCAGGTTATCTCTCAGTTGGTATCCATCGCTTTAGGTGGTCTTTGAAACCATTCAAGGTAATATGCCTCTAATGAGGAGGGATAATCATGTAAGAAAGTGCACATAGGGTAGAGAGACTATAGAGAAGCTAACAATGGCTCAAGTGTGTTCCCCCAGTGGGAATTGAACTCATAAAAATCATGAGGATAACATACATCAGGTACAAGTCATATAGGTTCATCACAAAGATACATGAGAGTGGGTTTAAACCTATTTGCAAGTCAAGATGATCTCATTAGGATTCTTTGATAGAAATATGGTTATAATGAACAAAGGATTGGTTAATCAAGCATGTAGCATGATTCATATAATGTGAATAAGACCATGAAGGTGAGGTATATTGATTGTAATGCTATTATTATTCAATCAAGTTTAGTATAGGTAGAACACAAAAAATGAGTCTTAGGCATGACGGTAACCGACATGGCTACCATAGGTCTAGGAGCAAGTAGACTTGTTTGTGATGTAGGATGGATTTCCAAATGAATCCAAGGATAAGTGATATAAATAATAGGGTGTTCACCAATAGTAGCATCATCAAGAGACTAGGGTTGTCTAAATAATCCTATTCCAATGATGCCCAACATTTAAAAGGTCTAGAACATCACCTATAGGCCTGAGTATATGAAGGTAAAAACCTACAAGTTTGAGGTGTTTTGGATATTAAGGGATACTAGTGAGGATTAATGGCATGATCAAGGAATAGATAAAATCTTAAAAAGTTCCATTGGTGACTTAAAAAATGCAAATGTTGCATATGACTGAAGTCCTTTGAATTTTCATTACTACTTGAATAGATTTGCTTCTGCCTTATGTAAGAAGAACAATAGTTGAATCTATACTAGATTTAGAAATAAAATTCTCCCAACAATATAAATATATTTAATATCTAAATGGATATCTACTTCTTATGAGACTAATATCCCTCAAGTGCACAAGTTTTAGTGTATCATTATGAGACCAATCCATTAGGAATCACTCCATTATTTCATCACCAATTTTCATACTAAATAAAATGTATAAAACTGACAGATGGTCAAACTCTTTATGTTCATTTTATATTCTATAACATCTTGTATTACTTTAGTTATATTAACACAAAAGTGGTCATTTGATGTGTGCAGGTCATCAATATGACCTACACTACCCCAATCACACCACTTTGGATCAAATTCAAAGTGAGTAGTTTTTAAACTTCAATTTTGACAAACCTAGGACTCCTATAAATTCCAATAATCAATCTCGAAGGCACAAAAACCTTTAAAATGACTATATGTTTATCAAAAATGGACATCAATTGCAAAAGTTACATACTAAAATCCCTAGGTTTAATACCTAGACCTTGAAAATGTCTAAGTACTAACCAAATTGGATTTTGAAAAACTATTTTCCATGTCATAAAGCATGTAACTATGATATCAAGTCTATCAAATGATAAGTGACCCTAATTTATTGTAGATGATGAGGAATGAGGAGGGACTGATTATGAATGATGAGAGATAGTGAAGGTTAATGAAGGAGTAATCAGGGATGATGGAGTGATTAGAGATGACTAGGGACAATGAGGTTCAATGAGGGAATGATTAGGGATAATGAAGAATGATGAGAGAGTGATTAAGGATGATGATTCATGAGTGGGAAGTGATCAAGGATAAGGGAGGGGTAATGAACAAGTGAAATTAACACAAAGTGGTTATTTGATGTGTGTAGGTCATCAATATGACCTATGCTACCCCAATCACACCACTTTGCATCAATTTCAAATTGAGTGGTTTTCAAACTTCAATTTTTACAAACCTAAGACTCCTAGAAATGCCAAGAATCAATTCAAAGGGCACAAAAACTTTTAAAATGACTATATATTTACCAAAAATGGACATCAATTACAAAAATTATGTCCTGAAATCCCTAGGTTTAATACTTAGACCTCGAAAATGCTTAAGTACTAACCTAATTGGATTTTTAAAAAACTATTTTCCACATTGTAAATCATGTAATTGTGAGACCAACTTTATTATATGTTGAATGACCCTAATTTATTATATTTTTTAAAATATATTTAAAGTATTAAACTTATACTTAACATTTAGAGTAGTAAATATAAGCTTTTGACCACAGTTGCCTTCATGTGCAACTCCCACATGCTTTTATATGTAAAATAATATGAACATAATTGCATTATCAATAACGCAATCGTATTACTTGTTAATCAACATTCGCTCAATTTGTTCAAATGTACAAAATAATCATAATGCAATCATGTTATTTATTAAATGAATGTGTTATACATTAACGTGATCACATTATGGCTCAATAATTATTGAGCCATAATTTGAATAACATAATCATGTTAATTAAATAATGTAATCATATTATTTATTAATGTGATCGTGTTACTTAAAATGTCCACAGAATTATCCCCCAACTCCGTGCACTTACCTGATTGTAAAATGGATTATTATAACTGCTAATTTTCGGGTTTTTCTTCAATATTTTTTATTTTAAATAAATGTTGGGGAAGACATTTATTTACATATTTTACATATTAAGGATCATTTTTTTAGTATTTTTAGGTTTATATTAAATCATTTATCTTCTAAATAGATGTTGAGGCCAAGGTTTATTAACATATTTTGGATGTTCAAATTTTATTTGTGTTGATGCAAAATTACATTTTGTATATCCATCACACTTCATTTTTATTATTTAATTTTGATAGTAATGACATATTTGAATTCGTCATACACTTGTTGGAGTATAAATTTGGTTATATTATGATGATCCCCTCATGGCATCAAAAGCATAAAAATCATATTAGTTATTTTTAGTGGGATAAATTTTCATCCATTTAAATTTATGCCTCCATTCATTTTCATCATTTTTAATTCATTTTGAATTAGCTCCATTTGATGTCATTGATTTTCTTCAATGCAATCTATCTATTGATGTCTAAAACAAAATATTGGGTTGATAGTATATCATATTTTTGGAATGAAAAGCAAATAAAGTTTTAAATATCTTCTAAAACACTTTGTCTTCAAAACATGATCATATATTCTTATTTAAATTGCTTTATTTGTTGTAATCTTCTAATGTTATAACACACACTTGTAGAAAACTACATTCTTTTATTTTATTTCTTAATATATGGCATCTTTTACAATATTTTCCATTTCATGGAATTATTCAACATTTTCCTTTACATGCTATCATAATTCATTATAGAAGAAGGAAACATCAAATACAATAAATGTATAATATTAGATTATCTATCTAAAATTTTATATTTTTAAAGAAAAAAACATGAATGTGATCATATAAAGATTAAATTTAGGGTGGATCTTACTGGATGCACTGACCTCATGAATTCCAATTATGATTCCATACCATATCATCATGCACTCAATGGACTCAAAATTACCCCACACTCTCCACATATATCTCACATGAGTACCTCCATGTCAAACAACAAAAAGGAAAAGTATGCTTTTTGAGGTGTCGTTGTGACATTCTATGGCATCTTCTCCTTCCCCCACTGTAATAAAATTTAAAAAAAGAAATCCTTTTTTTCTCATTTATATTTGATTTATGTTTCCATTGTGCGAGATCATTTCTATCCAATTAACATACCATTGTTGAGAAATTGAAAATATTAGAGAGTAGAGAAAGGAAACATCATAGAAGAGAAACATGACATCATTAACCTAGGTAAACATGAAATACCTATAGTACTATTAACATTTTTATTCCATTAGTTTTACAATAGTGGGGTTTTAATTATCAATGGTATTTTTTTTTCAAATTCTATCATAAAATATTGCTTTCTATTTAAAATTATGAAGAAAGCCAAGTTTTAAATATTGAACGATATTATATTTTTGTTCTTGTTATTAACTGTGAAATGATTCCAACAAATAATATAGAAATATTAATTAGTATTGTCCCCCAATCACCCCCTTGGAATATGAATTAATTAAAAGGTTGCACGAGTAACACGATTGTAAGCTTTTCAAGGCAACAAAGATAATAAAAAATAAAATGACCTTTTAAACCAAAAAAACACATATTCTAATTTATAGTATTGTAAAATATTTTCTATGTAGTTTTTCTATAAGGGAACTCAAACTAAAATAGTTACATATAAATACATATCCCATGATTAAATTGGAAAAAATAATTCTTCTACCAACAAAGCCTATTCTCCTTGTCTAGCTACTCTAAAGTAATATAATTTAGCTATTAATTAGGGTTTGGAGGTCTTTAGGGTTTTGTGGAATCATTCACAGTGAATTTTTTTTATATATTCCCTCAAAATATTAGAGGATGATATAAAATTCATCCTCTCATGCATGCCCTATATCAAGAATTGAGTTTTTACATGGCTTTTTGGAATCATTCATAGGGAGGTTGTTGATACATATTTGCTCAAAAGCTTAGAGGAGGCTGGAAAATTCATCCTTTCAAACATGCTTTAATACTAAGATTCTCTATCATATAAATTCAATTGATAATTAATTTTATAAAAATGAAATCTAGTGGGGTTGGAATTATAAATGGGTTTTCCATTGTCCTTGCAATATCATACAGTTGATAAAATGAGAGAGAGTGAATTAATCTTGGCTTATTACAATATCAAGAAGATATAAATATTATACTTTTAATTGTATTTTTTTAGAAAGTTAATGTCCACTGTGAAATGATTAATGTTCAAATATAAATTTTGCACTATTATTATCATGATTGATTTTTTTTGCATTCATAATATCCTACTTTAATATCTTATTCATTGTTCAAATCCTTGGAAGGTTCAATGTGCCAGCTAACACCCTAAAAAGAAGAATAATTAAATCATTTAAATGGTCCAACACCCCAAAGAGAAGAATAATTAAGTCATTTAAATGGTCCAATTCTATGTTTATCAAACATATATAAAGTCTAACTAAAATTATATATCAATAAAAAGAGGCATGGGACTCTAAATATAAATGAAAGCTTTAAATCCAAGCCTCCACCCTTTCCTAATTTAAAACCCTCTATAATAATAAAATTAGAGACAATTTAAAAATATAAAATCTTCTTGGCATGTCTCTCCTTATTAAGGATACATATTAGTAGAGTTTAGTCATATCCTATCAGAATAAATGTTACTAATTAACATGAGCATCATGTTTAGAGGATAACATATAAAACATTAGTCCCAATTGATCTAGACAATTTTCATCTTGAAATTTTTAAAACTAAAAAGATTAAGATGTAAAGTAATGAACTATTATTTTTTTGACATATCATTTTATATAATAAATTTGACATTGTAATCAAAGTTTAACAATATGTGATCATGATTTAGATTTACACCTCATAATCATATGTAAAAGTTACATGCCTGATTAATCATGACAAATATATAACAATTTCAACTCACAAAATCGCCTCATCACTTCATTCTATCAATTATAAAATAAATAAAATATTTCATAAGCTTTTGATTGATTGAGGTTAGTTTATGGTGTACGATTTTGTTATTGATAAAAAATCAACACTCTTTTACAAACTATATGATTCAAAATAAACTTATGAGGATGTATATTTATTGATATGATAAAATACAAGAAAATAAACTTAACAAATAGAAGAACTCCATGCAATTAGAAATAATTCTAATTTTATTTACTCTTATGATAACCATGATATTTTATCTTTTTCATTTGTTTTCCTTTCTTTTCTATCCAAAACATATTATGATTTTTTTTTTCAATGGTATAAAAACACATTAATTTTTTAAAATGCATGTTGAAAATCACATTATGTTTTGTATTGAAATAACATATTTTCATATGTTGTGTTCAACCTAATAGGGACACATTGACTCGATAAGACATGAAGCATCCTACTTATGAGGTGTCAGGGTTGTCAAAATGTAATTATTACCATCAACCATGGTGTAGTTCATTCTAATTATTAATTTAAGACAAATGAAGAAGTTATATTGCACTTGATTAAATGAGATTTTAAAAAATGATTATCAATTATCTATAATTTTATAAATTTATGTAAATTAGTGTCTGAGATGTGCAAAAATGAATTTTTTAGCTATTGGCTTTTAATTTTATAATGAAATATTATTGAAATGATTATCAACTTGTCCATTTTTCTCTTATTTTCATCAATGGTTCATTTATATAGAGTTTATATATATAATGAAATTAAATATCATAAGTGCAATCTATGTACAATAGATTTTAATAAATGATAATCGAAGAAGTGAAGAAATGATATGTTACCATATATTTTAGTAAAAATATTATGTTTTTAAACATTGTTTATGTGTTTAATGTCTAAGTTTCTTGGTTTGGATTAGAGAATCTCTAGATGAAACTGTGTAAAAAAAAATTGATCAAAATTTCAGTTCACAATCCATGAACCATTATTAGGGTATGAGAATAAATTTGTTGATATTGCAGACCAAGCTATTCCCTTTATAGATATGACATGAAAGCTCAATGATGTTCTTGTGAGTCAAAAAAGAGGAGAATGGGAAAAAAAACAAGAAGAAAATAAAAATTTGTAATTAAAACTAAAATAAAATAAAACAAAAATAAAAATAATACTATTAGTACAAATAAAATAAAATTGAAATTAAAGGAAAGTGGAGTTTAAGAATGAATTAAGAATAAGATTATAAATTATTAAAAATAGATAATTAATTTATATTTTATGTATTATTTTAAATTAATTTAATTTAATTACCAAATACAACTTATATAATATAAATTTAAATTATAAGGTGTGAATATAAATTATAATTATAAATGTAAAACCTAAAGTTATCACTTATAAATTATAACTTTTTAGCTTATAAATTGTAAATTAACACTTATAAATTATAAATTATTAATTAATAAATTATAAATTGTAAAATAATAAATAATGATATATAAATTAAAATAACATTGTAAATTAAAAAAAATATGAATTTAAATTAATAATTATAGACTACCACTTGTAAATGAAATATTTTTTTTCTAAAATTATTCATTATAAATTTTTTAAGATATGCATTATAAATTTTTAAGGTTATCCATTGATCATTTCATTTATAATATGTTGATTGATATGAAGTGGAAATGACATTTTTTTTTGGGTATGTCAGATATTATTTATCATTTTAATAAACATGTTTCGCAAAGAAAGGCAAACTAAACATGTTTCGCAAAGAAAGGCAAACTAAAAAATTAGTGTATGAGTTGCAAGTGAATACCTTTCCAAAGTGTTCACCTTTTCAAATTGAACATTGAATTCATGATACATGGACATTTATTAGCTAACACATGTAAGGCATAGTTTCAATAAAATCAAGATGCAACATAATGTTTTAGTTTCATACATTTATAATTCCTATTGCATGTAACTAACTAAAACTTATTTTTTGCCTCTTTATTTTCTAATATAAAGTTACATAGGTTATGTCTACTAGGTCCTCCTCATGAAACAAGTCATTAATTTTGGAGACTTTTGGTTCGGTAAGTCATACATTATCCATTTCTTAGTCATTTGAAGTTTCTTCAAAATTTTATAGATTGGCAAATTTGTAATTCCATTTGAATTTCAATGTTTTAAAATGATTTGTTGTCTTATTTTGAAATAGGATGTAGTTGAGACATATGTAAGGAGATCCTCATGAATTAGAAACATAATGAACATTAAAAGTAGAATATTCTTTTGTAAGAATGATTCAATTAAAATATATTTTTTATTTTATGGGTGGGATAGAAAGAGCCATTGAATGTTATGGGTGGACATGTGTATCACTTTTTTTGCATTAGATCTTATAAAATCTTAATCACTTTTCTTGTTAATTTTTTTGATTGATTTTATTTATCGTTTTGTAATAAGATGTAGCAAAGAAAACATTCATGATGATCTCTTCACAAATTAAGAGTGATAACATTGAAGTTCCAACTTCTTCAATAAAAAGCTAGAATTTCAAATATGTTTTAGTTTATTAGTGGGTGATAATGTGACATTGATTTTTTTAGTGGGTGTACCTAAGCCATAATTTCAAATATGTTTTAGTTTATTAGTGGGTGATAATGTGACATCGATTTTTTTTAGTGGGTGTACCTAAGCCATTTATATAAATAAGTAGGTGTGACTAGTTAATTGATTTTTATAAGTGAGTATGATTCATATATATGTGGGTGTGCATATTATCCTTTTTAATGGTATAATTTGTGACATATTTTATTTTATTTTAGTATGTTTAAATAAAAACTTTGAGAATGGAGTGATGCATAGGTTTAATTTTTGGGGTTGTATATTAGATTTTGGTATTAGAATTTGTAAATTCTTAATTGCTTTTCATATCGATTTGTTAATCCCATTTTTCTCTCAAATTTTTTGAATAAGATATAGTAAAGAATACATTCAATTATACCTCCTCGCAAATTAGGAGAATGAATATCATTCTCTTAACCTCTTCTTCGGTAAGTGGTTGATATGAGTAATTGATACAACTATGTAGTAAAGCCTTAAATTTTGTGATAGAAACCTTTTATTTTACTAAGCTATGATTTTACCAAAAAAATAACATTTTTTGTCAACTATATTTGGAATCTACTCTAGCGGTCTCAAAATTCTCAATATCTCCAATAGAAGCCCAAGTTTTTCAACTTGACTTATTTCCAAGTTTTTCATGTCAAATATTTTTTATATAATTTCTATCTTATAATAATCTTACCATTTATATGACTGGACAAAGTTTCAAATTAAATATAACTAAATCCTTGCTTCATTCCATCATTTGAAATATCTATTATTTGTTGATAAGATATGTTGTTTATGACTAACATTACATTGTTTGGATTCATGAATGAAAGATAACTAAAATCCTTCAAAAGATGTAGAAGAATATTTTTTTGATTATGAAAATAAGGATAATGTAACATATGAAATTAAAATATATATTTGAATACATTTTTTTATTGTCATTATTTAGATGTCATAATTAATCTTTTTTTTAATTATGTATTTAATGTTTAATTTGAAATAATTTGTGAAGTGTTCTCTCTTCACTATAGAAGAGAACAATCATATGATTGGTTGGAGGGAAATAAATTCTCAAAATTCCAAATATTAAACATACATAGGTTATAAGATCATGGTATCCCTTCCATTCCATCACAAAAATCATGGGTGTAAGTGTACTGAAAAATGCTCACTGATTTCCCTAAAAAGAATGATAATGTATAGTGAATGGAGGGAAAATAACATTGACCAAGTGTTGAATAGGTAGTCAAATTTGTAAAGAAGACATGTCATTATGAGACTATGCAAGAGGAAAAGGAAACAATGTGTTGAGTAGTGGAGTACAAAAGTCAACAAATAATTTGAGGTTGAAATGAAAGTCTACGATAATGAGGAGAAGAGATGTGAGAGAACGATAAAACTATTACATAAGAGATAATTGAAGTAAACACTAATTATGAATCCTCATTGCGTGAGGGCATTGTATTTTTTTTAACTTAGATTTAGGTAAATTCCATCTAAATTAATTGTGTATCTCGTTATAGGGTGAAGGGGAACATGAAAGCCATGGGGAAGAGGAGGGAAATGAAAATGCTTCTAATAATGGTAGAGTGTAAGAGGTTTGTTCTTTATTGTATGTTTTAAATTAAAGTTCCAAATTTATAAATCATGCTTAGCACAATTTGTATGCATTAAACTTATTCAGAACAAATTTTGGTGAAAGATGATAACATTCTTCTAAAAGAGTTATTAAAAAAATGTAGGAAAGAGAGTGAAGAAATTAAAAATGAGGGTGATGAAGAGTAGGTTAAGGTATGTATTTGTAAAATGGAATTTGGAATTGAAAATTATAATTATATATAATTAATTTTAAAAATAATTTTATATTACATAAGTTAAATGAATTTAATTTTTTTTTTTTTTAAAGTAAAAATGTCACCTTTTCCAATGAAATTCAAGTGTAAATTATGCATTGGATCTTGACTTGATTTTTGATGTAACTACGAAATAAATGAAAAAGGTAACCAATTATTTGAAAGGTGGGGATGACATAAGAGAATATATTGGAATGATATATTATTTACAACAATTATGTACTTTATATTACATGATTTGTAGTCTACTTTTTAATTTTATTCAAATATGTATTCATGGCTCCAAGTTTTTATAAGCTACACATTTGATCAAGCATCAAACCTTTCAATTGATGAAGTGCATCCATATCATGCGAACACAGAGAGGGGAGAGAAATGTATGAAGGAAAATGATGTTGTAGAAGAAGAGAGGGAAGAGGGGGATAAGAAAGGTAATGATGGGAAATTATTGTTGTTTGGGAATAAGTGGAACTTTATATGGATGGAAATTTGATTAGAAAAGGAAATTTTCACAACGTGGGAAAAAATGCAACTTGCCATAGAAAATAAGTCTCACTAGAGTACACTGTTATAAATGTTGTAAATGCATCTTTTGATAAATACCATTGATTTATCCAAGATCCTTCAAAAATATGTTGTTTGAATACACTAATAGGGTTTCTATTTATCACAATTTGGATGTGAAACATAACATCATATTGACTTGAGTAACCATTTTATCCTACATATTTTTTGTATCTCATAATGTAGTAATTTATTTCTAGTTTTTTCATTAAAAATATTGATTTATTGAAATAAAATGTTTTCAAGAGATTAATTGCATTTTATGACTATCTAAAATGTTTAAAATGTATTTTTGACTATTTAAAATTTCACATGTATGGAACATATTGGGACTCTCAGAAAATTTTAGAATATTTTTTAAGATTGTCCCAAATTTTTAATGGCTAATATTTTATACATTTTTAACATTTGTGAGAATTAAATATATCTTGTCATGTTGTATTAAAAACATAGTGTGTTTTTCAATTCTATGTTGCACTTACAATGGCTCGTTTTGTTTTAAGATGAAGGATTGGATGAGCTTAAGAAATATTTTTCTAGACCACATATGTGGTCTTTAAAAAATACAGAAAAAATAAGAGTAACCCTTCTATCAGTTCACAAGGACCCAAATAAACACAAAATGTTTTATGTAATTTTCCACTCTCTTGCAATCAATAGGCGACATAGGAGAAAATGGTGCTATGGATATAAGTTTGAGTGAAAATTAATTATTATTTAGCATTAGATGTTGTATATGCCATTATATTTTATGCAAAAAAAACATATACAAAAAGTAATAATAACCATATGCCATTATTATTTTTTGTATATGTTTTTTATGTCATTATATTTTATAATTATATGTTTTAGGATTATTTACATGTTGTATTTAGATGTGAATTTTAAATATATTTTATTTAGATGTGAAAAATAAAACATGTGACTTTTAAATATGATGATGATGTGTCAATCTAATTCATGATGGTAAATGAGGCATTTCTTCCATGTGACAAACATTACAAGTAATGATGATGAATGATGTCATGAGTCGATGTTGTGACTTATAATTGTTACATATTTAGCATGATGAAAAATCAGATATGTGACTTTTAAATATGATTACGAGGTGTTAATCCAAGTCATGATCATGTGTTCTCATAAGGATATGTTTTAAGTTAGAATTGTTACATATTTGTTATCATGAAAAATCAGACATGTGATTTTTAAATATGATTACATGGTGTCAATCCATGTCAATCCAAGTCATGATCACATGTTCTCATGAAGAGGAGATGTTAATTGGAATTGTTACATATTTGTCATAATGAAAAATTAGACATGTGACTTTTAGATATGATTATGAGGTATTCATCCAAGTCATGATCAGATATTCTCATGAGTATATTTTGTGAGTTAGAATTTTAACATATTTGTCATGATGAAAAATCAGACATGTGACTTCTAGATATGATTACAAGGCATCAATCAAAATCATGATCACATGATCTTGTGAGGAGATGTTATGAGTTGGAATTTTTACATATTTATCATGATGAAAAAGTAGACATGTGATTTTTAAATATGACTATGAGGTGTCAATCCAAATCATGATCACACCTTCCCAAACTTTGATTATATATTTTAAAGTGGTGCTTATCAAGTTATGCCTTCAATTTTTATTTTTACATATCAACATTTATTCACCATAACATATCTGATGAAAAATGTTTCTATGTGTCAGATGATAGAAGGTGAATGGAACAAAGACAAAATATTTGTGTAGAGTAAGTTTCCTTGAACCAAATTATTTGAGTAAATTTTGATACCTAAATAGAACTCTAGATAATCTAATAATAAGGTGATAATAAGTGCATCAATCCATAGCATTCTAAATATTTGTACGACTTATAATTTTTTAGTTATGTTGGTGTTTTAGTTTCATCTCAATTTCATAATTTTATATTTTGTTTACAATCATTTTCTAGTTAACATGGTGTTCATCTATAATTTTGATGTTTTTATTTGTCTAGATACCCTTTATGGATATAAATGAAGGAAGAAATAGAGAAAGAACATGGTAACAATGTGGGAAATCAAAATTGGCCTACATATCTAAGAGATAGGGACCAATACCAATCCTATAGGGTTTTGTAATCTGCCTCACATATAATAAGGAAAAAACATACAAACCAATTCTTTATGTGGATGAAAAACTTTATGGTAAATTTTAGTGGTAGAGCAAATGATAATCAATTATTCAAATATGAGAATCACTTTTCCATTTCATTATCATTTTTAGGTATATAAATTTTTAGATAATTTAGCTTATTGATAAAGGTATTATTGTTATTTTTAGGGCTTTGAAATTTGTTTAAAAATATGGGTAGAGTTAACTATAGTTTGGTAGGTTTTTACATACTATTATTTAGTTGATAAGAATAACTTGGTAGTCATGAAGTGCCATCATGGTGATGGTCTTTCCAGTTCTTAAAAGACTACTAAAGAATTCTTATAAGTCCCTTACTTATTCACTATCTACAAAAATGTTGACCTAAATTCATCTTACAAGGCCATCAACATTGGTATGAATGGATTCATTAATTTCACAAAATTATTCATGTATCCATGTTATAGGTGATTTACGGTTTATGAGATTTCATGGTAATTATGTGGTATAGGTTTTGACATTGTAGTTATGTTAAGATATAAGGCATAATATCAAGGTTTGAAAAGTATTGATGCACAAGTGTATATCTCCAAACATAACTCTTATTGTATGCTTTAATTTGATTGACAATATTACTTGGTTATATTATTTTACCTTAAGCGTTGTTTTACTATACATCTCAATAAAGGGGAGTTGATCAAATGATTGAAAAATGCTTCTAACTTTTCCTTGGCATTGATTGGCATAGTTGAATATGTTATGGCACCAATTCAAAAAGAGAAGGATAAGTCTCTAAATATGGATATTATTTTTTCAAGTTATATGTTTTCTATACTAGTTATATAAATATATATTGACTATTCTCATACCCCTCTAATAAAAATATAAGATGATAGCATGCAGGGCCATGTTCATTATTACTATGGAACTTTAGTATTTGTTGGATTATTAATATCTATGTATTTCAATACTTAAAATTTGTTATTTTATCAACATGGAATGGACAAAAACTCAAGTTGGTAATAGGAAGAGTTTGAATACCCTGACTTTGCACACAATGTTGAGCTATTGACAGTGACATATAAGTAGTTAGTAAGAGGAAAATGATGTATGGATATAAAAATGAGTTTGAAATAAATAATTGACACTATTTTTCCATGAATTTCATTTAAATTGGTATTTAATATGTAGATACTAGCATTTAAATTGAATGCATACACTCCTATTAATAAAACAATTAAATTCCTATGAAGACAATCTAGATATGGAGGTGACGGTCATGGTAGTGTTTCAAAGAAGGTTTCAATCTGTGAAAGAGAAAAAAATGTTGATAAAAAATAATGTTGAGGAAAAAATATAATATTAAGCTTGTCGAACTGACTTAGAAGAAGGTTGAGATGGAGTTGCACATATATCATCTCGAGATGTTAAATAAAAACCTCACAACATTACATGAAGAAAGAAATAAAATGTATAATAATAAATTGACCAAGGTCATTTCCATGATGGGTCTTCATAAGCATGACAAAGAACATTGTAAAGATTTGTACCATAAGCCAAAGGGTTTTTTCAATGAGATTGTTGTGGAAATAGTTGGTTAAAATGATAACAAACATGTGTAAGAACCTAAAATATGAATCTTGTTGTATGGAAATATATGTAAATATGTACTAGAAGTTTTTAATAATGTTGCTATATTCTTCTTTATAAATATAATTTGTATTCATGAATACAATAAATATTTAATCAATATTATTTTTAAATATACTCTTTACTTATTTTCTTTGCATATGTTAAATGTTCTTTCTTTGTAAATATAATCTTTACCCTTTACTATTGTGAGATATTGATGTTATATCAAATCCATTATATTCATTGACCTGTAAAGAATTTTAAGTGTAAAACACGGTATGGAACTTGGTAATTAATCAGGCAAAGTGAACCATGTATGAGTGTGATTGTGTATAGTGAACTAGATGCAAAGTGGTAATTAATCAAACAAAGGAATTATTAGAACTTGTACAAATTAAATTGAGAGCTGCATAACTTATCAAATTACATAATAAATTATAAGTGTTAATCAACCCCCATTCCATTCACTTAATTATCTTGTTCATAAATGGGTATCCCAAAAAAAATGAATGGATTTCCTTATAATAGAATAATTATGGTTGAAGTCCTTGTTGAATAATTATGGATGGATTTTCTATGGTAGTTATGGATAACTAGAATACTTAATTAAGTTTAGATGAAACTTAGTAAACAAAACAACTGCAACTAAGGTAACCATTCATTACTTGAGTTTATGTGAACTTTTTTACTATAATAAAGATTCATTAGTTAAGTTTGTGTGCCCTTTTTTACAATTGTCACTAAATGTTTTGATCAAGTTGATTTTATAAGTTAATTTACCAAACACAGACTCAATATTTTAACAAGTTATAATTTCAAGATATCAGAAAATATGACTCAAACAAATACAATATTATAAATTTTCATTCACTTAATTATCTATCGAAGACAACATCTAGAAACAAATGAGTACAAAATTATTTTCTTAACATATTTTTGATTCTACACCCCCAAAAACTGATTTCATTTAAGATTCCAAATTATAAAATAGAGTTCCATAAGGTATTATTGAACTCATTTATAATATGTTTTGTGCAAATAACACTAGAGAATAAATAGATGTGGATATGGATTTCACGTGACATACATAAATAATTGTTTTGACAGAAACAATTTCAAGTTTGTACATGAGATACATAAGTCTCTATAATAAAAAATAAGATTTGATGCATTCCCCATCTTTACCAAAGATGAATTTCCTCCAACATGATTGGTCTACCATAAAATGAGCATTTAAACTCAGGACATGTTTAATGAAATGGTCAATGAAGGTCATTATGTGATTTATCCACGCAAAAGCCTAGTTTCCATATGAAAGGGTAAAATTTTAAGAACCAATAAGATTGACTGTGAATGACTATCAATACAATTAGTTGATTTTATGTGTACTATTTTTTATAATATAATTAGGAATATCTTATATGCAAAGTAGTTCTTTAAAATAAAATTAGTCCCATTATCACTTATAATTACTCAAAATTAAAGTTATTTGTGATTTTATACAAAGCTAAAATTGTATTGAAAACATTCTTATTCCTCCATTTCCTTAAATTATTTGGATATTGATTTGGCATATAACTGTAATTATAAATTACAGTGTAAATATATTACTATGAGACTCAATGATATATCCCTTTTCATTTATTTGTTTTATTATGCATGTCATATTATGAAATATGAAACTCAAAAAACTAAACAAAGACCAATATTTTATACCGAAATAAATAAATGGATTTTAATACACTATTATCAATGAATCCAATCCATTTACATAAGATTCCACACATAGTAGAATGATTCCATTTACAGTACTTTGGATTTGAAAATAAATTTGTATCTTGAAACATACATGATAACACATAGTATATTGTACCAAAGTCATATGCAATCAAAGAGATCTCTAGATATGATACCTAAGTCATTTATCGTTAGAGAGATACACATATTTTACAATAGTTTTATTTGTCTCCATAATGTATCAAAACATGCAACATTGGCATTATCCTTTACTTTTATTGACCACCTTTATTTTGAATATGTAGAGATTACAGACTATCCATTGCATACAAAATTCAAATCATCTTGATGTCCACATGAGAGATTTAAAAATTGTTAAACATCACTTATTTAAACTAAGGTGAACACTCATTGTCTAGAGAGTCCAATCACTCCTTTTGGAAGTTTGAATGACCTAAAATCACAAACATGGGATAAAACACAATGAAATGAATTATAACATATTTTGTTTGGTTCACTTTTAAATAGTAATAAAGTGTAACAATTTAAGACAATGTAAAAAACATGCCATACATGACATAGTTGTTTATTTCACTTCCAAATAAAATAAAAAATAAATTAATGAAATTAACACACATACATACCTTCCATTCATGTAAAATATGTAAAATACAACCATCGACAAGGAATTTTTACTTCATTATGCGAGGTTACTAGATTCAATAAGAACAATTTAGGAAGTTTGTATTTTTAAATAAAACAATTAAAATAGTTATATAACATTCACACTCACCCATACCAATGGCATCACACTCAACTCTAATTAGTCTATTAGATCACATAGGTTTTTATTTTTATTTTCCTCTTCACATGGTTGTGTTAGGTAATGTTATTTATTGGTAGTGTTTCCCTACATTATTCAAATATTCAACGATCACATCCTCACATTGTGTACCATGAACACATTTCTTACTTGAATTTTTTATTACACTAAACCATACTTGTACTTGAATATTAGATGTTTCATAAGCACTTGAATCTAAAATAAAATAGAAAGATAATGTTTTTTATTCTTCAAGAAGCCTCCTAAACTACTGTACATAATCTCCATAAATAATAATGTTGTCATCAATACTAGGCAACATGCCAAGTAATGATTTTAAGAACTCACTTGACTCATTGAGCACTTGCATTATGTGACCATGGTTATCAATTCTAGCGTTGTCTCGACCATGATGTTCAAGTGTGATTTCATCTACATGATTTGTTTCAATATCCCCACCTTCAACTATATATGTATCTACATATACAACAACCATTTATTTAAATTAGAAACCATTGTTAAAAACAGGACACATGCTTTTTCAACAAAATGTTCTGAAAAACAAATTATCACCTTATAAAATTTGTGGCTAGTGAAATATGCTAGCATAATTTCTTTTAATAACTTGAAACACATTCAAAATGTGTTTTTAAGTGTTTCCCTACATAGCCCATGGGCAATCACATATGTAGAAATTTGGGCCATACTTCCTCGCAAGAAACCATTGGTAGTTATAATATTAGCTTTTGAATTTATAGGAACCCAAAATAGGATCACATGCATAATAATGTTTATTTGGTATGGAATTGGCCCTCTTTGTATTAGTCATCAATTCCCTACCCTTCTTGTTATTTGTTAAAAACCTCGATAACTACAACCTCCTATTAATTTTATAAAATGGTTCGACCTAAAATAACAAACTATAGAAAATCTAATCCATTCTATTTGTGCATGTCATCTATCAATGGCACAAATATTATATCTTAAAGAAATAATGGTATGATTTTATTGATGCATTGGTATCCTAGTTAACATGTGTGAAATTATGGAAGTTTTTTCTAGATATAGCTACACATATAGATAAATACAAAAAACACATTCATAATCGAGATAAGAAGAAATGTAATATTTTATTGTTTAAAGGATAGACTCAAATTTTAAACAAAATATCAAACTATCCAATACGACCCCCATCTTGCAACCAATTATTGCTAAAGTACTCCATAAACACAATTTTTTCCTTGACCTCCTCCATGAATTCATCTATGAGGAAGACAATCATATCATCACTCTCACTCACCGCACACATGATGATTCCTAGTTTGTCAAACATTTTGATTTTGATCTCCTTATTTGTATACCTACGATTGGAAAATTCTTATTAGATAAGGTATGGAAAGAAAATAATATCTTGTGAAAAAATATCAATAATTATAACACACCTATAAACATTTTTTAACCATGTCCTATGGACATGCCAAATGCAGAGAAGTATGTGGCATCAAAAAGAATCCTTGAAAGAAACCAAAAACAAAACATAAGGCAAACAAAAAATAAACATAAATATAGGTAACAAATGGTTAGCATCAAGACAAAATGTGCAGGTGGAAAATAAACAATGTTTATTAGTACTATATTGTGTGTTAGAAATGCAAGTGCAAATGATCAAAAATTGGGTTCTAAAAAAGGTTTCAAGTTAGAGTTTCAGTGGTGGTACACTGTAGAGCTTGTCGAGAGATTTTTGGCACTTTTTATGGTTTGCAAAACGGAGTCCAGATGCTCAAGATATGGTCATTTGAAGATTGATCAAAAAATGTCACTTGCGACATTTGGCACGTGATTTGAGGACGTTTCGACATTTGGACCTATCAGAGGTCAACACGTGGCACTATTAAAATGCCAAGTGGGCCAATAGCCATTTGACATGTGGCAAAAAAAATTAAGTGTAAAATAATTTGGTTAGGTGTTATTTATCACATGTTATTTGAAATTTTCAAGCATGCCACGCCACCTTGCCATGTCTATCACGCCACCCAAGGAAATATTCAAACTTGGCACCCAAGAAGGAGTCAAGGCACCTGGAAAGGAGAGCCTGAGCACCTAGAATGGAGGAAGGAGGTTTTGAACTCAAGACCTAGCGCCTAAAAGGTTAAGGCCTTGACCACTTCAGCCACGGGTTTTGAAATGTTATAAAAGCACTAATTTTTACTTGAATAAGAGAAGTTCTGGACTGTGTTTTTTATTTTTAAAAGCTGAGACTTTGTAAAAGCTTTGGCAAAGCTTATGTAATAGATTTTTATCCATTTTTCGGCCATAATATTCAGTCTTAATACTCTTTTTATCTAATTTGCATATTGGAAGAGTATTTTTAAACCCATAGAGGAGATTTTTAGGACTTTTGAAGCAACTTTGCAAGTGTGAAGACTCACGGAATTTGAAGGTGCTGGGCTTGATTATCAGTCACAGTGAAAGTGAATTTTTGCATTGAGAGATCAACTTGCAGGAAAATTGTTTATTGTTTCCAGGTGTTTGAAGTGCCCTTAATGGAAATGGTCCACTCATTTGGAGAACCCAGAGATGTAGGCATCAATTGTTAACTGAACTCCATTATCACATTTCGTGTTTTCGGTAATTGTCATTTTTGAGCATGATTTTGATTCAGTTTGCTGATTTGATTTTAATTATTAAATGAACTCATGCAAGTAATTCAAATTTTGACAATTATAACACAACGTTATTAAAAAAACCGATTCAATAACTGAGACCGTTTTATGCCAAACATTTTGCAAGTTCTTTTAAGTTTTTCAAGAATTTGGTTATGTTTGAGAAATTTTAGTATTAGTACTTAAAACTTCACTTTGAGTTGAATCAGTGTAGTTTACGGATCAGTAAAAAATAGTTTGTTACATAAAAAACATGATTTTATGGATCCACGTAAACACACAAATTCAAATATCTCAATACAACTGAAGAAAAACCAAGTAGCAACATAGTTTAAAAATACAAAGGTTGGAACCAAGTAATAGATATCATTATTTTATATGAACTGAGATGTTAGGGGAAAAAGGGTACAAGCATATAGTGGTATATGGTATAAAATGTACACATGGGTAGTGATGAAGTGAACCATATTATCACAACCATTATGACCATGTTTTTATCCCTTTATGAATATGGAAATTTTTTTAATCATGGAATGCATAATTAATATAAATATAGCCAAACACAACTAAGATCTTTGCACATGAAGAAAATAAATGAAATAAAAATGATTGAAAATTCTTACTTGAATGTTTGAATTTTAAATGTTGCGTCATCTATGATGAAATTATTGACATACTAATAATTTTGGATCTATTTCCCTAGTTTTTATACTTATTCCAACCAAACATAAATATCCTCCACCTTATTATGAGATATAACAACACATCTAATGGACACACGAACCTCTTGCTCATAAAAAATGAGCAAAGAGTACATTGGTACTACATGAGCAATGAAATAAAATAATGGTTAGCATGTGAATGATGTCAAAATATGTTTTAATTTTATAATAAGCCTATAAAACCTCAAATTATTAACCTACACTCTATTTGTTAGCTAAAAAGGTTGAATCAATTGCAATAATGGATTTTTGAGAGTGACAGACCATTATCTCATGCATCCAAGGTGTTTGAAGACCCATGATGAATGACACAACACTTCCATTTGGCCTTTGATAATATAATTTTTTTCACTCTCATAAATATGCCACAAATTGATATTAGTGGCATCATCTTAGTGTTTTTGAGATCAGATGCATCGCACTCTTCTCCATGCATTCAACACATCCTTCCTTGTTATGCATGCATTTATTTTATTTACCAAGTTTGCCAACCTAAGATTTGGGTAATGTCTTTCTAAAATTGTGTCAATGGGGACACCTACATGAAAAAGAGACCTAATGTACTCTTTACATTTAACTAACAAATTTAGAGAGAAGGTACTTCATGGCTCATTACTTGTGTCTTTCAAAACATGGAAAAACTCACCATATGAGTCATGATGATACATATCAGTATATGTAATTAGTGCAATGTGACATTAGCCATACATACCCCTTACATGAAAATGGTATTGACAACCTTTTTTTTTAAATCTCCTTACTATTTCACTTGTTGTTCATTTATTCCTATTGTCTAAGGGACCATAATCAAATCAATAGTTGTAATAAAAAACAAATAAAAAAAAATGATTTGATATTAGAGTCAAATAAAAAAAAGTCATCTATTTAAAAAGACTAAATAATATTGGGACGATGCTACAAAAAAACTAGAGTATATTATTTCCCAATTCTATGCAGTCATCTGCATACTCAAAAATATTAGTTACACTATGCACTTTGGGATAGATGAATGTAGTCTCCACACTATGAAGCAAACCTTCCCCTTTTACGAATGTTTCATGAAGGATCATTAGCAAGGAGAGATTATTGCACAAAGATCCATCCCCTTGGTTCTTCAACCTTGGTTCAATGCTTCGATTCACAAGATAGTTCAACGATTTTAGTTCAAAGGCTTGGTTCAACGACATTGGCACACAGTGGTTGAACCGTTGAACCAATTTTGGTTCAATGACTTGGTTCAACAGCTTGGTTCAAGGGTGTGCCCTACAGCCGAAGGGCAGTTCGAGATCCAAATGCCCTTGCGGAGGGAAAGAAGATCAAAAAGCCGAAGGACACAACTGAAGGTCTAAAAGCCCTTGCGGAGGGTAGTTCAAGGTCTGGAAGCCCTTGTAGAGGATAGAAAGAGCTTCAAAGAGCCTGAAAGACAAAGACAAAGACCGGGACAATTCTTGCAGACTTTTTGTCCACAGGAAAAGCCCAAAACAAATGACTCGTGGGAAAAAGTTGCAGAAAAGCCCAATGACTTTTGCCAAGGATGGTGATGTCCTGAAAGCCGTCAATTTTAAGCAGACAAACTAGCCGTTAGGTGACGGTCACAACATCAAATTTAACGTAGAAAGTAGTCATTTGTTTTGAACTACCTTAGCGCTAAATCATGGAAATATCCTGAGGAATGCAGCGACCTGCCAGAAGATCACCCCTGAGGGCTAAAAGAGCAGGAAGAAGACAAAAGGCAAAATTGACAAAGCATTCAAGTGGCGAAGAGATGGAGAGTTATTGAAGATGAGTGACGCGACCTATTTTTCTCTAAGTTGGCATTGATGAGGGGAAAAACTGCAGTTTGTTTGCAGAAAAGAGGCACGGCTATGCTCTTACATTAATGTTTGAACACCAAAGTCAATTTTGGTGATTGTACAACATGGTTCCAGCAGGCCTCTTCCAGAAGAATGACATCAGTAACAATGGTTTCCTCTTCCCAAGATTCAAAATGCACATGGGCCACAGACAAAAAATGAGTGCCAAAATCTTTCCCAGGAAGCGCCAAGTTTCTCTTCCTCTTTCTATAAATTGTAAACTTCTCATTTGAAAAAAAAAATTGCTCTTAGCCTTAAGGCAAAACTCTGCCCAAAAAATCTCTCAGGCTTGTAAGGCAGAGCTGCCAGATACTATATTATATGTTTTAGTATGTGTCTAAATAAAAATGTAGAACATAGTTTTGGGATAGAAGAAACATGATATCATGGCTCCTAATGTATACTCTTTTGGTGAAAAATATTTCAAACATGTCAATATAACTGAGTGAAAATAAAAAACCAAATAATAGTCCCACAGGCATAGTTTGGAAATGTAGAGCATGGGACCCATGTCTAAGGCAAGAGAAATGTCTAAGGCAAGAGAAAGGATCTTCATTTTGATTAATGTACAATATAAGAGAAGGGATCTATACATTATAAAATAAAATTTCAGAGACACTTGTTTGGAGAGAGGTTTTGACACTATAGAAATTGACTAGTCTCCTATCAAAATTAGGTGTCTACACTATATGCTTTTAGAGAATATAAAGTCTACAAGAGATTAAAATAAACTTAGTTTACCTTTATTCAAAGTTTGACCAAGATAATAATAGTAGTTTGTATTAGATAACATTATTTGATATGAATTGAGATGTTAAGAAAATAAAGTGTACAAGCATATGGTATATGGTAGAAAATGTACTTGTGGGAAGTGATGAAGAGAACCATATTATTATAACCATTGTGATTGTGTTTTTATATTTTTATGAATATGGAACAAAATTATCATGGAACACAAAATGAACATAAATATACACAACAAATGGTATAACAATTGGGACAAATGTGCAAGTAAAAAATACACAGTGTTTATTACTACTACATTGTGCATTTTACAAATATAAGTGCAGAACATTGTTTTGGGACAGAAAAAACATAATTCAACAGCTCTACATGAACACACAAATTCAAATATGTCAATAGAATTGAATAAAAAACTAAGTAACTGTGCATAATTTAGAAAATTAGAGCTTGGAACCTATGTGAAAGATGAAAGGAAGGGTTTACACTATAAGTTGTGTACAATATAAGAGAAATGGTTTATACACTATAAGATAAAAGGCTATAGACACGTGTTTGGAGAGAGGCTTTAGTACTATAAAAATTAACTAGTCTCTTATCAAAATTAGGTGTCTACATTGTACACTTTTGAGATTATAGCAAGTCCACGTGAGACTAGAAAGAACTCATTTTACTTTTATTTAAATTGTGACCCAAATGATAAAAATAGCTTATATTAAATGCCATTGTTTGATATGTAGTGAGATGTTAGGAAAAGAAATGGTATAAACATATAGTGGTATATGTAGAAAATGTATATGTGGGTAGTGATGAAGAGTACCATATTATCATAATCATTATGATTGTATTTTTATCTCGTTATGAATATAGAAAAAAGTAAAATGGAACACATGACTTTATAAATATAACTAGCAAATGGTATAGAAATCAAGTCAAATGTGTAAGTGAAAAATGCACAGTGTTTATCATCTTTGTATTATGTGTTTTAGAAATACAAGTGCAAAACAACAGTTTGGGGACACAAAAAACATGATTTTATAGATCCACATAAACACACAAATTCAATATGCTAACTCAATTGAATAAAAAACAAGTAATAGTGCATAATTTGGAAGTGTAGAGGTTGGAACCAAGTAATAGATGTCAATGTTTGATATGAACTAAGATGTTATGAAAACAAATGGTACAAACATATAGTGTTATACAGTAGAAAATGCACGTATGGGTAGTGATGAAGAGAACCGTTTTATTATAACCATTATGACTATGTTTTAATACCTTTATGAATATAGAAATAAAATAATGGAACACATAATTAATATAAATATAGCTAACAAATGGTATAACAATTAGGGCAAATTTAAAAGTGAAAAAGCATAGTGTTTATCAATGTTGTATTGTGTGTTTTACAAATACAAGTGCACTGTTTAAAACTCATAAATAAAGTAAAAGAAAGGATATTTATATGATTACAATACTTTTGCAATTGGAGATAAGAATAATGGTATCTATTTATAAAATAATAAGAAATCTATTTACTAATAATTATAAAAATCATTAACCTTGTTATATTTATTCAGCAAAAATCAAATTGATTATAAATTTAAAAAAAACTTCAAATAAAAGTAACTATTATGAATTACATTGTTTAATATATAATTATTTATAAAGTAACAAAGTTTTTATTAAATAATAAAGATAAAAAATATAATTTTTTTATAATATTGCAAACTTTTGAATGTTTATTTACCAAGAGTATAATTAAAATTAATGTGTATTTTTAATCATATAATGAATGTCCATTTTTATTTTTAACTATATCATAAAACCCATTATTTATTTCAAAAAATAAAATAGAAATTATCATACACAATGAGATTTTATGATATTTGGTTCAATTGTTCCATATTCATTTGGTCCACAATTCATGATTGAATCTATTTATTTAGATACATTTTCTATGTAGGTATTGTCCACTTTTTAAACAATCTCATTACATTTATTTGTTAGATAAATTCTAAACTCATTTCATTTTATGAAGAAAAAGCACTTTGTTACGTGAGCATTGATTTATTTAAAAATATTTTTAACAACTGTTTCATTTTTCAAAATGGTTTCGTCAAATTTTAGTGTAGCTATTATCCCATACTAATGTCTTATTCATCGTTTTCACGAATTATGAATTCATTTTTTAAATGTCTACTCCCTGTAAATAGTCATGGAAGGAGGAAAGCTTTATTTTTTGTTTTTTAGTTCAAAGGATGAAACATGGGATGTTTTAATGTTTCAGGGTGGTTAAGCCTTTCTTTTCTTTCCCTATCAATTTGAGTTTGTCAAGTCATCGATAACATTTATTTCTATGTCTTAATGTACATGTTTTAGTTTCATTTCATTTATAATTAGTGCTAGCATTTATTGAGTCACTTGT
The DNA here is from genome assembly GCA_037957365.1 of Torreya grandis. Taxonomy (NCBI): domain Eukaryota; kingdom Viridiplantae; phylum Streptophyta; class Pinopsida; order Cupressales; family Taxaceae; genus Torreya; species Torreya grandis. Next base: position 848,624 of record JARHVA010000348.1, read on the forward strand.
TGCCTCAATGTAGATTTTTCAACTTAATCAATACTCATAAATTATATGGGATCCACACTCTCCATAAATCATAAAATTCATACCAAAAAATATTAAATATTAAAAAAAATAATTAATTCTCCAAATAAAATCAAAGAATTTATAACTCCTAAATAAACTTACCTAATATAAATCACTATTGTTTTTTATGATTACAACCATACGGGCGACAAATTTAGGACCTGCAAGTTCGTATCCTCTCTTCTCCTTAAATTTCAATGTTATCTAAAGGATGAATGCGAGGAACCAAATCCCAATTACTTATGGTCCATTCATTTCCCATGGTAACACCTTAGAAGTCGGAAGAGATTTGGATTGTATTAAATGAACCATTGCTGGGACAACATCTCCTACATCATGAACCACGAAGCTGTTTTTTTCGTTACATCAACTATTCTTACGTGTCCCCCTGGGATCACTGTTGTCCAAACAACCCCTTGTCAGAACCGTAGTGCGAATCTGCATCCTCCATGATTTTCAGAAAGGTTCGGTTACTCTGTCTTTTCTTGGGACCATCTTGCTTACAATTCTTAGGAGGGAGTACTAGGGACGGAGAACACTTCTGAACTAGGGACAACCAACACATGCTTCTCTCCTCAAGCAAGGACAGTGCTTATCAACTGACAGTGTCTTCAATTTGTCATTTCCAATGGTGGGTCATTGGAACCAGGTCCTATTACTGCTCCCTCTTTTTATTTCGGTTGTGGGGGATTACCATTACCTAGAGAGCTCAAAGTGTCAATATTGTTTGTGCGTCATTGCCCTGAAAGAATAAAGGCAGGTGGGTGTCGTCTGCTTGCAGTTTTTCCTTGGTGATTTGGGGTTGGGGGCATTTTCGTTTTTTTTTTTAATTTGTGTTTTAGAGATCCCTAACGATGAAAGACAATTCTTTAGCCAAAAAGAGGAACATTGCCTTGAGATATGACATTAGTTTCAGCCTTGCTGCAGCTGGCATACCAACAAGCCCTGTCACGCAGAAGAAGCTGAGGAGGCTCCCCCATGTGTTTTGCAGGGTTCTGGAACTTCCATTTAGCTCGAACGTCCCTGTTGCAGTCGAGGAGACTCATGAGTGTTTCAGGTTTGTGGTCAGCACTGATGTGGGTTTTGAGGAGGTAGGGCCCGTAGGGGTACAAGTTATAGAAATTTTTCCTGGGGTTACCAAGGTGGTTGTTGGGGGAGGGGCTAACAGGCTCAGGATATCATTGGATGAAGCAGAATTGGGTTTATGGCGTTTCAGACTTCCTTCATCCACTCTTCCAGAGCTGTCCAGGGCAATTTACAGTGATGGGGAACTTCTTGTTATAATACCCAAAGACGTATCCAATAATTTTCCTGCGGAAGAGGACAATGGCACCTTGATTGGGGCCACACAAGAAGACTTGGATTTGGGTGTAGGGAATGAGAACCCTGGAGGCATCACAAGGCCTGATTGCAATTCAGAAAATCCAACTGAAGAGGGCTCTGGTAGAGGTAAGTTTGAAGGACAGGTTTTGTATGACAGGGGGGCTAGACTGAATAATGAGATAGGGGGCCTCGCTCTGATGAAACCTGGAATCTCTGTTGGATCCCGTGTGACTGTTCAATTATAAGTTGACATTACCCTTTCGAGGACTGCTATTGAAACTTCGTAGAAATGTATGTTTTTTATGTTGACAAAACCTCAACTTTACACTGTTGATTCGTGTTTTAATGCTACCGCAATTGAATTTCGGAAATTGTTCTTCAATATAAAAACTGAATTTATAATGGGGAGATCTGTGTGGTTCAATAAGTCTAGAGAATTTTCTGTTTCATAATTTTTTTATAATAAATCATGTCTTGGGTTTTAGGTCTGTTGTTCTATCTTTTGCTGGGACTGTGATAAGCTTGTGGGTTCCCTTGTTTATTAATTTTAAAGGTGGTGGCATTAGGGCTGTGGTTTACTGGTGAGTTCAGGGAGTTTCATACTCTGCCCAACAGGGTTCTGTTCCCGTTGAGAATATCTCCACCCAATGATATGGCAATAAAAGGGATGAGGCCTGATGCAACTGCTGTATAGATACCTTGCTCTCTAAGCCAAAAGATGTATGTTGTTTGCAGTCTAGTCCTTCAGATGCTTCTTTCTCAAAGCATCCTAATTAAAAGTAAATAAAAGAAGCTACATACCTACTTTGTTCCTTACTAGCTATGTAAACTTGGACTGGTCAAGACATAATAAATTCTTTGTTGGCCTTGGCTAAGCCCTATTTTGGGTAGTCTTCTCCATAGTGGATTGTGACCTATATAATAGTTGATATTGATCATTTTCGGGTATCGCTTTTCTGCATCATTAATCTAATTCATTCTTTTTGATAATTACTGCTGATCTTAAGTCATTTGTTGCATACTTGGGGCAATCTGAATTTAGATTATGTAGGAGTAATTCTTTGGTATGCTATTCTGTGTTTAGCTCCTTGATAAAGCACATGTACAATTTGAAAAGGATAGATAAGACACGTGAAGATTGTATTCTATGCACCGAAGATTATTAAGTAAGATGTGCAAAAACATTGGAGCAACAACAGAAGATTTGCTAAGAAGATAGCATTTCTGTCTATAACAAATAGGATGTTGCAACAGTAAAAATAATAATGTCTATGATGATAATTTATTGGTCTATATCAACTAGGATATTGCAGAAAATATGCACACATTTTGTACACGTCTGTGGTCAATGAGATGGTAAATTATCATCTGCAGACTTTTTAGAGTTGTGGTTAACTTCTATTTTGCTTGTTTTTTTGGTTGGGTTTCTTTCTGTTTTCAATTTTCACAGCATTCGGCTTTCTGGGTATTTGTCAAGCTATAAAATTGCCGCAACATCCTCCTACATTTTCTGTTGAATCTGTATGTACAGCTCAATTGTTTTGCTGTATGACACTCAGAGTACCTCATTGCATCTCAAAACTTTCCTAGTAGCCTCAGGACTTCTTGTATGTCATTTATGTTTAGGTTGCACTGTAGCGCCCATGAATGTTTAGGAAAAATCCCAGATCTTTTTATTGAACTTTTCACATTTGAAGCTTGAAGAGAAAATCATGCAAGGCAACTGATGAAGAGAGTGGAATTCCCATGGCTGACTGATTCTTGTGTTTATAATTTTATTCCACTGCACAAACTAATAGTGAGCTTTTTTATTTTTTGTTTCTACAAGTGACTTGTATTGAGAATTAATTTGAATTTTATATTTACCTCGGTTCACTATTCTTCTACCGAAAGATCTGATTTTAACTTGTAAGCGGTGAAAAATAACCTATCTCATTCAAAATTTATGATGTGTATTTTTTGCAACTCAGAGATGTATGTATGTATGTTTTCTCCAGTGTTTACTTGGTTGAAGCTTAAAACTGTTCTACAATGTAACCTAACAAGTTTGTATTAGAAGCCTCTAGAATAAACTAGGGTTGGTCTTACAGTGCATAATGATTGCCTTTACTTGGGACTTAAACAAAACCTTAATCAGTTTGCATTCCTTCTTTATCGTTGCTTATTTTCTAGAAAAAATGTTGGCTGAGCATGTATTTCCAGGGACATTTATAGCCCAATTACATTTATTATTGCTTTAGAAGTCCGTTACTGAGAACCTATTTGATAGTATTGTTTTTGTTGAATAAACTGTTTTCACGTTTCCTTGTTTCCAGTTCCTATCAGCTGGAAACAGCACAAAGTTATAGAATTATGCTCATTGTTTTCTAGAGCTAATGCGATAACTTTTAGAACATATATTCTAGGCAGTTCAGCTTAAAACCCATTGCTGTACATGCTAATTCCAGGCATGTTAACCTTGTCAAGTCATTCGAGCACCTTTTAGAGCCCTGCATACAATACCGTAATTCATTGGATTATGTCAGTACAACTAATAGCTGTAATTAGTATATTGCTCATCCATGGACCATGACCATTAAGGGAGCTGATCTCTCTTGCAGTGATTGCTTTCTTAAGGTCCTCTTTTCCTGGCAGATGACTTAAGGTCCATTTTGTTTCAGAAAATTATTTGTAGCTTTCCTTTTCTTTTTAGTAAGTGTTTCTTTTTAGTAAGGGCTTCTCAGGTTAGTTGTCCTAAGGGTGCATTTCATCTTGTTTGAACTTCATTATGCATTTAGTTTGTGCTACATATGTGGATTTCCGTCTATTAATGATGTTTATTCTATAGTATTTAGCTTGGAAGTGTAAATTCAATCTACATTCTGTAAATTCACAAATCTACATTCAAAAATATGCTGCTATAATTAAGAATCTAGTACAACAGATAGCTGGGAAACTATTTTCAAGACAATAACTATATCCCAAGCCAATCATAATTATGCCTAGCATCAGTTCCTATTATTCCCTGATTAGAAGTCCTGTCAGCATGATTAACAACACATTGGAATACATAAATTTTTATATCTTTGTACTTATATCAGGTGAACAAAAAATGATACAAAATTTCCTGAAATGTTGTCCGTGGAAAAGTATCCATGATCTCAACTAATCAATAAGTTGATGTCTAGAGCAAAGAGTAAACTTTATGAAGGTTAACAGCATCCTCTTGAGGCTCAAGAAGGTAGTTTCAGCTTCGGTGTTAAGGATGTGTTTTCTTTACTGCAAAAAGGCAAAAAAAATGGCCCAGAATTATTCCTGATAGAACAAAATGGAAGGACAGTTGATTGGGAGAAGTTCCAAAGCCCGCAGCTGTAGTTTTAGTTTTAAGCTTTCTTTTTCTCTCTAGTCTTGAGCTTTGATTGACTAAATTTAGAATCTTGAGACTTTGAGCTTGCCAATTGTTCTTTCTACACCGTTGGCATTTGAGGAAACTTTGTTCGAGTATATGCAAATTTTGCCATGCATATATTGTAAGAAACTATGTTGTTCTGGGATGTAGTTGTAAGACAAGTTTTCCACAAAAGTCTCAAAAGGTTCTTTCTACACCGTTGGCATTTGAGGAAACTTTGTTCTATGATGAGATTTAAGATTAGTATATGCAAATTTTGCAGAGGTCATGACAACAGTAAAAATCTTATTACTACTTCTAGGCCTTCAGTGCTAGGAGAGCAGCTGGTTTACACGAATTTTACTTTATCTTGAACGATTGCTACAGTATTAGAGCATCTCTTTGGTCCTCGAATCTTTCTACTAATTGTAGGGTTTTCTTTAGTTACGTTGTACTGCTCAGATTACTCTTCTATGCCGCTCTCTGCTTTTTTTATTCCACAGTTAAAGATGCATTAATACCCTTATAATTATAAGTATTGGATGTTTAGGTGTTTCTTACTATGAGATAGCTTCACCAACTGTAGCAAATAGTTGCTAAAAATGAATTGAATTATACATTCAAACTAGCCTAAGCTTTTGTCCTTTCTATGTTACAAGATCATCAGATTCAGATGCTTTGTGCTTTCTGTATTAGATCAAACTCAGCAGATTGCAACACGGTTTGTGAACATGAAAAAAAAAAAATGCAGGCTTTTAGTAGGTTTCAAATAGTCACCAAACCTGTTGTCACATCTTTTTAAACCATTAAATAGGTCACTATAGAAGACCATGTGAATAAATTACAATGGCCATACTTGCTGCTATAATGCTGAGATTCACAGTACTGAGTAGGCCCTTATTATTCTTCAGGGTTTTGTTGCTTCAACCAATTTGCTAGTGTTTTTTAATTATTATTCTTGTATTTGACATCTGTATACACAACTAACAGAAATTAATTTAATTGTAATGAACAGCCTTTGTATCAGAAGCAAATTTAAGAGTTCGTGGACAGATTTGCAGATTTCAAAGACGGAATGAAACTAATCCTGTGAAATGGTAAATTTGACTTTGAAGGAGGCAGTTGCAGGTGCTAATTACCATGCTTGCAAATTTGCTTACTTGACTCGGTTGTTAGCTGTGAAAAGACGATGGAATTCTTGGCAAATCATCTTTTTTTTCTACTCGCATGTCTAATCCAGGGTGGTATCCCCTGTTATATTTAATAGTGAAAGAATAATGTTTATGATGGGTCTTTGCCCCATTACTGGTTCTTGGGGCCTGTTTTGACAGTTTGGATGGCACATGTAATTCGAAAGTTTAATGTTATTTAGACCAGTCACAGTGCGAGAGGAGATTCCTAGTCTCCGAGGAGGCTTTTCTGAAATATAATATTTCCTAACTGCATGAACAGCAACACCTCGAACCTACCTACCACATTGCATTATAGGTGAGATATGTAGTCTCTGTAAAATAGCATCTTGCATGAATTAATGTTGCATCCTAGTTGGTGAAAATTGCAATGAAAACAAGCTAAAAGAGATTAGCCTTAACCTAAGAAACAGGATACGCCCTCCTAGGCCCTTGTATCCGATATATCTGTGTTGGAAACGTGGATATGCTGGATTTGTCGGTCTCACATGTCTGACACACCTCGGATACATGTCATGGATGCCTTTCGGACACATGAGACCAACATCTCCCTGCATGTCTAACTTGTGGGCTTGAAAATCTGTGCCCAAAAGTGTAACATAGGGTTTGTTTTGGTCTTTAAAGGCACTGTTTGTCTCGGAAATCAATCACCATTCACGAAAGGAGGCAAATGCAGTGGGGAGATTATCTTCAAGATTCTTGGCATTTGGTGCAAGAGAAATCTGCATTTCATTTTCTGAGTTTTATTACAGCTGAGCGATCCTCCCCAAAATCATAGCTCAGTCATAAAGGTTACTGCTCAAAAGAAAGGGAAAAATGTTTGTGTTGGTGTTCTTCCTTCCTCTCCATGTCCAAGTGCTATCACTGTTGCTGCTAGTGCTCCGTCTACTGTAATTGGAGCTGCCATTCGTGGAAATAAAGCTCCAACAAGAAGACAAGTTAATCAAGACAGCAAATACCCACTTTTGAAATATGCTACCAAAAGATCAGTGCCTGGGAGTAAGGGCAGTGGAAAGTGCTATATTGGATGTGCATGTCCCTGTATCCCGTTTTGGGGGATCAACGCACAGCATATTGGATACGTGTATCTCATGTCCCCATATCTATGTGTCATGTGACTTAGGCCATAACAGATTTGAAGCTTTTTGAAGTGATTTTGGAGTGGACATGGGTGGAGATTAGGATAGGTGGGACAACGGTGCTGAGAAGTAAGAAGGCTTCTAAGTTCTTTGCACCAAACAGCTGCACATGGTTACCTCTTTGGCATATTGTACTAAGCGAAAGAATACTGACGCTTATCATGTGCTTGAGATGTTTCAACAAGGATATGGGGATCAGTTGCAAAACCATGAATTAGACCTCACAGAAGGCTGCCAATGCCAAGGATGCTGATAGGAGTGCAATAAATTAATTTTGAAATCCACTGTCTTTGAAACATGATTCTAGGTTATTATCATAAACGTTCATATAACAGGTCCTCAGTTGAGTTTGTTATAGATGCCTCGCCATACCCCACCCTGGACCCCATAAATGTGGGTATTATGCAGAAGCTGAGTAGATGGCCTCCTCCTTTCTGAGATTGTGTCTACTTTATGGGATGATTCCTGTGTTGTGGCTATCAGTCTGTTGAGCATGGGTGCCTCTTCAAAGTGAAAAGCCAGAGGAAAACCACCTCCTTATGTTTGTTAAAGTATGTCTCGCAATATCTGTAACAATGGCTAGGATTTCCAAATTAAGTCTTATTGGTTAGTCATGCAACTAGATACTCTTTTAAAGGCTGGTTCTATCATGCATCTCAGTTTTGAAGTGAACATCAAAGATTTGCATGTTGGGCCCGTTGGCATTCAATCCCATAGATCCTACAGGGGCTCCTGTGAATGCCAATGAACTATTAATTCATTTATACCTCAACCATTGGGCAATCAATAGTTTGAACCTGCAACCTCCTTAGTGCACCAGCTATCTGGTGGGAATTCACTTACATTGTCTCCTAGTGCAGTAAAATATCTGCCCCTCTCCAATAGAAAAAGCGGATCATTTTCCCAAAGAGGCCTATACTGAAGAACCAGTTGAGAAACCGTAATGTCTGAGAAGCGCTTAATGAATTTGTTGGAAAGCCTCCACAAATGTGCTATTACAAAGATTATTTTTTCCTTTTTATTTGAGATATTTTTTGCAGTCTGAGGAAGCTACAGAGAACCAATATCAAGAGGGCTTACACAATTAGGTCTTGTATTTGATGACTAGCTTTGAAAAAAAGTGGGTCATAAGCGTTGAGACCCTCGTCTATTCAATGGAGAGCAGGGAGATAAGAGTATCTCTTAGGTCCTAAGGAATTGAAAGGTTGGTTAGTGCTTTTTTCAAAGGAAAACTATATCTCCACATGCATATGTTTTCTATCCGTTTGATCATAGTAGTTATGCTATCGTGTTGGATGCATTTGCTTTGGTTGTCTTAACAATGTGATTGAAACAGTGTCTGAAATTTAGGTGCAGAATTGCATATAACATTGACCTTCAAATGAATTAAAGTATATCAAGTGCTATGCCATTTTTAGAGAAGGGTCTTGTAGTTTGCAGATCTTAATAAATCAGGAGGAATGGAAAAGATTGTTTTTGTAGGTCAACATACTGTTGACCATTTAAGCCCAGAATTATAAGATTGATAAGATACCAAACATCAAGTGCTTTTTCTTTTCAGAGTGGTGGAGGAACTAGACCTTATCCAAGTGGTAATTAATTCTAACCTTACTAATCCTAAAACCCTATATTACCAGCACAAGGCCCCCGTGTAGTAGCACAAAGAGTGTTGGTATCAGTTCTAAACAAGGGATTCAAGGTATTGGGACAAACAAAAGTTTGACATGATAATTAGTTTTGTTTTGCTGGATGGGCTTGGCAGTGGAGATCTTGTGCTTGAGTTGGGAAGGCACATATTCAAATCCTTGGCGGTTTAGGGTAATTGTGACTTGTGATCTAAGCACAGTCAAGTACACAGGTTGGTCTCATATGCAAAAATTGGTACCTGGTAATGTTTGGGCATGAAGCACTATGGCCCTTAAAAGGACCGTTTATCCTCGAGGAGAGAAAATAGATGAGTAAATCTTATGTCCTCCCACTTGTATCATCCCCACATCTGTTCCTTCAACTTTAAACATACTCTCATTTTTTTTTTGTTGTATAATGGGAATTGATTACGATCCATCATTATCTCCACCTAGGTCTTTGTTTTGTAATGTCCCTTTTTTGGGAAATTAAAGTGATATTATTATTAAAATAAAAAGTATTTCTAAATACTTAAAATAAAGTAATAATCATCTAATTTGTTTTTCACTTAAGTTGGGGCCCTTTAAGGGTCATGAGCAAATTTAAAAAAAAAATCTTATGATTTGAATTTGTTCCCTCCTATTTAGGCATTCCACTTGAGGGAAAATTATAAAAGGAGAGGAATGCTTCATTGGAGGATATGCTAATTTTGATAATTGAAATTTTTCATGCTTGAAGATTTTGTTGAACTTGCGTGTTCAATAGGAGTGGGCACTGGAACCCACGATTTGTTGTTGATTATACAACAAAAAGGGATCTCTTGATGTCACTTTTGCTAAAGAGATATTGTTCATGCCTTAAGGAGTTGGGCGATTTGTTTTGGAAGGATTTGTGTGGAAGTTTATAAGGGTTTCATGGTCTTTTCGGGCATGTTAAGCTTGCTAATTATTTATATTATTTTTGCAAGTGGAACGAACTACTTGGGGAGCTTGGACCCAGGTTTGGATGCTTCATTTTATTTAAAATTTGCAAATTAAATATTCTAATTTTGTTTGCTAGATTTTTAATTATTGATGTGAAGTTTTGGATGGATTTGTAAATGATTTGAAGGAGAAAATTAAATAATAATTTTTAGAATTATTATTTAATTATTTTACAGGAAACTAGGGTTTTCAGAACTTTAGAGCAATTTTCGGTGACCTTTTCATAGAAAGAAAATTATGTTTTATGTTTCATTGGAAAGCTTATATTTTTATCTTTGTTTTGAGCTATCATTTGATTAGAAATTTCAAGTATTTTCGGAGTTATGGGTTTATGAAGTTTCAACTATATTTTGGACATAAAAATCACAATTTTCAAAATTTTGGAAAAATAATTGGATATTCTTTTTCTCCATATTTTTTTGTATCTACAGTAATATTTTTATAATTTCGAAGTGGCTAGAAGTAATAGATCTAAAATTGGGGAAGACTCTTTTTATCCTTCGAATAACAATAGAAAATTGAAGATTAAAACTAATTTTTCTTCGTCATTTTGTGGCATAAGGAGAGAGAAAGGTATTTATCTAAGGCATTTAAATCTGAAATTTATTATTTATTTTCAGATTATTTTATTAACAGAAAATTCATTACGAAACTCTCACTTTTGGCATCTAGGGTTTCTTGCATTAAATAATGGTTTTGGAGAATTTAATTTTCACATTAGGGTTTACTAATTTTGAAGTCAGATTTAAGGGAATTTAAGAAAAAAAATTTATTTGTTAATTCGCCCCATTTAAGGACATTACAATGGTATCAGAGCACCGATCTTGTGCAATTATAGGGTTGTATTTAAGATTGAGATGCAAGCTAATAATCCGGTTTTTCAAATGAGAGGAAAAGAAAATGAGTAAGTTTCCTCTTTTATTTTTTTATGGCACTATTAAAATTTCTGCTAGAGCTTGGTTGAAGAAATTGGAAACATATTTGCTATGGAATTCTATGTGTGTGGAGGATGCCCTCAAATTTATTCCTTTGTACTTGGATGGAATGGCACATAAGTGGTGGCATCATTTGTTGAAGACCCAAGGGACCGAATCCATTGCTTGCCTTGAAGATTTCAGTTAAAGGTTCCTAGAACGGTTCGATGCGCAAGGATGAGCAAGGTGAAAATATTTCATTAATTGACAATGTTTCCTTGTCTTTTAATGATTGCATGCATGTTAGTAATGTGACATAAAAGGGAATCATGGAATCTACACCTCAAAGAAAAGCAAATTCAAATATACAGGGTGAGAAAGAGAGTTTGGTGGATGAAGCACTAATTTCACATGAGGATAATGGTATGCAGAGTGTTGTCTTTTTCGGAACAACAATACATGAGGAGCAAATCAATGATGTTTATGATGCTAGCAAGAGTTATGAAGGTACTCCATACATGTGCACACAAGGTATAGATGAAAGTGAAGCAAAAGCGAAATCTCTTGTGGTAAACAAAGGATCTAAGAGTGAAGATCTTGCACCATCTTTCGGATATCTATTGGTTGATTTTTAGTTTGCTAAAATAGTCAATAAGGGTCATCAATTTGACTATCTTCATAGCAAGGATTTGTTTTACCACCATCATACTTTGTTCTTGCATTGTTTTAATCATCATGAGTATTATGCTAACAAAGAAGTTTATGAGGATATTTTGTATGGTGACACAAAGGCTCATTTATCTGCATCAATCAATATGATAGAGGGATATTTGAGGAGTATGAGGAAGAAGGATGAAAGGAACCATGATATAGTTGTTATGAGACATCATGGACAACCATGTACATGTAAAAAAAGGGATGCTACAACAACAATGGTAAGTTTACGTAGTTCTGATTTTTGTCATACTAATTTTGAGAGAGATGAGATGAGAATTGATTGCCAAGGGGAAGAGTTGAAAAAAGTGGTAAAAATCTTTTTTTTTTTTTTTTTTTTTTAGTTCAATTTTTTTGAGTTAACAAAACAAGTCCAACCACACAAAAGAGAGAAAATTTGGCACGCTCAAGACACACTACAACCCATGTCGGGGAAACTTTGTACCAAGGTGCATTTTGAAAATTGTTACACAAGAAAAAATGAATTAACATGGTAGGTACAACCATATATAGAAAAGGATAAAACTCGATATTGGTGGGGTTTGTTTGATGATGCTTACATGTGTGAAAAAGCTAACAAAGGACAGCGAAGAAGAGGACATTCATTTTACATAAGAGGATTCTTATCAATGAATTTAGGTCACTGTGTTATACACTTGCAAAGTATGTTTTTCAATTTGATTAAGTTTGTTTTCTTTCTACAAATGGAAGGACTATATTTACAAAATATAGAAGGATTGATGTGGTATAAAAAAGGTCCTAGCACACTTTGGAATGCACACTATAGGGGCACACATCCTCTAGTGTTTTTCCATGATATGAATTTAATTATGGGTAGCGTTGCTAGGCATATTGATTTGGTTCAGTTTTATAGTTCTAATCTTCTTTATGTAGGGCATACGTCTATAATGGTTTGTTGGAAAAAACATGAGGTAGATCTTATTGCTTGCCTATGCTATGAAGATTTTCAGTTTGCAAACAAAAAAAAGAATGTTGAGCTCACTAATTTCATATTGGGTTGTGAACAAAGCAAATTTGATATCGCTGCCCCTAATTTAGAAATTCAGTTTGGTATGGTTGGCACATGTGCAAATGTCAAAAATTATGAAGGAAAAGATTCAATGCAAATTCTTTCAAAATATGAAGCTATTGTATTTTTGTTTAATATCATGATTGACACACTAACTGTTGCCCAAAAAACAGGGATTGACAGAGAAGGGATCAATTTTTATGTGTTGGTGACATTTATAGCTAAAAATAAAGAATTTTCAACCCTCTTATTGTGGTCACAAAAAAGTTGTTCAAGTATTTTTTATCATAACAGCTACTACAAATTAATTAGGGTTACTGATTGCAAAAGAAACAGAGCTATTATCACTTCTATTTCTATCATTAAGGGTCACCCAACTACATGGAAAAAAGAATTTCAGTTTGTTAGTAAAAGGGATTTTGTTTTTATTGTTCCAAAGAGGTTTTGCAATCATTTCCAAGTCATTTTTAAGAAAAAAGAAACAATATTACAACAGTATACAGGGCAACATGTTTGAAGTTTGGAAACTTTTTCAAAAAATGAAATTCATGAAAAAATTACAAGCAAGAGAAGAAAGTCTAATGTCATGTCAACAAGGTATAAAGATGAGATCACAAAAGTGTTGTTAAACACTATAATTTTCTCTAACATGTTTGTTCCATGTGTAGGTATGGAAAGATCAAGAACAAAAAAGAAGGTTGTAGAAATTTTGGATCAGCGAAAGTACATCAGAGGCATGAGTTTGCGTTGGCAAGATATCTCACTTTTGATCGGCAACAGATCAAGGCTTTGTGGTCACTACATCATGTCTTCGCTTTTGGACATGGTTGTTGGGTATATGAGCTTGCATTTACTCGAGGGCAAGTAAATTTGGGAAGGGAGAACTGTAATGTCTCTTTTAAAAAAAATAAAAGTGAGATTACTATTAAAATAAAAAATATTTATAAATACTTAAAATAAAGTAATAATCATCTAATTTGTTTTTCACTTAAGTTGGGGCCTTTTAAGGGCAATGAACAATTTTTTTTTAAAAATCTTCCTTATGATTTGAATTTGGGTTCCCTCCCATTTGGGCGTGCTACTTGAAAGAAAATTATAAAAGAAGAGGAAGGCTTCATTGGAGGATGTGCTAATTTTGATAATCAAAATTCTTCATGCTTGAAGATTTTGTTAAACCTACGTGTTCAATAGGATTGGGCACTGTAACCCATGATTTGCTGCTAATTATACAACAAAAATGTGTCTCTTGACGCCACATTTGTTAAGGAGATATTGTTCTTGCCCTAAGTGTGATTTGCCTTGGAATGATTTGTGTAGAAGTTTGTAAAAGTTTCATGATCTTTTCTTGCATGTTAAGCTTACTGAGTATTTATATTATTTTTGCAAGTGGAGCGAACTACTTGAAGAGCTTGGATCTAAGGTTTAGATGCTTCATTTGATTTAAAAATTGTAAATTAAATATTTTGATTTTGTTTGCTAAATTTTTGATTATTGGTTTGAAGTTTTGGATGGATTTGTAAAAAGTTTGAAAGAGAAAATTAAATAATAATTTTCAGAATTATTATTTAATTATTTTATAGGAAACTAAGTTTTTTAAAACTTCGGAGCAATTTTTGATGATCTTTTCATGGAAGGAAATTTTTGATTTATGTTTCATTAGAAAGCTTATATTTTTAGCTTCGTTTTGAGTTATCACTTGATTAGAAATTCCAAGTATTTTCGGAGTTATGAGTTTATGAAGTTTCAGCAGTATTTTGGGCATAAAAATCATAATTTTCAAAATTTCAAAAAAATAATTGGATATTCTTTTTCTTCATATTTTTGTATATCTACAATAATATTTTTATAATTTTTGAGTGGCTAGAAGTGATAGATCTAAAATTAGTGAATACTTTTTATCCTTCAAATAGCAGCAAGGAATTGGCGATTAAAACTGATTTTTCCTTCATCATTTTGTGGCATAAGGAGAGAGAAAGGTATTTATCTAAGAAATTTAAATTTGAAATTTATTATTTATTTTCAGATTGTTTTATTGGCAGAAAATTCCCTATGAAACCCTCACTTTTGGCATTTAGGGTTTCTTGCATTAAATAATGGTTTTGGAGAATTTAATTCTGAAGATAAGGTTTACTAATTTTTAGGTTAGATTTAGTGAAATTTTGAGAAAATCCTTTATTTTTTAATTCGTCCCATTTGGGGACATTACAAATTTCTACTCAGGTAACTAAACAACCGCCTTCATGCTTCGTCCTGCTAAGCTCTCCTCTTGTGTTCTTGTTGTACAAAGCTATATACGGAGAATGAAATACAAAACACATTGTTTGAATCACCTCCTACAAATGGCAGTGCCAAAACACATCAAAATAAGTTTTTTTTTTCTTGGCCTCCCTCCAAAAATTCCATTTGGTCTTTTCATATTGAATTTGAAACTTTTAAATCCCACCATTTCGAATATCCCTCCAGGGTATTAAAAGTTCAAATGGAGAAAGTCCAACATGCAAGGTGTTGAGATACAATCGTTACTCTTATTTGTTTTACTTTGACAATAAAATTTGGGAGAAGATATTTGAGAAGTGGGTTGGATTAGAACATGGTCAACAGTTCTTGCGGCAATGAGAAGCCAAAAAAACAATTTCTGGTGAAATTTGTGCTCAATTATATTAAGATGTTTTTAGTATTATTTTTGGGTTGAGGTAAACATCCTTTATTTTCACTGAATAACTTACAACCTCAACTGCATAGTCGTTCCAAATTGTTGGGACCCATTTAATGCACTAGTTATTTGAGCCACTTTAGTGTTGATTTTTTTCTCTTCTTTTTTGTTTTTTCTTTTTTTGGGTTGAGGTAAACATCAATTTGTTCACCTAGACTGCAAAACTTTACAAACTCTACTAGTTTTTTTTGGTTGAGGTAAACATCATTTGTTAACATTATTTTTAAAAAATGAAATAGTATAACTAGCACTTGCACCAAAGGTGCAAGTTAAGTTGAAGGGATGTAATTTTCTATTTTTGATAAAGTGGAGTTTTGTAAAGCGAATCAACAATCATACCTCACTTGAAACTTATGACCATTGACCCCTTCTCTCCATTGTGCACAAAGTGTTAAGCAACAATAATATAATATTTTTGGGGGAGGTGATGGTGGAAAATGAGGTGGTGTGTTCATACGATGTGACAATGAGTTATGTGGGGAGAAGATGTGTTGTCTCACAATGAACTTAAGCAATGGAGAAGTGGGGAAGGTCAAGGCCATATATAACATGAAAATAATGAAAGAGTTCAAGGTGAGCTAGGCAGTGATGGTGAGGGACAATGATAGGGTATTTCAAGTGGACTCAAAAAACCCATATGCCCATGCAAAGTTTAGTGACATTTCACATTTGTTAATACAATTTGTAGCTTCCACCAAACTATTTTAGTTACCCAATACATGATTGGAACATGTGTAATCTCAATGACAACGTGTGTCATCTCAATGAAATAAGTGTTAGATATCCAATGGCTCCTCTAAAATATGGAGAGTGCACCACGTGTCAATTTAGATGAATCTAAAAGTAATTAGACAAAAAATTCGCTGCTTGAACTATATAAAATCAAACTAGATGACTTAAAATCAGTTAAATAAAAAATGACTTCCTAAATGAAAGATGCCTCCTATATAATTTAATCGAGTGATGCAAGGTGACATATGCAAATAGATATGGATACTAATATTTTCAATTTTTTTCATTATCATTCGCAACAAAACTAACTGTTGACCATTTTTTGCCCAATAGGCCAAAAAATCGGTCCCCCCTTCTTTTTTATGCTGTTCTGATCCAGTACTTTTGATTTTGCACGAGTCTTGCAATTTATACGGACTCTGCAGAATTTTTAAAGACTCTGCAGGTGTAATCTTTCAGCAGATGAAGAACCAGTCAAGGAGTGCAAGGTTTTACAAAGCTTCTTCGGACTCTTTTCCGAAGAAATTCATAAGGAAAGTGAGCTAAAATAGTTCAACGACATGATCTTTCAAAAGAGTTAGCAGCTTTAAACCATTGAACCGGTTCAACACCTTGGTTCATCACTTTTGGTTCAACGGCTTGGTTCAGTCATTTTGGTTCAAAGCTAAGTTCATCAGCAAGGTTCAACGCTTCAGTTCAGTTCCAACGGTTCAACGGCTTTTGGTTCAACGCTCGATTCAACGCCTTGGTTCAACGACCGCTTGAACCATTGAACCGGTTCAATCAATTGGTTCAAAGGGGTGGTTCAATCAAAGGTTCAAGCCTCCCGAAGGACAAGTGCCCTTGCAAAGGGTAGTTCTGAGTTCAAGAGCCCTTGTGGAGGGCAGAGAGCACTTCAAAGAGGCCATAAGGAAAGAAAGTTGAAGAAGTCAAACGCAGTGACAGGCCCGCGAACATCAAATTTTACACCAAAAAATCTAGAGCGCAGAGGGCGCCAAGTGGCAACCACGTAGGGATTTGACATGCTTTTTTAAGAGCAGCGGAACGTGCCATGTGTCCCTTGCAAGGCTTTGCGGAAGCTGACAAGTGTCAACACCTGCAGTCTATCCCTTTTGTCCTGCGAGAACTGTGGTGGGCCCCGGATGAACTGCCAAAGAGTGCAAAAGCCACCACGTGTCCTCTTCTGCAGGACCTTCAAAGGGTGCCTAAAGCTTCTATGAGTCAAGCAGATGCTGCCACGTGTCCTGCCCGTTTCACAGCAAAACGCGCCACATGTCACTTATTTGAAATCAGCAAAAAGTGGCCAAGGCAAGCAAGAAGAGCCCAAGGAGCACAACGACCTACCAAAAGGTAGCCCCTGAGGGCCAAAGGAGCGAGAGCGTGGAAAGCACCAAGTGGCAACCGTGAGAGGCTTTGAATGTTTTCTTTAAAAGAAGCAGAATGCGACATGTATTCCCTGCAAGGCTTGGTGGAAGCCGACAAGTGTCAACACCCGCCGTCTCACCCTTTTTGTCCCGCGAGCACTGTGGTGGGCCCCAACAAACTGTTAAAGAGAGTGGAAGCTGAAACATGTCCTCTTCCGCAAGACCTTCAAAGGGTGCCTAAAGCTTCCATGAGTCAAGTGGATGCTGCCACGTGTCCTGCCCGTTTCACAGCAGAATGTGCCATGTGTCACTTATTTGAAAATCAGTGGAAAGTGGCCAAGGCAACCAAGAAGAACCCAAAGAGCGCAGCGACCCACTAGAAGAAGCCAGAAAGAGAGAAACCAGGAAGAAGACAAAATGCAGAAGCAGACAAAGCATCCAAGCAGTGAAAGAAGGTGTCAACTCAAGGAGTTACTCCAACAGGTGATACAGTGTATGCAAATTGATCATTGGGAGGCGTAAATGGCTAACGACTGGACCATTTTCTTCATTTTGCATTAATGAGCAGACAAGCTGTGTAATCGCCTTGAAGGAGCGGCCTTGTTTACAGCAAACGGTGCGGCCCATAATTTCTCATATGATGTTTAAGTGGCTTGCTCTTCCCAATGAGCGGAACGCACATGGGTCATTTGTAAAAAGGGTGCCAAAAGGCCCTTTTTTCCTCTATATATTGTAAAAATTCTCATTTGAGAAGGATCCCACTCTCTTAGCCTTAAGGCAAAACTCTGCCCAAAAATCGCTCGGGCTTGTAAAGCAGAGCTCTGCCAGATTTTACCTTGAATCAAGACTTAGCATTTTTACCTCTATCTGGACTTGCACTTTAAAGTATATGTCTGTGTTCTTCTTTTGTGTTAAGTCATTGTCTTTCATGCTTTTCACAGATCGATTACAGCATGTCCAGTGCATTGTGAAGTCTCTTTTATGCAGGTCTGTCAGAAGTGTCTACATCAAGAATATAGGCGCATGTGAATAGGTTGTCAAAGTGTGTCTCAGAACACCTTTTCTAGTTCCTTCCTCCCTGTATCTCTACGGACCCCTGACTCACTAAAACAGAAGAGTTTCCCACATCAGATGAAGTGTATGGACGCTTCTTCCTGGTGAAAAATGTATGTTCAGGTTGAGTGGGTCAACATTTTTTGGTGTATCACCTTTTCATTTTTAGGCTTAGGTTTTGTTTTCAGCATCTCTCTCTCCCTTTTCATCCCCCCCTTTTTACATTTATTTGTTAGCAGTAGGAAACCAGGGCCTAAAAGATACATCAGAGGGAGCTAGCCCTTATCTAAAGACTCTCCCTTCCAGCTTCGCCGATCCCACAGGTGAGAGGGGAGTTTCCATTTTGACGTGTGGAAGGTAGGAGCTAGGCGTCCTACCCCAGGTGCAATCCACTGCATCAACAGTTTTTGGCACGCCTGGTGGGACCAACTAGGACAAGTTATGTCCAACGAGTTGAAGAATTTTTGGTGTGTTCTTCAAACAACCAACCTTTGAAGGCTTTTGCATCAACACCAATGGAGACTCTGAGTTGAATCAGCTGGTTAAGCAGTTCTGGTGCCATCAAGAAATAGTATCTTGGTTCAATAAGACCAATATGGCCTCCTATGCCTAAAATCACCGCAAGGTCTGCTGCTACGGGAGTCCCCTTTGAATTCATTGAATGGCTTTTGAACACAGCAAAGTGACTGAGGTTTGAAAGGACCCATCCTTATTCAGCAAACCATTTCCCCAAACCTGCTATAGAGGATGACTATCTCGAGGAGCCTGAATTGGAGGAGGATTAGGAGAATATCTTTGAACATTTAGAGATCCTGATCTTTGAGGAGGAAAAGGAAATGCCGGTTCACCTTGAGGAAGGCCTTGAAGAAGAGAGCTTTGAACAAAGAGGTGATGTTCTATGGGATGAACAATCAATTTGTGATTCCATTTCAGACATCACCACAGTCACCCTTCTTAGAGAAGGCCATGAGGGAGCAGAGGATGAGTTTGACAGGATCTCCAATGAAGCAAAAGGAAATGGGTCAAACCATGATGCATTGTAAAGGGACCATGCACTACAAAGGGCTTATGGTGATGAGCCAATAGCCACAGATTTCTTAGTGAAATGCACCAGCATGAAGGACCAACATTCAACAAGCTTCCAAGAACAAATAGAGTACGTATATGTTGGAAGCATGTTTGAATCTGATCCACTCAGATACAAGCCAATTCAGGTGACAGGCAAGAGGAGCAGGGCACCAAATCTCCTTTTCATTCAGCCACTTGTCTGGCACCATAAGTCTTCTCGCCAAGAAGGGGACTTAAGAAGTTTTCCCTTTGATCCAGGAGGGAGGCAAATATTCCTGGTTAGCTGTATATAGTAGTTTTCTTTCAGTTTCTTTTCCTGCTTTCCCTAAGTGCAATTTACACAAGTAGTGTTTTTAGTCTTGTGTGTGCTTTCCCTTGTGTCTGGGGTAAAAAGCTTTGTGTTTGATTTTTGGATCTATCAAGGCAATGGCTAACTCTTTTAGAGTTGCATCTGACTCCGTGCCCAATGGACTAAAAGGCAACTGGTCTTTAAGCATAGCAAGCATGCTTCCCCTAGGAGTCACCAATTTGTTGACCATTTTTTTCCCAATAGGCCAAAAAATCGGTCCCCCCTTCTTTTTTATGTTGTTCTGATCCAGTACTTTTGATTTTGTATGAGTCTTGCAATTTCTACAGACTCTACAGAATTTCTACAGACTCTGCAGGTGTAATCTTTCAACTAAAGAAGAACCAGTCAAGGAGTGCAATGTTTTACAAAGCTTCTTCGGACTCTTGTCCAAAGAAATTCATAATGAAAGTGAGCTAAAATGGTTCAACAACATGATCTTTCAAAAGAGTTAGTAGCTTTGAACCATTGAACCATTGACCCAGTTCAATGCCTTGGTTCATCACTTTTGGTTCAATGGCTTGGTTCAGTCGTTTTGGTTCAAAGCTAAGTTCATCGGCAAGGTTCAACACTTCGGTTCAGTTCAAACAGTTCAACGGCTTTCGGTTCAACACTCGGTTCAACGCCTTGGTTCAACGATCACTTGAGCCATTGAATCGGTTCAATCAATTGGTTCAAAGGGGCGGTTCAATCAAAGGTTCAAGCCTCCCGAAGTACAAGTGCCCTTGCAGAGGGTAGTTTTGAGTTCAAGAGCCCTTGTGGAGGGCAGAGAGCACTTCAAAGAGGCCACGAGGAAAGAAAGCCGAAGAAGTCAAATGTAGTGACGGGCCCACAAACGTCAAATTTTACACCAGGAAATATAGAGCGTGGAGGGTGCCAAGTGGCAAAAGCGCAGGGCTTTGACATGCTTTTCTAGGAGCAACAGAACGTGCCACATGTCCCCTACAAGGCTCGACAGAAGCCGACAAGTTTCAACACCCGTAGTCTCTTCCTTTTGTCCTGCGAGAACTATGGTGGGCCCTGGATGAACTGCCAAAGAGTGCAGAAGCTGCCATGTGTCTTTTTTTGTAAGACATTCAAAGGGTACCTAAAGCTTCTATGAGTCATGCAGATGCTGCCACATGTCCTACCCGTTTCATAGCAAAATGTGCCACATGTCACTTATTTGAAATCAGCAGAAAGTGGCCAAGGCAAGCAGGAAGAGCCCAAGGAGCGCAGCAACCCGCCAAAAGGTAGCCCCTGAGGGCCAAAGGAGCTAGAGCACGGAAAGCGCCAAGTGGCAACTGTGGGAGGCTTTGAATATTTTCTCTAAAAGAATCAAAATGCACCACGTATTCCCTACAAGGCTTGGCGAAAGTCGACAAGTGTCAACACCCGCCATCTCACTCTTTTTGTCCCACGAGCACTATGGTGGGCCCCAAAAAACTGCAAAAGAGAGCGGAAGCTGACACATGTCCTCTTCTGCAGGTCCTTCAAAGGGTGCCTAAAGCTTCCATGAGTCAAGTGGATGCTGCCACGTGTCCTGCCCATTTCACAGTGGAATGTGCCATGTGTCACTTATTTGAAAATCAATGAAAAGTGGCCAAGGCAACCAGGAAGAACCCAAGGAGCGCAACGACCTGCCAGAAGAAGCCAAAAAGAGAGAAACCAAGAAGAAGACAAAATACAGAAGCGGACAAAGCATCCAAGCGACAAAAGAAAGTGTCAACTCAAGGAGTTACTCCAGCAAGTGATACAGTGTATGCAAATTGATCATTGGGAGGTGTAAATAGCTAACGATTGGACCCATTTTCTTCATTTTGCATTAATGAGTAGACAAGCCATGTAATCGCCTTGAAGGAGCGGTCTTGTTTGTAGACAAACGACGTGGCCCATAATTTCTCATATGATGTTTAAGCGGCTTGTTCTTCCCAATGAGTGGAATGCACATGGGTCATTTGTAAAAAGGGCACCAAAAGGCCCCTTTCTTCCTCTATATATTGTAAAAATTCTCATTTGAGAAGGATCCCACTCTCTTAGCCTTAAGGCAAAACTCTGCCCAAAAATCTCTTAGGCTTGTAAGGCAGAGCTCTGCCATATTTTACCTTGAATCAAGACTTAGCATTTTTACCTCTATTTGGACTTGCACTTTAAAGTATATGTCTGTGTTCTTCTTTTGTGTTAAGTCATTGTCTTTCATGCTTTTCACAGATCGATTACAGGATGTCCAGTCATTGTGAAGTCTCTTTTTTGCAAATCTGCCAGAAGTGTCTACAGCAAGAATATAGGCGCATGTGAATACATTGTCAAAGTGTGTCTCATAACACCTTTTCTAGTTCCTTCCTCCCTGTATCTCTACGGACCCCTGACTCACTGAAATAGAAGAGTTTCCCACTCAGATGAAGTGTATGGGCGCTTCTTCCTGGTGAAAAGTGTATGTTCGGGCTGAGTGGGTCAACATTTTCTGGTGTATCACCTTTTCATTTTTAGGCTTAGGTTTTGTTTTCAGCATCTCTCTCTCCCTTTTCATCCCCCACCTTTTTACATTTATTTGTTAGCAGTAGGAAACCAGGGCCTAAAAGATACATCAGAGGGAGCTAGCCCTTATCTAGAGACTCTCCCCTCCAGCTCAACCGGTCCCACAGGCGAGAGGGGAGTTTCCATTTTGACGTGTGGAAGGTAGGAGCTAGGCGTCTTGCCTCAGGTGCAATCCAATGCGTCAACACTAACCACAACTATTGTATTTGTAACAACAGTGCTCATTTTTCTTTATTTGGTGAATGGGGGAAAGACAAAACTATCACTAAAATGACAAGCTTTGTCAGTTTTGGGTAGTTTGTTGGCCTTGAGTTTGAATCCCCACCAATGTTTGCATACTCTCTCCAAGCACTATGATGATGTTATGTATCTCAAATTCGTCACCACCCCAATTGTTAGTATGCAGTGTAGAAGTTACCACTGCCATATTAAAGACCTCTTATTCTATTTTTTGTAATAGATTGCATAATGGTGGAGATGCAACAAATGCACTCTTGTATAACATAAACAATATTAGTTGGTCCTCCAAATGTACAATAATGCAAAATCTCTGTATTTTCCATATATTACACCCAAATGTTTGGAGGAGTGGTTGGAACCCAAAGAAGAAGAAATGGTGTTATTGCTTCTCTCATTGTCTAACAACAAGTTAAAGGTATTCTGCTTAACATCAGAGATTTTTGTAACATCTTCACCTCTAATGTTATTGAATAGATGATGTTGAAGATAAGAATATTTGATGATAACAATGTAGAGGATAAAGTATTAGTGTCTAACAGTGCGACAACATAAAATCCAATGACTGCATGTGTAGTACACTTGGTAAACATTCAAGGCACATACAAAATGTAAAATAGGCGATAATTTTAGTTAAAGATGATTAAAATAAAATTACTATAAACTAATTAGACAATGGATTAGATGAAACATGGAAAGACTTCTTCAATGAAAGATGTTTATGGCATAAAAGATAGAAAGATTGATTGTCATTCATGCTCTTTAAAAAAATATGTATTTATTTTAGTGTAGCATTTGGTAGATGCATTGTTTGAAATAGTTTTAAATGTTGGACACGTATAGCGATGACAACTTTACATTGAGAGTGTGAAAGTTGACTCTTTGATTTTTTTGAAGAGAAATCAACAAAAATTAGCTAATTTTTTATTAACATACATAACAAAAAATTCAAGATAAATAAAGAAATGGATATCACAACTTGTTTTAAAGGATTACTTGTATACAAAGCAAATTAATCAATTGATCAAATAGACTAGTTGGTCTTTGATGTTATTCAGCTATCCAATTATTTTGAAGCTCTCTGACACATCAATGTCGGTCTAGGTTCACTTTAATAATCCTTCCAAAACATATTTGTCTTTACCAATGCTCCCTTCTAGAGATACATAAGATACTTACAAAGACAAAAATATTTAAATGAGCATAAACTTCCAATAGGTGTAACCGAGCCATATCGAATGGTCCCTTTTTAGGGTCCCATCAGTATGACGAAGGCAAGAAAAAATCATTTTATTTACAGAATTGTAACTTTCGTGTTCTGCACATTGATAATTGAGTATGTTTCTTGACATATTGTTGGTTGGATTTTTTGACGTATAACCAAGTCAAAAGTTATAAATGTATGTTTTCTGACATATTGTTGGTTTGCTTTGTTAGTGTCATTGTAAGGGTGATAGATGATATGTAAATAATTTATTTTATTTTCATATTAGGCCAATAAGAGCCTAATATGAACCGATAATCAACAAACACACAAGTACCCTAAAAAAAATTAATCTTACTACTAATTTAATGACAAATAAGGGATCTATATTAAGAAAGAGAACAAAAATAATGTGATTAAATGGATATCACACAAACATAATTGGAAACTTAGTTTAGAGGGTTGTTTCTATACAAAACAGCTTATTCACTATCCTTTGATCTCATAGACCACTCGGTCTTGTGGACTTTACTACAAGCATGTATTCATTAACTCCATTTCAAAAAGGACACATAATAAACTTGTCAATGCATTGCCAAATGCAATTAATAGAAAAATGCCACATTGTAAAATTATTGGGCAAGATTCCTTCACATCTTCATCAAATCAACACTTCAATTTTGACATCCATGACAAGTTACATTCAAGGGTATACACATCGATATATATAGATTTAAACTTGATATTCATACCAAGGCTTTGTGATATAACTATTGGCAATAAGGGTATGAACCCTTTGGACTATTCCCTATGACCGTGATTGAGTAGCCTAGTCGTACTGACAAATCTAATCAACATGAATGGGCACAAACATTGTGAGAAAGGAGCTTGCACGCAGATAACATGCAAAGAGAGCAGAGTGTAGATAGGGTAAAGCACAAACATGACACAATGGTCAATCTTGGTAGGGACAACATTTGCAGACACATAGGTCCTAGGTGAGTCCCACACCTTTTTTTAAAAAAAATAACTTTTTTGTCTTGCAACTTTTATGTTTCAAGCATCTTTAATAAATATAATATACCCTTCAAATTTATTTCAAATTAGTTGAAACAAACATAAGAAATGACAAAAAACAAGAAAGTGGTAGGGTTATGACATAGCTAAATAGTAAATATTGTTATCAATGGAAATGACAATGCAAAACTAATTGAAAAACGTAGAAACATCAATGGCAAAAAAACATCCACCAATAGGGAGGAAATTGGTCAGTGTCAAAGATGGACACAAACACAGAGGCTAATTGTGGGAGTGATGCCTCAGGGAGGCTTCATATCATGTTGGACTTCAACATACATCTCTATATCTATACGAGGGTGCAATGGCAAGGGCATGGGAATCATACACTCAATCACATATGTTAGGATATTCATAGACTAGTTTATCAAACATTGGTGAAAATCTACTCTATGTTAATGCAAAACAAATAAAGGTATTTTAAAGTAGAGGTAGGGTAGGAAATTGAGACAAACTAGAAGCAAAAAACTCACAATTATCCTACCAAGCGTAGTCCACAACACTTCAATAGTCACTTCTACAAGGAAGCAAACATAGAAAATTCAGACAACACAAGGGCAAGAAAGGGGTAAATAAAAATTGAATGCATTTCTTAAGAACAATGTTTAACTAAAACAGGGTGTGAAACAATACACCCAACTCACTCACCATATGCAACATAGGAATGATAAGACACATTAGAATTGTATGTGGGTAGCAAACAAAGAGAAATTGAAATGCATTTGGCAAAGGGTAAAGAGATAATGAGAACCAAGAAAGCAAGGAACTGTATAGCCCAACATCATCCCCAGTAATATGGTCATCCAAGCTATATGTCAAGGAATTAATGAACATGAAAAGGAGGCTCAAAGACTTAGAAACAAGGAAACAAGATGAAAAATGATATATATTTTAATTGGAAGCTTCTAAGAGAGAATAAAATACTCAAGTGGCAAGTAAAAAACTTGCAAAACAACATGGAAAGGGGGTAACAAGAGTTGATGACGATAAAACAAGCGTTAAATCATTTGAAAACACTAGAGGAAAATAAGCCAAAAGTGATTGAAGGAATAAATGTGCCACAAATAAAAGAGTCCCAATATGCAATTGCAAATATGAAAGTAAAAAAAAAATCATTTGGGAGTCCAACATGAAGAGACCAAGTCTTGGGCATTAGTAAGAGGACCTTTAGATGAACAAAGTGAGATAATAGAAAAATATGTCAGAATGCAAATAAGAGAAGAAAATGATAGACATGATAGCACTGCACACATTATTATTAAAGGACTCAAAGACTATTGTGAGAATGAGAATACAAAAAAATTAACAAGACTTCCTAACAGACCAACTACGTTGGACATAACATATTTATCAGGGAAATAGAATGAAAATATTGATAGGAGGAAAGGACAAACATGTAAGAGTTATCATAAAAAATATATTAAAAAAATATATATATTAATGAACATAATGCCTCTTAGAGGGACACACATCTACCTAGATGAATACTTATCCCCCACAAAACAAGAAAAAAGAAGAAAAGAATACGAGAAAGTAAAAGTGGCAATAAATGCAAAAAAATGTGCATGGTTACAAAATGAAAGAGCCCAAATCAGCTACTGAATGACACAAGAAATAGGGACTTGGGCCCCCTAAGAGCACTTAACCTTGGTAAGCTTTAATTGTAGAGGTTATCCTTGGAGAAGATGTTAGAACATTTAATTCTAAGTCGGTTTAATTGACCCTTAGATTTGGTATTAGTTAAATAAATAATAATATATTATTTATTCCCATGAGGTGGGAACCTCGTGATAATAAATAATAAAATTAGAATTATTTAATTATTACCAAATTTTAATTAAAATTTTAATCGAGATGGATGGACCCGTTACTTTTACAATGATCACCTCCCTTGGTATTTAATTATAAAGATGGTTTTACTCCTATTGTAAAACCAACCCATGTATATGAAATTATTAATCATATTCAATCTAAATATTTTGTGAAATATTATTTGAGAAGATGTGAGAGGTTGAAAAATTGTATTAGGTATGGAGTTGAGTTTCTCAATTATTTGAATAATCATCATTAGTTGGTTTTTTACCTCTTTGAAGTTTTTCCATAGTAAATTCATGTGTTGTGTACATTGATATGTGATCACTATTTTGTGTTTTACTTATTAAATTCATAACTAGATTCATCTTGTCCATTACTATATATATTATCTATCAATTTTTTTGTGGTATTCAAGCCAGGTTAAGAGCCCTAATAACCCGCAGTGTGACTTAAGAGGAGGTGTTATATATAAGCCACACCCAAACCAATGATGGGTTGGCCATTGAGGGGTCAATAGCTTAGTTGGTAGAGCACTCCAACAACAAATGGAAGGTCATAGGTTTGAGTTAGAGTTCTAGTTGGTCCATATGCATTGTATCTCAACATGTGAAATTAGAGCAAGCAGGGTGGATTTAATTGACAAGTATATTACATTAATTTGAATATCAATAATTGAAAATATTTTTCTTTAAGCATGAGGAGGTGGTGTACGACCTTGAAAATAAAGAATTTTGTTAGAATTCTATTTTGCTTTGTTGTTAATACTATGGAGTCAATTTTTTTCTTACAATTTTCATTCAAGTTGTCCAAAAATCAATTCAAGCAGTCTGAATTTTTTTTATAGATGATTTGTCTTGTTTGGGCATGGTTGTATGGCGCTAAGGGAAGTCAAAAATTCAAAAAAAATAGTTTTTCAATATTTAGTGGTTGGATCTCTCCCCTAAGGGGTCAAATATCTTTATTTTGGTCTACAATTACTCCAACACCTGCGTTAAGTTTCAAATCAAAATTTTTTGAAAATATTTTGATGTCATAAACCTCATTATATGGCCTTGTGGCATTGAAAAAATTCAAAAAACTTTTTCTTGGCTTCAAAATTAAATTTTTAAGGTTCTATTTGCATTATTGTAAAATTTCAAGGCCTTTTACAAATTTTTATACCTCAAGAAGACAATTATAAGCTCTTAACAAAAATTTATCTCCCCCTGTGGCACCCTTGTATTCCCTGAAAATTTAAACAATAGTTTCTAGTCATCAAATTTTGATTTTGAAAGCTTGATTCACTTTGTGACAAGATTCCAGAAAGGTTGACTAATTTTCATGCAATTTGGTGATCTATTTAAGCTATTGTGTGCACTACTACATCTAAAGGAACGCCATATATGTGCTTGAAACATGCTATAAATACATAAATATTTTTACATAATTGTTGAAAGTATTTTTTAAATCTTTGACTTGTTAAAATTCATTATTTTCATATAAAATGGGATGGACCCCACTTTTTATTTTATTTTAACCCAAAAAGTAACTTTTTAAAAAACTGTATAATAAAAATGTGTAATTGTATGTGTGTACACACACACACACACACAATTTTTTATTTTTAAAATCAATTAGAAAAGAGTTAAAAATAAATTAGTGCATGCTAAACTTCAACTAAACTTATCAATGAGTGGAAGTTATTATTTTATTAAATGTTTGTAATTTGGGAGGTTGTGTGTTCAAAACCTCCAAAATCAATTTTTTATTTTTAAATTTAGTCAAATTTAATTTAATTTGAATTCTTTTTTTTTATTTATGGGCCAACTTCTCATGTGTTAAAAATCTTAGTTGACTTGTCAATCTTTATTCGATTTTCAACACATTGAATGTTTTGACAAGTATAGTCGTGTGACCAGTCAATTCTTATATTTTATCATCTTTCAAACACATCTATGTGTTCTATTTTTTATTTTTAAATCTTCTATTATTACTTTTATAATATTTTTAATAATAGTGTTCAAGTGATCGTTTTGAGTGCAACTCTTTCAAAACCTAATTTTGTGCAAATATAAATTATTTTTTTACATTATGGCATATAAATTATGTAAGTAAACATATTTACACTTGAAATTTATTTTATTTTACAAACATAATACAAAAACACGTTAAAAAGATTATTTTCTTAAAATTATTCTTACATTAGTGTATTTTTATGACACTTGTGCACCCTATTTTGTCACAATATTTTTTATTTTCATAATATTAAATTGAACAATTATTGTGTGTTTGTACGTTTAAATTTATTTTACTATCAAATTAAGTTAAAATTCACACTAAAAAAATTCATTTTAAATATTTGTTTGTTGTTCTATTTAAAGGGAAGTTATGGCTTTGCCTCATTTTTTTTAGATAGATCTTAAATGATTGATGAAAATAACTATAATATATACAAATTCATATTAAATTTGAATTTATAGTTCATAAATTATGGAATATTATCGTTGGAACTGAAAAATTTTCTTTTGGGTGACATATGACCCTTGAGCTTACTAATGCATTTCAACATAAATCATAGGAAGTTATGTCCATTATCTTACAGAGTGTTAATGATAAATTATTTATTCACATTAGTAATTAGGAGTATTTTAATAATACTTAAAAATTCTTTGAATCAATGCACGAGGGCACTCATCTCTCAAAAATTATTAAGTTAACATTGAATTGCTAACTATACCTATGAAAGGTGATGATAAAGTTATTAACTTTCTTGCTAAAATTAAAAATATTAAAGCTCAGTTAGATGGATGTAATTATAATTTAATTCATGATCAATTACTTTATTTTATTATTCAATTAAATATTCATGAAAATTTTAAAAATTTTATTTCAATTTTGAATTTTAAATATCAAATTGAGCAAGATATTCTTAACCTTACCACCTTATCTACTCCCCTGATTCAAAAAAATCAATTATGACCAATTTTAATTTTAAAGAGAATGTCACTCAAGCACTTTTCACCTTAAATATTATTTTTGATAATAATAATAAGAATAAAAAATTTAACCCTAATTCTGCTTCTGACTCAAACGAGAAAAAAAATCTGGTAATAAGAATCTTACACATAATTTTAATGAAAATTACAATCTATGTGATAAATTTTATCATAGAAAGGAAACCTATTATAAAAATAAAAATAAAATTAACAATCAATCTTATAAAAATAACAAAGTGAAGAAATTTAATCAAAACAAACAAAAGAATCAAAATTTAATCAAAATAACAATCAAGATCAGAATGTTATTGTTTTATATGTTGTTTTATTTGGTTAAAATAAAAATGAGTAGATTTGAGATATTGGTGCATCACACCATATGAATTATTTAATATTATATATGAGTCTAGAGATATCTCTGAAAGAATTCTCATGAGATAATTCATTTTTAAAAGCAACTAAATAGGGAAAAACAAAGTTTTCAAATATTGTTATTAAAAATTATATTTTCTATGTACCTAAGCTTAAAAAAAAAATTGTTATCTTGTTCTTAACTTATAAATGATAATTTCATTGTAATATTACTTAAATATAGTTGGTCCATTAGAAATCAATTTAGTTGTTTGATTGTTGAAGGTGTTCAAGAATGTGATTTATATATCTTCTCTCCTTCTATATTTTTTTCATTGCATAGTAAGAATGAATCTTAATTATAGCATAAAAGATTAACACATGCTAATTTTATAAGTTTACATGATATGTCTACAAATAATCTTATTGTTGAACTTCCTTCTATCCCCTCTCATCATAAAACTTGTAAAAATTGCTTATGTAGTAAGCAACATACTAACCCCTTTCACAAGAATCATGATGCGAATTCCTCACATCCTTTATAATTGTTTCATAGTGATGTTGTAGGACCTCTTGATGTTGTATCTCTTAATGGTTATATGTATTCTTTTACTTTTATTGATGATTACACTAGAATAATCAAGCTTTTTTTATTTAAAAAAATCTGATATGTTATCTAAATTTAAGAAATTTAAAGTTAGAGTTAAAAATGCATCTGCTTTTTCTATTAAGAGATTAAGAATTGATAATAAAGTTGAATATATTAGTAAATATTTTGATTCTTTTTATATTAGTTGCAATATTTAAAGGGAATTAACGACTCCCGATTCTCCTTAGCAAAATGGTATTGCTAAAAGGAAAAATTACACCATTATAGAAATGGCTAGAACAATGTTAGAATCTGTAAATATTTTTAAATTTTTATAGGCCAAAGCCATGATTACTAATGTGCATATTTTGAATAAAATCCATGTTTAATATTTTTTTTACACCAAAATACATTTATGCACATATCATTTCATTTGTTTTGATAAAACTATTTTATTGTTACTTTAAAGATATTAACTATATCAATAGTATCTCATTTACATAGTATTTGTTAGTAAAATGATTTAGCATTGATTCTTGAAAATAACATATTACAATTATATTGTAAGAGATATATTTGTCTTAGATGATATATCAGAGAAAATATATAGATATTATGATTATTTTTGATTCAGTTAGCATTAAAATATATTATATACATAACATCATGTTTAATTTGATAAAATAATCGTGTTTTAGTTGTTGCATTTGGTAAGAAGATCATGCTCAATGAGTTTGGATATTTTGTGTTTTAATTGCTTAAATATTTTCATTTGATTGTTTATGCTAACATCCTTATATGCTTCGTTTGATAATAAGATATGTTAAGAAATGCAAGGTGTAAATGAAGTATGTATTGTTGACTCTTCATCATTTACTTTACTAAGCATTTTTAATCATACATCTGTAAACTTATTTATTTTAGTCTCATATTTGTTTGATTAGATGATGGCATTTCATGCTAAAATTATCCATATTTGATGTATGAGAGGTTATACATCAATATTTTATTGAAGCATATTAAACTTGATTTTTTTTTTATAAAATTCAAATGATAAAATGAGTTATTGTTAATAGGATATCCAATGTTTGGTTAAACTTAGTATCATATTATTAATAAATTATTGTATGTGCATCACACGATAGTTGAGAACATTCATCTTGTCAATATTGGAGATGTCCAATAATGAATTGCATACAATAATTTATATATTTTTTATTTTGTCATCAAAGTAGTGAACTTGTTTGCCTAAAATATAACATGATTGTTTTAAAATGTATTTTATCATAGAAAAATATCTCATATTTTTATGTATGTCATTATTATGATGCTAACCATATTATGCTATCAAAAATATTTTTTTGGATATGTTTAATTTTTGTGTAGTGTGTATCACCAAAAAACTAAACATATTGTAGTTCATGTGCATTATATCCAAGAAAAGGTTTTCAATGGTGATATAGATCTACAGTTCTATCTTAGATGAACTAGTAATAGATATCTTCATAAATCCACTTGGTGATACCAAGTTTTAGTAGTTTCATGCAATGTTGGGCCTCTCAAAGTTGTCATTGAGGGGAAGTGTGTATGACAATGCCACTTTTTAACAGTCATGTGTTTCTTCTTCTCAATTGTAAAGTACTGTAAACTTTGTGTGAAAGTTATTTTATTGTAAACTTCATATAGATATTTTAATTTTATACCCAATACATTAAAATCATACTTTGTAATGGAGGTCCATATGTTATAAAAGACTCCACATATCCTTAGATGATTATTCAAAATAAACTATGAGATGCAGTCTCACAATCATACTAGCCTAAACTTATTTTCGAGTAGTTTATGAATTATAATTTTTATTTTGTTTCAAAATATGATGTTTTACATGTTTAAGGATTTTAAATATTTCAATTGTGTACATTGTATCATTCCATTTTTAAATGTGACTATGACATTTATCTGCACTTAACATTAAGGAAGAGTGTTAAAACATTTAATTCTGAGTCAGCTTATTGACCCTTAGCCTTGGTATTAATTAAATAAATAATAATATATTATGTATTACCATGAAGTGAAAATAACGTGATAATAAATAATAAAATTATAATCATTTAATTATTACAAAATTTTAATTAAATTATTTTATCAAGATGGATGGACCCATTACTTGTACAATGGTTACCTCCATTAGTATTTTATTATAAATAGGGTTTTACCTCTATTGCGAAATCAACCTATAAATATGAAATTATTGGTCATATTCAATCTAAATTTTTTATGAAATATTATCTGAGAAGAAGTAAGAGGTCGAAGAATTGTATTGGGTATGGAGTTGAGTTTCTTAATTATTTGAATAATCATCATTAATGAATTTTTTACCTCTTTAAAAAAATTTCACGGTAAATACCTAGGTTGTGTACATTGATATGTGATCACTATTATGTGCTTTGATTATTAAATTCATACCTAGATTCATCATGTGCATTGCTATATACATTATCTATCAATTATTTCAAAAGAGGTCTTGGGTTGGAGCCCATAGCAAAGGAAAAAAATATTATCATTCTTACTAAAACTCATGAACATGAACACTGTAAAATTCTAAATTTTGAAGGATATAATAAAATATTATTTTGGAATGAAAGGATGAAAATTATCAAGAGACATGGAGGGGTTATAATGCTAATCAAAGAAATATGACGTGAAATTATAAAAGCAGAGAAAGAAGACCCAAATAAACAGTGCATATGGCTCAAAATAATATAAAATGAGTTATCAATTAGGGTTGATGCTTTTTATTTTGTACCAAGAGGCCCAAAAACATATAATAATAGGAAGTTAGATTATGAAGACCCTTATGCAGTTCTAAAAAGTGACATTTTAGCATTCAACACCGTAGGAAAAGTCTTGATAATATAGAAATTTAATGCATGGACAACAAACAACCAAGCTCTTAATTTGAGGAATGAAGGGGAAGTGAGAAATAATCTATTATGGTTAGAAGAAAAAGAAGACCAACATTAAGCAAAGAAATCACAAGATGGAAAGGGATGATTTACATATTTTGAATCTAAACTATTAGGACTATGTAGTTTGTATGACATGGTTATATGCAATCACATGAGAACATGGTCAAATTTAGGGAACAATACTTGTAAAACTTGTAATGGTCAAAGCACGACAGATTATGTTATTTTTTCATAGATCTCTATCACAAGATTAATGAATTTGTAAGTTGGGGACTTCCTTATTGAGATGAAATCAGATCACAATCCAATTTATGTAAAGTTCAACATGCACATAAATTATCAACAGAGAGAATAAGACCACCACAAATAAAGGAAGAGACCTCTTCAAGATAGAATCATCATGACTCAAGGGAATAGATAACTCTTCAAAGAAACCCTTGAAAACCATTTTTAGGGAACAAATAATAGTATTTCATCTATGGACAACCATCTAGTAAACAAAAATATATTGATTTTCTTAATTCAGATGACTCTAAATGCATGCAAAAAAATTAGATTTAAGAGTGGAAATGCAAGTAGTTTTCTAATGAATTCATTGTATGATGAAGAGTTCAAAGTGATAAAGAGACCTTTGAGAAGACTTGGAATGACAAAATAAAATAAAAAGGCTTATGAAAGAATCATTTGGTCAAAAAAGAAAGCGACAAGAACACAAAGAGAAAATAATTAAGCTATTGGAAAACATAATCCCAAAGGTTTTTGGAAGGAATTGCAACAAAAAAGAAAACAATGTGATAGATACCAAATGATTAAAGTACACAAAGCTATTTTATGAAAGAGTTTAGGATAAAGATAACCCTCCTATAATCAACACAACAACTATGTTTTTTTCTACAAAAGATATCTCAAAATGCATAAAGAGACTTACAAGGGGGTAAGGTGCAAGACATAGATGGGATACAAGTTGAATATCTAAAATGGGGTTTATAAACCCTCACACTACACATCAAAAACATATTCAATGATATCATTCAAAAAGGCTTCATAATAGATTGGGTGACTAGTGTCATTATTCCTCTATAAAAATGGGCATATCAATAATCCATCTACAGAACTATCATGGTCAATCTCCTCCTCGAAAATCTAATTGGTAGCATGATAGAGCACAAAATTAGTAGTTGGGTAGAAAAAGAGGGTAAAAAGGAAAAAATTCAAGCATGGTTTATGTTGAAACATTTTACTATCAACCACTGGATCACTCTTAGACACTTGATTGAAAAAGTATGAGATAATTAGGGAGAAGAAGCTTTATGTTTCTTTGTTGACTTCAAAAAAATATTTGACATGGTCTTTAGAAGTAAAATTTACATTATAATGGAAGAGATTGGAGTTCAAAATGAGTATAAAGTGTCAGTGCATAGACTTTATGAGTAAATCAGAGCCAACATTAGAACAAGTGAAGGATGTCATAATGCTTTGCAAGCAACATTGAAGTCAAACAAGGATGTCCTCTATCTCCCACATTGTTTGGAATATACATTAATAGATTAGATGAGTGGATAGATAATGTTGGTGGAGGGGGTGTCCACCTAACTAATTATGTTGTAAAGTTACTTTTATATACAGATGATCTTATTCAAATTGCAAAAATAATCCATAATTTTAGAGAGCATATAAATGCTCTAGAGATTTTTTACCAAGAGGTATGAATGGAAGTGAATATTAAAAAAATAATAGTCATGATATTTTCTCTACAGAGAAAAAAAAAAAATTAAGTTCCTTTTCAAAGGAATCCCACTAAAAGTAGTAGAAAAATACAAGCATCTTGAGCTTGACTTTCATAACAAGCTTAGTTTAGAGACCCGCAAGTCAAAAATAATTCAAGGGGGATGGAAGATCTTATACTCACTACAAAACAAGTGTTGGTATATAAAATTATAGGATTTAAAAACTAAGAGAACTTTATTAAGCCTACTTATCACACCAGTGGTCCTATATGGTTATGAATTTTGGGGCAACAATATGTCTGATCTAAATTGGAGATAGACAGAGAGAATTCAAAAACATTTAATCATAAGAAATATCAAAACCAAAGCTTCAATTCATATGAGATTATATTAACTTAAATATGTAATTTTCCATTGAAAGCATTGGAAATGACTCCGAAATTATAGGATTGAAAAACTAAGAGAACTTTATTAAGCCTATTT
This sequence comes from Torreya grandis, assembly GCA_037957365.1. NCBI lineage: Eukaryota > Viridiplantae > Streptophyta > Pinopsida > Cupressales > Taxaceae > Torreya > Torreya grandis. The sequence continues at coordinate 884,190 of JARHVA010000348.1, forward strand.
ATCACACCAGTGGTCCTATATGGATGTGAATTTTGGGGCAACATCATGTATAACCTAAATTGGAGACAGACATAGAGAATCCAAAAACATTTAATCACAAAAAATGTCAAAATCAAAGCTTCAATTCATATGAGATTATGTTAACTTAAATATGTAATTTTCTACTGAAAGCATTGGCAATGACTCAGACATTAAGTTGTTTAATAAAGATACAAAGTATGGAGAATCATCGATGACCCAAAATGATAATAGAAGAAGAGCTAAGTAGAAAAAAACATGTGGATAAAATAAAATAATAAATGGATAAGTAGAAGGGATATCAATGTACAAAAATGTTTAAACACCAATGAAAAAATAAAAAAATATATAAGAGAGAAACTCAGGACAACCATGTGGACAAAGTAACTAGGATGAAAGAAAATAAACTAGATCAAAGAGTTTAATCCCATATGGGATCACAAAAAAATTCATACATAAGAGTAGAAATAAAATAGAAATCAAAGATGTTGATGGCACATTTAAGGACTAACTCACATCATATTAGGTATAAAATTGACAAGTGAACAATTCCCAAGGAAGAATGGAAAATGAGAAATATTTATTTTGTGATAAGGAAGAAGTGGAGATAAGAATGTCACTTAATTATAGAATTTGTAGTTTATAGCAATATTTGTATTAAGTATAAAGATAATTTGAAGGTTGACAACTTAAGTGACTTGTTTGAAGAGGAAAGGTTAATAAAACACCTAGTTTTCTAATTAAGATCCATAATAGAAAAGTTAACATCGAGAAGGGATTATAAATTTTGCAATATTAGTAGGAAAACCCTTATATGAAGAGGTTATGTTAACACGAAACAACTTTGTTGTAGGTCTTGATCTTGTAAATATTATTAGTCTCATAGTTGTTACTAAAACATTTCATTCTTTTCATTCATTCATTTCCCAAAAAAAAAGATATTTTTAAAGATGTTTGAACAATAAGAATCTTCAACTACAAAAAATCATAGATATTTAAAAAAAAATTGAATCCATCAACCTATAAATCCAATCTATAGTATACAAAAAAATGCCAAATAGAGACGATCCTAATTATACTTAAGGTGGAGACTACTTTTCCATATTCATCACCAATAGTAAAATTTGGCTTGTTGAATTGTCCTGTGTTATTTGGAGTATCGACATTGAGCAATTGGGAATACCTGTTAATTTCATTGGGAGATTTCATTGTATGGAGAGTCAGAAGTTTCTTGCAGATTGTAGGATAGAGAAAGTTTTTTCCAGTAGTGGTCATGTGGGACTAGTTCCTAAATTAAAGTGTTTCCTATGCTGCAGTGAGTTGAATCTCTCGAGTATACAAGGAGGTTGGGTGAGGGAGAGAGTAATTGAGTGAGGAAAATTGGGCAAAGCACACTTTCCCTTCAAGATCACAATGGCTACATCATGGACTCTGATTGCCATCTCAGGATTATCATATGATCTTAGGCATATACTCATCTTTCTTCCCTAGCTGCCTTATCTCAAACATGACCCACTTTCTTGAACTCCTTTGCCACACCCCTCTTTACATAAAATTCCTTTGCTTCTCTACATTTACGACTGTACATAATATTGCTTTGATTCTCTACATTATGACCCATCAATACATTATGATCCATGAATATATCACCCAAGTGCTCAAAGAGTGAAGATATATATACTATGCTTATCTACATTATGATTGTACATAGGATTTATCTATTTCTCTACATTACGATCCATGAATATATCACCCAGGTGCTAAAGAGTGAAGATATACACACTATATGCACTAAAATAATGTATCATTAACTTCACTATTGGATCCCTAGTGACCTCATCATAATGACAAAGCCATTTTATGAAATATATCTAAAGTGATATCTAAGCATTCAAGAATGAGACTGTAAAGAATATTAGTGAATTGGCTATATTAAAGGTGTTATGGGTATGCCCATAGTATTGAGAGTTGTTCAGTGAGCACATTTTAGGGTTGGTGGACACATTTTAGATTATGAAAAAAATTAGGTATAATAAAATATAAAATTATATGGAAAGGTTGTAATGTAATTGGGGATGATAATTTGTAGGTCACTTATCAAAGTATAAATTTGTTTAGTAGGGTTAAGATTATTCTTTAGAAAGATTTTAAATTTAGATGTATGCTTATTTAATAGTTATAATCTATTATATGCAATGCAAAATATGGGTAGAAATGTCAAAAAAATAATTTCAATAATAAAAACAATTGACCAAATGTTATTATTAAAGATATATAAATATATATTATATAATATTTAATAATCACATAATATTATAGTAAACATGACAATATAAATAGATGAATTACAATCCTTTCGATAATTTAATAATAATTTTGATAATATAAAATTGAAAAAAATACAAATTTAACCTATTAAAATAATAAATTGATAGATCTTGTGGCACCGACCCTGTACCCTTCTCACTAGTGGTAGTTTTAAAAAGAGGGAAAATATCAATACCATGATGTGTTGATAGGTATAAAGTTATAGGGTATTATAGTTGGACTTGTAATATTGAGCAGTCTAAAATCTCTATAATTGGAATAATAATACTTTTAACACTCTTGTATGCCTTATTTAACTAATTTAATATTAATGTCCAAAATACTCTGTTGCATATGAAAATCTTAGTTGTCAACATTATGGTAAAGCATATGGCTTACTTAAGATATTAGGTACATATTAGGATGATTTAAATTCATGGATATTCTATGTCACCCATTAATTTTAGCTTAGAGTTCAAATATGCCATTTAAAATTCAACTTATTTTTCAAAAGTCGTTAATATGCTATTTACAATAAGTTATTATTATTTTTGAAGGTTGTAGTTTAACTTTTATTTGAGGAATGTGGTTCAATAGTTGATTGGTAATTTAAAAATATATATTGGTACTCTTAGATTGTAGAAGTACCCTTAGGAAGGGTCTCTTGTTTTTGTTTCATGAATAAGGACCAACCAACTATTCTTTAATCAATTGAAAAAAATGCCCTTATGAAAGATTAGGGACAAACATCAGATAAAAATATCCACATAATCTTTACTCTGCAACCATTAAATTTGTCCATGTTATTCACACTAATAGGCCATTCAATAGAGTTAGAGCATATGATGGAAGAGATATATGTTACCATGGCACCAAGATCATGGTATAAGTACTATGTAGCATAGTTGTGGATATATGTAGATTAGTCAAATAATAAACTTTAGTGGATTGGGAAGAGAATTTATGAGAATGAATTGAAATGATGAATGTGGAATACATTGGACTTGTCACATTCATAGACAAATGAGGTTTTCTATTAAGAGATCCTACATGAAACAAAAATTTATGAGAAGGATTACCAGTTTTGAAATTACCTTGAATAATGCCATTATTCACTTTTTTATTTTCCAATTTGATTAGTTGCTTATCCATTCATTTTTTAACATTGAGTTTCCTTTCTTGTGACATTTTGAACAGTTTATCTCTTCCTCTATCATTAACCCTAAAACATTTAGTGATTTCAACTAAGAAATGACTTAGATTGTAATGGTTTTTACTAATCCAAATTAAGGATTCAAATAGCGGGACGACACACCAATTGTTAGTAACTAGTGTATTATAATAAAACCAAACTTTTTTATACTGAATTGTCACAACTTTGCAAGAATAGCAAACAAAACTTTATTTTCAGACAATAAGAGAGTTTATAAAAAGAAATCAATTTTTGTTGAAGAGATATCAACTATCCACTTTGAATTACAATAGGGAATGCTCTTATTTTTTTGTTAATAAAACTAATAATAACAAAAATATTTAAAGTTAAACAAAGCTAATAACATTTATTCAACATGCATAAGCATGCGAGTAGGGCAAATTCTAAGAATAAGAGATTTACTAGAAGAATAATTGTTAATAATAGCCAGTCATGGTGGGGCACCTTATTGGGGTCTTTTTTTGGGGTATTCTCTACTTTTGACTATAATATCTTTCTAAAAAGTTTGACTCACAAACTAGAAGCTGACATTGCTAAAGCAACATGGTGAGGCTTTCTAAACTCTAATAAAATGCATTGAAGGCCTCCAAAACTACCATTTATGTTGCACTAAATTATTTTGAAAAATATTAAATTTTATAAAATAAACCATTAATATTATCTAGTGGCCCCGAGTCATCGTCAATATCATTCATCCCCCCTTGAGAAGCAGTGGATCCCATTATGTCCTGGTCTTTAACCAAATGTGGAAATTTCTGTTGAATTTAATTCCTAATTAGACACTTTTCTTGGTGAGCAAACTATGTTGCCTTGATTACTCAATATAAGGAAATTTGTTGATTTTTGGTATTTTTTACCACTATATCTATGATGATCAATAGTGAATGTCATTGAATAATGTGTATTTAACAATGTGACTTGTAACTATTCAATAATATCTGAAGTGTCCAGGGGAGGTGAAAACTATAATTGGGGTAGTTTCAAACTGAACATTAGATGTAACCCAATATAAGGTGGAAATCTTAGCTCAAAGGCATTAGTGCTTGCTTACTTGATGATTGTGTAGGGCTTGTATTGGAGAGGTTTGAGTTTCTTGTTTGGTCCCATGCTTGATCATTTGATATAGGGGATTTCATTGATGTTTGGTATTTTTTTACCACTATATATATGATTGGATCAATAATGAATGGTGTTCAACAATAAAGATTTAATTGTGATATGTAACTATTAAACAATATTTTAAGTGTTTAGGGGGGTAGAAATTCAGTTGGAATAATTCCACATTGAACAATATATGTAACCCAATAAAAAGTGAAAATCTTAGCTCAAAGGCATTAGTGATTACTTGTTTAATGATTGTGTAGGGCCCGTATCAAAGAGGTTTGAGTTTTTTATTTTGACCTTTCAAAAATTCTTTCCGTAAATGTAGTCATACCTTATCACCAACCTAGAATTGGCAAAGGACTTAATGTTGGTCATGGTGTTGCTTGTACTTCTAAATACTTTTTTTTAGGATTTTATGCACCTAATTTAATATTTACTAAATTTGGTCAATAAATCAAGTGGCCTTGTAAGATTATTTTTATGCATGGTGAGATCCTTCCTCCAATACAATAGAAAAATCCACATTAATGGGGGCCATTGACTAAAATTCAACACAAACCCATAAAGGGATATGTCATGTGGAACCATGGAGGGATCAATTTTAACTATGTTGGATGTATGTTAAAATATCATACCATGTCCGTGGGTTTTTTAGTTATACATATGAAGTAGATGCACCATCATATGGTCAACCACATTTGTCTAGCCATATTTATGTGGATGATTAGAGGTGGACTTGGATAGCTTGGTGTACATCATGGACCATAATGTATTTCAAAATATGTTAAGAAACTTATTATCCTTATCAGACACAATGGTTTAAGGTAATTTGAAGTGGACCCACATGTTCAAATTAGAGCCTCGCACTGTCTTCATATTTGATCCCCTTTAAATAAGGCATAAACATTGTCATCTTGAAAAACCTATCAACCACAAAAGAGACAAAATCATGACCACACCTAGTCATGGCAACATTTACATGAAATCTATGAACACTAACTCCCAATGTCGATTGAGAATTGGTAGAGGTTGTTTTACCTTCTTTTGGATTAATGCGATCTAATAAGATAAAAAATTTGAACTATTTAGGTTGTATAATATATGATAATAATACACAAATCTAATTTTTACAACAAAGCATGATGGAACATTTGAAATTTATTAATTATGGAAAGCACTAAAAGGAATAAAATTCTTATCTTTTTTTGGGTTTGTGGATGTTTGAAATTGAATACATGTGACTAAAATAACTGTAAATGGACCAAGAGATACTCAAATCAAGAAATTTTTTGTTTGGTTCCACCTAGATGAGCCTATCAACATTTGGATGCCTATGTCAGATAAATGTGTATGTTTCTATTGAATTTATCCTTGTAGGTCACGCCTTCCTATTTTAGAACAAGTCACCGTGCTTACTTGTAAACCATCTCTTTGTGTGATATCACTCACTCACTATGTTCACAGAATCCAAAATCATCTCTTTCACTTAAAAACCTTAGTTCCAATTCTAACACTAGCTAATCCCAACCACTCAAATAAATGGTTAAGTAGTGATTACATATCCAATCTAACACCAGGGCAACTTGTAAAAATTAAGAAGAGTGATTGATTATCTAAGTCTCCCCCAACCACTCCCAAATAAACTCTTTGTAACCACTCCCCAATAAATTTAAGTAGTGATTACATACCCAATAATTTGATGAGGGAAATCAAATCTCACATAATTTTTCCATTTCAGTGAATGTGTACAATCGTGATCCATTAGTATCAATGCATCATGCAATCTAAATTTCAACACTTGATAATGGTAGTCCCCCTCAATGTGCAAGTGATAAAATAAAATTTCTTAGTGCTTTCTTGATGAATGATAGATAGGGAAATATGTTTAAACCTATTTTATATTTATAAATGACTCTTTAGGTAACCACTCCCAAATAAATGGTTAAGTAGTGATTACATATCCAATACTTTGATGAGGGAAATCAAATCTCACATAATTTTTCCATTTTAGTGAATGTGTGCAATCGTGATCCATTAGTATCAATGCATCACATAATCTAACTTTAGACACTTGATAATGGTAAACATGAATTGCATTAGGTGCTTCAAACTTGGCTAAGGCCTACTCCTTGTGAATGATTTGTGATTTGGTAATTTCAGGGTAGTCCCCCTCAATGTGCAAGTGATAGAATAAACTTGCTTAGTTCTTTCTTGATGAATGATAGATAGGGAAATATGTTTAAACCTATTTTATATTTATAAATGACTCTTTAGGTAAATTTTCATGCCAATGACATGTTGAATGTATAGGTTGACCCATAAATATGATTTAAATTTGAAAAATGATAACTTATTGGCATGGGAATAGGTCTGTTAGAGTTGGATGCTTGCAGAATCTTGAAGTTTTATGAGTTCTAACAGACCTCATTTGGAACACAGGCACTATGATCTAATGATTAGGAGAAAATATAAGTATGATAATAAGCAAGTTAGGAAAAAACAAAGGAATTCATGTACGTGACTAATAACAAATCAAGAAGGACAGGGCCATAGAAGGCAAGTGGATAAGAGAGAATGATGTGATGATCCATATATGTATGCACAAGTCATGTAAGGTAAGGATACATCAACACTTACATTACTAAGTGTCTAATACCATATTTTAAAATCTAAAAATTCCCATCTTTTATTCTAGTATTGAAATTAAAATAATGTTAGAATAAAAAATAAAGAAATGTACCTTAGTGTGTAAACACACTACTTTGGGGAGAAGACTCCAAATGTTCAAATGTTATTCAATGCAAACTTGAAATTAAGATGTAAGAATAAATTTAAATATATGAAATGAAATATAAATTGAATTAAATTAATAAATCTTTTGAAATTTGAAGAACAATGAAGGAATACACCTGTAAGTTGGTGAATTGTGTTGCCCTTTGAAATTTTGGAAATGTGCTTCCTTTTGAAGCATTAGCAATTAGGGGTGATCATTACCAAATTGATAATGTCATGGATTGATTATGTCATAGTAAAATTTCAATTATTTAAACTGTGGGTTTGGAAAATAAATGCCCCCACCCTCATGAAGAGGGATTAGTGTTAGGCCATTGAATGATGTAGAACCTCAACCACATTACTTATTTAATTGATCTTTAACCTCAAGATGGAAGGGGTAATATATATTATCTCATGTAAGGGTGAGTCAACCATTGTAGACAAAATTATATATTCAAAATGTTACCTTCAATATCAATAATGTCACGTCAATGCCAACTTTAAGAATAGAAAAACTGAAATTGTACATGCATGAATAATGTTCATACCCAATAATTTGATCAAATGTCACAATATGATATATAATGTCATAAAATATATATGCCACTATGTTTGAAACTCAAAATATTAGGAAATATTTTCACTTATGTTCTTGTAAAAAGTTTGCATATCAATAAATATCTGTATCATAAATTAAACCAAATTAATAATCTATAATTTCTAAATTATATAATATACCCCAAAATATGACTTATTTATGTATGGAGGATTGAATATGTATGAAAAACCCACTAATATGCTCCCTTTTAAGGTGAATAATATAGTCTACTATTTACTCATCTCAAAATAAAATAGTTAACTAAATCATGTTTTATATAAAAATGTAAGTATTTAGAAGCATGTACCAACATATGAAGAATATGTCATCATAATATGAATAGATCATCAAAGCATATACGAAATGTGTATCCTAAGGAAAAAAAAATTCATGTTAAGATAGATATATCAATTAATCACGTATTAGTATCATCACAAATATAAACACTAAATAATATCCTATGCAAAAACGTGCATGCTATGGATCATGACACCACACACAAGAAGGAAGGTTTGTGATATGAACCACGACACCACAAACTCAATAGATAATTATATATCTATTAACTAATAAACACATAAGGCCATGTCCATGATACATACAATAAAGCACATGCAATAGCTATCAATGTACACACTAGGAAAGAGCCACACACAATGGATAATCAAATGTCACACAAGGCAACAACCACACAAAGAAAAATTCATACAATGAGATAGCCAAGAAAAAAAGTCATGCAGTAAGGCAAGCACTAAAGAAAGATTCATACAATAATATAGTCAATCAAGTGAAAAGTCCCATAAGAATACAAATGACAAATAAAAAAGAGTGATAGAATAATATATTGAATCAAGAGAATCTCATAAAGGAAGAAGGCAAGGGCCCTAAGAAAGAGGCAAATAATGATTAAACTCAATCAATAAAAAATAATACACTAAGACAAGAGCCACACAAAGCACAATCAATTATTAGCTTAGATAAAATGGAATAGCATCAATGAAGCATATAACAAGTCAAGCTAGTCTACATCATTAATCTTTACCAATGCCACTACTATAAGAAAATAACATATCCATGGAATGTAACACTATAAAAATAATATAAGCAAGATTAAAGCATGTGTAATCAATCAATATAACTCAACATTGTAAATGAAAATGTCATATAAAGATATAACCTGTAACAATGTAACTTACTAAATGAGATGCCCCCATATATTAGCATGACCCCTGGGTATAATAATATCCTACATTTACAGATACATGTATCATGTTTAACCTATATGCCTTGCATCTACATATCCATGTATCATATATACCCTGTATGGCCTACATCTCACTTATATATACTATAAAATGTATCTACATATGAATAAGAATATGTAGTCTACCAAATACGTGATAAATAACATAAATTTATAATCCAAATTAGCAAACATGTCATAGTTAGGTCCTTTTTTTTTTTTTGAATATTTTTATTTGTGTATCATCACAATATTTTTGTTATATAAGATTATAACCAACTACCCCATCATGGAGATGATCGTATTTAGGTCTTGTATAAAACATGGGAATGGTCACCTATTGCGATCAAGTAACACCATATATATATTAATCTAAATATAAGAAATAATATCATGTTTTAATGTATCCATCATAATCATCATGAGCCATAGGATTATGTATGAGGATTAGCTCTAGTGGGAATTCAATATCTTATTGATTGTATTGTATAGCAAAATCATGTGCTTGTATTCATTATGGATCACGAGGAACTATCTGTAACACTAATTTAAGATGTCATGGAGTATATTATGGTTGTTGTGAGTCCTGAATAAACCTATGATGTAATGGGAATTGAAGGACAGGTAATATAGGAAGGTCAACTACCTTCCTCTAAACTATCTTCATAGAATGAAATTGAATATGTTGTATAACTAAATGTGGTGGTAGTGAGGGTTGAGGATTAAATGCTTCTAATTGAATAGGATACTAGTATGGAGTAATCAAAATAATTACCACCCTATTTACAAATATATACATGACACATATATGTACTGAGGATGGTACTACATATAACTTATATATCCAAGGACATCCTAACAACATGTCAAATGCTCTTGTACTTGGTAAAATTAGGAGTGGATTAGTAATTACTATAGGGCCCACCTTAGGTGGTAATAATACTCCTTAAAGTGTTATATCTTTTTCTATCAAATTCTTTAGCTATCTTGGTTGTATCTATCTAATACTTTAACTATATCAGTTGTATACATCAAATACTCATTTATATCCAAGACTAGTAAGTAGTGTCATGGTGAAAATGTTTTCACTCAAACCATTGTCTCCCATGAAAATATGTATACATTGTGAATGAATGTATGCATGAACAACATAATGAGTTTTAACCAAAATAATTTTCCATAATGTCATTTTCATTAAATGTAATCGTATTTCATTTTATAGTTATGCTTTTAAGTGTACCAATAATACCTTCCAAGGATGCTCATATGTTTATAGAGGAGGATATGCACTTTAAGCCATATTCACCTCAAGATTAGTCTTATCTTCCATTATCCCATGGTTGGAAAAAGGATTGAAAAATATTTAATTTTTTTCATTTCCATTAGGTTGTGATTATGAATCATTCATAGGTGGTTGATCTCAATAGTGTTATCTTCAATGAGATCTTGAATATTATGTCTTGTAGAGAAACATTTATTTGTATAATGTCCCTCACATCTATGGTATTCATAATATGCATTAACATCATGTCCCTTAGGTATAGGCCTACACATATCAACCTCCTTTGGTGGAAGGAAAGATATAAGTTTGCACTCAATTCATTTTTTCAAGAGCTTATGAGAAAGTTTAGGTAATCATGAAAATTGTCTCCTTGGTTAATTGGATAAGACAATCCAATTAGTAGGTTGTGACATTGCATTAACTATTAATTTTATATCATTATTAGTATCATTTTTTTGGCTTTATAACTTGGTTTACTTTGAAACTTTGCAGTTGAAGTAGTTGGAAGATTAACCACATGCTTTAGCTTATTCAAAGATACGAGCTTGACTTCTCAATCTCTAATTGTACAACATAACTCATGAAATGATTAAAATATTTTGAACATAATAAAATCATGGAGAGGGGCAAGCAGATTTTTTTTGAATGTATCTTAGAAACCATGATTTCTTATCAAAGAACATAATCATTGATTGGTTCATTGATCACTGCTTAAGTTTTACAATTTGAACATAAGATAAATTCTCATTGATATTGATTGAAAAATATGCCTAAAAATTGATTGGCCAAAGGATTGAATACCTTAACTGATTGGAATGGGAGGTCATATAACTAATGAAATGAATAGTCCTTAATGTTTCATAAAAATAAAATGCCAGTAGAGTCATAGTCTAAACATGTTGTATAAAAATCTCTTGGGTGTTGCTCTAGATCATGTATACCATCATATAATGTAAGCTTAGAAATGAAAAAACCTATAGCTAATGGATAATATAAAATATGTAGGTCTAATGGATGATTAATAAATGCATGATAATCTATTGAATGGCTCACTTTTAAAGCACCTGCTCTAACTAAAACATCTTAGCATGTAGATCTATAAATTTTTGCATAATGGATTGTGCAATAAGCATGGATGATGATTTCAAATGATTGGTGATCTTAGGATGTACATATTTTTTTTGTATAGGGATATTCATCAAAATATTTGAAAATATTGTGTTTCTCCCATTTCTTGGGTGGACATAACATGTGTAACCATAAGTACATCCCTATACAAAAAAAATATGTACATCCTAAGATCACCAATCATTTGAAATCATCATCCATGCTTATTGCACAATCCATTATGCAAAAATTTATAGATCTACATGCTAAGATGTTTTAGTTAGAGCAGGTGCTTTAAAAGTGAGCCATTCAATAGATTATCATGCATTTATTAATCATCCATTAGACCTACATATTTTATATTATCCATTAGCTATAGGTTTTTTCATTTCTAAGCTTACATTATATGATGGTATACATGATCTAGAGCAACACCCAAGAGATTTTTATACAACATGTTTAGACTATGACTCTACTGGCATTTTATTTTTATGAAACATTAAGGACTATTCATTTCATTAGTTATATGACCTCCCATTCCAATCAGTTAAGGTATTCAATCCTTTGGCCAATCAATTTTTAGGCATATTTTTCAATCAATATCAATGAGAATTTATCTTATGTTCAAATTGTAAAACTTAAGCAGTGATCAATGAACCAATCAATGATTATGTTCTTTGATAAGAAATCATGGTTTCTAAGATACATTCAAAAAAAATCTGCTTGCCCCTCTCCATGATTTTATTATGTTCAAAATATTTTAATCATTTCATGAGTTATGTTGTACAATTAGAGATTGAGAAGTCAAGCTCGTATCTTTGAATAAGCTAAAGCATGTGGTTAATCTTCCAACTACTTCAACTGCAAAGTTTCAAAGTAAACCAAGTTATAAAGCCAAAAAAATGATACTAATAATGATATAAAATTAATAGTTAATGCAATGTCACAACCTACTAATTGGATTGTCTTATCCAATTAACCAAGGAGACAATTTTCATGATTACCTAAACTTTCTCATAAGCTCTTGAAAAAATGAATTGAGTGCAAACTTATATCTTTCCTTCCACCAAAGGAGGTTGATATGTGTAGGCCTATACCTAAGGGACATGATGTTAATGCATATTATGAATACCATAGATGTGAGGGACATTATACAAATAAATGTTTCTCTACAAGACATAATATTCAAGATCTCATTGAAGATAACACTATTGAGATCAACCACCTATGAATGATTCATAATCACAACCTAATGGAAATGAAAAAAATTAAATATTTTTCAATCCTTTTTCCAACCATGGGATAATGGAAGATAAGACTAATCTTGAGGTGAATATGACTTAAATTGCATAGGCTCCTATATAAACATATGAGCATCCTTGGAAGGTATTGTTGGTACACTTACAAGCATACCTATAAAATGAAATACGATTACATTTAATGACAATGACATTATGGAAAATTATTTTGGTTACAACTCATTATTTGTTCGTGCATCATTCATTAATAATGTATACATATTTTCATGGTAGACAATGGTTCGAGTGAAAACATTTTCACCATGACACTACTTACTAGTCTTGGATATACATGAGGATTTGATGTATACAACTGATATAGTTAAAGGATTAAATAGATACAACCAAGATAGATAAAGTATCTGACATAAATAGATATAACACTTTAAGGAGTATTTTGTTACCACCTAAGGTGGGCCCTATAGTAATTACTAATCCACTCCTAGTTTTACTAAGTACAAGAGCATTTGACATGTTGTTAGGATATCCTTGGATATATAACTTATATGTAGTACCATCTTTAGTACATATATGTGTCATGTATATAAATGTAAATAGGGTGGTAACAATTATGATTATTCCATAATAGAATCATATTCAATGAGAGGCATTTAATCCTTGACCCTCACTACCACCACATTCAGTTATACAACTTATTCAATTTCATTCTATGAAGATAGTTCAGAGGAAGGTAGTTGACCTTCCTAGATGACCAACGCTTCATTACCCATTACATCATAGGTTCATTCAGGACTCATGACAACCATAATCTACTCCATGACATCTTAAACTAGTGTTAAAGATAGTTCTTCATGATCCATAATGAATACAAATGATTTTGCTATACAATATATTCAATAAGATATTGAATTCCCACTAGGGGTAATCCTCATACATGATCCTATGGTTCATGATGATTATGATTGATACATTAAAACATGATATTATTTCTTAGATTTAGATTAAGATATATATGGCATTACTTGCTCACAATAGGTGACCTTTCCCATGTTTTATACAAGACCTAAATATGATCATCTCCATGATGGGGTAGTTGATTATAATTTTACATAACAAAAATATTGTGAAAATACACAAAAATTAAAATATTCAAAAAATAAAAAAACAGGACCTAAGTATGACATGTTTGCTGATTTACATTATAAATTTATATGTTATTTATCACATATTTGGTAAAATACATATTATTATTCATATAAAAATACATTTTATAGTATATATGAGTGAGATGTAGGTCATACAGGGTATATATGATACATGGATATATAGATGCAAGGCATATAGGCTAAACATGATAAATGTATCCATAAATGTAGGATATTATTATACCCAGGGGTCATGCTAATATTGGGGGCATCTCATTTAGTAAGTTACATTGTTATAGGTTATATCTTTCTATGACATTTTCATTTATAATGTTGAGTTATATTGATTGATTACACATGCCTTACTCTTGCTTATATTATTTTTATAGTGTTACATTTCATGGATATGTTATTTTCTTATATAGTGACATTGACAAAGATTAATGATGTAGACTAGCTTGATTTATTATATGCTTCATTGAAGTTATTCCATATTATCTAAGCTAATCATTGATTGTGCTTTGTGTGGCTCTTGTCTTAGTGTATTATTTTTTATTGATTGAGTTTAATCATTATTTGCCTCTTTCTTAGGGCCCTTGCCTTCTTCCTTTATGAGATTCTCTTGATTCAATATATTATTCTATCACTCTTTTTTATTTGTCATTTGTATTCTTATGGGACTTTTCACTTGATTGACTAAATTATTGTACGAATCTTTCTTTAGTTCTTGCCTTACTGCATGACTTTTTTTCTTGGTTATATCATTGTATTAATTTTTCTTTGTGTGGTTTTTACCTTGTGTGACATTTGATTATCCATTGTGTATGGCTCTTTCCTAGTGTAACATTGAGAGCTATTGCATGTGCTTTATTGTGTGTATCATGGCCATGACCTTATGTGTTTATGAGTGAATAAATATATAATTATATATTGAGTTTGTGGTGTCATATTTCATATCACAAACCTTCCTTCTCATGTGTGGTGTCATGATCCATATCATGCACCTTTTTGCATAGGTTATTATTTAGTGTTTATATTTCTGATGATACTACTACGTGATTTATTGATATATTTATCTTAACATGATTTTTTTTTGCATTAGGATACACATTTAATATATTATTTTATGATCTATTCATACTATGATGACATATTCTTCATATGTTGATACATGCTTCTAAATGCTTACATTTTTCTATACAACATGATTTAGTTAACTATTTTATTTTGAGATAAGTAAATAGTAGACTATATTATTCACCTTAAAATGGAGAATATTAGTGGATTTTTCATACATATTCAATCCTCCATACATAAATAAGTCATATTTTGGGGTATATTATATAATTTAGAAATTATAGATTATTAATTTGGTTTAATTTATGATACAGATATTTATTGATATGCAAACTTTTTACAAGAACATAAGTGAAAATATTTCCTAATATTTTGAGTTTCAAACATAGTGGCATATATATTTTATGACATTATATATCATATTGTGACATTTGATCAAATTATTGGGTATGAACATTATTCATGCATGTACAATTTCAGTTTTTCTATTCTTAAAGTTGGCATTGACGTGACATTATTGATATTGAAGGTAACATTTTGAATATATAATTTTGTCTACAATGGTTGACTCACCCTTACATGAGATAATATATATTACCCCTTCCATCTTGAGGTTAAAGATCAATTAAATAAGTAATGTGGTTGAGGTTCTACATCATTCAATGGCCTAACACTAATCCCTCTTCATGAGGGTGGGGGCATTTATTTTCCAAACCCACAGTTTAAATAATTGAAATTTTACTATGACATAATCAATCCATGACATTATCAATTTGGTAATGATCACCCCCAATTGCTAATGCTTCAAAAGGAAGCACATTTCCAAAATTTCAAAGGGCAACACAATTCACCAACTTACAGGTGTATTCCTTCATTGTTCTTCAAATTTCAAAAGATTTATTAATTTAATTCAATTTATATTTCATTTCATATATGTAAATTTATTTTTACATTTTAATTTCAAGTTTGCATGAATAAATTTGAACACTTGGAGTCTTCTCCCCAAAGTAGTGTGTTTACACACTAAGGTACATTTCTTTATTTTTTATTCTAACATTATTTTACTTTCAATACTAGAATAAAAGGGGGGGATTTTTAGATGTTAAAATATGGTATTAGACACATATTAATGTAAGTTTTGACCTATCCTTACCTTACATGACTTGTGCATACACATATGGATCATCACATCATTCTCTCCCATCTACTTGACTTTTATGGCCCTGACCTTCTCGATTTTTTAGTAGTCACCTACATGAATTCCTTTGTTTTTTCCTAACTTGATTATTATAATACTTATATTTTATCCTAATAATTAGATCATAGTTCCTATGTTCTAAATGAGGTCGTTAGAACTCATAAAACTTTAAGATTTTGTAGGCATCCAACTCTGACAGACCTATTCCCATGCTAATAAGCAATCATTTTTCAAATTTAAATCATATTTATGGGTCAACCTATACATTAAACATGTCATTGGCATGAAAATTTACCTAAAGAGTCATTTATAAATATAAAATAGGTTTAAACATATTTCCCTATCTATCATTCATCAAGAAAGAACTAAGCAAGTTTATTCTATCACTTGCACATTGAGGGGGACTACCCTGAAATTACCAAATCACAAATCATTCACAAGGAGTAGGCCTTAGCCAAGTTTGAAGCACCTAATGCAATTCATGTTTACCATTATCAAGTGTCTAAAGTTAGATTATGTGATGCATTGATACTAATGGATCACGATTGCACACATTCACTAAAATGGAAAAATTATGTGAGATTTGATTTCCCTCATCAAAGTATTGGATATGTAATCACTACTTAACCATTTATTTGGGAGTGGTTACCTAAAGAGTCATTTATAAATATAAAATAGGTTTAAACATATTTCCCTATCTATCATTCATCAAGAAAGCACTAAGAAATTTTATTTTATCACTTGCACATTGAGGGGGACTACCCTAAAATTACCAAATCACAAATCATTCACAAGGAGTAGGCCTTAGCCAAGTTTGAAGCACCTAATGCAATTCATGTTTACCATTATCAAGTGTCTAAAGTTAGATTATGTGATGCATTGATACTAATGGATCACGATTGCACACATTCACTAAAATGGAAAAATTATGTGAGATTTGATTTCCCTCATCAAAGTATTGGATATGTAATCACTACTTAACCATTTATTGGGGAGTGGTTACCTAAAGAGTCATTTATAAATATAAAATAGGTTTAAACATATTTCCCTATCTATCATTCATCAAGAAAGCACTAAGCAAGTTTATTTTATCACTTGCACATTGAGGGAGACTACCCTAAAATTACCAAATCACAAATCATTCACAAGGAGTAGGCCTTAGCCAAGTTTGAAGCACCTAATGCAATTCATTTTTATGATTATCAAGTGTCTAAAGTTAGATTATGTGATGCATTGATACTAATGGATCATGATTGCACACATTCACTAAAATGGAAAAATTATGTGAGATTTGATTTCCCTCATCAAAGTATTGGATATGTAATCACTACTTAACCATTTATTTGGGAGTGGTTGGGATTAGCTCATTCATCACTCTTCTTAATTTTTATAATTTTCCCTAGTGTTAGAATTGGAACTAAGGTTTTTAAGTGAAAGAGATGATTTTGGATTCTGTAAACATAGTGAGCGAGTGATATCACACAAAGAGATGGTTTACAAGTAGGCATAGTGACTTATTCTAAAATAGAAAGTCACAACCTACAAGGATAAATTTAGTAGAAACATACACATTTATCTGACATAGGCATCCAAATGTGATAGGCTCATCTAGATGGAACCAAACATACAATTTCTTGATTTGAGTAGCTCTTGGTCCATTTACAGTTCTTTTAGTCACATGTATTCAGTCTTAAACATGCACAAACCCAGAACAAGATAAGAATTTTAATCCTTTTAGTGCTTTCCATAATTATTAAATTTCAAATTTTCAATCATGCTTTATTGTAATAATTATATTTGTGTACTATTTTCATATATTTTAAAACCTAAATAGCTCAAAAGTTTTATCTTATTAGATCGCATTAATCTAAAAGAAGTTAAAACAACCTCTACCAATTCTCTATCGACCTTGGGTGTCAGTCTTCATGGATTTCATGTCAATATTTCCATGACAAGGTGTGGTCATGATTGTGTCTCTATTGTAGTTGATATTTTTTCTAAGATGACAATGTTTATGCCTTATACAAAGGGGATCAAATCTGAAGACACTACGAGGTTCTACTTTGAACATGTGGGTCCACTTCAAATTACCATAAGCCATTGCATTTGATAAGGATAATAAGTTTATTAACATATTTTGATCTACATTATGGTCCATGATGTACATCAAGCTATTCAAGTCCACATCTAATCATCCACATAAATATGGCCAAACAAAAGTGGTTGACCATATGATGGTGCATCTACTTCAGATGTATAACTAAAAAAACCCATAGACATGGGATGATATTTTAACATACATCCAACATAGTTAAAATTGATCCCTCCATGGTTCCACATGACATATCCCTTTATGGGTTTGTGTTGAATTTCAGTCAATGGCCCCCATTAATGTGGCTTTTTCTATTGTATTGGAGGAAGGATCTCACCATGCACAAAAAGAATCTTACAAGGCCACTTGATTTATTGACCAAATTTAGTAAATCTTAAATCAGGTGCATAAAGTCTTAAAAAAAAGTATTTAGAAGTACAAGCAATACCATGACCAACATTAAGTCCTTTACCAATTTTAGGTTGGTGATAAGGTATGACTACATTTATCAAAAGAATGTTTGAAGGGCCAAACTAAGAAACTCAAAACTCTTTGATATGGGCCCTACACAATCATCAAGCAAGTAATCACTAATGCCTTTGAGCTAAGATTTTCACTTTTTATTGGGTTACATACTATGTTTAATGTGGAATAATTCCAACCAAAATTTCCACCCCACTAAACACTTAAAATATTGTTGAATAGTTGTAGGTCACAATTAAATATTTATTGTAGAACACCATTCATTATTGATCCAATCATAGATACAGTGGTAAGAAAATACCAGACATCAACAAACTCCCCTATATCAAATGATCAAGCATGGGACCAAACAAGAAACTCAAACCTCTCCAATACAAGCCCTATACGATCATCAAGAAAGTAAACACTAATTCTTTTAAGCTAAGCTTTCCAACTTATATTAGGTTACATCTAATGTTCAATTTGGAACTGCCCCAATTATATTTTTCACCTCCTTTGGACACTTCAAATATTGTTGAATAGTTGCAGGTCACATTATTCAATGACATTCACTGTTGATCATCATAGATATTGTGGTAAAAAATACCAAACATCAACAAATTCCCTTATATTGAGTGATCAAGGCAAGCCAATTTGCTCACTAAGGAAAGTGTCTAACTAGGAATTAGATTTAACAAAAATTTCCACATTTGGTTAAAGACCAGGACATAATGGGAGCCATTGCTTCTCAAGGGGGGATGAATGATCCTGATGATGACTCGGGGCCACTAGATAAGAGTAATGGTTTATTTTCTAAAATTTAAGCTTTTTCAAAATAATCAAGCACAACATAAATGGTAGTTTTGGAGGCCTTCAATGCATTTTCTTAGAGTTCAAAAAGCCTCATCATGTTGCTTTAGCAATGTCAACTTCTAGTTTATGAGCCAAAATTTCTAGAAAGTTATAGTCAAAATTAAATAATACCCCCAAAAAATGACCCCGATAAGGTGTCCCAACATGACTGGCTATTATTAACAATTCTTCTTCTAGTAAATCTCTTATTCTTAGAATGTGTCCTACTCTCATGCTTATGCATGTTAAATGAATGTTATTAGCTTTGTTTAACTTTAAAATATTTTATTATTATTAATTTTTTAACTAAAAAAAGGGCATGCCCTATTGTAATTTAAAGTGGATAGTTGATATCTCTTCAACAAAGATTGCTTTATTTTTAAAAACTCTCTTATTATCTAAAAATAAAGTTTTATTTGCTATTATTTCAAAGTTGTGACAATTCAGTATAAAAAAGTTTGGTTTTCTTATAATACACTAGTTCCTAATAGTTGGTGTGTTGTCCCCTATTTGAATCCTTAATTTGGATTAGTAAAAACCATTGCAATCTAACTCATTTATTAGTTGAAATCACTAAATGTTTCGGGGTTAACGATAGAGGAAGAGATAACTTGTTCAAAATGTCACAAGAAAGGAAACTCAGTGCTCAAAAATGAATGGATAAGCAACTAATCAAATTGGACAATAAAAAAGTGAGCAATTGCATTATTCAAGGTAATTTCAAAACTAGTAATCTGTGTCATCCATTTTTGTTCTGTGGAGGATCTCCTAATAGAAAACCTCATTTGTCTATAAATGTGACAAGTCCAATGTATTCCACATGCATCATTTCAACTCATTCTCATAAATTATCTTCCCAATCCACTAAAGTTTATTATTTCACTGATCTACATATATCCACGACTATACTACATAGTACTTATACCATGATCTTGGTGCCATGGTAACATATATCTCTTCCATCATATACTCTGACTCTACTAAATGGCCTATTAGTGTGAATAGCATGGACAAATTTAATGGTTGAAGAATATAGATTATGTGGATATTTTTTCTCTGATGTTTGTCCCTAATCTCTTATAAGGGCATTTTTTTTCCAATTGATTAAACAATAGTTGGTTGGTCCTTATTCATGAAACACAAATGAGAGACCCTTCCTAGGGGTACTTCTACAATCTAAGAGTACCAATATATATTTTTTAATTACCAATCAACTATTGAACCACAATCATCAAATAAAAGTTAAACTACAACCTTCAAAAATAATAATAATAATAACTTATTGTAAATAGCATATTAACGAAACATAAGAACAAGGCCTAATTATCTAGAGTGAGTGTGTGATTTGAATTGAATGAGATGTAAATTTGAAGATATAAATAAAGTATTATAGACCATCAGGAGGGTATTTGAAAAAAAAGTTGACTTTTAAATGGCATATTTGAACTCTACGCTAAAATTAATGGGTGACATGGAAGATCCATGAATTGAAATCATCCTAATATGTACCTAATATCTTAAGTAAGCCATATGTTTTACCATAATGTTAACAACTAAGATTTTCATATGCAGCAAAGTATTTTGGACCTTAATATTAAATTAGTTAAATAAGGCATACAAGAGTGTTAAAAGTATTATTAGTCCAATTATAGAGATTTTAAACAGCTTGATATTACAAGTCCAACTATAATACCCTATATCTTTATACCTATCAACACATCATGGTATTGATATTTTCCCTCTTTTTAAAATTGCCACTAGTGAGAAGGGTACAGGGCCGGCACCACAAGATTTATCAATTTATTAATTTAATAAGTTAAATTTATATTTTTTTCTATTTTATAATATCAAAATTATTATTAAATTATCGAAAGGATTGTAATTCATCTATTTATATTGTCATGGTTACTATAATATTATGTGATTATTAAGTATTATATAATATATATTTATATATCTTTAATAAAAACATTTGGTCAATTGTTTTTATTATTGAAATTATTTTTTCGACATTTATACCCATATTTTACATTACATATAATAGATTATAATTGTTAAATAAGCATACATATAAATTTAAAATCTTTCTAAAGAATAATCTTGACCCTACTAAACAAAGTTATACTTTGATAAGTGACCTACAAATCATCATCCTCAATTACATTACAACCTTTCCATATAATTTTATATTTTATTATACCTTATTTTTTTCATAATCTAAAATGTGTCCACTAACCCTAAAATGTGCTCGCTGAACAACTTTCAATACTACAGGCATACCCATAACATCTTCAATAATGCCAATTCACTGATATTCTTTACAGTCTCATTCTTGAATGTTTGGATATCACTTTGGATATATTTCATAAAATGGCTTCATTGTTGTGACGAGGGCACTAGAGATCCAACAATGAAGTTAATGATACACTATTTTAGTGCATATAGTACATATATCTTCACTCTTCAATGCTTGGGTGATATATTCTTGGATCATAATGTAAAGAAGCAAAGCAATCCTATGTACAATCATAATGTAGAGAATCATAGCATATATATCTTCACTCTTTGAGCACTTGGGTGATATATTCATGGATTTTAATGTATTGATGGGTCATAATGTAGAGAATCAAAGCAATCCTATGCATAGTCATAAATGTAGATAAGCAGAGCAATCATATCCATAGTCGTAAATGTAGAGAAGCAAAAGAATCCTATGTAAAGAGGGATACAATAAAGGATTTTGGGGAAGTGGGTCATGTTTGAGACAAGGAAGCTGGGGAAGAAAGATGAGTATATACCTAAGATGAAATGATAAGCCTAAGATGACAATCAAAGTCCACAATTTAGCCACTGTGAGCTTGAAGGGAAAGTGTGCTTTATCCAATTTTCCTCACTCAATTCACTCTCTCCCTCACCCAACCTCCTTGTATGCTCAAGAGATTTAATTCCATACAACGCATGCAACACTTTACTTTAGACACTAGTCCCACATGACCACTGCTGGAAAAAACTTTTGTTGTCCTGTAATCTACAAGAAACTTCCTATTCCTCATACAATGAAAGCTCCCAATGAAATTAATAGGGATTCCCAATTGCTCAATGTCGATACTCTAAATAATACAGGACAATCCAACAAGCCAAATTTTACTATTGGTGATGAATATGGCAAAACAATCTCCACCTTAAGTAGAATTAGGACCATCTTTATTTGGCATTTTGTTCTATACTATAGATTGGATTTATAGGTCAATGGATTCAAAAAAAATTTTAAATCTCTCTGATTTTTTGTAGTTGAAGATTCTTATTGTTCAAACATATTTAATTTTTTTTTTTTTGGGAAATGAATGAATGAAAAGAATGAAAGATTTTAGTAACAACTATGAGACTAATAATATTTACAAGATCAAGACCTGCAACAAAGTTGTTTCGTGTTAACACAACCACTTCATATAAGGGTTGTCCTACTAATTTTGCAAAATTTATAATCCCTTCTCGATATTAACTTTTCTATTATGGATCTTAATTAGAAAACTAGATGTTTTATTTAACCTTGCCTCTTCAAACAAGTCACTTAAGTTGTCAACCTTCAAATTATCTTTATACTTAATACAAATATTGCTATAAACTACAAATTCTATAATTAAGTGACATTCTTATCTCCACTTCTTCCTTATCACAAAATAAATATTTCTCATTTTCCATTCTTCCTTGGGAATTGTTCACTTGTCAATTTTATACCTAATATGATGTGAGTTAGTCCTTAAATGTGCCATCAACATCTTTGATTTCTATTTTATTTCTACTCTTATGTATGAATTTTTTTCGTGATCCCATATGGGATTAAACTCTTTGATCTAGTTTATTTTCTTTCATCCTAGTTACTTTGTCCACATGGTTGTCCTGAGTTTCTCTCTTATATATTTTTTTATTTTTTCATTGGTGTTTAAACATTTTTGTACATTGATATCCCTTCTACTTATCCATTTATTATTTTATTTTATCCACATGTTTTTTTCTACTTAGCTCTTCTTCTATTATCATTTTGGGTCATCGATGATTCTCCATACTTTGTATCTTTATTAAACAACTTAATGTCTGAGTCATTGCCAATGCTTTCAGTAGAAAATTACATATTTAAGTTAACATAATCTCATATGAATTGAAGCTTTGATTTTGACATTTTTTGTGATTAAATGTTTTTGGATTCTCTATGTCTGTCTCCAATTTAGGTTATACATGATGTTGCCCCAAAATTCACATCCATATAGGACCACTGGTGTGATAAATAGGCTTAATAAAGTTCTCTTAGTTTTTCAATCCTATAATTTCGGAGTCATTTCCAATGCTTTCAATGGAAAATTACATATTTAAGTTAATATAATCTCATATGAATTGAAGCTTTGGTTTTGATATTTCTTATGATTAAATGTTTTTGAATTCTCTCTGTCTATCTCCAATTTAGATCAGACATATTGTTGCCCCAAAATTCATAACCATATAGGACCACTGGTGTGATAAGTAGGCTTAATAAAGTTCTCTTAGTTTTTAAATCCTATAATTTTATATACCAACACTTGTTTTGTAGTGAGTATAAGATCTTCCATCCCCCTTGAATTATTTTTGACTTGCGGGTCTCTAAACTAAGCTTGTTATGAAAGTCAAGCTCAAGATGCTTGTATTTTTCTACTACTTTTAGTGGGATTCCTTTGAAAAGGAACTTAATTTTTTTTTTTTCTCTGTAGAGAAAATATCATGACTATTATTTTTTTAATATTCACTTCCATTCATACCTCTTGGTAAAAAATCTCTAGAACATTTATATGCTCTCTAAAATTATGGATTATTTTTGCAATTTGAATAAGATCATCTGTATATAAAAGTAACTTTACAACATAATTAGTTAGGTGGACACCCCCTCCACCAACATTATCTATCCACTCATCTAATCTATTAATGTATATTCCAAACAATGTGGGAGATAGAGGACATCCTTGTTTGACTTCAATGTTGCTTGCAAAGCATTATGACATCCTTCACTTGTTCTAATGTTGGCTCTGACTTACTCATAAAGTCTATGCACTGACACTTTATACTCATTTTGAACTCCAATCTCTTCCATTATAATGTAAATTTTACTTCTAAAGACCATGTCAAATATTTTTTTGAAGTCAACAAAGAAACATAAAGCTTCTTCTCCCTAATTATCTCATACTTTTTCAATCAAGTGTCTAAGAGTGATCCAGTGGTTGATAGTAAAATGTTTCAACATAAACCATGCTTGAATTTTTTCCTTTTTACCCTCTTTTTCTACCCAACTACTAATTTTGTGCTCTATCATGCTACCAATTAGATTTTCGAGGAGGAGATTGACCATGATAGTTCTGTAGATGGATTATTGATATGCCCATTTTTATAGAGGAATAATGACACTAGTCACCCAATCTATTATGAAGCCTTTTTGAATGATATCATTGAATATGTTTTTGATGTGTAGTGTGAGGGTTTATAAACCCCATTTTAGATATTCAACTTGTATCCCATCTATGTCTTGCACCTTACCCCCTTGTAAGTCTCTTTATGCATTTTGAGATATCTTTTGTAGAAAAAAACATAGTTGTTGTGTTGATTATAGGAGGGTTATCTTTATCCTAAACTCTTTCATAAAATAGCTTTGTGTACTTTAATCATTTGGTATCTATCACATTGTTTTCTTTTTTGTTGCAATTCCTTCCAAAAACCTTTGGGATTATGTTTTCCAATAGCTTAATTATTTTCTCTTTGTGTTCTTGTCGCTTTCTTTTTTGACCAAATGATTCTTTCATAAGCCTTTTTATTTTATTTTGTCATTCCAAGTCTTCTCAAAGGTCTCTTTATCACTTTGAACTCTTCATCATACAATGAATTCATTAGAAAACTACTTGCATTTCCACTCTTAAATCTAATTTTTTTGCATGCATTTAGAGTCATCTGAATTAAGAAAATCAATATATTTTTGTTTACTAGATGGTTGTCCATAGATGAAATACTATTATTTGTTCCCTAAAAATGGTTTTCAAGGGTTTCTTTGAAGAGTTATCTATTCCCTTGAGTCATGATGATTCTATCTTGAAGAGGTCTCTTCCTTTATTTGTGGTGGTCTTATTCTCTCTGTTGATAATTTATGTGCATGTTGAACTTTACATAAATTGGATTGTGATCTGATTTCATCTCAATAAGGAAGTCCCCAACTTACAAATTCATTAATCTTGTGATAGAGATCTATGAAAAAATAACATAATCTGTCGTGCTTTGACCATTACAAGTTTTACAAGTATTGTTCCCTAAATTTGACCATGTTCTCATGTGATTGCATATAACCATGTCATACAAACTACATAGTCCTAATAGTTTAGATTCAAAATATGTAAATCATCCCTTTCCATCTTGTGATTTCTTTGCTTAATGTTGGTCTTCTTTTTCTTCTAACCATAATAGATTATTTCTCACTTCCCCTTCATTCCTCAAATTAAGAGCTTGGTTGTTTGTTGTCCATGCATTAAATTTCTATATTATCAAGACTTTTCCTACGGTGTTGAATGCTAAAATGTCACTTTTTAGAACTGCATAAGGGTCTTCATAATCTAACTTCCTATTATTATATGTTTTTGGGCCTCTTGGTACAAAATAAAAAGCATCAACCCTAATTGATAACTCATTTTATATTATTTTGAGCCATATGCACTGTTTATTTGGGTCTTCTTTCTCTGCTTTTATAATTTCACGTCATATTTCTTTGATTAGCATTATAACCCCTCCATGTCTCTTGATAATTTTCATCCTTTCATTCCAAAATAATATTTTATTATATCCTTCAAAATTTAGAATTTTACAGTGTTCATGTTCATGAGTTTTAGTAAGAATGATAATATTTTTTTCCTTTGCTATGGGCTCCAACCCAAGACCTCTTTTGAAATAATTGATAGATAATGTATATAGCAATGCACATGATGAATCTAGGTATGAATTTAATAATCAAAGCACATAATAGTGATCACATATCAATGTACACAACCTAGGTATTTACCGTGAAATTTTTTTAAAGAGGTAAAAAATTCATTAATGATGATTATTCAAATAATTAAGAAACTCAACTCCATACCCAATACAATTCTTCGACCTCTTACTTCTTCTCAGATAATATTTCATAAAAAATTTAGATTGAATATGACCAATAATTTCATATTTATAGGTTGATTTCGCAATAGAGGTAAAACCCTATTTATAATAAAATACTAATGGAGGTAACCATTGTACAAGTAATGGGTCCATCCATCTTGATAAAATAATTTAATTAAAATTTTGTAATAATTAAATGATTATAATTTTATTATTTATTATCACGTTATTTTCACTTCATGGTAATACATAATATATTATTATTTATTTAATTAATACCAAGGCTAAGGGTCAATAAGCTGACTCAGAATTAAATGTTTTAACACTCTTCCTTAATGTTAAGTGCAGATAAATGTCATAGTCACATTTAAAAATGGAATGATACAATGTACACAATTGAAATATTTAAAATCCTTAAACATGTAAAACATCATATTTTGAAACAAAATAAAAATTATAATTCATAAACTACTCGAAAATAAGTTTAGGCTAGTATGATTGTGAGACTGCATCTCATAGTTTATTTTGAATAATCATCTAAGGATATGTGGAGTCTTTTATAACATATGGACCTCCATTACAAAGTATGATTTTAATGTATTGGGTATAAAATTAAAATATCTATATGAAGTTTACAATAAAATAACTTTCACACAAAGTTTACAGTACTTTACAATTGAGAAGAAGAAACACATGACTGTTAAAAAGTGGCATTGTCATACACACTTCCCCTCAATGACAACTTTGAGAGGCCCAACATTGCATGAAACTACTAAAACTTGGTATCACCAAGTGGATTTATGAAGATATCTATTACTAGTTCATCTAAGATAGAACTGTAGATCTATATCACCATTGAAAACCTTTTCTTGGATATAATGCACATGAACTACAATATGTTTAGTTTTTTGGTGATACACACTACACAAAAATTAAACATATCCAAAAAAATATTTTTGATAGCATAATATGGTTAGCATCATAATAATGACATACATAAAAATATGAGATATTTTTCTATGATAAAATACATTTTAAAACAATCATGTTATATTTTAGGCAAACAAGTTCACTACTTTGATGACAAAATAAAAAATATATAAATTATTGTATGCAATTCATTATTGGACATCTCCAATATTGACAAGATGAATGTTCTCAACTATCGTGTGATGCACATACAATAATTTATTAATAATATGATACTAAGTTTAACCAAACATTGGATATCCTATTAACAATAACTCATTTTATCATTTGAATTTTATAAAAAAAAAATCAAGTTTAATATGCTTCAATAAAATATTGATGTATAACCTCTCATACATCAAATATGGATAATTTTAGCATGAAATGCCATCATCTAATCAAACAAATATGAGACTAAAATAAATAAGTTTACAGATGTATGATTAAAAATGCTTAGTAAAGTAAATGATGAAGAGTCAACAATACATACTTCATTTACACCTTGCATTTCTTAACATATCTTATTATCAAACGAAGCATATAAGGATGTTAGCATAAACAATCAAATGAAAATATTTAAGCAATTAAAACACAAAATATCCAAACTCATTGAGCATGATCTTCTTACCAAATGCAACAACTAAAACACGATTATTTTATCAAATTAAACATGATGTTATGTATATAATATATTTTAATGCTAACTGAATCAAAAATAATCATAATATCTATATATTTTCTCTGATATATCATCTAAGACAAATATATCTCTTACAATATAATTGTAATATGTTATTTTCAAGAATCAATGCTAAATCATTTTACTAACAAATACTATGTAAATGAGATACTATTGATATAGTTAATATCTTTAAAGTAACAATAAAATAGTTTTATCAAAACAAATGAAATGATATGTGCATAAATGTATTTTGGTGTAAAAAAAATATTAAACATGGATTTTATTCAAAATATGCACATTAGTAATCATGGCTTTGGCCTATAAAAATTTAAAAATATTTACAGATTCTAACATTGTTCTAGCCATTTCTATAATGGTGTAATTTTTCCTTTTAGCAATACCATTTTGCTAAGGAGAATCGGGAGTCGTTAATTCCCTTTAAATATTGCAACTAATATAAAAAGAATCAAAATATTTACTAATATATTCAACTTTATTATCAATTCTTAATCTCTTAATAGAAAAAGCAGATGCATTTTTAACTCTAACTTTAAATTTCTTAAATTTAGATAACATATCAGATTTTTTTAAATAAAAAAAGCTTGATTATTCTAGTGTAATCATCAATAAAAGTAAAAGAATACATATAACCATTAAGAGATACAACATCAAGAGGTCCTACAACATCACTATGAAACAATTATAAAGGATGTGAGGAATTCGCATCATGATTCTTGTGAAAGGGGTTAGTATGTTGCTTACTACATAAGCAATTTTTACAAGTTTTATGATGAGAGGGGATAGAAGGAAGTTCAACAATAAGATTATTTGTAGACATATCATGTAAACTTATAAAATTAGCATGTGTTAATCTTTTATGCTATAATTAAGATTCATTCTTACTATGCAATGAAAAAAATATAGAAGGAGAGAAGATATATAAATCACATTCTTGAACACCTTCAACAATCAAACAACTAAATTGATTTCTAATGGACCAACTATATTTAAGTAATATTACAATGAAATTATCATTTATAAGTTAAGAACAAGATAACAATTTTTTTTTTAAGCTTAGGTACATAGAAAATATAATTTTTAATAACAATATTTGAAAACTTTGTTTTTCCCTATTTAGTTGCTTTTAAAAATGAATTATCTCATGAGAATTCTTTCAGAGATATCTCTAGACTCATATATAATATTAAATAATTCATATGGTGTGATGCACCAATATCTCAAATCTACTCATTTTTATTTTAACCAAATAAAACAACATATAAAACAATAACATTCTGATCTTGATTGTTATTTTGATTAAATTTTGATTCTTTTGTTTGTTTTGATTAAATTTCTTCACTTTGTTATTTTTATAAGATTGATTGTTAATTTTATTTTTATTTTTATAATAGGTTTCCTTTCTATGATAAAATTTATCACATAGATTGTAATTTTCATTAAAATTATGTGTAAGATTCTTATTACCAGATTTTTTTTCTCGTTTGAGTCAGAAGCAGAATTAGGGTTAAATTTTTTATTCTTATTATTATTATCAAAAATAATATTTAAGGTGAAAAGTGCTTGAGTGACATTCTCTTTAAAATTAAAATTGGTCATAATTGATTTTTTTGAATCAGGGGAGTAGATAAGGTGGTAAGGTTAAGAATATCTTGCTCAATTTGATATTTAAAATTCAAAATTGAAATAAAATTTTTAAAATTTTCATGAATATTTAATTGAATAATAAAATAAAGTAATTGATCATGAATTAAATTATAATTACATCCATCTAACTGAGCTTTAATATTTTTAATTTTAGCAAGAAAGTTAATAACTTTATCATCACCTTTCATAGGTATAGTTAGCAATTCAATGTTAACTTAATAATTTTTGAGAGATGAGTGCCCTCGTGCATTGATTCAAAGAATTTTTAAGTATTATTAAAATACTCCTAATTACTAATGTGAATAAATAATTTATCATTAACACTCTGTAAGATAATGGACATAACTTCCTATGATTTATGTTGAAATGCATTAGTAAGCTCAAGGGTCATATGTCACCCAAAAGAAAATTTTTCAGTTCCAACGATAATATTCCATAATTTATGAACTATAAATTCAAATTTAATATGAATTTGTATATATTATAGTTATTTTCATCAATCATTTAAGATCTATCTAAAAAAAATGAGGCAAAGCCATAACTTCCCTTTAAATAGAACAACAAACAAATATTTAAAATGAATTTTTTTAGTGTGAATTTTAACTTAATTTGATAGTAAAATAAATTTAAACGTACAAACACACAATAATTGTTCAATTTAATATTATGAAAATAAAAAATATTGTGACAAAATAGGGTGCACAAGTGTCATAAAAATACACTAATGTAAGAATAATTTTAAGAAAATAATCTTTTTAACGTGTTTTTGTATTATGTTTGTAAAATAAAATAAATTTCAAGTGTAAATATGTTTACTTACATAATTTATATGCCATAATGTAAAAAAATAATTTATATTTGCACAAAATTAGGTTTTGAAAGAGTTGCACTCAAAACGATCACTTGAACACTATTATTAAAAATATTATAAAAGTAATAATAGAAGATTTAAAAATACAAAATAGAACACATAGATGTGTTTGAAAGATGATAAAATATAAGAATTGACTGGTCACACGACTATACTTGTCAAAACATTCAATGTGTTGAAAATCGAATAAAGATTGACAAGTCAACTAAGATTTTTAACACATGAGAAGTTGGCCCATAAATAAAAAAAAAGAATTCAAATTAAATTAAATTTGACTAAATTTAAAAATAAAAAATTGATTTTGGAGGTTTTGAACACACAACCTCCCAAATTACAAACATTTAATAAAATAATAACTTCCACTCATTGATAAGTTTAGTTGAAGTTTAGCATGCACTAATTTATTTTTAACTCTTTTCTAATTGATTTTAAAAATAAAAAATTGTGTGTGTGTGTGTGTGTACACACATACAATTACACATTTTTATTATACAGTTTTTTAAAAAGTTACTTTTTGGGTTAAAATAAAATAAAAAGTGGGGTCCATCCCATTTTATATGAAAATAATGAATTTTAACAAGTCAAAGATTTAAAAAATACTTTCAACAATTATGTAAAAATATTTATGTATTTATAGCATGTTTCAAGCACATATATGGCGTTCCTTTAGATGTAGTAGTGCACACAATAGCTTAAATAGATCACCAAATTGCATGAAAATTAGTCAACCTTTCTGGAATCTTGTCACAAAGTGAATCAAGCTTTCAAAATCAAAATTTGATGACTAGAAACTATTGTTTAAATTTTCAGGGAATACAAGGGTGCCACAGGGGGAGATAAATTTTTGTTAAGAGCTTATAATTGTCTTCTTGAGGTATAAAAATTTGTAAAAGGCCTTGAAATTTTACAATAATGCAAATAGAACCTTAAAAATTTAATTTTGAAGCCAAGAAAAAGTTTTTTGAATTTTTTCAATGCCACAAGGCCATATAATGAGGTTTATGACATCAAAATATTTTCAAAAAATTTTGATTTGAAACTTAACGCAGGTGTTGGAGTAATTGTAGACCAAAATAAAGATATTTGACCCCTTAGGGGAGAGATCCAACCACTAAATATTGAAAAACTATTTTTTTTGAATTTTTGACTTCCCTTAGCGCCATACAACCATGCCCAAACAAGACAAATCATCTATAAAAAAAATTCAGACTGCTTGAATTGATTTTTGGACAACTTGAATGAAAATTGTAAGAAAAAAATTGACTCCATAGTATTAACAACAAAGCAAAATAGAATTCTAACAAAATTCTTTATTTTCAAGGTCGTACACCACCTCCTCATGCTTAAAGAAAAATATTTTCAATTATTGATATTCAAATTAATGTAATATACTTGTCAATTAAATCCACCCTGCTTGCTCTAATTTCACATGTTGAGATACAATGCATATGGACCAACTAGAACTCTAACTCAAACCTATGACCTTCCATTTGTTGTTGGAGTGCTCTACCAACTAAGCTATTGACCCCTCAATGGCCAACCCATCATTGGTTTGGGTGTGGCTTATATATAACACCTCCTCTTAAGTCACACTGCGGGTTATTAGGGCTCTTAACCTGGCTTGAATACCACAAAAAAATTGATAGATAATATATATAGTAATGGACAAGATGAATCTAGTTATGAATTTAATAAGTAAAACACAAAATAGTGATCACATATCAATGTACACAACACATGAATTTACTATGGAAAAACTTCAAAGAGGTAAAAAACCAACTAATGATGATTATTCAAATAATTGAGAAACTCAACTCCATACCTAATACAATTTTTCAACCTCTCACATCTTCTCAAATAATATTTCACAAAATATTTAGATTGAATATGATTAATAATTTCATATACATGGGTTGGTTTTACAATAGGAGTAAAACCATCTTTATAATTAAATACCAAGGGAGGTGATCATTGTAAAAGTAACGGGTCCATCCATCTCGATTAAAATTTTAATTAAAATTTGGTAATAATTAAATAATTCTAATTTTATTATTTATTATCACGAGGTTCCCACCTCATGGGAATAAATAATATATTATTATTTATTTAACTAATACCAAATCTAAGGGTCAATTAAACCGACTTAGAATTAAATGTTCTAACATCTTCTCCAAGGATAACCTCTACAATTAAAGCTTACCAAGGTTAAGTGCTCTTAGGGGGCCCAAGTCCCTATTTCTTGTGTCATTCAGTAGCTGATTTGGGCTCTTTCATTTTGTAACCATGCACATTTTTTTGCATTTATTGCCACTTTTACTTTCTCGTATTCTTTTCTTCTTTTTTCTTGTTTTGTGGGGGATAAGTATTCATCTAGGTAGATGTGTGTCCCTCTAAGAGGCATTATGTTCATTAATATATATATTTTTTTAATATATTTTTTATGATAACTCTTACATGTTTGTCCTTTCCTCCTATCAATATTTTCATTCTATTTCCCTGATAAATATGTTATGTCCAACGTAGTTGGTCTGTTAGGAAGTCTTGTTAATTTTTTTGTATTCTCATTCTCACAATAGTCTTTGAGTCCTTTAATAATAATGTGTGCAGTGCTATCATGTCTATCATTTTCTTCTCTTATTTGCATTCTGACATATTTTTCTATTATCTCACTTTGTTCATCTAAAGGTCCTCTTACTAATGCCCAAGACTTGGTCTCTTCATGTTGGACTCCCAAATGATTTTTTTTTTACTTTCATATTTGCAATTGCATATTGGGACTCTTTTATTTGTGGCACATTTATTCCTTCAATCACTTTTGGCTTATTTTCCTCTAGTGTTTTCAAATGATTTAACGCTTGTTTTATCGTCATCAACTCTTGTTACCCCTTTTCCATGTTGTTTTGCAAGTTTTTTACTTGCCACTTGAGTATTTTATTCTCTCTTAGAAGCTTCCAATTAAAATATATATCATTTTTCATCTTGTTTCCTTGTTTCTAAGTCTTTGAGCCTCCTTTTCATGTTCATTAATTCCTTGACATATAGCTTGGATGACCATATTACTGGGGATGATGTTGGGCTATACAGTTCCTTGCTTTCTTGGTTCTCATTATCTCTTTACCCTTTGCCAAATGCATTTCAATTTCTCTTTGTTTGCTACCCACATACAATTCTAATGTGTCTTATCATTCCTATGTTGCATATGGTGAGTGATTTGGGTGTATTGTTTCACACCCTGTTTTAGTTAAACATTGTTCTTAAGAAATGCATTCAATTTTTATTTACCCCTTTCTTGCCCTTGTGTTGTCTGAATTTTCTATGTTTGCTTCCTTGTAGAAGTGACTATTGAAGTGTTGTGGACTACGCTTGGTAGGATAATTGTGAGTTTTTTGCTTCTAGTTTGTCTCAATTTCCTACCCTACCTCTACTTTAAAATACCTTTATTTGTTTTGCATTAACATAGAGTAGATTTTCACCAATGTTTGATAAACTAGTCTATGAATATCCTAACATATGTGATTGAGTGTATGATTCCCATGCCCTTGCCATTGCACCCTCGTATAGATATAGAGATGTATGTTGAAGTCCAACATGATATGAAGCCTCCCTGAGGCATCACTCCCACAATTAGCCTCTGTGTTTGTGTCCATCTTTGACACTGACCAATTTCCTCCCTATTGGTGGATGTTTTTTTGCCATTGATGTTTCTACGTTTTTCAATTAGTTTTGCATTGTCATTTCCATTGATAACAATATTTACTATTTAGCTATGTCATAACCCTACCACTTTCTTGTTTTTTGTCATTTCTTATGTTTGTTTCAACTAATTTGAAATAAATTTGAAGGGTATATTATATTTATTAAAGATGCTTGAAACATAAAAGTTGCAAGACAAAAAAGTTATTTTTTTTAAAAAAAGGTGTGGGACTCACCTAGGACCTATGTGTCTGCAAATGTTGTCCCTACCAAGATTGACCATTGTGTCATGTTTGTGCTTTACCCTATCTACACTCTGCTCTCTTTGCATGTTATCTGCGTGCAAGCTCCTTTCTCACAATGTTTGTGCCCATTCATGTTGATTAGATTTGTCAGTACGACTAGGCTACTCAATCACGGTCATAGGGAATAGTCCAAAGGGTTCATACCCTTATTGCCAATAGTTATATCACAAAGCCTTGGTATGAATATCAAGTTTAAATCTATATATATCGATGTGTATACCCTTGAATGTAACTTGTCATGGATGTCAAAATTGAAGTGTTGATTTGATGAAGATGTGAAGGAATCTTGCCCAATAATTTTACAATGTGGCATTTTTCTATTAATTGCATTTGGCAATGCATTGACAAGTTTATTATGTGTCCTTTTTGAAATGGAGTTAATGAATACATGCTTGTAGTAAAGTCCACAAGACCGAGTGGTCTATGAGATCAAAGGATAGTGAATAAGCTGTTTTGTATAGAAACAACCCTCTAAACTAAGTTTCCAATTATGTTTGTGTGATATCCATTTAATCACATTATTTTTGTTCTCTTTCTTAATATAGATCCCTTATTTGTCATTAAATTAGTAGTAAGATTAATTTTTTTTAGGGTACTTGTGTGTTTGTTGATTATCGGTTCATATTAGGCTCTTATTGGCCTAATATGAAAATAAAATAAATTATTTACATATCATCTATCACCCTTACAATGACACTAACAAAGCAAACCAACAATATGTCAGAAAACATACATTTATAACTTTTGACTTGGTTATACGTCAAAAAATCCAACCAACAATATGTCAAGAAACATACTCAATTATCAATGTGCAGAACACGAAAGTTACAATTCTGTAAATAAAATGATTTTTTCTTGCCTTCGTCATACTGATGGGACCCTAAAAAGGGACCATTCGATATGGCTCGGTTACACCTATTGGAAGTTTATGCTCATTTAAATATTTTTGTCTTTGTAAGTATCTTATGTATCTCTAGAAGGGAGCATTGGTAAAGACAAATATGTTTTGGAAGGATTATTAAAGTGAACCTAGACCGACATTGATGTGTCAGAGAGCTTCAAAATAATTGGATAGCTGAATAACATCAAAGACCAACTAGTCTATTTGATCAATTGATTAATTTGCTTTGTATACAAGTAATCCTTTAAAACAAGTTGTGATATCCATTTCTTTATTTATCTTGAATTTTTTGTTATGTATGTTAATAAAAAATTAGCTAATTTTTGTTGATTTCTCTTCAAAAAAATCAAAGAGTCAACTTTCACACTCTCAATGTAAAGTTGTCATCGCTATACGTGTCCAACATTTAAAACTATTTCAAACAATGCATCTACCAAATGCTACACTAAAATAAATACATATTTTTTTAAAGAGCATGAATGACAATCAATCTTTCTATCTTTTATGCCATAAACATCTTTCATTGAAGAAGTCTTTCCATGTTTCATCTAATCCATTGTCTAATTAGTTTATAGTAATTTTATTTTAATCATCTTTAACTAAAATTATCGCCTATTTTACATTTTGTATGTGCCTTGAATGTTTACCAAGTGTACTACACATGCAGTCATTGGATTTTATGTTGTCGCACTGTTAGACACTAATACTTTATCCTCTACATTGTTATCATCAAATATTCTTATCTTCAACATCATCTATTCAATAACATTAGAGGTGAAGATGTTACAAAAATCTCTGATGTTAAGCAGAATACCTTTAACTTGTTGTTAGACAATGAGAGAAGCAATAACACCATTTCTTCTTCTTTGGGTTCCAACCACTCCTCCAAACATTTGGGTGTAATATATGGAAAATACAGAGATTTTGCATTATTGTACATTTGGAGGACCAACTAATATTGTTTATGTTATACAAGAGTGCATTTGTTGCATCTCCACCATTATGCAATCTATTACAAAAAATAGAATAAGAGGTCTTTAATATGGCAGTGGTAACTTCTACACTGCATACTAACAATTGGGGTGGTGACGAATTTGAGATACATAACATCATCATAGTGCTTGGAGAGAGTATGCAAACATTGGTGGGGATTCAAACTCAAGGCCAACAAACTACCCAAAACTGACAAAGCTTGTCATTTTAGTGATAGTTTTGTCTTTCCCCCATTCACCAAATAAAGAAAAATGAGCACTGTTGTTACAAATACAATAGTTGTGGTTAGTGTTGACGCATTGGATTGCACCTGAGGCAAGACGCCTAGCTCCTACCTTCCACACGTCAAAATGGAAACTCCCCTCTCGCCTGTGGGACCGGTTGAGCTGGAGGGGAGAGTCTCTAGATAAGGGCTAGCTCCCTCTGATGTATCTTTTAGGCCCTGGTTTCCTACTGCTAACAAATAAATGTAAAAAGGTGGGGGATGAAAAGGGAGAGAGAGATGCTGAAAACAAAACCTAAGCCTAAAAATGAAAAGGTGATACACCAGAAAATGTTGACCCACTCAGCCCGAACATACACTTTTCACCAGGAAGAAGCGCCCATACACTTCATCTGAGTGGGAAACTCTTCTATTTCAGTGAGTCAGGGGTCCGTAGAGATACAGGGAGGAAGGAACTAGAAAAGGTGTTATGAGACACACTTTGACAATGTATTCACATGCGCCTATATTCTTGCTGTAGACACTTCTGGCAGATTTGCAAAAAAGAGACTTCACAATGACTGGACATCCTGTAATCGATCTGTGAAAAGCATGAAAGACAATGACTTAACACAAAAGAAGAACACAGACATATACTTTAAAGTGCAAGTCCAAATAGAGGTAAAAATGCTAAGTCTTGATTCAAGGTAAAATATGGCAGAGCTCTGCCTTACAAGCCTAAGAGATTTTTGGGCAGAGTTTTGCCTTAAGGCTAAGAGAGTGGGATCCTTCTCAAATGAGAATTTTTACAATATATAGAGGAAGAAAGGGGCCTTTTGGTGCCCTTTTTACAAATGACCCATGTGCATTCCACTCATTGGGAAGAACAAGCCGCTTAAACATCATATGAGAAATTATGGGCCACGTCGTTTGTCTACAAACAAGACCGCTCCTTCAAGGCGATTACATGGCTTGTCTACTCATTAATGCAAAATGAAGAAAATGGGTCCAATCGTTAGCTATTTACACCTCCCAATGATCAATTTGCATACACTGTATCACTTGCTGGAGTAACTCCTTGAGTTGACACTTTCTTTTGTCGCTTGGATGCTTTGTCCGCTTCTGTATTTTGTCTTCTTCTTGGTTTCTCTCTTTTTGGCTTCTTCTGGCAGGTCGTTGCGCTCCTTGGGTTCTTCCTGGTTGCCTTGGCCACTTTTCATTGATTTTCAAATAAGTGACACATGGCACATTCCACTGTGAAATGGGCAGGACACGTGGCAGCATCCACTTGACTCATGGAAGCTTTAGGCACCCTTTGAAGGACCTGCAGAAGAGGACATGTGTCAGCTTCCGCTCTCTTTTGCAGTTTTTTGGGGCCCACCATAGTGCTCGTGGGACAAAAAGAGTGAGATGGCGGGTGTTGACACTTTTCGACTTTCGCCAAGCCTTGTAGGGAATACGTGGTGCATTTTGATTCTTTTAGAGAAAATATTCAAAGCCTCCCACAGTTGCCACTTGGCGCTTTCCGTGCTCTAGCTCCTTTGGCCCTCAGGGGCTACCTTTTGGCGGGTTGCTGCGCTCCTTGGGCTCTTCCTGCTTGCCTTGGCCACTTTCTGCTGATTTCAAATAAGTGACATGTGGCACATTTTGCTATGAAACGGGTAGGACATGTGGCAGCATCTGCATGACTCATAGAAGCTTTAGGTACCCTTTGAATGTCTTACAAAAAAAGACACATGGCAGCTTCTGCACTCTTTGGCAGTTCATCCAGGGCCCACCATAGTTCTCGCAGGACAAAAGGAAGAGACTACGGGTGTTGAAACTTGTCGGCTTCTGTCGAGCCTTGTAGGGGACATGTGGCACGTTCTGTTGCTCCTAGAAAAGCATGTCAAAGCCCTGCGCTTTTGCCACTTGGCACCCTCCACGCTCTATATTTCCTGGTGTAAAATTTGACGTTTGTGGGCCCGTCACTACATTTGACTTCT
This sequence comes from Torreya grandis, assembly GCA_037957365.1. Classification (NCBI taxonomy): domain Eukaryota; kingdom Viridiplantae; phylum Streptophyta; class Pinopsida; order Cupressales; family Taxaceae; genus Torreya; species Torreya grandis. Next base: position 923,343 of record JARHVA010000348.1, read on the forward strand.
TCGGCTTTCTTTCCTCGTGGCCTCTTTGAAGTGCTCTCTGCCCTCCACAAGGGCTCTTGAACTCAAAACTACCCTCTGCAAGGGCACTTGTACTTCGGGAGGCTTGAACCTTTGATTGAACCGCCCCTTTGAACCAATTGATTGAACCGATTCAATGGCTCAAGCGATCGTTGAACCAAGGCGTTGAACCGAGTGTTGAACCGAAAGCCGTTGAACTGTTTGAACTGAACCGAAGTGTTGAACCTTGCCGATGAACTTAGCTTTGAACCAAAACGACTGAACCAAGCCATTGAACCAAAAGTGATGAACCAAGGCATTGAACTGGGTCAATGGTTCAATGGTTCAAAGCTACTAACTCTTTTGAAAGATCATGTTGTTGAACCATTTTAGCTCACTTTCATTATGAATTTCTTTGGACAAGAGTCCGAAGAAGCTTTGTAAAACATTGCACTCCTTGACTGGTTCTTCTTTAGTTGAAAGATTACACCTGCAGAGTCTGTAGAAATTCTGTAGAGTCTGTAGAAATTGCAAGACTCATACAAAATCAAAAGTACTGGATCAGAACAACATAAAAAAGAAGGGGGGACCGATTTTTTGGCCTATTGGGAAAAAAATGGTCAACAAATTGGTGACTCCTAGGGGAAGCATGCTTGCTATGCTTAAAGACCAGTTGCCTTTTAGTCCATTGGGCACGGAGTCAGATGCAACTCTAAAAGAGTTAGCCATTGCCTTGATAGATCCAAAAATCAAACACAAAGCTTTTTACCCCAGACACAAGGGAAAGCACACACAAGACTAAAAACACTACTTGTGTAAATTGCACTTAGGGAAAGCAGGAAAAGAAACTGAAAGAAAACTACTATATACAGCTAACCAGGAATATTTGCCTCCCTCCTGGATCAAAGGGAAAACTTCTTAAGTCCCCTTCTTGGCGAGAAGACTTATGGTGCCAGACAAGTGGCTGAATGAAAAGGAGATTTGGTGCCCTGCTCCTCTTGCCTGTCACCTGAATTGGCTTGTATCTGAGTGGATCAGATTCAAACATGCTTCCAACATATACGTACTCTATTTGTTCTTGGAAGCTTGTTGAATGTTGGTCCTTCATGCTGGTGCATTTCACTAAGAAATCTGTGGCTATTGGCTCATCACCATAAGCCCTTTGTAGTGCATGGTCCCTTTACAATGCATCATGGTTTGACCCATTTCCTTTTGCTTCATTGGAGATCCTGTCAAACTCATCCTCTGCTCCCTCATGGCCTTCTCTAAGAAGGGTGACTGTGGTGATGTCTGAAATGGAATCACAAATTGATTGTTCATCCCATAGAACATCACCTCTTTGTTCAAAGCTCTCTTCTTCAAGGCCTTCCTCAAGGTGAACCGGCATTTCCTTTTCCTCCTCAAAGATCAGGATCTCTAAATGTTCAAAGATATTCTCCTAATCCTCCTCCAATTCAGGCTCCTCGAGATAGTCATCCTCTATAGCAGGTTTGGGGAAATGGTTTGCTGAATAAGGATGGGTCCTTTCAAACCTCAGTCACTTTGCTGTGTTCAAAAGCCATTCAATGAATTCAAAGGGGACTCCCGTAGCAGCAGACCTTGCGGTGATTTTAGGCATAGGAGGCCATATTGGTCTTATTGAACCAAGATACTATTTCTTGATGGCACCAGAACTGCTTAACCAGCTGATTCAACTCAGAGTCTCCATTGGTGTTGATGCAAAAGCCTTCAAAGGTTGGTTGTTTGAAGAACACACCAAAAATTCTTCAACTCGTTGGACATAACTTGTCCTAGTTGGTCCCACCAGGCGTGCCAAAAACTGTTGATGCAGTGGATTGCACCTGGGGTAGGACGCCTAGCTCCTACCTTCCACACGTCAAAATGGAAACTCCCCTCTCACCTGTGGGATCGGCGAAGCTGGAAGGGAGAGTCTTTAGATAAGGGCTAGCTCCCTCTGATGTATCTTTTAGGCCCTGGTTTCCTACTGCTAACAAATAAATGTAAAAAGGGGGGGATGAAAAGGGAGAGAGAGATGCTGAAAACAAAACCTAAGCCTAAAAATGAAAAGGTGATACACCAAAAAATGTTGACCCACTCAACCTGAACATACATTTTTCACCAGGAAGAAGCGTCCATACACTTCATCTGATGTGGGAAACTCTTCTGTTTTAGTGAGTCAGGGGTCCGTAGAGATACAGGGAGGAAGGAACTAGAAAAGGTGTTCTGAGACACACTTTGACAACCTATTCACATGCGCCTATATTCTTGATGTAGACACTTCTGACAGACCTGCATAAAAGAGACTTCACAATGCACTGGACATGCTGTAATCGATCTGTGAAAAGCATGAAAGACAATGACTTAACACAAAAGAAGAACACAGACATATACTTTAAAGTGCAAGTCCAGATAGAGGTAAAAATGCTAAGTCTTGATTCAAGGTAAAATCTGGCAGAGCTCTGCTTTACAAGCCCGAGCGATTTTTGGGCAGAGTTTTGCCTTAAGGCTAAGAGAGTGGGATCCTTCTCAAATGAGAATTTTTACAATATATAGAGGAAAAAAGGGCCTTTTGGCACCCTTTTTACAAATGACCCATGTGCGTTCCGCTCATTGGGAAGAGCAAGCCACTTAAACATCATATGAGAAATTATGGGCCGCACCGTTTGCTGTAACTAAAACATCTTAGCATGTAGATCTATAAATTTTTGCATAATGGATTGTGCAATAAGCATGGATGATGATTTCAAATGATTGGTGATCTTAGGATGTACATATTTTTTTTGTATAGGGATAAAATAATAGTAGAAGTGGTAATAGTGGTCTGAACACCTATCGTAGGGTCAATAACTCTAAAAGATTGATGAATATAATTAAATAGATCATGTTGTTTCTTAGATGTGACATCCTTAGCCTTTTGTGCATTTTTAACTTCTAAGGGGTATGTGAATGGAGTTGGGGGATAATTCCATGGACATCCCCTATAACATGTATGTATTATGTGAATAATGCGTATGCATTATTCACATTATGGCTCGATAATTTTTGAGCCATAATGTGTACGTGTTAAAACAATGCATACACATTACAAAAATGCACACACATTATGCTAATGCATATACATTATTATAAAATGTATGCATTACTTATTTGTTTTTTAAAAAAAAACCCACAACTTGACACTCCACTTACCATTTTTCCAACTCCCAAGTGTTATTATACGATCACATTTCACCTCCAAAGACCTCAAAACTCACCAAAAGTCCATTGAAAATCTTGACACATCCTGAACTTCATAATGCTGCCATGTAAACAAGGTAAGTGATCAAAAACTACACCTATTAACCTTGTATTTTACCAAGTTTTTGTTTTTTACATTGTTTAATTTGTAAATTATTTGTTTGAAACAAACCAATCCACTATAAGAGACCATAACCATCCTCCTAACCCTCCCCCTAACCATGTTATTCATGTGGTTAACCCTTGACCTGACCCTCCTAATCTTTTGGTTAACCCTCCACCTAACCCTCCTAATGCTCATATTCCTCCACCTAACCCTCCTATAATTCCATAAGATCCCCTAGGTAGCTAGGAAAATATAAATTCACACATTATGGAAAATAAAATTGAAATTAAGAAAATAATCAAGAGAATGAGGGATCCCATATCCACCAACACGCACCACACCTATCTAACCAATAACCTAAAGTCAATATTGGGTCAAGTAGAATTGATAAAAAGTCAAATTGATAGATAGGTATCATATAGGGATAGTTTTATGAATTAGTATGATAAAAAATTGTCAGCACATGAGGTTAAAAAATAAATAAATATCAAAAGTGTCTATTTGTGCATTATTCATTGACCCATCCACTAATGCACCATTTATAGCAATTGATAAAAATTTTCCAATCCATAGGTGCCAACATAATTTGATAAAAGCCAATTTTTGGGACCAATGGTGGATGGTGTTTGATTATCCATCGTGTAACAACCACAAGGTCCTATTATATTTTTTGAGAAAACTCTACTATGAGTTTATCCTTAATGAGATTATGAATTATTTTGATTATAGTGAGTTTTAGGGTTGAGGGAAAGGCTATGCATAGGATTGACCATGTGCATATCATGCACCTAATCGACCTACAAGGATCCCTACCTAAAATCCACTTCATCATGAGATCCTCTCTGCGATGAAGGAGGTTATGGATATTGACACTCTACATGTGCTTAGTGTGCTTACTAATACACTTGTTCATCATAAAAGTAGGTTCTTAGCAATTGATGTTAGAGATACAACACCTAGTGTGCATACCTGACCCCATCCTTACAGATCTTATGGATCTATATGTATTGAAACTTCTGATGCTGATGTTGGTGGTTTAGAGGAGTTGGATGATATAGTCTTGAGGGAAGATTTTTTGGCACGCACATTTAGTTTGCAATCATCAACCACTACATATATGTAAGTATCTTTTATATAAATGTCATGTCAAATTTAAGCAGTATTTGAAATTTTAAAATCTAACAATTAATTTATACAAAAAATGAATAATATATATGTAATTTTTTGTGTTCCAGAAGTAGATAATGCCTTCATCATCATAGTCCATGTTTGCGAGATTTGATCTTACATAGCCATTGTTTACTTATATAGAACTAGTTTTTAGCGCATCCACTACTGCATCTACCTATTTAGCATGACACTTTTTACTTATACAGAGGCAAAATCTTGAGTTAATATTACACTCTTAGTTTAATTTAAAGGAGAAAAAATTTCCATATATCTTTGATACTTTATATAAAACTATGTGAGACCTTGTTTGTTCAGTTGATGTCTTGAGTAGGCACTCTTCCATCACTAAAAATGGAGATAGTTGTTGGCCCATCCATTACTACATATGTCTGTGTTAGCATGACACCTTTTACTTATACAAAGGTAAAATTTTGAGTTAATCTTACACTCTTAGTTTAATAAAGGAGAAAAAAGTGCCATATATCTTTGATACTTTATAGAAAACTAAGTGAGACCTTGTGTGTTCGGTTGATGTCTTGAGTAGACACTCCTCCATCATTATGAGTGGAGACATATAGGCATTGTTGCAATGATGTCATCCACACAAGCCCTCACAAAGGTACATATTAACTTGTAATTTTAAATTATAATATATATATATATATATATATATATATAATAATTTTACTACATACTTGCTAGAAAAATATAACTTATGTAAATGTATTGTGTATGCAAGGTTATCCCATGACATATGATAGTCCCATTCAGATGATTCTTAGGAAAACTTCTCATGTTTCTTTCTCATTTTAGATGCTTGTTTGTGTAGCTCAAGTTGCCACTAACCCAATCGAGCATCAAAATCAGATTGAGTGAGACTATGAGATTGTAGTAAATGCATGTTTAAATGTTTTTTTAACTCTATTTTAAAATTAATTTATTAACTTGGTTACATGTATTTTATGTTAATTTTCTAATAATACTTGTATTTGAACAGGTTCAGTCGTAACTGAGCTATGAGTGTAGGACCTACAATTGGACCTTGGATCAATACAAGGCATTTAAGGGATCTCCATCTACTAATAGGGCATCCTAGGGAGGGTCTTCTTCGAGGAATTCAAAGAGAAGGAGGCTATTTGATGATTAGATGACGTCTTACATGATGTACTTTTTTATATGCATGTATGGTAATGTATGCATGTATGGCAATCTATGTATTATTGACATTGTACATGTGCATATATAACATGCACCTAACATTCTATTACTTTTTATTTTGTAAGTTTTTTTGGCTTTTATAATTATATTGTAAAACTAATTTATGAGAAATGAGGTTTTTTTTACTTCCATTATTAACAATGAAGTGTAATGTTTCACCATCGATCCACATTTGATAATTTTAGGTGATTTGATCATTTTAGATGATTGAAAGTCATGTGATAGTGGAAACAATATAATTGGTCATATTATATGAAAAATCTTACTAATGATATTTTTCACTATGATTTTTATATGATTTTTGAGTTTTAATTTTATTTGACTAGATTGTGGAAAAAATAATCATTCTTATCTCCTTCATTTAACCAATTCTCCCTTGAATTGTACTTCTGAAATATATTTTCTTTAGAATGGATTTCTTCAAACTCAGACATCAATTCATTATTTTTGAGGTAGTACTCTCTATCCATACCTGACTTGAGAACCTCCTCATTTAAATAGCTTAGTTTAACTTGCACCCATATTTTTTCATAGAACTTTTATTTTAATTATCCTAATTACATTCTCATGGTGATGCAAGAACATCAGAATATAAACCATTTCAACAATATAAATATGTTAAATATGTACTTGTTCATAGTATTTTAGGATACTGGGGGTCTTTTCAAAGCTAATAAGAAGCCTTAGATGCTTCAATTGTCTTTTCATAGGTCAATTTAACAATAGTTTAGGTTTTCCCTCCAAAAAGGGAATATTTAAATATTTGAAATATTGTATAAGCTTGCAAGGGGTATAATTAATTATAGAAGACATGTAATACACATCATGATCCAAAGGAACTATTGTCTCATTAAAAACATATATTCACTCTAGGTAAGTGTAAATCATTGTATGAACCTCATCTAGAAGCTATATCCAACATTGAATACTTGTTTTAGCAAGTAAGGTTAAGAGGAAAATATCTTGGGGAAGCAACTATGTTTAGCATGGTTATTATAATAAGATCAACATTGAATAAATGATTTTAATAAATCAAGGAAAACATTTATAAATGTTGAAGCATGAAGTCTTAGAAGATATAAGAGGATACTAAGAGGGAATAAGGCCTTTAGGTCTATATTGTCTTGGCAGTCGATTCTAAGTGTATGTATGAAGACCAATTAATAAAATGAGGATATTGTGTTTAAGGAATATCTTCAACTTGGAAATTAGTAAGTGAAATATTTCATGTCCTCTTGATTTTTATTATATGTATCAAGGGTTTGCAATCTTTGAATTATAGAGAGTTTGTCATTAAGAGTTTTGAGGTTTGTATGTAAATATCATCATTTTCTTCCATGGATACAAAGGATTATGGGTTAGATACTTGTATTAATTGATTTATAAGATTAAATTAATGTTTAATTATTTATATAAGGATTTGATAACCAATTCGATGTTCTTGTATTAAAAACCCTTCAAAAACCTTTATGTGTACACAATCATATACAATTAGCCATAAACACATGTAAATAAGTGCATGAGATAAATTATCAGTTTGGGAAGGTAGGAAGAGATTTTAAGGTATTTTTTTATAAGTTTTATTTTAATCTAAAATAAATTTATGAACCATCATTAACAAGCTCTCAGCTTTGTATGAATAGTGAAAACCCTAGACAATAATTTCTTAGAGAAAAAGACTCATAAATAAATAGTTAACTTATGAAACCTTTCCAAAATTTGTAAGAAGTTGATAAAAGGTGTTTTGGAACTAATCTAGGTGTTTTAAAGTTTAATGGACTTTTATAAATTCAATTATAATTGATTTTGTGTAGGACTACATTTAGGTAGTCATCGAGATGATTCCAAAACAAAAGAATTCAATTATTTTTCTTGTTTTTTGGCTCTAAAATTCATATGAAGGTTTGTTAAGATTGTGTGATCACTAAAAAATATTTTAATAGATAATAAAAATCAATATATAGTTGAATCAAGCTCAATTTCCTTCAATAAGGTAGAATTAGGCCTACACAAACCTAAAAGAGTAGAGTTGTTATTAAGTTAATCTTTTGAGAAACTAATAGAATAAAGACTGGTTTATCACCTTTATAGTAAATATATATCCATTAAATATTTCATTTAATCAGATATTGAGAGGAAACTATAATAATAAACATCTTTATTAAGACCTAAAATGCATACGCACAGTCCTGTAAAGGTTTTTTAGGACTAAGTCAAGTTTTCTTGGTCATTTGGAAACCTAATTAGTGTTTTAAACTTTTGTAAAATCCTAAATAAGTTCAATATCATTGTCTTGAGCATTTCATATGCCTTTTGAGGTGATCGAGTCAAGAATAATGGGGTTAAATTTATAGATTATCCAAATTTGTATACTTCAAAACATATACACTAAAAGATTGAGTGAATTGCAAGAACCTTCTTGACCTCAAATTGTGGTAACAAGGGATCCATAGTGAAGGATCAAATTGATGAATGAGATAAAATTTAGGTAAACCCAAGGTATTGATATCAATAAGAAATATTAATTAATAGTTTAAATAGATTGATCTTAGAGGACTAATATAATGGAAATGTAGACCTTGTCAGGACCCCAACTCATAAAGAGCACAGTTGATTACCTTTGTATAAGCAACTAAACACAGAATTTAACCAGAAGTAACAAGTAACTAGAAATTTAGAAATAACACAGAATATGAGAGACAATACCCAATTGTATTAATACTCTTCCAAAAGGAAATTACAATAAAAAAGTGTCACACTCTTTTTACACCTCTGAGGCTTCCCACACCTTTAGGACTCTCATTAATCTTCCCTCAAAGCTCTCTCTCAATTACAGTCACAACAAACAACTCAAACATAGAGTTGTTGTTCACCTCCAACCAGTTAGTATCACTACTGCCAGTACCACCGATTGAGTACTCAAAGTACTCCAAGTCTGAGTACACCACGTATTCTAAGCAGATCTCCCATGAACTTGCAACAACTTACAAATCAAACTAATCTTACTTACACATGTAGATCTCACTTGATCTTGCTATACTACAGATCAACTTGGCCTTGCACACCTGCCAACCTAGATCATACACACATGAAGAACCCTTCTGATTCTCCACACCAGCACCCCTGTGGATCTTCTACCAGATCTTGCTACAGCGCAGATCTACTTGATCATACACACTTGGCACTGTGGCACTAGGAGGAGCTACCCTTCCTCTCTTCCCTCTGAAGGAGCTAACCTTGTTCTCTCTATCTAGCACACTTTAAAATATAGCACATGAGTCTATTATATAGATCCCATGCAAACAATAATTAGACTTTCCAATTACAATAATTAGAAACCGCAGCTCCAAGACTAAAATTAGCCTTTAACATGCAAACAACTAGTTCATTAACAAACTGTTCATGAAACTGATAGTTTTAGAATTGCATAGGCAACTGACATTGGTTGCTATCTGTCTAGAGATGACCGACGTCAGCCGATCAATGACCGATGTCGATAGCTCTGTGCACTAGATATGACTGACGTCAGTTGGCCTGACTGACATCAGTTGCTTTGCACCTTAACAACCTCCTCCATGTCTGCATATAGTGAAGCTTTTAGCTCCACAACCTAACAATCTCCCACTTGGAGATAAACAACTACACTTGTACCTTTACCTATACATCATCTAATTTGTTTCCTGGCTTATATCCCTCTTCAAGATCAATCCTGAAGACCAACCACCACACATCTTATGGTGCACCACATGTCATCCAAGTAACCTACCACATCTGAACCTACATACCCATGTAGAGAAGTCCCTAACCCTGCATAATATGTTAACCTACTGTTGGTCCCTCTCAGATACCTGAGAACCCACTGAACTACTCTGCAGTGCTTCTTTCCTAAATTGGCTACAAACTTGCTGACAACACTTGCTACTGGGGCAAAAACAAGTCTAATACACATGTACTTAACCTCATAATGTGAATTGGGACCCTATTTTGTGAACTATCCATCCATAGGTGTGCAAATTGGTTATGCATCCCACATCTTGAACCTCGCCACTACCTTATCCACACAATCATCTGGAGACAAAATCAACCTGTGACCTTCCATGTCTCTAGAAAAACTCATGCCAAAAAAATTCGCTGCTCCCAAATTCTTCATGACATACCACTGAACTAACTTTACTTTTAGCTTAGCAAAACCCTGCATGTGTGACCCCACTACATACGATAACAGGATAATGTTGCAATCATCATCCAACCTAGTAAAGAAAACACAATGGTTATAATGACACTGACTAAAGTCATGCTTTGTTATACACCTATCAAACCTGTACCATTGTCCTGTAGCTTCCTCAAGACCATATGACCTGGCCTTCTATCTCACGTGTCCATCCTCTCTCTTCTTTAACCAAGGAATCCATTCGTCTTTCAGTGCTTTCTTTTTGGCTGGCAACTCTACCAAATCTCCCATTTGGTTCTGCATCCTAGTAATCAAATTCCTCATCATGCCATGCTCCCACTATTTCCTGGATCTTCCTTGCTCTATAGTGAGCAACAAGTATAAATAAGGGGAATAATGAATTTAAGGCTTACTTACCCTTTCATTCCTCCATATGGGCGTTTGAGACTATTTGACAGCATGTTGTCTGCCTAAAATCTGTTCGATGGTCGACCCTGGTCTATACCCAACCGATGTCAAATCCACCTGATCACTGATGCTAATTCCCTGACCGACATCGGTGTCCTCCTGGTCATCGATGTTGGTTCCCTAATCGACACTGGTAGCCACCTACGTGACACCACTGACTTTGTTTGTCTGCACATGACTGATGTCGGTACCTATCTGTTTGACGTCAGTTCCACCTGATCGACGTCAGTAACTATGTTTTCCTGTGAGTGATGACTTTTTACTTTTGAGCTCACCTTGGATCAAAAATCTATCCACACTTCCCTGCTCAGAGTTATTTAGTCCCTTCCACTGATCTCTGTCTATCATCTCCTCCATAAACACTAAGGCTTTCCAATTCTTAATTTTTTCAAACACATCTAACTTCCTCTTAAGAACATGCATCTCCTTCTTGTTTATGTGACCAAGCCTACAAAGCCACGTCTTCAGAACAGAAGAAGAATCAGTAATACAAGTAGGTAGATAAAGAGTACCTACTTTCTTATCACCAATTAATTCAAGTGCATCCATTGTGAGAGTTACTGTGCATCTCTCATCACCCAACTTTCCTAAAGCAATTAGCCTCATCTTCAAGACTGGGACCTGCATGACATCCTTCAACACCCATGTGTTGGCCGTCTGCAATTTCACCCACACTTCCCCTTTGCCAAAACTTTGACAAGGCACACCAGCTCCTAAATAAATCTTTCCAAAGTCTCCATGGACCTTAACATGGAAAAATAATCTATTTGGGGCTACATGGAAAGAGGCAACATAATCTATAAACCAAGATTCTACTTTATCCAAGGAACATACCAGAATAACTAGTGCAACAATACCTACAACACATGCTCCTTTATTTCCTTCATGTTGATCTGCTACCAACCAACAATCTTTCTTTACCTACTCTTTCTTTCCATAACACCATAATTGATCATTCTTGCTTTTGAATTCCTCCATACTTTCTTCTGCCATTGTTATACTCCCACTCAATCAAAAACCCCTAAGAGTGACCTGTAATCAACACACTTAACAAGCTTTACCACCTGTTAGTGAACCTAACCTCGCTCTGATACCACTTTGTCAGGACCCTAGCTCATAAAGAGCACAACTGATTACCTTTGTATAAGCAACTAAACACAAAATTTAACCAGAAGTAATAAGTAACTAGAAATTTAGAAATAACATAGAATATGAGAGACAATACCCAATTGTATTAATACTCTTCCAGAAGGAAATTACAATAGAGAAGTGCCACACTCTTCTTACACCTCTGAGGCTTCCCACACCTCTAGGACTCTCAGTAATCTTCCCTCAAAGCTCTCTCTCAATTACAGTCACAACAAACAACTCAAACACAGAGTTGTTGTTCACCTCCAACCAGTCAGTATCACTACTACCAGTACCACTGATCGAGTACTCAAAGTACTCCAAGTCCAAGTACACCACGTACTCCAAGTAGATCTCCCATGAACTTGCAACAACTTGCAAATCAAATCGATCTTACTTACACATGTAGATCTCACCTGATCTTGCTATACCATAGATCAACCTGGCCTTGCACACCTACCGACCTAGATCATGCACACTTGAAGAACCCTTTTGATTCTCCACACCAACACCCCTGTGGATCTTCTACCAGATCTTGCTACACCATAGATCTACCTGATCATACACACTTGGCACTGTGGCACTAGGAGGAGCTACCCTTGCTCTCTTCCCTCTGAAGGAGCTAACCTTGCTCTCTCTATCTAGCACACTTTACAATACAGCCCATGAGTCTATTATATAGATCCCATGCAAATAATAATTAGACTTTATAATTACAATAATTAGAAATCGTAGCTCCAAGACTAAAATTAGCCTTTAACATGCAAACAACTGGTTCATTAATAAACTATTCATGAAACCAACAGTTCTAGAACTGCACAGGTGATTGACGTCGGTCGCTGTCTATCTGGAGATGACCGACATCAGCTGATCAATGACCGATGTTGATAGCTCTATGTACTGGATATGACTGATGTCGGTTGGTGTGACTGACGTCGGTTTCTTTGCACCTTAGCAACCTCCTCCATGTCTGCATACAGTGAAGCTTTTAGCTCCACAACCTAACAGACCTAAAATGGATAGAAGTCTAAGTTGAATTAGAATGGTTTATAAACAACCATAATTAAAGTATAAGAGGCTAAAAAGACATAATTATAGTGGGTAATGGGCTATCTGTCATCAGGATGGGTTTAATGGAGTGTAAATTATTTTTAAATGGTGAATATAAGTAAATAAAAAAGGGTATGAGTCAAAATATCATAAGATAGTGCTTGAAAGGTATGATTTTGTCATCAAATGGTAATCTCCCAAAATATCTATTGCCAATTCATGAAACTAGGCCCATACCCTTAACAATTTGTTTACAAAAAGTAACTTTGAGTTCTCTAATTACTTAACCATTCAGGTCACTAACATTACTCTATCTATGACCTCTACTAGATCTTCTTATCATACCTTATGCATCTACTTATATTAGTCTCTAATAGACCAATGAGACTTGTCCTCGTATCAATATCATTTTAGATTACCAATACTATCACTCTTTCTTAAATCATCTATCACACTTCTATGTACTCTTACACAAAGTTTTAATGCACTCATAAGGCTCAGATGTATAGACATGACCCTTTTTATTTATACTAAACCCTGATTACCTTAACCCCTATAGGCTTTATAATATTCAGACTGACATATCAGATATAAAAAGGTTCTTTGAAACATGGAACCCACTTGATCATAATGAAAAGGTCTTAAAACAAGTACATATCAAATTTTAGACCACCTCTCTCAATCATTTTCCTTCTAAGATCAATTTATCTTTATTATGTTTGTCTTAGGGTTTATACAGTTCCATGAGACCCAAGAGATTCTCAAAAGTTATTCATAGAGTCTAAGGGCTATCTAACCTTCCTAACACCTTTAGATTAAAGTAAACAACATTCTCTCACTTCACCCATATTATAATCAAGCTCATGCAAACCTTCAAATGTAATTCTAATAGACTATGTATGAATGTATCATATCATACCCAAGAAAAAATATATTGTATATATAGTCAAATGACATTTATTTCCATGACCTTAATGTCCAATCCACTAAAAAATACATTTTCACTACTGTTCAAGAGGGTAGAAACACTGATAATAAATGTTGTCAAAGTTTGAGTTGTTGTTCAAGAACATTGTTTATTATGATTCTTAGATATAAAATGGCACTACCAACACAATTTTATGGGTGGATAATTTCTAGGACTACATTCTTGGCCTCCCATCACACCCAGTCAACAAACCCACCACCCATTTTGGCCTCAAGAATGCCCTTCTCAATACAAAAAAATGCAAAATTTTAGTCTAACTTTAGACATTCATAGAATGAAAACTATAATTCATTTTTATGCATCATAATATACATTCTCTGCATGTTTAAAAACTATTCTTTCATCCCATATCACTTTGGCCTAACCTTTGATGGAAATTCATGGCATAAGTTGCAGTAACATGTCTTAAAATGCAACTTTTTGGCAATGAAAAGACAAATTCTCAAGCTCCAACATGTATTTTTACCTATAAGACCCCTAGGTTAAAATATATCACTTGGATAAAATATATATAGGTTAATTACACATTTTTCCATGACCCTGACATCTAAGTCCACCCAAAAATACATTTTCACTACTGTTCATGAGGGCAGAAACATTGACAATAAATGTTGTCAAATTTCAAGCTAAAATGGAAATAACATGTATGTAAGGGTGAATAATGTTTAGGACCAATTTCTTGGCCTCCTATCATGCCCAGTTGGCAAACCCACCACCCATTCTAGCCTTAAGAATGCCTTTCCCAATACAAGAAAAATGTAGAATTTTAGCCTAACTTCAGACATGCATAGAAAAAAAATTATAAGTTATTTTTATGAACTATAAGATGCCTCCTTTTCATTTCTAAAAAATCTTATTTCACCCTACCACACTTTGGCCCAGCCTTTTAGAGTAATTTATGGCATAAATTATAGTAATGGGTCCTAAAATGCATGTTTTTGGTAGTGAAGAGACTTCTTCTCAAACTCCAATAAGCATTTTTACCTTGAAAACCCAAAAAAATTATATGGGTGAATAATGTATAGGACCAAATTTTTATCCTTTATCATTCCCAGTTGACAAACCCACTACCCATTCGGGCCTCAAGAATGCCTTTCCCAATACAAGAAAAATGTAGAATTTTATCCTAACTTCAAACATACATAGAATGAAAAATATAAGTCATTTATATGAAATTTAATATCCATAATATGTGTGTCTAAAAAATATTATTTCATCCTACATAACTTTGGCTAAACCTTTGAAAGTAATTTGTGGCATAAGCTCCAATAACAAGTCCTAAAATGTAACTTTTTGGCAGTGAAGAGACAACTTCTCAAACTTCAATCGGCATTTTTACCTCCAGAACCCCTAGGTGAAAATTTATTATTTGTAACATGTATATATAGGTTAATTACATGTGTTTCCATGACCCTAACATCCAATTCCACTTAAGAATACATTTTCACTACTGTTCAGGAGGGTAGAAACACTTATAATAAATGTTGTCAAAGTTTGAGTTGTTGTTCAAGAACTCTATTTTTGGTTCTTCTTCACTTCAAAATTAAACTTAAAACACATTAAAATAGGAATATAATGTCTATTAACATGTTTTTGTCCTCCCTTCATTCTCAGTAGACAAACCCACCACCCATTTTGACCTCAAGAATGCCCTTCCCAATACAAGAAAAATGCATAATTTTAGCCTAAATTTAGATATACATAGAATGAAAACTATAAGATATTTTTATTAACCATAAGATCCCTCCTATACATGTATAAAAACTCTTATTTCACCTTAAATCAATTTGTCTTAACCTTCGAGAGCAATTTGTGGTATAAGTTGTAGTAACAGGTCCTAAAATACAACTTTTTGGTAGTGAAGAGACAACTTCTCAAGCTCCAATAGGAATTTTACCTTCAGAACCCCCAAGTGAAAATATATCACTTGGATCATGTATATATATGTGAATTACATGTGTTGATATGAACCTAACATCTAATTCCACCTGAAAATACATTTTCACAACTGTTTAAGACGGTGGAAACATTGACAACAAATATTATCAAAGTTCAAGTTGTTATTCAAGAACTCCATTTTCAGTGCTTATTCATTGAAAAATAGCATTTCCAACACATCCAAATAGGTAGATAACATATATTACCATGTTATTTACCTTTCATCATGCTTGATTGACAAACCCACCACCCATTCTGACCTCAAGAACACCCTTCCCAATTCAAGAAAATTATAGAATTTTAGCCTAACTTCAGACATGCATAGAATGGAAACTATAAGTATTTTTAAAGAACCATAAGATCCATCCTCTACATATCTAAAAAAAATTATTTCACCCTATAACACTTTGGATGAACCTTCGAGATCAATTCTTGGCATAAGTTGGAGTAACATGTCCTAAAATGCAACTTTTTAGTAGTGAAGAGACAACTTCTTGAGCTCCAACAAGCATTTTTACCTCCAGGACCCCTAAGTGAAAATAGATCACTTAAATCACATATAGATAGGTTAATTACATGTGTTTACATAACCCTAGCATCCAAGTCCACCCAAAAATATATTTTCACTACTGTTCATGAGGGCATAAATACTAACAACAAATGTTGTCAAAATTTGAATTATTCAATAACTCTATTTTTGGTGCTTATTTGTTACAAAATAGCACTAAAAACATGTCCATATTGTTATATAACATATATGACCATGTTCTTGGCCTCTCTTCACCCTCAGTTGAACCCACCACCCATTTTGGCCTCAAAAATGCACTTTCCACTACAAGAAAAATGCAAAATTTTAGCCTAACTTCAGACATGCATAGAATGAAAAATATAATTATTATTCAAAAAATCATAATATATCTCCTATATGTGTCTATAAACTCTTATTTTACCCCAAAACACTTTAGATTAATTTTTGAGATCAATTTGTGGTATAAGTTGCAATAATGGGTCCTAAAATGCAACTTTTTGGCAGTGAAGAGACAACTTCTCAAGATCCAATAAGGGATTTTTACCTTCTGGACCCCCAAGTGAAAATATATACTTGGATCATTTCTATATAGTAAAATTTCATGTGCTTCCATGACCTTGACACCCAATTCTACTTTGAAATATGTTTTCACTACTATTTAGGAGGGCATAAACATAGACACCAAATGTTGTCAAAGTTTGAGTTATGATTTGAGAACTTAATTTTAGGTGATTATTCATTAAAAAATGTCACTTCCAACACATATATATGGATGGATAACATCTAGGGACATGTTCTTGGCCTCCTATCACTCCTAGTCGACAAACCCACCACCCATTTCAACCTCAAGAATGCCCTTTCCATTACAAGAAAAATGCAAAATTTTAGCCTAACTTCAGACATGCATAGAAAAAAAACTCTAAGTCATTTAAATGAACCAAAATATACCTCCTCTACATGTCTTAAAACTCTTCTTGTACCCTAGAGCACTTTGGCTGAACTTTGAGAGCAATTTGTGGCATAAGTTGCAATAATGGGTCCTAAAATGTAACTTTTTTGTAGTGAAGAAAACTTCCTGAGCTCTAATACAAATTTTTACCTCAAGTAACCCTAGGTGAAAATATACCAATTTGATAACATATATATAGTTTAATTCTACATGTGTTTCTATGACCCTGATGTCTGAGTCCACATGGAAATACATTTTCACTACTATTTAGGAGGGCAAAAACACTGATAACAAATGTTGTCAAACTTTGATCTATTATTAGATAACTCCATTTTTGGTGATTATTCATTGAAAACTAACACTAATAACATATATTTATGTGTGGATAATGTCTATAACCATGTTCTTGGCCTCTCGGCATGCCTGATTGACAAACCCACCACCCATTCTGACGTAGATTACAAAGTACTCATACCAGATCATACCAATCTTAGAAGAGATTAAATATGATAAAGACACAATGGAAATAATATATTTAGATTCTTACCAATCCCTAATACTTCTAAAATTATCAACACCTATAAGGATGGCGCTACAAGATGGTTTGTCATGCATATGAGCTCACATGAAAAGCTCTTGCAGTCAGTTGAAAAGAGACAAGTTTGGGTGTTTATGATTGATTGAATAATGTTAAAATGCAAGTAGAAGAATATAGATATATTTTATAAGACCAAATAATCCTCTATAAACAAGTTATCAACATGAACAAAGGTGAAATGATCAGTCACAGGCATATATACAAGGTGAAAAAGTGAAACTTGTCAACAAGTTTGTGCATGGTTGAAGATCTTGAGTCTTTGGGATCACTCCAAGGTGATTCATACCTTTTTTCATGTCATGTTAAATTCCTAAAACAATAATAATATCTATCAAAAGATCCAGGTTGTGTCATTTAGGCCTCCAAAGTCAATTCCATAGCTCAAATGCATGTACACAACCATAAAGAGGGTCTACAGGCCTAAGATTATATGATTATACTATGGTTTTTATTGATTGGAAATTACCATAAAATGATTATGAAGTATGTATATGGGGTTATTAAAAACCTATAAAAAATAATGAGATCTTAATACCCAACATAACTCAAGATACAAAAAAATTCTAAATTGGCATGTTTGTTGTCATGTAGATCCTATTTTTTACAAAAAGGGCCATAAATTGGGTTTTATAGCTCCAAATGAATTGAAATTAGGATTTAAGGTATTAATTACCATTTCAAAAACTTTTTAAAGTGGTATAATGTCTATACTTTACTTTAGGATAGATATAAAACATAAAAGCATGCCCTGCACATGCAAAAATGAAGAAAAATCAAACCTAGAGAGGACCAAAATTGTTATAAGTCAAGTTCTATTGCTCTAAATTCTCTAAAATTTGATTTGAAAGTTATTGATGATGTATTTAATATTTTTTAGGTATTATCCATAGCCTTAAAATTTAATCAAGATGAATTTTACATGACTGTTCACAAACATGGTCTTGTTTGTAAGCCTAAGTGAGCTAGGTTGAGTAGCAAGTAATCACTTTGTGAAGGTATTGGATCTTATAATGGAAATGGAATATTTAAAAGAGCCTAATTTTTTTTTTCAAAGGTTTCAAGATTATTTTCATCTTAGATCTCCAATCTTACTCTTCATCCACCTTCAAACAGGCCTAATAAGCTAATGCCCTAGTGAACCTTCTTGCAAGCAAAGCGATAATGACCCAAGGTGAGAGGTTGGAATGATCCAAGATATGGATTATATTTATTTTAAATATTTAATACCTCATTTTGATCAAAATAATATTAATATATACACTATCCACCTTGGCTACACTAATGAGATGGATTGGTGTAGTCAAGAATCAAGAGGAGCCAGTTTGGCTCTCTAAGGAAAGAAGTCTCTAATTTGAGATTTTTTATCATATTTTGAGATGTAATAAGACTTAAAAATGTGCCTAAACTTGATTCAATGTTTTTTTTTTAATGTGTAATTATTGTTAATTCATGAATATTTTGGTTTTAGAAATCAACATTTGGCGATTTTATTGGTTAGTCAATAATAAGGAATCGCCTAAATTTTCTAGTTATAAATTAATTTTTAGGCTCATCTCACCTAATTTTTAAAATATTTGTTCATATACATGTATTTTTCCAGCATCTTGAAATTCAATACAAGAAATTTGCCACCATATATACTTACTACTTAGTACTATATTAAACTCATTTTTTTCTCTTCGCTAGCAGCTAAGGTAAAGTTTTTCTACCCATATCATATTTAATAGGTGATAACATTAAATCATCTATGTTTGTTTTCAATTGTCTACATTTGATGTAAAGCATTTGTATTGACTATCAAGCATCAACATTTGTCTATCAAGTTTCTGTATTGCCTACTTCGATGGCTTCCATAGAGAATGTTAATAAGGTGAGAAAATCAACAAAATAAATTAACTTATTATTTTATTTTGGACTAGACACCAAAATCAAGTACTAAATATAAAATGATTTTTTTACTATTTATTTTCACTTTTCCCATTAAGGATTATCTTATATACTTATACACACATGTCCATCTGCCTCTGAAGGAAACCATCTACATATATAGATGATATACTACATATACAGATGACCACACTACCTGCATATGTAAATAGTCATCTACGTATGCAAGTGGTGGTTTACATATATATATATATATATATATATATATACATTTATATACATATGCAAGTGGTGGTATACATATGTATATTACCATTTTCATAGTGTGAAGGCCATCTATGTATGCAAGCAGTCTTCATTTGCTCTTTATTATTAAGGTTCAATAATAATTGACAAGGTCTAACCATTTTATATGTAGAACCCATTGATAACCCTTTGAAGATATACCTCCACTATAGTAAGTACATGAGTATCAAATTCCATCACTGAATTCAAGGAAACAGACACTAGAGGATGACATCATGGATGTCTATGTAGATATGCCTCCACTAGAAGATGTACCTATTGACCAAATTTGGCCTACATATACCCAAATATGCCTAAATTAGATCAAAAAGTTGAGGATGGTCTGTGATTGAAGAGTGAAACCTTAAGTGGAGATTACATAGATTTTTCAAATATTTTGAAACACTTTAAACATGCTCAAAGTGTAAATTTGATGATCTTAAGGACCAAACCATCACCGGGATGTCATCTAGAAATAAATAGACCAATTCACTTGTGCATTTCATAAATTTCAGTCTAGAAGCCTCACAAGAAAAAATATTATAGTTTCATGGATTTATTTATCCTATGAACATTCTCTAAAAATTTTATGCCTTGACAAGCTCTCTAGCTCAAGATATAAGCTTCTAAAGTTAGATAGGTAGAGCCAAATGTTCACACAAATGTTAATTTTGAGCTTCATGAAGATACCATTTGTATTCAAAAATCCTTTAACATGATTTCAAGTTTATCAAATATATATGGTACACATGAGATCACATTATAACAAGGCAATCCAATGGTATTCATAAAGGTCAAACAGGTTAAAAGGTCCCTAGAGTAAAGTTCTTAAAGATCTTCAAGTTGGACAAGATCTAATGAGTGCATATATATTGAGTAGAGATCTAATGGTGTGAGCCTAAATGATAAGAAGGTGGGTCCAAGTAAATCTATGGTCATTATGAAATCATACATAGGGATCTAATGATGTGATCTTAACTGGATAGGGAAGTGGGTCTAGGTAGATCTAATGGTGTGAGTTATTTCATACGTCTAGATATAATTGTGTGAGTTAAAGTTAAAGAGTCAGAGGATCTAGATCAAAGGCTCATGTTAATTCATACATCAAGATCCTATGATGAGAAGGAGGTTAAAAATTCAAGATCTAATAGCATATCTTTAGGACTAGTAGGAATAAAGATAGTTTGGCACAATGTAAATGGTTCAAGTTGGCAATCGACAACCAATGAGCAAAGGTAAATCTAAAAGATTCCAGTGGAGGTTGACAAACCTATTTTCAACCCAGGTGAAAAAAATATTAAGGAACCATGTCACCATTATATCTCAATCAAACAATAGTATATAAGCATACATGCAAGATGGTCAATACTGAAGCTTTGTCACCATTAAAGTTTAAACAGGATCTCTGGTCGATAATTTGGAACCTATCAACCATGTATGCAGGGTCATTTCATTGACATGTTCATTATTTTTAGATGGAAGATCCTCATATAGTATTTTCTCATATCTCATAGGTTTTTGGAGGTAAAATAGGTCTTTTTGGGCCAAATACAAAGATCAAAGATGGACTAACAGTGTTGAAGTAAGATCAAGCAGTCTACAAGTTTTCATGGATATTGTGACTATGTGAAAAATAATGAATTGGATTGGTTTTCATCTATAGTGGACCTATGTTTATCTTGGAGAAAATATATAGATATAAATGATAATTGAGAGTTGTTTTCATCTATCAACATGGTCACATTTTTTATAAGCAGGTACCGATGGCCACCCAAAGCAGATGTAGCATATTTCTGTCAGTTCCAAGGTATGTGAAGTTTGATCCTTCATCAGTAGATTAGATAGAGAATGGCATGGATTTACAAGAAGGACACATAGTGGATGAATAAATACAATGGGAATTAAATTCTTTTACAAAATTTATTCCTTATTGATAAGGTCATGAGTTAGCATCCTCGAATTTGTGCTAATACATCATAGTTTGCCCTCTCTCTTCCTTTTTTTATATATAGGTTCCATCTTATTCCACATTTTAGTCTTTATCTATAAAATTTTTAGACAAGAAATATTTAATATTATTTATAGAAATAGACTCTTATGCTTTGGCTTGCTCAAGTTACGCCAAAGTTTGTACTGTAACACCTTTTGATGTAATAAAGACTGAATTCCATCATTTTTGCAAACTAAATTGAAGTATGTTCTTTGAATTCATGTACTATGGTTAAGTGAATATATTAATTCCTCTCCTATTTCTAAGTTCCCTCACCTTCACTAAGTGCTTTATAATTCTCACAAATCATTTTAAGTGCAATATATAGTCTATCGATTAGTTTAGAAGTGGATATATGCCCTTTCATGCTAGTTTGATAGCTAATCAATGCCTTATTGTGAAATACATATGTGGGACTGATATTTTTGGTCTTAAATTTATATTATAGTGTGTTTGTGTTCAAATTATAAGTGTTCTAATTACTAGTGCATCACCTCATTTTACATGCTTTCATATATTGTTGTTACTCTCTCTCCGCTTTTCCCAGCAATTATTAGTTTAGGTGATAGATCCAAAAGGAAGCTAAACATATCCAGAGTTTTGAACCAAGTTTAGGTGACCCACATCCTATGGTCATTCCCATGTTGGACTATATTTGTGTAATAGGACCTGAGCAATCCCCTTGCTCAGCTAGGGTGCAATCTAAGATACCAACAATACTTGGGTATGAAATGCCAAAAATAGGTATTAAATTTTAAATGATTTATTATATTGTTATTAATTTTCACTTTTATATTAAGTTTCAATAATAATTACAAGATCTACAAATTTTTCACACAAAACCCACAAATAACCCATTTAAAGATATGCCTCTACTAGAAGACGTACCTAGGTATGAAATGTCAAACATAGGTACTAAATATTAAATGATTTACTATATTTGTATTTATTCACTTTCATATTAAGTTTCAAAAATAATTACAAGTTCCACAACCATTTTGCATGTAGAACCCACTGATAACCCTTTTGAAGCATGCCTCCATTAGAAGACATCCCTGGGTATGAAATGGCCTCACTAAATTTAAGGAAAAAGAAACTGGAAGACATCGTTGATGTCGATCATGAGTCCAAAATATCGGATGAGATTTTTTCTCAACCAACACAAAATTTAACTAAAAACAACATTCAAAAATCTATTTGAAAGAAGAGAAGTACATAGACAATTGGAAGATCATTTAAGTTTAACTGGGCAATGAAATATCCATTCATTAAACTTGTAGAGCCAAAAAATAATATAGATACTCCAACAGAATGTAAATTATAATATGCAGTTGAAAACTTGGAAAGGACCACAAAAAGCAACTCAAGTTGGACATAATTGAGAAACATTATGACAAAATATGTGTCAATAAAATAAAAAGATGGACAAACTAAAATAAAAGTGAGATGGAAAAATATAAAAGAATGCATGCATCAATATTATGCAGTAGAGTATAAAAGTCATCAAAAACATCAACAATGTCTAATTGAGAAGGAGAAATAATTATAGATCAATTTGGAAAAGTTTTTTAGTCAAATCTACATGCAAAAAATATAAAATTCTCCACAATATATCACATTCTAAAAAGAGGCAAACCAAACTCTAATTTTTTAGATTATAAAATATAATTTCAACATAATAGATTTCATATATTCCACAATCATATTGATTAGATAATAGTGTTTGGGAAATGTAAAAATGTCTCACAATGATTGAAAAGGAGGATTTAAAGTAAAAATTAAAATCAACACAGTTTATCTCATTGTCCAAATTAGTGTGTGTTGGTGTTGACGGTGCATCATTAATGCAGAGAAATAGAACTAGTATGTGTGTTCACCTACAAACAACAACTATCCTATATATGATTTCAATTCATTGCATGACACATATAATGAATCTTGACTATGAAATTGTTATCACATTTCAAAATATCACAAAAGTGGAAGAGCTTATATGTGACTTACACGCATACATGTCAAGAAATTCAAAAAGGTTTTTAGAGTTTTAAAAACTTTTAATTGGAGTTACAGATTGGAATTTTTTTTAAAAATATGTTGATACAAGATGGATCTCTATGTATGAGCTTGAATTTAAAATATTTTAAGAATATCCATCGATAGCAGGTTTTATGTTTAAGTACCGAATGGAAGTTAACAAGGCAAAAGATTTGATATGTCATTTTATAGATTTTGAAACTCTACTAACATTGTGTGATATTTTTCCCATGCTAAAATAAATAAATGTTTGATAAAACATGCACACGAGAGATCCATTTATATTATTGAGTTCAAACAGTTGAGGAAATGGGTTTGTCAATCTCTTGATATCTTATACTGCTCACCAAAAAAATTTAAGGGACCAATATTTAGTAATTGGGAAATATTACGAGATATTAAGGACCCTAAAAAACTGTTTAAACAATATTTATGATCATCTTTGTATTTTCATTAATGGAAAGGAGATACCACTACACACTTTCAAAAAATGAATTGATTTAACTAGACCATAAATGCAAGAAGTCCCTATAACATGGGTTTTATATGATAATGCCATATATGAGACACGAATGAAATTGAGAAACATTTTACAAATCTTATCAACTGAAATTTTAGATTATTTTCAAAGGGACGAGTTGCTTGAAGCCATGAGAGTGATGAATCTAGTATTTTGGAACACTATTGAGGGTGAACATATAACAAGTAATTTATTTATCAAATACATGGGTAATCTCATTAGTCATTCTAGTAGGTTTGTAGAGATCAATGAAGTTGAAGTTAAGGGTATTTAAAAAAAAGATTTATTGATGTCTTAGTCAACGTATTTTGGTTTTACAATGATTAATCAATTTTGGTGCTTAAATGAACCAATAAAAAGTGGTGTTATTACAAGGCTTTGAAAAAAACTGTATCTCAGTAGTGTTTTTCAAGAAGAACTTATCAAATAGTTTTAATTATATGAATTATGCCAACCAATTATCTTGGGGTTTGTGAAATATGAAAAGGTATTTAGTGCATTATGTTTTGTTAAATCAAAAATTTGAAATAGATTGGATAAAAATCTTGAGACATGTTTGAGGTTGTATGTTTCACATTATCCAGTGGATGTGTTTGCTTATGAAAGAGTGATTTCAATTTTGAGTTCTCTTACTGAAAGAAGAGGAGTCACTAATATGACCACAAAAGTTACTAAAATTGCCTCTGAGATGGTACATACAAATGTTAGCTATGAAGAACATGTTACAAAAAGACTATTTTAGGTACCTAAGTTTTAGTTTGGTATGTATTCTAAATATTTTTAAATTAAACTTATATTCATAATACATTTGTGATATACTTATGACATCTTTACTAAATAATATTTTCTATTTTTCTATGTTTAATTTAGGGAGTGATGTTGAGTTCATTTTGGGATAATTTACCACTTATCTTCTTATGATATCAATTTTCTACAACTTTAAAGTGCATTTAAATGACATCTTTAATTTGATCTTTTAGAAGAGGTTAAATAGTTATTCACTCTTTCATTATTACCTTTCATTAGTACCACCATTTGAATGCCCTATTAAAATAAAAACAATATTAATTTCTTGGTTGATCGTCTACATTTTTATGATTGGGAATTTATGCAAGGTTGTAGTATCAATTATCAATTATGTTATTTATGAATACCTTGATTGATTTATTTACGAATCTTAATTACTAAATTATCTAACCATTTCAAATGAAAGTATAGATGCAAATTTTGAATAAATACACATAGGAAGCCACAAATACAAAATATATATTCCATGTTATATATAAATTCAATTAAAATCATTGTTTTAAAGCTCAATCCCTTAGATTACAATGTTTGTAAAATACAAATACAATTCCAACTGGACATCTCATTGATTCTCAAACACTTAGGTGTTTGTCTAAATTTATTGCATAGAAGACTTTCCAATTTCTTGACCTTCCACTTGGCTAGTAGTCATGTTGTCTTTTAGTATACCTAAATCCATAAGATCTTGTGTTGCACTATTGATATTATCAATATTTAGCCATTCTTCTCTAGCATCATCACCTACTAAAAACAATGTGAGGCATGCTTTAGCCTTTTGTTTAAACAAAATGTCAAGATCCAAGCCATTTTCTTTAATTATTTTCTTCAAAATATTATTTTGCTTATTCATGGTGACAAGCTTTTCATTGAGTGAAATGGCTTCAATTAAACATATGTGTGCATTTTTCAAAGTTATATCAAGGACATGTAATTGATTATTAAAATTTGTATATTTTGACCGTAAATGAACAAAGAATATTAATTTATAAATAAAATTTTAATTACAAAAAATAAGCATAAATCTTACCATTACTTTTTTTCTACATCTACAATTGCAACAAGACTCTTATTTTTTATCCATTTATTGTAGTATGCTTGGGGTTCTACATTTATATTTTCAAGCATGTTTAACATTATATCTAAAACCTTATCATTAAATCTATTAGTAATAGTAATAGCTCCATTAACATCCTGGTTGAACAAAACATCAATTTTTTTAGGCTAATGTTCAACCAAGGTAAACAATTGATCACATTGTGTGTGGTTATGGAAACAAACATTTATTTCTTGAATTAAAAATTTAGCTTGATATTCCCATGTTCTCAAATCATCAATTTTACTAATAAAAACATCATTAACAAATTTCTTAGCATAATTTGTTAATAAATTATTCAATGGAAAAAAAGTACGTTGATCATCAGATTATGGAATTTCATTAGCAAGAGAAGCAACAAGTTTGCAACTAGGAGGAGAGGTGCCTATAAAAGGTTGTTGTAAAGTTTTTGCATCTACCAAATCTAGTTGAGATCCTTGTATAATGTCATGAGGATTAAAATGAGTTATTTGGGTGCCACTATCAATCCCCAAAAACTCATCATCAAAATTGATTTGCCAAAGAAATGTGGTTCCCATTGCAGGAGGGATACCACTAAGTGAAAAGTTAGGAAAATAAAAAGTTCCTAAATATAGAGTCCCTGTACTTAGTGTAAGAAATTGTAAACATTTCCATCTCCCTATAGTTGTAGGTCAGGGTGGTGGTAGCAAATTTCTCATTATCAGGGTAGTACCCTCAAAATGGACAAGACAGTCACAACTCACAAATAACAAATAGAATAAATTGCATATTAATTTGATATATACCAATAATAGAATCTTAATTTTAAATTATATACTTGACACTTGTTGAACACAATGTTATGTCAACTAAATTTTAGAAGGTGGAATTGGAGGTGTTTGCACTATAGATTGTGACATTGTAAATAGAAATATTAAAATAACATAAAAAATAAACTAATCATTTTTTGGAACAGTATTATAAAAGTTGATAATGAATTATACTAGAAACATGAGAGGCTAAGGCAACATGTTGAGGCACAATCAAACTCCTCATGCATTTATGTCTTCCAAGTTTTAGAGGTGAAGAGGATTCATCTTCCATCTCTATTTTAGTTGGCCACTTTTCTTTTGGAAATGGTCTAAGCTAATTTATCTATATGAAATAAATCAAAGATTAGGTATAAATATATTGTATAGTCATTTAAAAATAATAATAGTGCATTAAAATGTTGTAAAATTACCTTTTTCTTTGTAATCGAGAGTGAATTCACAACCATTTTTTCATTTAGAGTAGCTGGAATAGTTGTGTTGGCTAATTGGTAAAAAGCCTCATGGTAGAATGCAATTAGAAAATGCATACATGAAATATATAATTTTACTTTTGATTAGAAAAACTTAAATCATCCTTAATTATATTTTAAAGGTATGTACACCAATCAAATTATTTACCACTGAGAGTGCGTAGGATATAGAAAATAACCAAGAATGGAATATCTGATGCTCTTCCCTGCAACACTAATTTGGCTTGCAATAGTTCAATCATGTCAAGGAGAAAAGGATTTGTAACAATTTCAACTTTAAGCCCCCTTTTATTATGGCTTTGGGTAGTTGTAAAATTTAAATTAAAAATATTAAGAGAATTAGCAATATATTAAAACTAATCTATAAAATTGATGAACTCTAACATAAAAAATAACATACTATCCAATTTAGGCCATATTGGGACTCCAGATATTTTTTGTCATCATTCGATAGTAAGACCTTTGTAGAGATCGAGTTCAAGTGCTTGTGCATCAGTCTTGTCAATCAATGTATGTCATCGAGACTAATCCCAAATATCATAGAATGTGAGTTAATGGTTAATTTGAATAAAGATGAGGCACAATCAAAGCTTGCCAACAAATAGTTTAGCAAGAATCTGTTTCATATTGGGGCATGTAAATAATCCCATGGAAATTACACTTTTTGACTCGATCTCTATATGTATCTTCTTGGTCAATAAGTTTTAGAATCATTGTGCATATGAGATTTTTATATTGGATTTTTGGGTCTCTATATACCACTATGGATGAGCTCTGAGAGTGGGAAGACATTGTTGCAATGTTGAGAGTGTGAAGCTTGTTTAGAACTTGTAATTATGCATAGGTAGGATGTGGGAGGGTTATCATTAAAAGGATGTAGTGCATAGAAGATGTGGATTGTAAAGTAAAAATTGAGATGTGAGGGTCCCTTGTATAGGTATATGGAAATCAACAGGATCCCAAGAATGCAAGTGATCATGACATGTGTAGATGCAAGCAACCATCTATGGTCATGGCACATGTAGAATAAGATGGTTAGTTGCATATGATGTTATTTGAATTCATATATAGATAATTGATTGCATATGTAGACTATCATTTGTATATGCAATCAACCATCTACATATGTTATCAACTAACTGTATATGCAGATAAATGATTAAATATGTAGATGATCATTTTCATATGTAATCATCTATCTACATATTAAGATAGTTGATTTCATCTCTAGACATCAGCCTACCTCTCGCCCAGAATCCCTCTTATTAGCAGTGCACGTCTAGTCTCCATGCATCATAAAACTATGAGACTAGTTAACGCCTAATTGGTTCCACTTAGAGACATTCTCCATTCATCTATTATTGATTTAGCTTCATACTTATTCACCTTTAAAACTAATTTTTCATTATTTAGAAACTGATTCACCAAAATTTTACAAAGATATTTTTCTTAGGGGCAATTAAAAAAACATTGAATTGATTCCCATGCTCAAGGTGGAAGAATGGCCATAAGTGGGGATCCTACATTTAAAATCATGAAATATCATGAAGATGTTAATGAATTAACTGAGAGAGTGGCAACTTGGTAGCTGATAATCAACTATGTTACATCTTGATTCTGCACTAAGAAAATTTACTTGATTATCCATGGATATTTATATTTGAAATTTTGATTTGTTTATTATTTGTCTAAGCTATGAGTTATATGCTATTATGGGATAGTTGAATAATGTTTTAATTACAAGATTTAATTTTTATGAGTTATCTATAATGTATATTCTTTACATTGTAATTATGTTGGTTTGTTATTTAGCAATAATTTATGATATTTAGGTCATGATGTTATGGTCTAACTACCTGCTTGTTGCGAGTTTGATGCAAAAAAAACTCAACTCTTAGAGACTAACAGAGGGAGAGCATCATTAGAAAGGATGACGTAGATGGATGTGTTGAGAGAGAATATAAGAATGGCTAGACCCCATGCAAACACCACGTTAAATATCACTCATTATATACATAATTTGAATGGTTAGAGTTAGTACATTTTTTATGTTATCTACATTTAGATAATTGCATATGTGTGTGTTAGCTTAGATTTATACCTAGGTGGAATTAATCTTGTGTGATTTCATTATGGATATTAAACGTAGATTTAATGTAGAATGCTACTAGGTATTATTTACCATTTTGATTTAAAAGATCAGTAATGACTCTATATTGGTCAAATCACTGTGATTATTTGTCTATATTAATACATTATTATTAAGTAATTAGAAAAATAAAAATATGAAAAGCCTTATAAAATAAGTAAAGCAAATAAAGTAATTAAATTTTATACTTAGAAAATAAAATGAATAAAACAAAAGTAAATAGAAGAAAGACATAAAAGGGAAAAGTGAAGCTTTTACATGAAAGGAAGGAATAGAAAGCTTTTAAAAAAAAAGATAAAAGACAAGCTTTAATAGGGAAAAAAAAACATATTTATAAAAGTAAATTTGATAACTTGGGAGTTTTTAGAAGGTATATTTTAAAAAAAAAAAAGACATTCCAAAAAAGAAAAGAAAGAAAGTAGGGGTGTGTGGCATAAGAAATGGAAAAGAATTTGAAAGAGGGGGGAGATTAAATTTCATCAGTGGGAGATGATCTCAAGGGGATTGAAATAATAGACAACATGTTACTGTTGATAGAAATGCTGATTGGAATATGCAAGAACATGAATTTATGATCATAATTTACAAGAGATGTCCTTCACTTCTATTGAATTGATTAAAATGTCATGAAAGCATATTGGTTCAGCAGGTAGGGAATTAACCTATTTATATATAAATGTTTTTGCATCTTTTTATTCCATTTTTATATAATTTTAAGTTTGTATAACTCTAACATTCTCCCAAAAATCCAAAGATTGAATAATCCCTACTTCATGTGAACCAATAAGGATATATAAACATACTGATCTGAGCAAATTATAAATTGAGTATATAAATTGAGATATACATATAGGGTGATCTGGCCTAGTACATAAAAATCTATCTTGGTATATATTTTATGTAATTATATAAAGTGACTTGATTTTATAAACATGTAAAATTGAAAAAATAACCATGAATGAACAACAAAGTGTTATATTGGGTTTAACAATATAACTATGAATATATAGGTAGCATAGAAATCTACATACAATGTTCAACAAATAGCGATCTATTTTCATAAGTGTATACTCATAGTGAGTAATGCAAGGATTTGCTTATAGCATCCACTTTTAATCTATCTATAGTATCTATGATAGCCTCTATATCTGTTAGCAGAAACATATCATGTGATGCCTAGCTTATAGACCAAGTTTATTTGACTAATTATCAATATATGATAAGGTTTCATATAATTCATATTGAGAATCTAGTTCGCTGAATAATTAGGAAAATAAATTAAAAAAAAACAATGATATAATATTATATAGCGAATTCACTACAAGGTCCTACTCTTGTTTTATTGTTTTCATGTTATAAGTAGTCAATAGTAAATAAACCAAAAAAGAAGTATGGTGATTTTATGATATGCAAAACTAGAACATGGAAATTTTATGATATGAAAAATATGTATATGGCTATTATATTCTTCTTATAATTATTATTGTATTTATTCTGAGGAGAAGAACATACTTACTTCACTATAATATTCTATGGATACTATAAGTAAGTACTATAGTATCAACATTCATAGTAAAGTAACTAATAAATTATTAAATCGCTATCATATAAACATATCTTGATTGTTGATGTGGAATATATATTGATTAGATGAGCGTACTTACTTCACATTATGGGACTAAGTATACAAAATATAAATTGTTGTTTATTACCTTAGAGTGTTATATAATTAAGATGTATATTTGATATAGGATGTCCCATAAATACCACTTATTCCAAGGCAAAGATATTATTTTAAGGAAAAGAGCGTACTTATTTATTGTATTTATTTGGAGGAGAAGAGTGATTTTATTATTAAGATGTTTATGCTCTTCTACCTACTATGGTAGGAATCCTCAAGATTATATACTTACACTCTTCTGACTTATGTATGAATAACATGAAAAACACTAAGTAGATTGTCACTTTGGATATATATATATATATATATATATATATATATATATATATATATATATATATATATATATATATATATCCCTGTGTAATCTTGGGAATGTTAAAATAATTTGTAGTGTAGAAGTCATTACATACGTCATGTGGTATGACCTATATATATTTAGTCTAAATATGTGAACTATACCTTTTCATATATTGCACTATGATACTAGAATCACTATCATTATTATATGAGGTATTGGGATTAAAGAATCATTATAATATTACTTTAGTGTATTAAAATGATCTTCATGATGTGGTATTGATGTAAAATATTGGTATGGCATTATAACTGAACATATCCTATCTGTATTAATATGATGAAGGAATACAAATTTATATACATCTTGAATACATCATGGTGAAAATCTATTTAGTTAGGGATAAAAACTATGAAGGAGTTTTACATTACTAAATCCCTTATAGATCATCAAAAAATTTGTGAACATGAAAGTTTCAAGGATTGTTGAAATTATAAGGAGTTCTTGATTAAGAAATATAAATGAACATTGATATAGTATTTACATATCATTTGAGTAATTACATACGAGAATATTATGATGTACAAGAACTCATATATAAAAATTATACCTATAGCAATGGATGGTTAAAATAAGACATAGAGTTTCTTGTTACTAGAAACTATAACCTTATGAAAACAATCTCCTAGAAATGAAATGAGTTGTTTATGTGAAAGATTATATTATATCTGGTTATCTACAAATATTATGACTGACTGCTTGTAAGTAAGTAGTGTGTACATAAAAATGGTGGACTATGTTATTACTAGTTGTACTATATATATATATATATATATATTGAATCTATTTACATAAATTAGATTTTATAGTTGAAACATAGGATATACCCGGTTGGTATAAACAATACTTGCTTGCTTATTATTTAGGATTATGAGACATTGATTCTTGAAATTGTAAAAGTGATTGTTTATAATTGAGTACTTTTTTTCATGAACAATGAAATATGATATTATGGGATCTCATGGAGTGTATTATGTTTAAAAACTACAGTCTAAATGTAGGTATACCTAGGTAGTATAAACTATATCTGTTATGTCTAACTTTATCCATATGTTTGATCTATTAAATGTATGCGCGTTGGTTATTGCTATGTTTAGCATGTTCTATGATAGCTAATAGAAAGTATTGTATTGTGTCTTCTGACATAAATTATAATATGCAACCTAATATATATATATATATATATATATATATATATATATATATATATATATATAATACTTGGTTGGTATAATCTACGCTTATTTGCTTATTAAATATGTAATAAATGATATTGTGGAGATTCATTCATATGTTTGACAGACTAAATGTATGCATTTGATTATTCCTATGCTTATCATGTTTTGTGATTTTTAGTAAGAAGTAATCTGTATGAAACTATTAGTTGTATATATGTTAACCAAATCTCAAATTGTTGGTACTAAGTAGTGAGATAGACTTCACTAGTTTACTAGCATCATAATGCCATATGAAGGTAATCTGATCAAGTGGTGTGTATTAAATTGACTAATCCTAGAGATCAATAACTATTGAAAAACTTGGGCCAAGTAATGTTAGTGAGAGATTGTCATTTCATGTGTATGATTTACATGTTTATGTAATATCTTGTTAGAATGGGTTTTGTTATGATACACTGTATGTTTAGTTTTAGAAATCATACAACACATAATACTAACTTGTCTCTGTAGATTCCTATACCATCACTATGATGCAGTGGATTTATAAAAATTTCAAATTAAATATTATGCTAAAGATTACAATGTGTTGAAGATTAGATTGTGTTGAATATTTTCCTATCTGAAACTATTGATTTATAAAATTGATAAATTAAATACAAAACTCCATTGAACTCAATTTCATACAATTGATTTATAAACTTTCAACAGAATAAAGAATATATTCAACAACCAATTTGACTCACTCTTAATGAGGTGTAGTTTGCATATAAATAGAATAAAAGATCAAAGTATAGTGAATAGAAGTATATCTATGCAAATGTTCTTGGGCAACCAAAATAGAATAAAGCGTAGATCTATTTCTTTTTGAGACAATAAAAACCATATAATTATACTACATCTAGTAATATCTCTTCCATATAGATTGCACAGTTAGATACTAGGCTTCTCTTTTATAGGTTCAAAGGTGATCAAAATTTTTGAAGGCATTTCTAAGCTTGGACTTGACTAATTTGGTTTGAGATTCTTCTCAACTACCTTATTCCCAAGTTATAAAATGACCTTGTTTGTCTTGTACATTTGTTATGTGTAGCCTTATTTGACATTTGGATAAGCATTGATTGTATAAACATTTAGGGACACCCTAGACACATTTAAAGAACTCATAAGACCCATCATACCTCAACATAACCCACTATCTAATAAAAATATTCATATAATTTTAAAGATAAAATTTAATAATTATAATTTAAGCTTTGGAGGAAATCCTCCAAAAGACCCTCAAATGACCTATAATGAACTCTTAATGCCTCAATGAGGCTTATTGAGACCAAATTGACTTACCTAATATTCTTAATTTCATTGATAAGGCCTTTAAACCTATCAACAAGACTAAACTTGTATGTTTGCATAATGCTCCTGCATCAATCTATCCAGGCATGAGTATTCTTGAACCTGTGCTTCATAAGTGTAAATGCTTTTGAGTCTTTATTCCTCTTTCATTCAATGCTTCTCTTCTTTAATAATTTAAACCCTCTAGGATCCCATGTTCTATTTGATGAGTGTAGACCTGCAAATAGACTAGTTTGTCCTCTAAAAATCTGCCTCATTATATGCATCTAAAAATTTATCATCTTTAGATCTTATTTACTCTCCTTCACTATACCTGCACAAGAAATAAAAAAGTTAAGAAAAATAACTTATTCCTTGGAACTTGAAGGCCATTTGCTTCATCTACAAGGATTGCTTTCTTTCCTTATACATTAGTTTGCATTTGTATCACTTCTTGTTGCTCTACTTTGCTATAACTTCTTTTTCCATGCTCATATCCTTCTTTGTATTGAGGTTAATTTCCTTCACACATTTTTTTCTATCTTTACTAGTACCATTATCACCAATTCCTTCATTACTATCTATTATGACAACTTCATCTTTGTTTCCACTGACTATTCACTTAGAAATTTGTTTTTCATGTTTCCTTCCATGGCCATTTCCTTCAGTAGATTAATATTTTTGATAAAATCCTCAAATTAGTTCATACTTATTATTAAATAAAAACTATTAGACAATTCAAGAAACATATTTTGTATACATTCATTGGACAAATTCTAAGTTTTCAAGGATAAATCAAATTCTTCACAAATTATAGTGATTACCTTGAATTGTAACACTTGCATGTTCATTTTTCAATGGTAAGATTGTATGCTTTACCCCATCTTGTTCAAAATTGTAAGTATTCTTCTCTCCATTGTGCATGGATTTCTTTTCATACTACCATGGCCTGCCTAGGAGAAGGTGGCACACATCCATAGTCATTACATCACACAAGATTTCATCTTGATAGTTTCCTATTTAGAATTGTACCCTACATTTCTCATTTACAAGTACTTGATGATATTTTTGTAACCAATAAACCTTATATGGGTTAGGGTGACTTACCTTTTTCAAATTCAACTTATCTACCATTTTTGTAGATACAATATTATTAGTGCTACTACTATGTCAATGATGACTTTGCAACATTTTCCTCTTGTCTTGCATGTGGTTCTAAAGAGTGCCTTTCTCTGTGATGGTTCATCAACCTCATTATTAGACATGAGATAATTTCTTTTTCATGATTAATGACTCACCTTGTTCTATGGAGCATCTTCATAAACCATAGATGCAGTATCTTATTTAGCCTGAGCAACTTGAGCAATATGAACACTCCCCTGGCTATTACATGCGTACTCTGGACATTCATAAGACCTATGCCCAAATTTACCACATCTAAAACATATACCAAGGAATCCTATACTTCTACCTCTATCAAAAGGTATCTTACCTTTGAATTCTTGACCACCTCTTGGAACTCATTCTTGTGTTTGTAAATTACTTTCTTCATCATGCATTTATAATTGTTTTCTTCCACTTGACTGTTCACTAGATTGTCCTTTGCCCCTTGCATATTAGATATGTTTCCTTGACACCTTCTCTTTATACTTTAAATCAATTTGATAGGCCTCCTCCATTGATCTAGGTGATAAGAGAGTAATCTCATCTTGTATGTTGTATCTCAATCTATTGAGATAACTGGCCACCTTTTTTGCATCATCTTCAATATTCCATGACTCTGATTGTTAGTTTATAAAAATCTTAAGTATAATACTTTACTAATTTTTATTTATAATTTAAATTTTGTAATTTCTATAAATAATTCAACTTGATAATCCTTTGGAATGAATTTACCTTTGAACTTTGCCACCATTCTATCCCAACTTTTGATTCTAGCCTTACCCTTTCTTTTTCTTTCCTCTTACATTCCATCCCACCAGAGGGATGCATGATTCTTTAGTCTGGTGATAGAAAAATTAACCTTATTTACATTAGAAACATTTTCATAATCAAAATATTTATCTAATGTACTTACCCAATCAATGAGATGTTCAAGATTGAGGCTACCTTCATATAATGGAACCTCTATTTTATATCTTACACTGACATTCATAATTGTTCTGATCATCCTTTCCTCTACTATCTCTTCTTCCACCACCAATTCATCATCATCATCTTATTCTCTTTCATTGACATCTCCCATGTTAACTCATTTCTATTCTAATTATAAATCCTACAATCTTGTCCTCAGGTTCCTTATCCCTTCCATTACTGCTACTTGTCTAGCTTGGCCTAGTTGCCTCATTCCTCTACCTCTTTCTCACATTTCCATTTTTATAATTTTACTTTAGGATCATCCAAATATTTTTTTTTATAGAGCTTATTGCTCTAATACCATAAATTAATGCAATGGATTTCTGTAAATTACAAATAAAATACTATGCTTAAGATTACACTATGTTGAAGATTTTCCTATTTGAAACTATTGATTTATAAAATCAATAAATTAAATAAAAAACTCCATTGAACTTAATTTCTTATAATTTATTTATATAACCAAAAAAAATACAATGCTTATCTTTTCCAACCCATCGTAGATACCAAAAATTGGATGTATCCAATATGATATTAAAACTTGTGTTGAGATTTCTTTTTTGTAAATTTTATCATAGCCATATGCAAAATAAGTATAGAAGTTGACTCCTCCATGTTATTCTTGGAAAATATAAATAAAAATCAAAAGCTTATTTATGAATTGATTCATCTTAAATCATTCCCCATGCATTCAAAGTGTCTTGGATTTCACAATAAAATAGACCATTTTATTTTCCCTTGTAGCCAATCTTGAACAGAAAGAGACAATTTAAATGTATGTATATATATATGATATATTTATTACATTCTATCCCTTTTCTCGTTGCTGTTTACCTTAACTATAGTTTCTAGACCATAAAATGAAGATAAATCCAATCAATAAAGATCGATCCAATTTTAATCAATATGTTATCAAGAATTGAACTATGAACAAATGAAATTACTTCCTTATACAGATCTTTAATAGACACTTTTTTATTAGCCACATACCATATATATTGACACAGATTGACCCACTTCTATCTTTTCTTTATCAGATATGCTCTTGAAATCCCTTTATGCCCTTGAAATCCCTTTATGCCCTTTTTAATTCAATTTATTTATAAACTTTTAGTAGAATAAAGAATATATTCAAAAACCAATTTGACTCACTCTTAATGAGGTGCAATTTTCATATAAATAGAAAAGGATCAAAGTATAGTGAATAGAATTATCTCCATGCAAATGTTCTTGAGCAGCTAAAATAGAATAAAGTGCAAATCTATTTCTTTTTGAGACAATAAAATCCATATAATTATATTAACTCCAGTAATATCTATTCCATATGGATTTTGAAATTAGATACTAAGATTCTCCTTTATAGGTTCAAATGTGATCAAGTTGTTTAAAGGAATTTCTAAGCTTGGACTTGACTAATTTGGTTTGAGATTCTTCTCAACTACCTTATTCCCAAGTTATAAAATGACTTTGTTTATCTTTTCCATTCATTACGCATAGCCTTATTTGACATTTGGATAATCACTAACTGTATAAACATTTAGGGACACCCTAGACACATTTAAATGACTCCTAAGACCCATTATACCTCATCACAACCCATTATCCAATACAAATATTCATATAATTTTAAAGACAACATTTGATGATTAAAATTTAAGCTTTGGAGGAAATCCTCTAAAAGACCCTCAAATAACCTATAATGAACTCCTAATGCCTCAATGAGGCTTATTGAGACCAAATTGACTTATTTAAGATTCATAATTTCATCAACAAGACCTTTAAACCTATCAACAAGACTAAACTTATATGTTTGCATAATGCTCCTACATCACACTATCTACTCATCCATGAAGGGAGGGCCATTACCTGATGAGAATTATGTGGGGGACCAATGGTTGGTGTGGGAAAGTGGTCAGATGATGATATCCCTCCCCACATTAGTACTTACATGGAGATGACACTTGATATTGCCAAAGATACTAGAGTTTAGGAACTCATCCTTTGTGGAGCTTTGTATCTTGTATCTTGTACATTGTATTATTAAGGTATTAATCTGATAAGATGTAATTATTTACTTATTTTAAATTTGATATTAGTGGTTGTATCATTGTACTAGTCATGGCTAAATATTTATAATTACTTTCCATATTTGGTTATTATGTGTTTCATATGTTGATAGTGATCAGTGGTTGTTAGATGTCACATGATTATTTACAGTTAATATACTTAGAGTGTTATATATAAATAAATAATTGAATTCTCATGGTGAATTCAAATGAAGTAATGCATTGATTATATTAAAAAATATATATATCATGTTTTATATGTTAAATCCAACAAGGCTGTTACACATGGTATCAAAGCTATGGTTCAAAATCTAGGACCTTATGAGTCTACTAGAATTTTTTTATCCTTATGGTTATCATAAAGGAAAATGGCAGAATCTAGAGTATCTGGAGAGGGTATTTCAAATGTCAATGATAGTAACCCTCCATTTGATCCCAGCCAATTTGATGTTGAGCAAGCAGCAAAGCTAGATCAAATTCTCTTAGCCATGAATGAAACTAGGGATCAAATTTCAGCTATGGAATAGGAAGTTCATGGCCATGAAGAGGAAGAACATTAGGATGAACTTGAAGAGCATCCCACTGAGTATGAAAACCATCTTGATGTGAGAGCACAGGTCGTACCCACGTATGGATAACCTTATGACATGTAGTATTATAATGGTTGAGTGAAGTATATTTTTAACTTGTATTACCTAAGTGTCGAATCATGCTCCACCATGATTGGAGTTGTGAGGTTTAGTAAAATCCTTGTGTATGGTTTGGTGACTATTATAGGTAATATTTGATTCTATGAAATATTGTGTGGTGCATTAAGTATATACCCATAAGAGCACTTGTACCCTCTTAGAGTTGTTAAAGGGTTGGTTTGTCACGTGTCTTAATGGTGATGGTTATAACTGAGGTTTGGGTAGGTGAGTGCATAGCATAGTTCATGAGTCATGAACAAAATATTCCTACAATATTTTTTGATCACTTAGATCGAACACCTCAAGAGTGGTTACATATTTACTTGGTAATCAAGCCACCTTCACTATTTTTGTTTAGTATAGTGAGTGTTCAAAAAATATGGGATGCTTATCACTTAAGTCTATGTGAAATAGTTTTATGTATTATTATACACTAATCCTAGGAGTGGGAATCATTAAAAAATCACTTGTGGATTAGCACCACCTAGTACAGAGGGAATTTTCTTGTAGTAGAGTGTAGATGT
This sequence comes from Torreya grandis, assembly GCA_037957365.1. Classification (NCBI taxonomy): domain Eukaryota; kingdom Viridiplantae; phylum Streptophyta; class Pinopsida; order Cupressales; family Taxaceae; genus Torreya; species Torreya grandis. The sequence goes on from JARHVA010000348.1 coordinate 962,880, forward strand.
CCTGGCTGAGAATTCATAAGTGTTAGGAGTTTTCTCATGGATTGGCATCCTATGTTTACATGGATTAGGAAGAGGTGTCATCTCACTAGGATATTAAAGAAATGATTTGTTACTCTCTTACCCTCCTTTGACATCATTATAAGCCCACCGAGTGGATTCATATTTTCATAATGTTGATTAAGTGTTCCCTTAATCAAAAACTTGTTTCTAAAATTTCATTTTGACAATATTCCTAGGAACTCATGGGATAGTGTCTTATACTTCTTTTTGATTGAGAAGTTATGGGAATGGAATGGATTTATACATCTACATGGTTAATATTTTTCTTCTCAGTTGTGTAAATAGGTTGTGATACTACTCTTACAAGTTGGGTAAGTATGTAGTGATTTTGGCAAATTGGGTTACAATGTTTTCATATAACAGGTAAGGATGTATAAGAGTTTTTTTGATGAGATATTAGTTCACTACTTGTAGATTTTTAGAGTCACACTTTTCAGTGCTACTTTATCTATACTTGTGAACTTTGACCACATGGAGTGGTGAACCTTGAATTTGTATTGGTTCTGGATTAAGATTTATAAGTTGATTATAATCATAATGATATGATTTACCCTTGATTATATTGGTATTATTATCATCTTTCTTAAAACATGTTATTTTAATGAGTTATTTATTTATGTTTCACCTAGAGCAAGTATGGATATGAGGTGCAGAACATCTTGTTAGTCTAAGGGGTTGAGATAAGCTTATAACTTTATCTAGTTGAACAAGCAAGGAGGAATTATCTTTCTTATTACTTTATAAGGTTTTAAGGATGGTGTGATCTTTGGAATTTGTATATTATGTTAATTTTAACATTATTTCCCTTAACTACGAGTATAACAAAGATGGGTTAAGTAGTGAAATTTGATACAAATTATGTTTGGATAAAGATAAATTAATACATTTATGGAATGATTGAATGATTTTTCTTGTGATGTATGTTGATACATCTTTAATTATTTAGCATATATCATTGCTTTCTAAGATCTATTAGTATGGATTTATGATTCATTGAAACTTGTGTACATTTTAGAGATCATAGGTCATGAAAACCTAAAGGACAAATAGTGAGTTAAGAACATGAGGATTAAGAGATGGGAGTGGATCCTAATTAGTCTCACATTGACTCGGTAGTTACTAAGTTTGGGTCTAATAGGGGAGCTTGTCGAATCTAAGATTTTGCAAGAAAGACTTGTTAAATTCAATTATATGGTTATATGTATACTGAGGAACGTTTATTCCTTAATTTAGTATACATTGGAAATGTATTATTTTTAGTTCCTATTCATATTCATATTTGTTAAGACCTACATAGAGTAGTGGCAATATTGACATGTCATACTTATCAAAAGTTAGATAGAGTAGTGATATTATTGACTTATACACATTACTCTCACTAGATTCTCTAAATACTTTTCTCAAGAATGATAAAAACACTCTCCAAGTTAAAGAGATGTGAAGAAGGGCCAAGAGGCTTCATGGAATTCTCCTTGGCCATTTGTTTTTTACCTTATTTATGATTGAAGATTAATTTTGAAAGTCAATGAAACTATCATCGAGATATGTGGAACCTTCAAGGTGTTAGAAATGGTCAATCCAATAGCATATAGGCATGAATTACCACCATTTATATCTCTATTTCATAATTATATTCCATATTGCTTATCTTAAAAGTATACTTATGATCCTCCACATGTGTTGAATTAGAATGTTTTACCAATTCGGGACCCCAGGGTGGTCATGATAGAACTAATCAGAGTAAGTGACACTCATAAACTTTGTTTTTATAATAGGGAGATGTCATAGTTTAGGGTCTTTTGAGACCAATACTTTGAGGATAGTGCTACTTGGGAGGACTATGATGAGTTCTACATGTGATTTACATATTTAATACTTGATTTGTTGCTTCATACTATGTTATTTTTATATTGATTAATGTTTTTAATTTAGAACTTATGTTTGAATAAGTGTCATCTAGGATGATGACTAGTTTTAGGAGGGAAAGTATTGTACATCATGATTCCTCGCTAAGCAAACTTACTTGATTATCTATGGATATTTATATTTGGAAATTTGAATTATTTATTATTTGCCTAAGCTATGATTTATATATTATTATGGGATAGTTGAATAATTCTCTGATTACATGATTTCATTACTATGAGTTAGTTTTAATGTGTATTATTTACATTGTAATCATGTTGATTTGTTATTTAGCATTAATTTATGATATTTATGTCATGATGTTACGGTCTAACTACCTACTTGTTACGAGTTTGGTGCAATATAAATTCATCCCTTAGAGTATGATAGAGGGATAGCATCATCAGAGAGGGTGATGTATATGGAGGTGTTGAAGGATAACAGAGGAATGGCTAGACCCCATGCACACACCACAGTAAATAACACTCATTATATTAATAATTTGAATGGTTAGCATTAGTGCATTTTTTATGTTATCAACATTTAGATAATTGCATATGTGTGTGTTAGCCTAGATTTATACCTAGGTGGAATTAATCTGTGTGATTTCATCATGGATATTAAATGTAGATTTAATGTAGAATTCTATTAGGTGTTATTTACCATTTTGAATTAAAAGAATATTATTGACTCTATATTGGTCAAATCACTATGATTATTTGTTTATATTAAGACATAATATTATTAAGTAATTAGAAAAAAATATATATGAAAAGCCTCATAAAGAAAGTAAAGCAAATAAAGTAATTTAATTGTATACTTAGAAAATAAAACAAAAGTAAGTAGAAGAAAGACATAAAAGGTAAAAGTGAAGATTTTGCATGAAAGGAAGGAATAGTAAGCTTTAAGAAATAGAAAAAAGACAAGCTTTAATAGAAAAAAAAAACATATTCATAAAAGGAAAGTTGGAAACTTGGGAGTTTTTAGAAAGTATATATTTATAAAAAAATAAAAGACATTCCAAAAAAAGAAAAAGTAGGGTTGCACAGCATAAGAAGTGGAAAATATATTGAAAGAGTGGGGAGATTAAATTTGGTTAGTGTGTGATGATCTCAAGGGGGATCAAAACAATTGACAATATGTTATGGTTGATGGAAATGCTTATTGTAATATGCAAGAACGTGAATCTATGATTAGAATTTACAAGAGAAGTCTTTTGATTTTGTTAAATGGATTAAACTCTCATGAAAGCATATTGGTTCAACAGGTAGGGACTTAACCTATTTATATATAAATGTTTTTTCATATTTTTATTCCATTTTTATATAATTTGAAGTTTGTCTAAACCTGACATTCTCTTATAAATCCATAAACTGAAGAAGCCCTACTTCATGTGAACCAACAAGGATATACAAATTATTTGAGTGTATTTTAGATTATTTCCTATATTACTAATTTTAGCAATAAAAACCTAAATGCAAATAAATTCAAATAAAAGGATAAAGAGACAATCAAATACTTACATTAGCATCACTTACCATCCTCTTGTCTCTTATAGCTCATTTCCAAGATTACCAAACTGATTTTGAATGCAAAATAAATGGATTGTTGGATTACTTGATTGAGCTTGATGATGGCTTCAATGGATTTTTGATGGCTTGTAGATGACTTTGATAATGGATGTGAAAGTGCTTGAATGATGGCTACAATTGTAATGGATGCTTATGACTACAAGTTTCAAGTTAGTTGGTCATGGAGGTATGGATTGTTTATATAAGCCATGGGAGAGAAAATCAATGGCTCAAATTTAATATTAAGCTTATTGAAATCAATGGTTGGGGATTTTACAAGGAATTTTAAATTCCTTTAAACCCTTTAAAATAGAGGATTCTAGATGGTGAAACATTAAATTAGAGGATATTATAGAATTCTCCAATTCTAGAATCTCCACTAGAGAGTAGGGGTGTAATAATAGCTAGTTTAGTAGGGTGGTAGATGAATAAAAGGTATTTTTAAATTAGCAAGTGGGTTAATAAGTAGGTTAGTACCTAAGTAGGCTTAGTTAGTGAGTTAATAAGGGTGATTAATTGGTTTTAGGGGTAGAATAAGGTATATGGGATGTAGGGAATTTGATGTAGGAATTGGGATATTAGTTAATTGGCTAGGGAATATAATTATAGGTTAAATTAGAAAAATTAATAGAATAATTAGGTAAGTGTATTTAGGTGCATAAATTTTTCCCCTCTTTGAAAATGCACTACGAGTAGACAAGATAGAAGGAGCAATGGCCTTTTTAAATAAAAACCATGGTCATGAATAGAAAAGGTGTTAGTGGGTATAATGCCCCCTCGAGGGAGCATGTAGGGAGAAACACCATGGATGGTCACTCAAATAGAATTCCTGAGGGTGGGATAAAACCAGGATGATAATATGGGTTGGGATGCCCCAAGTATATAAATAAGGGGATAAAGTGGCTTAGTCATGAGAGATGGTTTCTAGACAAATGATCAATGTCTAGAAAGGAGACCGATTAATAAGACAAGATTCCCAAGATGAAGATATTGTTTGGAAAATAAAGAGATGGGATAGGCTACCAGTCAATGATAATTCCTATAGTAAGGACACATTCTAGGGAGGGATTAAAATCTTATAATGAAGATCATATGAGTTTATTAATGATAATAAGCCACTTTATATGAGAGGCATATCTTAAAGTAATCTAATATCATCAAGTGATTAATCTACTATAGGATGGGGATTAGGGGTTAATAGTGTTTGAGATATCCCTGGGCACAATAATGGTGGCTAGGTATTACCTACATAGTTTTAGAAGACATTAAGATAGTGTAATTCTGATTCAAGATTAAGTTAGATGATGGGGAGATGGAAAGGCCATGCCATAGATGACTTAAGTATGATAATTAGTGATGAAATGGGGTAATAGATTAGATTGATGGGATTTGGGACTGATAAGATGAAAGAACATGGGTGTTAGGGGTTAAAGAGGTGATGGGGGATAAAAGGGGGTAAAATAGGACAAAAGGGATGAAAAAGTTCATTTTAACTTTTACCCTTTTTAAATAGTGCTCTAGAGATAAAAACATGGATCGCGTCCCAAAAGCTTCACATCATGGCGAGAGGGTCTGAGAATTTAGAGGCTTAAGGATGCTAGACCACTGGTATGCTACTAAACACTAACCTATTAATTATTTTTGAATTTTTGCATTTATTTTTGGATTTTTAGGGTAGAAACACTATAGGTGCAATATCACAACTGATGAAAATTCCTTTAGTCATGTTATTACACTCATGACTAGCGATAACACCATCGTGAGTTGTAGTGTTGCAATACTGCAATTATGGAATTCTGATATTACAATACCACTAGTCATGACTTGAAATATCATGATATCATAGATTAGGGAATTATGGTTTTTCATAACTATGAGGTTACATTCATGGTTATAGAAAATCATGAATTATGATTGGCAATATCGCTAATGTCACTAGTTAGGTCAAGAATGCAAATGGCAATATTGTTATAGGTAAATGGAATGGTGAAGGGATGGATGAATAGAAGGTTAGGATAGGGGTTGAAGGGATGGGGGTGGTTAGGGAGTTAGATGATATGAATAAGATGGGAGGGGGTAGAGAAGTGTTTAGGTTAGTTAGGATTAGTGAGTTAATTAGGTTTAATTAGGATGTGTAAGTGAGTTAGGGAAGGGACTAAGGATAAGGTGTTAAATGATTGAATAGTATATAGATGGGGTGTAATTAGTTAGAATTAGGTAGGTGATATTGAGATGGATTATGGGTTGTAGGGCTTAGGGTGAGGATGAATAGGATTGGGAGTTAGTGGAATGAGTGAAAAGTGGTTAAGTGATTAAGGCAATTAGGTGAGATAGGTTAAAAATTAATGTGTGATTAGATATGTTTAGTGATAGGTTATGTGATTGGTGTAGGACTTAGGCATGATGGCATATTAACTACAATAACTAGAGGTACTAAGTGAGATGCAATTGTTGACCCCCATAAATTAAGGTATGCTAAAGCTGGTGGGGTTGTATTATATAGTGATTATGCCTATTTTTTGGATTGATCATGCATTGATTACTGTATTGGTAGAGTGATGGCCCTTAAATATGAGTACCTTCCATTTCATGATAGGAGAGATGACTATTATGTTATAGGATATATATCAGATCTTATGGTTATCAATGATAGGAGACAAGATCTACTAGCAATCACACACACTAAGTGTGATAGTACAAAGGTTGGTTGGGGCTTATGGGTTGGTGTGTGGGACTAGTGGGTAGATATCAATAGATGCCTATAAGAGGAGACCATTAATAGGTTGAAACTAGTGGTGATATTTCTTGTTATCAGCATACTCTTTTCAAACAAGAGTGGATAGTGGTTCCAATTGGGACTTGGAGACATTTTTTCAAACATGGTTCAGGATTTTAGGGTGTTTGATTGGGGGCCAGTGGTGTTAGATCATTTGTATTAGGATTTTAACTTGGGGGCTTATAGGGGATTTATAAGCTTGGGTCCATCACTTTTAATTTAGATTTGGAGCTAGGAGCATGTATCTATCCAATGGTCATTAGGTACTTGGGTAGTGAGGCAACCGTATGAGCCTATTATTTTTGGTTGATATATTATATTAGGTGTGCAGTGAGGTCATGTAGGGGAGATGAGGTTTTATAGATGAGCCTTGGATGGGTTTTATCCTAAGCACATCACTTGGATGCCATACAAGGGATTACAGTTCAAATGGGAGGATGAGGTAGAGGTGACACAATACATGTTGATGGAGTGTTACTTTACAAGTGGAAAGGAATTTATCATAGAGCATTATAGACCTGATCAAGTTTAGAGATATTTTTGGTTTCCTTAGGATATTTTAGGTGAGGAGAATAAATTTGCATAGAGTGATCGAGAGACGCCACAATGGGGTAGGGTATTGGATATAGGTATAACATATGTTTATTATGAGAGCCTTGGCCCCATACCATGGGATTTTCAAACACCCATTCCAGACATGGGTGTTACAGTTATTTATACTTCATGGTGAGCATACAAGATACTAGTGAGATTATCTAGATGCAGGGCTAGGGTGTGGTGAGGAATGGTTATGAGGGTATTATAGGCCCATGATAGTTATGGAGGTAGAGGAAGGGATAGGTCCTACCTCAGGATGCACATGATGGATAGAGAGGTGTAGATTTTATGGATGTAGATGGAGGGGACCAAGTATGTCTAGATGGGGATTAGGTAACTATATGGACTCAGGTTGAAAGGAGTGGGACTCGAGATGGGGTGAGTGGGACATAGGTTAGAGCTAGTGGGAGTGAGGATGGGGCAGGACCATCATAACTACCATTAATAGAGGATGAGAGATCCTTATTAGCACATCTTAGGTTAGATGTATAAACATGTATCTATGAGATAGAAAGGATTACTATGAAGAGAGACCATCTCCAAGACTAATTATAGGGTAGATGGCATAAAGGGATGGGTAGATAACATAGGTATAGGGACAACTTTTTGGCTTATAGGGACATGTTACCTCATTATAGGCTCAAATTATTATGTTATGGATATATACATAGAGTTAGGATATATAGATTACCAAGCTATAGGCTCATATTGGTCAGATGCAGACTCAGATTAGAAACTTGATAGGAGAGGTACAAGTGGATGAGAGGGATAAGTAAGAGGTAGATATGACCATGTTAGTAGGTGGGATGGGTGATGTGATGCAAAACATTATGAGGCTAATGTGTGAGACACATTACTATAGAGACTTGTATGAGGCAGTAATGTTACCTGGGTAACACACACCTACATTCAAAGCTAGCTCATCATATTCGATACATTAACAACCTAAAGGACCACTAGGAGCCTAGCCAAGACTTTATGAGATATTGTTAATGGATTTTGTATTCATTGTAGCAAATTTATGCCCATGAGGCCCATATATATTATATATATATATTTTTTTGACATGGAATCCATGTAAATATTTGGGATTATTATATATGATGAGATTTTGGTGTGATGTGATGTGTTATGTTTTATGATGTTATGATTATACATGATTATGTTTATATGGATGTTGTGATTATGTGATATATGAGATGATTATGGATATATGTTTTTGTGTTATATGATGTGATGTGATGTTTAGGATGTGATACAGATGGTAGATAGATGATTATGTATAGGAGGATGTTATTGTGATTTTAATGTTTTGTAGATGGATAGATGTCATGGATGGTATATTATGGATTATATGGATTCATGAGATGTTATGAGATTAATTATTGTGTGATGTTATGCATTGTTAATGAGATGTGTTTATGGTAAAAATGGAATAAAAATGTTAATTGATGTATGTAATGAAAGATAATCCATGTTTGATTTTTATGTTTCACAAATTGGGGTTGGGTAACAATCCTTCTGCATAAGGGAGGTGGATAGAAAAAGGATGGTAGGATTATTAGGTAAGATAGTGATGGTTAGACAAGACAGTGATAGGATTAGGGGGAATGGGATGGGTGATTTTTTTTTGAAGCCATTAATGATGTACGAAATCCATTTTGATATTGCATTAATGAATAAATATTTTCCAATGACATGATAGAAGTCAAAGACACATTAAAAACATAGTGGGTGGGGGAACTCCATTTTCAATTGACTTTGCCTAAGATAGGTTCAAGAGTCACTTAGACCATCTTTTTTCCCATTAACTACATAATATAAAATATAAAAATATAACAAAACTATATAATCAATATGTACAAGATTAAATTATTTCTCAAACAACCACACACATTCAAAATACTCACACACACACACACACACACACACACACACACACACACACACACACACACACACACACATATACAAAAAACAAATGAAGAACAAATAGACTAAAATTAGGGATAAAACAAATGGATTTACAAGTGAGAGTATTAAGTGATTACGATGAGATGATTATGTATAATGGTATTAATGATGAGAAGATACATATGCATGGGGTATATTGTGCCCAAAATTATTTGATTTAAACAAGGATCTAATTAAATTAAAAGCAACTGTATATGGGGCATAAGATAATTGATCAATATTTCAGTGGTATAGTGTATGTTGGACCCAAAATAAGACTTCTTGACCCTTAAATAATGATAAAGTTAGTGGGATCTTACAGACCATGACTTAGGGACAATGAGAGAGAAATGAGGATAGCATTGGGTTGAGGCTAAGAGGAGACACACTTGTCAAAGATGTGATGGGGGCTATATATGAGGGTGTGATAGGATGGAGTATATATGAATAATGGATAGTGAGACTCCATAATGATCCTCAACAAATGTTCCCCTATCACTATAAGAAATGAATTTGTCTCCTAATTATGATTAAGCCTATAATAGATTCCCAATGTTAAGACTAGGGTCAGTGGTGAAATGGTAAAATGTAATGGAATGATAATAGGAGGAGTGGAATGGAAATGGATATGCCCCCAAGAGTGGGGACCCTTAGACAAAGGTAAAATTAGATCCTTTCAAGTGTATAAGTGTTTTAAATGTATTATATTCATTGGATCATCAAGATTTTCACTATCCAATATGGCTAACATGTAGGCTCTTGATCCAAATTTAGCAACAATTATATAGGCCCTAAGCTAATTAGCTTAAAATTTTTCCTTTTTATCCCCATCTACATTAGTATTTTTTGTATTCTTTTTTAGGACTAGATCACCAACCTCAAACTATCAGAACTAGATTTTCTTGCAATATTGGCCTTTTAATCAATTCTGATATGCCCGTAGGTGATTTAGGGTCATTTGATGTTTTTCATCTAGATTTCCCAGCTATTGTAGCCTTTCTTGTCTGAAATTGTGATTAGTCACGATGCCCCAAAATGAGATATGTAAATAGGGGAGCTCCACTTCTACAGGTAATATGGATTCTATTTCATAAACCAAAGAATATGGAGTGGCCCTAGTGGGTGTTTGGACACTTGTTATATAAGACCTAGTGTATGGTATAATTACAAGTGCCAGTTCTTTCTTGCATCATTCATGGTTTTATTGAGAATATTGATAATATTATTATTAGTTACTTTAGTCTATATATTCCCCTAGGGGTAATAAGGTGTAGAAAAGTGATATTTGATGTGATAATGCTTGTATAAGCCCTTAACTTTTTGATTTTTAAAGGACTTGCCATTGTCTGAGAGGATGTTGGCTTGAATGCCAAAATGACAAATGATTTGATTTAGGATGAATTTGGAAATTTGGAGACCCATGGTGTAAGTAATCACTATAGCTTTAGCCCATTTGGTAAAATACTTTGTAGTTGTGATAATAAACTTATGTCCATCAGAGGATGTAGGATTTATCTTGACAATTAAATGTAGTCCCCATATAGAGAATGGTCATGGGATCATGATAGGTTATAATTATTGTATGGGGGCATGGATAAGATTACCATGTTTCTAGAAGGTTACACATTTTCATACACATTGGTAGGTATCATGTTCCATTATAGGATAATAGTATACAATCCTGATAAATTTATTAACTAGGGCCATTCCATTGACATAACTACCACAAATACCATCGTGGACCTCCTTTATTGCAAGAGTTTCCTTGTCTGAGGTCAAGCATCTCAACAAGGTCCTATCAGAGCCTCTCTAATAAATAATTCTACCAAGGATAGTGTAATGGGATGTACATTGGATGAAGGCCTTAAATTGATGAGGATTGAGATTCAATGGAAGGATGTTATCATGGAGATAGTTATAGATATCATGATACTAGGGGAGACTAGGATCCAGAATAACACAAATTTATAGAGGAGAAATAGATTGATGGGCTGGAAAGATCAAATGTTTAATGAGAAAACTTCCTTCAAGGATGTCTTCAGGAAGGTCGATTAGAGACCCAATAGTGGCCATGGAATCAACTGACATATTACTCCCCCTTGGCACTTGTTCAAATGTAATAGACTAAAATTTTTGGTTTAACTGATCTACCAACTATATAAGGGAGTAATTTTTCATCTTTGATTTGAAACTCTTCGTTGACTTGCTTGATTATTAGTTTTAAATCATTGAATACTTGGAGGTGATGGATGTTCCATTGGATGGATAATTGGAGGCCATCAATCAAAGCTTCATACTCAAAAATATGATTGGTACATGAAAAATTAAGACATAAAGCTTTAGGGATAAGGTCTCCTTTTGGAGTTATCAAAAGGATATCAACTCCTGATCTGTGCATAGTGAAAGAGCCAACAAACTATAAATTTCAACCATTAGATTATGTGTTATTCATTATGGATTCATCTAGGAAGGATATGAAAAGAGGCTTAGTATCTTTAAGAGGTGCCTCTATGATTTTATCCCTAATTTCTTTTCCTTTAATGGCCTTTTGGTGAACATATTCTTTGTCAAATTCACTGAACAACATTATCCTATTGGCCATTCTTCTTGTGAGAACTGATTTTGATAATAAATATTTAAGAGGATTAACTTTAGATATGAGTTAAACTTGAATATTTAGAAAAAAATGTTGAATCTTTTGTTAGGAAAAGACAATGGCTAATTAATATTTTTTAATGGGAGTATAATTCAGCTCATATGAAATCAAGGTGTGACTGAGATAATAGATAGCCTGCTCCTTTATTTCATCATTGTGTTGTGCAAGAAAGGCACCTATATGATGTATGGAAATCCTATATGGATTTCATAATGATGTCATTTTTGTTTTTAAATAGGATAGGAGTTTTCTAAAGTTGTTTTAGGTCTTTTGGAGTCATTACTAGGTGTTTAAGATGGTAAAATTCAAATCTTGTATTTTCCTGCCAAAAATTTATTTAAAAATTTTAACTATGTGAAATATTTTAAGGGAATATAGCATATGATTTATGTTTATTTAGGTCTTAATTTTTTTGTCTATGAGATTTATGAATAATCTAGGGTTCTTATGTCATACAAGTTTCATGACATGGTTTAAAACCTAAATTAGTTGTTTGTCCAAGACCCCTATGTGGAAGGAAGTTCAAGAATTAGTTATTGGTTGGTGTAGGGAGATATAAGGTATGTATTTTATATTTTTAGAGAGATATTATTGAATTACACAAATATGAGAGCAATGACTAAACAAAAGTTATTGACAAAACTATCTCTTCTCATAGTATTCTGTGTATGCCTTCATAATCTATGTTTATCTTATATATGTATGTTCTTTGAAAATTGATTGTTAAATAATGATAAAAAAAGGTAAATAATTAATTCAATCCATGTTCTATTGACCTCTGTGTTAAAGGTTTTATTGACAGACCCTTGTTTTGGTGGTTAATAGGTCTATTGTAGTTTATATACGTCTAGACCGAGGAGTAAATGGAATTATAATTTTGTTATAATGTGACTAAATGATTATTTGTTTTTTTTGAAATTATAAGCTTAAAAAAAAGAAGACTTTATGTTTTAATAAACTTGGATGAACCAATCATGTTTTCCATTACATGCACTGTATGATAGAATGTGTAATGCAAGATTGATAAATGAATGATATTAGAAAATGTTTCAAATGTCACTAATGGTTTTTTGATACTTTTATGAGTATATATGTTTCAATAACAATAATAGAGACCCTTTTTTGAAGTATGGTAACCTATAGACTTTATTTTACTACATTTTGCATTATGGTCCTATGACTATGCTTACATTGGAGTGGAATCACCTTTGTATACAATGAGTGTGAGGAACCTCATCACCTTTGTTAAGTTATTGTATTTTTTTGAAGTTAGTTTCATTATTTATTTATGTGGATAATTGTTGTTTGAGTGCTAAATAAAGATATTGCCCTGTTGCCTTTGTGTTTTCCTTACATAGTCAAGCGAAAACAAGATAGAAAGTGTAACCAAAGGATTAGTCAAAGGATGCTAGGCATTGTAAAATATGTATAAGGGTGAGACAGATCACAATCAACCTTTACAAAGCCAAAAAACCCTTTTAAATGTTCAAAGTCAAATTGGTTATGGTCTCAAGTTGAGACAGGGTCATATAAGCCCTAAACTAGGGTTTAGTCCATTTAAGGAGTTTAAACTGACAAATATTCCTAAAAACTTATCATTTGATAGGAGTGGACAATGGATAAAATATTTTGAAGTTTTCTAGAAGTATCTAGATGTGTCTATACATTTAGAAGACACTATATTCCAAACAAAGTAACTGTGACCTAAAGGGTCTAATCTGGGCCTTAAATGAATTTGAAAATAGGATTTATGCAATGAGATAGACAAATAAATTTGGTAAGAGGATAGACAAGGATAGAGGGCATCTAGAGTTGATGATGTTTTTTCAAGATTTCATTATACATTTCTGTACAAAGAACATTTGACAAAAAAAGAGGCTACTTTGTGTTTTGTAAAAGTAGAAGTTGAGTTTAATGCAAGTTATTATTTTTTAGGAGGTATTGAGTTGTTAAAGAGTCTAATAGTACCATTCAGAGCATATTTAAAGTGTCTATAATCATGAACTAAGCAATTAAACCTCATAACCTTATATGAAGGAGTGAACCTAAAGCCATTGGTAAAAGAATGAATAGTGAACAAAGAAAAGTTAAGAAGTTAATCGATCACACTACATCATTTGGTATTAGAGCTAGGTTGATACCTTGGGTATAGGTAGGTGATGCATATGTAGTGATTAAGATTTGATATTATTTAATATTTTATGAATATTATAGGGAACAAGTAAGAAAAGAGACAAGGTGAATGACAAAGTGCAAGATAGAGCAAAGCAGGAGAAGGCAAGAAACTAGTATAGCTCATAACAAGGTATGATTGTTTATGATTGATTTGATAAGGTGATAGATGTATTTTCTCAAGTGATTTGCATTTATTTATCAATTTGAAGAAGAGGAAGGATAATTGAGAGTTGGATAACCTTAAGAGGTGAAGGCAAATAAAAGGATAGTGTGGCAAAGAAGCCCAAAGCCAAGAAAGGTTGTGAATAATAGAGAGAGTTATTGATAGCTCAAGTAAAATCAAGCTCAAGAGAGAGCTCAATAAGATAGAGATCAGTCCCATGTGAGGACTAATCAAAGAAGAAGGAGACTCTAAGTGAGAGTCCATAGAGAGAGAAAAATAGAATAGAGGTGACCCAGGTGAGGTCAAGAAGGCAACTGTGAAAAAGAACTTGTCAAGAAAGAGTGAAAGGAAGAAAAGAAAGAGAAATGATGAACTTACTACAAGAATATTACCACAAAAAGATGAAAGGAAAGTACAAAAAGAAGAAGTGGATATGGATAAGGATATTGTTGAGTTTAGAAAAGAGTTAATAGGTATGGAAGAGAGATTGAGAGATATGGTAAAGGTATGCAAAAAAATTTTAAGTATCAAGATCAAGAAGAGAGTACACTATGCATTCAAGGACAAGTTGGAGATAGAAAAATACAATAGGAAGTTACTCATATGAGATATTAACTAGAGGATATGATTGTAGAGTTTGAAAAATATGAGGACAAGAAATATGGATGGTGAAGTGAATATACAAACACAATTTTGTGTTATCTTGAGAAAGGTAAATAACTAGATGACATGGCAAGAATAGGTGAAGAAGTTCAAATCTTCATTGATAACATACAAAGGAAGAGTTAACCCTAGGATAACATGAAGAGTCTAAGGAGGTAAACAAAAGGGTTGATCATTCTAATTTTTTTAATGTACATTAAAAAAAATAGGAGGTGGATGAAGTAATGCCTCAAGAAGATGACAATGTTGTTGGTCTAGCTTCTAGGGTGTTGATTGTAGATCATAAGAATTCGGTATAGTAGGAGGAAGAATTGAAGACAATCACTCAACCTAAGAAGGTTGTTTTATCCTAGGAAGAATATGACAAGTCATGACACAATCAAGTTTTCTCATGTTATTATGTATATCAATTGTTTACAAACCTAACTAAACATTTGACAATGATTTCTAGTAATGAATATATGCAAGGGTTTATGGATAAAATTAGTTCTTTGAGAAAGTTTGTTGAAGAAGAGCAAGAGGGAAATGTGATAATAAAAGGAAAATGGGTCCATGAAAGGTAAACAATTAAATCATAAAACCATATTCAAGTAGTTAAAGACCAAGAGGATGAGGCATTGGTAGAAGTTGTGAAACAAGATAATGGAATAGGGGAACTATACAATTACCCCTTGAAGATGAAGGAAAAATAAAACACTATGTATGAACAATAGTAGAGGAGTCCACAACAATATGAATCATGTAAGGAACAAGAAGAAGTGGTATACAATGTAGTATAAAATAGATAGATGTTGAGTTGTGGAGCTAAAAGCTTCAACTCTTTGCAAACAAGTGGAACAGGAAGGTTGCTGAGATCCAGGAGCACTGGCATCGGCAGCAGGACCGATGTCAGTCGTGACCAGTGCAGAAGGCCACTGGTGATGGCAGGGAGTCGGCCAACGTCGGCAGAACCAGACTAGCAGGGACTGACGTCGGTCGCCTGTGTGTTCCAGAACTACTCGTTACACGGATAGTTAGTTAAGTGAATGAAGCGTTTGCATGTAAAGGCCAGTTAGAGTCTTTGGCTGCGAGGATAGTTGTCTAAATTAAGAGTCTAAGTTAGTGTTTGAGTTAGGGATCTATTTATAGACCCATTGGCATGTATTGTAATAAAAAGGTATGAGATAGAAAGGAATGCAAGTATGTTGCTTCCATTGTAAGATCATTGAGTTGCAAGTTGTTGCAAGCTCATAGGAGATCTACATGTGAGTATGGTCTGTTGAATTGCAGGTTGCAGGTTCATGGGAGATCAACTTGAAGTACTTTAGAGTGCTTGGTGAAATGGCAGGGTTATTACTGACTAGTTGGAGAGGTGAACACCAATTCTATTTGTGAGTTGGTTGTTGGGACCGTTTCTTGTGTAGGAGAGTGTTATGTGTGAAGAATTACTGTACACTTGAGGTGTGGCAAACCTCTGTAAGGTGAAAGAGTGTGGCGGCTCTTTGTTGTATTCTTTTCTATAAAGTGTTAATACAAGATAGTGTATTGTCTCTCATATTCTGTGCTATTGGTGAATTCTAGCTACTTGTGTTTTTGGTTATTTCCACATTTATAATTGCTTATATTTGGTAATCATACTGTGCTCTTTCTGAGGAGCAAGATCCAACAAGAGGAATCAGAACAGAGGTGTGTTTGTTCTTGGACTTCCCTGACAAGTGGTATCAGAGCTTTTGGTTGGGATACTAACAGATTAGATTAGATCTGGTTAGTGTGTTTTGATTATAGGTACTCACAGGGTTTCTATTTGAGTGGGAGTTGAGTAATGACAGAAGATAGTAAGCTATGGATGGAAAAGTTTAATGGCAAGAACTACCAATTGTGGAGGATGCAGATTGAGGATTATCTGTATCAAAAAGATTTGTACTTACCATTGGGAGGGGTTAACTGCAAACCCTCGGATATGAAAGATGAAGAATGGGAGGTTCTTGATCGGAAGGCTCTGGGATCTATCAGATTGAGTCTTGCATCATCTGTGATTTCCAGCTTATCACAGTGTAAGACAACGGTGGAGTTGATGGAATCTTTGGCAAATTTATATGAAAAACCCTCAGCTTCTAATAAGGTATTTCTTATGAAGCATTTATTTAATTTGCAAATGTTGGAAGGTGGATCTGTTCATAGCCATCTTAGTGATTTCCATGGTTTGGTAAACCAGTTAAGTTCAGTCAATATTGTATTTGATGATGAAATTAGAGCTCTCTTAATCTTGTGTTCATTACCTGAAAGTTGGGAAGGTTTGGTAATGGCAGTTTCTAATACTGTGTCTCCTTCAAAAGTCTTAAAAGTCGATGATGAAAGTCGATGATGTTGTAAGTGTGATCTTGAATGAAGAGATACACAGGAATAACACAGGTGAATCATCAAGAAATGCTTTGAGTGTTGAAGGCAGAGGAAGGCAAAGAGAAAAGATAGAGCATGGGAGATCAAGGTCCAAGACAGGCAAGAGATCCAAGTCCAGGTATGGCAGAATAACCTACTGGAAGTGTGGAAAGCAAGGGCACTTAAAGAGAGATTGCAGATTGGGTACAGATCAGCATGAAGAACATGAAGAAGAAGCAGATGTTGCAGATTATGCTGCACGGGATGCTCTGGTATGTTCTTTGGATAAAGTAGAATCTTGGGTTTTAGATTTCGGTGCCTCTTTTCATGCATCCCCACATAGGGAATTTTTTCATGAGTATGTCCAGGGAGATTTTGGAGAAATTTATGTAGGGGATGGTAAGCCTTGTCAGATTGTTGGCAAAGGGAAAGTGAAGTTGAAACTGCAGACAGGTAACACATGGGTGTTAGAAGAAGTCATGCATGTCCCAGTTCTGGAGCGGAATTTAATTTCTGTTAGAAGTTTGGGTGATGAGGGTTGCACAGTAACTCTCACAGCGGACTCTTGGAAGGTTACCAAGGGTACACTTGTTGTAGCTAGAGGTAAGAAAGTTATCTACTTGTACTACTGATTCTCTTTTTGGGTTTTCTACTTCAGCTGTAGATTCAGAGATGTGACTTGATAGGCTTGGTCACATAGATAAGAAGGAGATGCTCGTTCTTGAGTCAAAGGATATGCTTTTGGATTTGGAAGGTATGGATCGTGGTTTCTGTATGCACAAGAAGAAGGTAACGTTTCTTGAGGAATCCGATGTTAGTGACAAGAACAGGAAAGCCTTGTTTTTCAAGGAGAAGGTGACAGACAGAGTTCAGCACAAGATGCAGAAGAATTCTGAGCAGAGCAAGGGTGATTTGGACAAGGATTTGATCCAAAAAGAGCTCACGAGAAAAAGTTAGGTCTCACAAGAAAAACACAGAGACCGACGTCGGCAGGAAAATCGGCATCGGCGTCCAGACAAGGACCGACGTTGGCTATGTGTAGACTGACGTCAGTGACTCAAGGCAGAGAACTACCAGCGTCAGCCAGGGGAAACCAACGTCGGTAAGGTGGCAGTCGTAGGGAACTGACATCGGTCGGGTGCAGACTGAGACATGACTGGCATCGATTACTGAGACGAATTTTGGGTGGACAGCAAGCTGTCAAGGTGTCTCAAACACCCATATGGAGGACTGAAGGTGTAAGTAAGTTCTTAAATTCATCATTTCCCTTCTTTACACTACTTATTGCTCACTTATGGCATAGGACCAGGAAGTTATTGAAGAAGTAGAACATGTAGATCCAGGAAACAGTGGGAGCTAGGCATGGATGAGGATGTGATTCCTTGGAGGAGTACCAAACAGGTGTTTTGGGTAGAGTGGCCAGCTGGAAGTAAGCACTGAGAGACGAATGGATGTTCAGGATAAAGAAGAGTGGAAATGGATACATGAAATGGAAGATCAGGGTATATGGTCTTGTATTAGTTGCAGGGCAATGGAGGTTTGATCATTGTGTTTCTCTTTACCAGGTTGGATAATAATAGCTACATTATCCTATTTCTGTATGATGTGCTTGTTGCAGGGTTACATATACAGGTATTGCTAAACTAAAGGTAAAGCTAGTTTAGGTGTTTGTCATGGAAAATTTGGGAGCAGCAAGATTCTTTGGCATGAGTGTGTTCTAGAGACATGGTAGGTCATATGTTGACTTTGTTTCAGGATGATTGTGTGAAACCGGTTAGCACGCCGATGGTTGGACAGTTCTATGAACAGGTTTCTTGATTCACACAATGAGGTTGAGTGCATGGTATGTACTAAACCTGAGTTTTCCCAAGCAGTGGGAGTTGTCACAAGATTGGAGCCAATCCGAGAGAGAACCAATGGAGGATAGTTCAGTGGATTCTTATAGGGACTAGCAGCAGGTGCACATGCTATGCAGGTTTAGGTTATTTTCTACATGGTTTGTAGATGTGGATGTGGCAGGTGATTTGGATGACAGGTTTTGCACTACAGGTTTGTGGTGGTTGGTCTTCAAGAGTGATCTTGAGGAGGGATACAAAGCCAAGGGAAAAAACTAGACGGATTACAGGTACATGTATAGGTTGCAGCTGTATATCTCCAAGTGGGAGATTGTTGAGTTGTGGAGCTAAAAGCTTCAACTCTTTGCAAACAGGTGGAATAGGAAGGTTGCTGAGATCTAGGAGCATCGGCGTCGGCAGCACGACCGACGTCGGTCGTGACCAGTGCAGAAGGCCACCGGCGATGGCAGGGAGTCGGCCGACGTCGGCAGAACCAGACTAGTAGGGATCGACGTCGGTCGCCTGTGTGTTCCAGAACTGCTCATTACACAGACAGTTAGTTAAGTGAACGAAGCGTTTGCATGTAAAGGCCAGTTAGAGTCTTTGGCTGCAAGGATAATTGTCTAAATTAAGAGTCTAAGTTAGTGTTTTAGTTAGGGATCTATTTATAGACCCATTGGCATGTATTGTAATAAAAAGGTATGAGATAGAAAGGAATGCAAGTATGTTGCTTCCATTGTAAGATCATTGAGTTGCAGGTTGTTGCAAGCTCATAGGAGATATACATGTGAGTATGGTCTGTTGAATTGCAGGTTGCAGGTTCCTTGGAGATCAACTTGAAGTACTTTAGAGTGCTTGGTGAACTGGCAAGGTTATTACTGACTAGTTGGAGAGGTGAACACCAATTCTGTTTGTGAGTTGGTTGTTGGGACCGTTTTTTGTGTAGGAGAGTGTTATGTGTGAAAAATTACTGTACACTTGAGGTGTGGCAAACCTCTATAAGGTGAAAGAGTGTGGCGGCTCTTTGTTGTATTTTTTTCTGTAAAGTGTTAATACAAGATAGTGTATTGTCTCTCATATTCTGTGCTATTGGTGAATTCTAGCTACTTGTGTTTCTGGTTATTTCTGCATTTATAATTGCTTATATTTGGTAATCATACTGTGCTCTTTCTGAGGAGCAAGATCCAACAAGAGGAATTAGAACAGAGGTGTGTTTGTTCTTGGACTTCCCTGACAATAGAAGTAGTGAAGGAGGTAGGCAAGAGGATGTCAAGACACCTGCACCAGATGTCTAACAAGATGCCAAAGAAGAATTTGAATAATTTATAGATATGACAGGGTGGAATAAGCCTTCAAATCATGTTGAAGGTATCAAATCATATGATTTATTTAACCCCATTGTGTCATGTAAAGGTATGTCCATCAAGGAGTGGAGTAAATGGAGACCTAAATGTGGAGCCTAAGTGCACATGCAAATCTATTAGAGACAAGTGGAAGCAGATCAACAAGGAGCATCAACCAAGTACATAAACAAGAGTATATGGGAAACATTCTCTATCTTGGTAGTATGATGTAGGAGCATCTTATAAGGATGTCATCATGATGTCATTTTTGGTTTGAAATAGGATAGGAGTTTTTTAGAGTTGTTTTATTACTAGGTGTTTAGGATGTTAAAATTTAAATCTTGTGTTTTCCTACCAAAAAATAATTTAAAATTTTTAACTATTATGAGCCATTTTAAGGGACTATATCATATGATTGATGTTAACTGAGGTCTGATGTTGTGTGTCTAGGATATTTATGAATAATTTAGGGTTCATATGTCTTACAAGTTTCATGACATGGTTTTATGTGATTAAATTAAAACCTAAACTAGTTGTTTATCCAAGACCCCTACATGAAAGGAAGTTCAAGAATAAGTTATTGGTTGGTATAGGGAGATATAAGGTTTGTATTTTATAGTTTTAGAGAGATATTCTAGAAGTAGACGAATAAGAGAGCAGTGAATAAAGTGAAGTTATTGACAAAACCATATCTTCTCATAGTATTCTATGTATGCCTTTATACTCTATGCTTTTCTTATATGTATATGATTTAAAATTTGATTATGCAATAATGATAAAAAAGGGAAATAAGTAATTCAAGTCATGTTCTACTAACCTATGTGTTAAATGTTTCTATTGATTGACCCCTATTTCGGTGGTTAATAAGTTTATTGCAGTCTGTATACATCTAGACCGAGGAGTAAATGGATTTGGAATTTCATTATAATATGCCTAAAGGATTGTTTTTTGTTGTTGAAATTATAAGATTCAAGAAAAGGATATTTTCTATTTTAAGAAACTTGGATGAACTAAACATGTTTTTCATTACATACACTATATGTTAGACTTTGTAATGCAAGATTGATAAATGAATGATATTATCAAATGTTTCAAATGTCACTAATGGTTGTTTGATACTTTTTTTAGGATATATGTTCTAATAAAAATAATAGAGACCCCTATTTGAAGTATGGTAACCTACAAACTTTGTTTTACTATGTTTTGCATTATAGTCATATGACTATGCTTACAGTGGAGTGGAAGAACATATGTATACAATGAGTATGAGTATCCTCATCACCTTTGGTAAGTTCTTGGATTATTTTTAATTTGGTTTCATTATTTAATTATGTGGATAATTGTTGTTTGAGTGCCAAATAGAGATATTGCCCTGTTACATGTGTGTTTTCTCTACACAGTCAAGTGAAAATAAGATAGAAAGTGTAAGCAGAGCATTAGTCAAAGGATGCTATGGGTTGGAAAAGATGTATAAGTGTGAGATAAATATAAATCAAAGTTTATAGATCCAATAAACCCTTTGAAACATTCATAGTCAAATTTTTTGTGGTCTCAGGTTAAGACAGGGGCATATAATCCCTAAACTAGGGTTTAGTCCATCTAAGGAGTTTAAATTGACAAAAATTCCTACAAGATTGTCATTTGATAGGAGTGGATAAGGGATAAAATATTTTGAAGTTTTATATAAGTATTTGTATGTGTCCGTACATTTAGAAGACACTGTGTTCCAAACAAAGTAATCGTGACCTAAAGGGTCTAATCTGGGTCTTAAATGAGTTTGAAAAGAGGAATTATGCAATGAGATAGATAAATAAATTTGGTAAGAGGCTAGATAAGGATAGAGGGCATCTTGATTAGATGATGGTTTTTTAATATTTCACCATACATTTCCATACAAGGAACATTTGATAAAAAAGAATAAGCTACTAACTTTGTGTTTTGTAAAGGTCAAAGTTGAGTTTAATGCAAGTTTTTGTTTTTGAGGAGGTATTGAGTTATTAAGGAGTCTAATAGTACCATTCAGATCATGTTTAAAGTGTCCATAATCATGAACTTATCAAAGGCATGCTAACATTTATAGCTATAATTAAAGTCGGTCCCCTTCTTAAAGATATGGATGAAGAGGTGGCATTTGTCTATGAGCTGAGAAATGAATCACTGAATGGTCTATAACTTGCCTTGATGACTCCTAAGCTACTTCAAATTATGATGAGGAGGCATTTCCATAATGGATTTGACTTTAGCTGGGTCCACTTCTATGCCTCTCCTTGACATAATGAACCCTAATATCTTTCTCAAGGTAATTTTGAATACACATTTTTTTGGATTCAATTTGACTTTATATACATGCATCCACTCAAAGATTCTTCATAAAACCACATGATGCTCAAATTTGAGTGTAGACTTCCCCAAAATACCATCCACATAATCCTCAATAATGTTTTGCATCATATCATGAAATATAATAGTCATTGCCCATAGATAGGTAGCATTGACATTTTTGAGATTGAAGGGAATTACTTGATAAAAAAGGTTTCCCATGGAGTAATGAAGGTGGTCTTATGTTGATCCTCAAGCAAAATTTTGAGTTGGTTTTATCCCAAAGAACCATCCATGAGGGATAAAATTTCATACCATGTAATTGACTTCACAATCATATCTATGTTTAGTAAAAATAAATCATCTTTAGGACATGCCTTGTTAATGTCCCAAAATTAAGTACGAATTTGAATCCTGCCTTGTGGTTTGGCCACATGAACAATGTTGGATATCCAATCAGATTAATCAATAGATCATATGAATCCTGCTTCTAATATTTTTTGTGATTCTTCCTTGACTAGTAAGGCCACTTTAAGGTGTATCTTTCATAATTTTTGCTTGATTGATTTTGCATTAGGGTGAATAACTAAATGATACAAAACCAAGGAGGGATCAAATCCTGGCATGTTGTAATAGCACCATGCAAAGATATCTATAAATTCTTTGAGTAGCTCAATAATTATTTGTCATTCCTTAGGTGTAAGATTTGCCCACAGTTTGACTATTTTAGGATGTTATTTAGTTCCAATGTTGAATTTGATCACGTCATTAAAGAGAGAGGGTGATTGATCTTAATTATAGGTTGGAGGCAATGGTAAATCCTAGATATCTAAAGTAAAATCTTCTGGGAGCATTGTGTCTATTTTTATATCTCATTAAACATAATTTAATCTTCTTATATCTCATTAAACATAATTTAATTTTTATATCTCATTAAACATAAAATCTTCTGGGAGCTCTGTGTCTATTTTAATCTTTGTCATTCAACTTACTTTGGGGAACAATAAACATCCCTTAACCAAATTGAAGAAGAGGACTATGAAGAATAAGAGCGACCTAAAGGTCAGGAATAATTTCCACATAATTTAGATGAATTAGAATCTCATTTAATATATAAAGTAAAATCTTCTGGGAGCTCTGTGTCTATGTTGAATTTGAATAATTTCTTCTGGGAGCTCTGTGGCTCTTATTCTTCATAGTCCTCTTCTATAATTTGGTTAAGGGATGTTTATTGTTCCCCAAAGTAAGTTGAATGACAAAGATTAAAATAGACATAGAGCTCCCAGAATATTTTATGTTTAATGAGATATAAAAATTAAATTATGTTTAATGAGATATAAGAAGATTAAATTATGTTTAATGAGATATAAAAATAGACACAGAGCTCCCAGAAGATTTTACTTTAGATATCTAGGATTTACCATTGCCTCCAACCTATAATTAAGATCAATCACCCTCTCTCTTTAATGACATGATCAAATTCAACATAGACACAGAGCTCCCAGAAGATTTTACTTTATATATTAAATGAGATTCTAATTCATCTAAATTATGTGGAAAATTATTCCTGACCTTGAGGTGGCTCTTATTCTTCATAAAGTAAAATCTTGTGGGAGCTCCCAGAAGATTTTACTTTATATAATGTCTAATGTCTAAAGTAAAATCTTCTAGGAGCTCTGTGTCTATTTAAATATTTGTCTAAATAATTTGAATTTGAGTAATTCCAGAAGATTTGAATTTGAGTAATTCCAGAAGATTTGTCTAATGTCTAAAGTAAAATCTTCTGGGAGCTCTGTGTCTATTTGAATAATTTGAATTTGAGTAATTCTAGAAGATTTGTCTAATGTCTAAAGTAAAATCTTATGGGAGCTCTGTGTCTATCTCATTAAACATAATTTAATTTTTATATCTCATTAAACATAAAATCTTCTGGGAGCTCTGTGTCTATTTTAATCTTTGTCATTCAACTTACTTTGGGGAACAATAAACATCCCTTAACCAAATTGAAGAAGAGGACTATGAATAATAAGAGCCACCTCAAGGTCAGGAATAATTTCCACATAATTTAGATGAATTAGAATCTCATTTAATATATAAAGTAAAATCTTCTGGGAGCTCTGTGTCTATGTTGAATTTGAATAATTTCTTCTGGGAGCTCTGTGGCTCTTATTCTTCATAGTCCTCTTCTATAATTTGGTTAAGGGATGTTTATTGTTCCCCAAAGTAAGTTGAATGACAAAGATTAAAATAGACACAGAGCTCCCAGAAGATTTTATGTTTAATGAGATATACAAATTAAATTATGTTTAATGAGATATAAGAAGATTAAATTATGTTTAATGAGATATAAAAATAGGCACAGAGCTCCCAGAAGATTTTACTTTAGATATCTAGGATTTACCATTGCCTCCAACCTATAATTAAGATCAATCACCCTCTCTCTTTAATGATGTGATCAAACTCAACATAGACACAGAGCTCCTAGAAGATTTTACTTTATATTTTAAATGAGATTCTAATTCATCTAAATTATGTGGAAAGTATTCCTGACCTTGAGGTGGCTCTTATTCTTCATAAAGTAAAATCTTGTGGGAGCTCCCAGAAGATTTTACTTTATATAATGTCTAATGTCTAAAGTAAAATCTTATGGGAGCTCTCTTTAATGACAAAGATTAATAGAAAATCCTTTCTTATGATTGTCGGAAGGCATTAAAACCTAGGCTCCTAGATATTCTAGGATGGCCTCATCACTTTAAAATTCATCAAAGGGTATCTCATCTCATTGATCCTAGTCTATTAATGAAGGGTAACATGGGGATATATCAATGGTGGAAATGATGGTATCATGGAAAAGATTTGTGGCAATAAAATCTTCAAAAAGATTATAAATAGATCCCATCTCAACTTATTCATTAGAAAAATACTCCTCAAGAATTGAAGTAGTATCCATAATGATATTATTTAAGTCAATGTCAAGAGGATTTTACCCTAGACAAAGACATTATGGATGTTATTGAACTATGATAGGCTTAAGCCTACCTTGATTTTGTCTCCCTAGTCTTTTTCCTTGATAATGTATATTCTATAGTATTTTTTGAATTTGGGGTTATTTTTGTCTATTAAATGTAAGGGCCTCATTTTTTAGAATAAGCCATGATTCATCATGTTCATAAATGTACTCTTTTGATAAAAATCCCATACTAGAAAAGGCCATCGATCTAAACTGATAGCTGATAGGACTATCCTTCCTCATAACTAAGGACCTGTAGCTATAAGGGGAAAGAGGTAAATCATCTACACAAAATGTTTTATATTCATATTCCCTATAGCCTGTGGATGTGATTTTAAGGCAAGTGACATCAGGTCATGGATTACAAGAAGGACTAGATCATTGGGGTGTACATACTTGGTAGCTATGGGATTTAGAGTGGAGCTATATGTGCTAGGACAATAGCATGAGGATTGGGATTGACCCATTTGGTAGCTATGAAAATGCTCAATTTCCTTGGATATGGTTACTTCCATGCCAGAGTGAGGGAATTTCAAACATTGGTGGAGAGTGGATGGGATTTATTGCATTTTATGGATCCATGGATGACCCAGCAATAGATTATATGGTAAATCAACATCCATAATGTGAATCAAGGTCTGATTTACAATGGGTCCCATAATGATGGGAAGATAGATGGTGCCTATAGATGGTCATTCATTATCATCATATGCTTTAATCATGATTAGATTAGGCCCCAAGGATGCTTTAGAATACCCCAATTTTTGAATAAATTTAGATCACATAAATTCAATGCAAACCCTCCATCTATAAGTACCTGAGGGATGTGGTGGTTGGAGATGGATATTTATATGAATATTGGGTAGTTATGATGTAGGATAATGGGAGGTATAACCTGGGAACTAAAAGTGATTTATTATGAAGGAGACAAATAACCCACTACTGCTTGAAACTAACTAGTGTAAATATCTCAGGGGACTTTTAGATCATTCAAGACTTGATTGAGGATCTCCTGATGCATAGATGATGTTTTTAGAATATCCATGAGTGGGATTTAGGTAGGGGTCTTATCAAGTTGCTAGATTATATCACAAAGCTTGTTATAAGATACAAAGACTTTCTTGGATATATTGACCTTTTGAGATGTGGATGTAGATGGGTCATTTGGTGGTGCCCTATGAACTACAATTTTATTGCAGCATGTAGTAACTATAAAGTCATACATGGCTTGGTTGATCTTTATTATGGTGGGTGATGATGGAGTGGGCTCTTGGGGGCTATGAATTTTGATGGTATTTACATAGTGTTATGGGATGGAAAGATAGTTTGTATGATTGGAAGTGGATGCCAGACCTTGGTCTCTAGGTGGCTTCCCTAGTCTCTAACAATGCTTGGGTAAAAGATCCTGATAAATACCAAACTACTAATTTTTAGATTGATTAGGAGTACTCTCCCCTTCTAATTCAATATCTCTTTTTTCAATGCGATCCTGAATATAGTGTTTTAATTACATACATTTCTTTCTATCATGACCTTTGACTCTATGATATTGATATAATTCATCCTCATGATACCAATCAGGTCGAGGTTTACTATTATTCAAAGGTCAAATCTTATGGAGAGTAATCATGTTAGCAATGATCAATTACTGGAGGACCACTTCAATAGGCACTCTAAGGTTGGTAAGAGGTCTTTTTCCTATTTGAGGTTTTGGTATCCTCATGGTACTCAGATGGAGGAGATAATTTATTGATTCATGGGAGTCCTTTTTTGCACTATTTGAACATGTTGTTTAGATTCTGTAACTCTATCTCCCACAACATTCTTATGCTTATTGAAGATTTTTTATTTACCCAAAAAGGAGTTGTATTGATGCTGATTTTGTATATTTCAAGTGTATAATTTGGTTGATCCCTTTTTAATGAGTGCTCTCTCAATTTATATCCCATTTTCAATAATCTCATCAAAGTATTTATCATGTTATAGTTTTAATTGATATTTTATCTCTACATTGAGGTTGTCGACAAATATTTTGGCCAACTCTTTTTCCAAAACTATACGTTAGAATTGGCTTGCTAAACTTCTCCAACATTGTAAGAAAGAGGCCAAACTTTCCCCATTCCTTTGCTTAGTGTTGTATATGTTTGTGATGGAAACATCATGTTCTATGTTGAATGAGAAATGTCTCATAAATTTTTCAGTCAATTCTCCAAAACTAGATATGAACTTGTTTTGTAAATGCATGAACCATTCTAGTGACAATCCTATGAGAATCTTTGGGAAACATCTTAGGAGATAAGCGTCATCATATGCAACCTCATGAAAATCCATATCAAACTCTTGAACATGATCATGGGGATCACCATTTTCTCTATATTTTTCAAATTTGGGTACCTCAAAGTGAGGTGGGAAAGGGATTTATAGAATGCTCATGTCTAAGGGTGAAATTAAACAATATTCATATTTTTATTTCCTCACTTGCATGTGAGGGTTAATTTTTTGGAGATTTTCTTTCATCATTTTCCATTCTTGTGCAAAAAATGGATCCATAAGTGGATTAGAAGTTTGGGCATGACTTGTGTGTAGTCTATTAGAATTATGGACATTTTATCTTGGAGAGGATGGTCTTTAGTTTTATGTATGGAATTGGGAGGCCAAGGAATTAATTTATTATGTGAATTGATCCAATTGATCCTATAGGGTGGTTTATCTCCTATTAGCCTCGACATGGTTATTTTTGAGAGGCACTTATTGTTCTTGGTCTTCAAGTTCTTGTTCATGGTCTAAAAGTTCCTCTTCTTTAGGTGCTTAATTAGTGTGGACATGTTGATAGGAAGTATTAGTCCAAGTGGATGGGAAGATTAATATTGCAATCAAATCTTGGGGGTAGTATTTTCCCCATTCCAATGACTTGAGCCAAAATCTGCTCATGCTTTTTATATATATATTGATCAAATCATGCTCTAACTTCATCACTATGGAAGAATTCATTTGTAAATTTGTCATCTTCTCCTTTGGGAGTGTGTATATCACTATATGTATCATCATGATCTCAGTTTTGATCACCTAAGTTCCCCAAGAAGTCATTTTATTGGTTAGATCTTTATTTCATCTTGAGAATTTAGGCACGGGTTCTCATGGGCATGATGGATGATGGGAGTGACAAAAAAGTAGTTAGGTATGTTTTTAATATAAGATGATGGGAGAGGATGTGGCCTCGAATACTAATTTCATATAAAAATCAAATTTTAAGAGTGGTCAAAGAAGAAGATTTTGTAAATGTGGTGATCATAGATTTAGTGGGATGTGAATATGACTAAGGATTACCAAAATCCAAAACCCTACAAGGGTTCAATCTAACAAGGAGACTAAGGAGATGACATGATCAAGTACCTTTCACACTATAAAAGAGATGATTAGATGGGTGCTAAGTATGAAGAGGCAAATAATAAGGAAGTGATGGGTGCTAGATCAAAGACTTTTCAAGGTTTGTATGTTGACAATACCTAGTCAAAGTATGATAATGAAGAGTAGAGGGATGGGTGACCACTAAGATTTGGTATCAATACTAATGTTGTATCCAAAGGTGCGAGTGGAGGATATGATATGTATGTTTGATGGGATTTATCCTAGGGGTGTCTAGGTTCTCTTAAAATAAAAATGGGATTAGATGACTTGATTCACAAACAACACAGGTTTTGAGCAGGACACACAAATAACTTACTCAGCCACAAGTCCTAGTTTAGTAAACTAAAATGGGTGTGTAACCCGATGTTCACACCATCTAATGGTTTTATAGGTGAGGTTTTAGGTCAGTGACCCATTATAGAATCAACTAAACCCTCTTGAACCCATTTGTAATTAATGACTTCTTAAGAGCTGATTCTAACTCTATAAGTGATATGTATGTTATGGCCAAAAGGACCTATTAGCAACCCAAGTTACACCCTGTGAAGTAGATTATTAGTTCTACCTCAAATTTAGATTAAACATTCGATTGGTCTATAGGTTATGGGTTACCTATAACTAGACCAAACCTCTAGATTATGAGGCTAGTTCCTTTGATGTATCAATTTTAAATCCTTTTCCTAAACCTATTTTGCTTTGGGTTTGAAAAGAGTTATAAATATAACTTAAAGGGAAAACCTATACTAGTGATGGTGATGCACCAATGATTCATCCACTCAATCTTGTACTCCTAACAACACTAATGAACCATTAATAAACTAAAGCATTATCTCCAAAACTCTTAAGCAACAATGTTCAATTTGAATGTCTTGATAAATGACTATAAATTAGAGTTAAAGGGAGAGAGGCATATATTGAATCACTTTCAACCAGATTACACTCCAATCATGATCACTAAACTTTGACACTTCACACAACTTGCATAAGATAATTAAACAACATATAAGTATGAAAAGGACATGTTAAGGGAATATTTATACCACTTATAAAAATATAAACAATCATAAACACACTATAATCCCATAATCAAGAATATATAATAGTTTTTATATTAATCCAATAGGTCTATAAAGTACAAAACCTGGCAGAGTTTCCTCATACCTAGATGAGGGATCCAAATTAAGGCCATAAGGCTTGAATATATAGAAAATGAGGAGAGAAAGAAGAGATAAAAATATAGAGGAGAGAATAAAATTTCATCCATGACCATCATTAACTCAGCATTACTTCAATTATAACTAGTTACAAATAGTCCTCAAGAAATCTCTCCATGTTTGGTGCTCTTGCATGATTCCTTATGTGTTATGATGAGGTAGTTGAAAATGTAGTTGACTAATTAAACTTTATCTTAAATCATATTATGCCTTTATTTTTTAAATAAATATTTTACTTTTCCACTTAAGGTTAATTTATGCATGGAATTCCCACTTAAGACTAGTTATGCATGGAATTGCCTACCTAAAGACCAATTTTTAATGGAATTGCCTACTTAAAGACTAGTTATGCATAGAATTTCCTAATTAAAGAAAATTTATTTGGTGTGACTACTCTGAAGTATCATTTATATATTTATTTTAACTCTTCATTAACTCACTACATCAGTTCTCTACACCATTATTCACTTTACTTGATTGACCAAGTAGGTCTACTAGGCCAATTAGGCCTAGTAACCTAATTGCTAGTGTTTAATGGGCATAAAACGCCTATATTAAACCATTATAACATGTGAAAAAGTGATTTTTATACTTGAATAAACATTACAAATCATAACATAGGTCTATTTGAATTGTTCACACCTACAAATTTGCCACACTAGGTGATTAGGTCACCTTGTCTTTCACTTATACAAACTAGTTGATTGGAAGAGACTCACAGATGTATTCATAGTCAATTTTTTGGCCATCAAATTCCTTAATAATTTAAAACAAGTTCCAAAAAAACATATCTAATGATTGGCATCATCTTAAACTACCTTGTACCTCTCTTTCTACTCTTTTTCTTGAAAAACCATTATTTTATTATAGTTTCATATAATTTCATAAAAATAGTACCATGGCCAGGACCCTATATAATTTTAATTCATTATTTAAGTGTTTATCATGTGATTCATGGGTTTTTTTGTATAATAATATTCACTTTTCTCAAAACTGGTCTGTAGTAGGGTTTAGAAAGGGTTTTGGAGGTCTACCATCTTAATGATCATTAATAAAGTATGGACCTATAAATAATAACTTATTTCCATGTATATTTATTCCATATACCCCTTGAAATTTATGCATAATCTTGGGTTCCCATGCAAAATTTGTGTCAAGATACATATGAAGGTAAGTTGACCATGAGCTCTCTGCATGCATTCTAGACCTACTTATAGTCTTAGTAATGGTTCATAAACTTATGCATATTAAAAAAAATAAATACTCCATGGATATCAATTAAACATGTGTCCTAAAATCATGATAATATTATTTTTTCTATGCTTTCAAGTGGTGAAATATATAAGCATCTAAACAGGCAACTTGAGCTGACTATGTACACTATGTGGTTCAAATTAGCCTTCAAGGAATAAATTGAGCTTTAATTTATTCTAATATCCTTTAAAAATATCATTTAGGACCTGAAACATCCCTTTAAACATTCTTATAAATTCATCTTACTTATAAATATATGCAGGTGTCTCAAGGTGGTATTTGCCTTTTAGGCCTAATTGGTCTAATACTGAGTTTTAAACTCCAAGTGACTTGTAAGATGATATGGGGGTTAAAAATCAACATAATAAATTTTTTATCATTTTTTTCTATCCCCTGTGATTGTTTTTGGCTACCCAAACTCCACTTTGTCTCTATCATCTCATGATTGTGCCTGTAGGGTTACACTGTCAAGACTATCAAGCCTAAATGTTTAGGTTAATATGGGGTATGAATGGTTCTTACTCATTATAATACATGTATTATTGAGTTTTAATTATTTTACCAAGGTAAACAACATCCTTAATCCAAGTTTTTCCATCATTTCTACTTAAAATGCATTCATCTGTTGCCTAGGGTTTCTTGGAAGTCAAGCTTATATAGCCCTTAGTGACTATGTTTGGTTCTCTATACATATAATATAAGTTTATCATTATCATGGAAACTTGATAGACCTTATAAATTTATTATAAAGTATATGACACTTCAAACAAACATTAAAATAAGCAAAATCAAAAGGTCTTAAGATTATGCATACAAGGATGCTTTAGATTCTATCTTATTTAGTTAGCCCTCAAGGGCATTTTATCATGAAATATAAGTGTTTTGTACCTTATAGATTATATAAATAAACTAATAATCACCTTTATTTTATTCAAATAATCAACATGAAGCTCCAAGTCTCTTATCTTGCTCTCAAACTTCTTAATAGATCATTTGGTCTCATGAATGACTGCTAGTTGACTAGTGAAGCTCTGTGATAGAAAAATACTATTTCCACTGACTGTCTAACCTTAAAAATATAATTAATATTTCATCCTACATAAAATTATCATCTATACCAAAATTTATATCCTAACTCCACCTTTCGAGGTTTCAAACCCATAAATTCTGCCAAAACTAGCTTTTAGGTGTTAAATGTGAGTGCTAACTGTGTATATATATGCATGTTGGTTAAGTTTATTAAGTATTTGAGATTATCATAACAATTATAACTCTTATTATCCCTTGAACCAATTTGGAGAGTCTTAAAATAGTTTTCAAACCTATCTCACTCACCTTTATCTCTTTGTCCTTACTAGGTTCAAAACCAACTATTTGCCTAATTACCTGTAAGAGTTTTCACTATGTTCTTAGGTTTAAGATCATCACCATCCACTTCCTTCAGTGGAATTATTAAATAGGTGTCAATCTTATAATTTTTATGTATCCTTCATATATCTTCATGATAGTGAGGTACACCTCTCATTGCATCTTGACTATGTGACTGTAAGTAGCCCTCAAATCTTGACTATAGGTGAGTTTGAGACCCTAAAATACACTAATGATCTTATCAAAAATCATGGACTTGCTTGAATCTCCACTTAAGTTTCAAGGTTTTCAACACCCCCCCCCCCAACTACTCCTTTATTAATCCTATTGATAACTTATGCCATTTGAAACCAATTTCCTTCAAAATCCAATCAAGAGTGTCTTAGTTGTAGGTGGTGGTATAAACATTGTGCAACTTTGTTTGATTTCTAATTATGGGTATTCATCATCATTTTGGAGTATTTTATTACCGTTTTAAAGTAAATTCAAAAATATTTAATAACACTCTTAATCAATACAAACCCCCAATGCATGAGATCTTCTCCAACATATAACATAATCAGATAATGAGAAAATTGACAAGCTTATTGTAGGTGGTCATTTACTCATAGTTGTATGAGATAGTAGGATTATGAAGTGATGAGGTGAGTTATAAACCTTGAAACTTTGATCACTCATTTTAAACCATTCCATCATTCATTTTTCCCAAAATCTAGACCTTGATCTAACTTCAAGAAACTTAGTCATCATGAGGCTCTAAACTTTATTTTACAAACTAAGATAATTCCAAGTATAGTACATAAGGTGAATGCCTTAATAAATATTCATGATATTCACTTAGTATTTGCAATTTTATAAAATCAAATATTAATCCTTCATCCACTCACAACTTTTCCTTCAAGAGACTCCCATGTCATACTTTGAAGTGACTTCATGATGACTATTGTAGGTGATCTTCTAACAATTTATACAAACTGATGGCAAATGGGAGATTGATCTCACGAGGCAAAAGTTATTTTAATAATCTCATTGACTCTCCATATTTCATACCTTTATTGGATAAACCTCAAAAATCCATAATATATTTGAATAGTAATGAGAACAATAAAAGGTCCTTTACCTTAATTAACTCAAAATTACCTTAACTTCTACTAATAAGGGAAATGCAATGTTACCTTCTCTTTACAATTCTTCACCATTCATGCTTGCAATCTTCATAGTTTCATTGGTTTCTTGAATTGGATAAGGTGATCTCATCTAGTATTCTTTAACTTTGAGATAGACCCCCAAACAAGTCATCTAACTTCTCAAGATCTATGTTTCATAGGATTGTTATTGGTGGAGATTTCACTCAAGACACTCATCATCATCTCACCTACCAAGGCTTATATGAAGGTTTTGAATAGAACTATCCATATAGTGCTCATTTTTAATCCTTGGATGATGTATAGAGATCAAATTAAGTTCCCATTATTCCTATATTTTCATCACAACTCTTTTTTGATCATGGCATACACAGGCTTGATTAGAGCTTCTAAACATATAAGGCTTGATTGGTTCTTTTGCTCCTGAGAGTGTGAGGGTGTTTGAAAACTGATTGGTGAGCTATGAGTAATGAACCATGATTAAAATTTGATAACATAAATATATAACATTTTAACATGAATGAAACCTCTCATATAGTGTCATAATGAGTCTTTATACCCATGGATTAACTATTGAACCGTATAAACTCTACAAACTATAGATTTGGCAGTGTATGTCTTCTTGAGATATATAAAACCTCACACATGTGTAATGAAGTTAAATAACATCATGTAAAGGTGGTTCATATTCCTAAAAATCTCCATAAACTTCTATTTCCTCTCACCATGCTCAAGAGAGGATAAAACTCAAAAAACTAGTTGCCTGCCTGAATGAAGAAGTCATTATGAGTGCCTTACCATGTAAAGGATTATTCATAAAGGAGAGAGAACCAAACTAAGAAAAAATTACCAAATATTGAATCTATCTAATTTCCCTTTCTCTTCCCAAAATTCTATATCTTGGTATTCTCTCTCATGGTCATACCATTTGAAAACATGAAGGGCTCGCTTGAGCTGCAAAGAAGCTCAATGGATTAAGAGAACTAGCTTTGAGCATATATGGAACCTTATTTACATGAAACTTCATTAAAACACCTATCATGAATGAAACTTCAAACTCCTGACCTCCATTGTATGGAAATTTTCATACAAGTTTGTATTTTCTACATGAAACACAGGAAAATACCCTTTCTCATGCATATTTTCCACACTTTAAGCTTTGAACCACCAATTTACGTAACATGAGGAAGAGTAAAAGTCAAAGGGAATATTAAAATAAGTAATAAGTATTTGGAGAGAAAAATGGGGCATATTTCACATGTGGGAACTCTCTGGAGGCCAAATAATAGTTTAGACTTGTAGAGGAGATACTTCCAAAGCATAAGACATTTGACTTAAAGTAATGAAATCACTATGAAGGTGATTAAAGGTATTATGGATGATTTAGTGTCCTTTTGAGGTTTAATTTTATTATTTTAAAACCAAAATATTCATTTAGACAATGTACACATAGCTTCACAAAGGATATTTTCCACTGTATGTCATAAAGCGTATGTTATAGCCTTATAAAAGGTTTCAGATATAATTCCATGTATTTTAATCACACTTCAAAGCTTATAGTCATCCCCTTACCTTACATATACTGAATATACTAGAAAATATTATGATGGGTCATCAACTTCCATCTTTACCATCTTCATTAAGGCAATTTTGATCACAAGACCACTTGAATTATTTGTCAAAGATTTCCAAACATTCTCAAGCATCATGATGATACTTAAAACCAATTGAAATGAAAACATGACAATGACAAGACATTAAGACATGCTCCCTTCACTTGACATTGAATGAACATTATGATGGTCAAACACATCAACTAAGGACCTAAGACAATTAGAATATATGGTGATCACAAATAGACTCAATGACACCTATAGGAGTGTTGAATGACTTCAAGAAGTAAATCGAAGACACCATGACTCAGGATATCACCATGTAGAGCCTCAAGTGGATGCCATGAAAAATTTTTAGTTGTAGGGGTTGGTATTTGGCCTTGGTAGGCTAAATTACTAAAATTTTTGGTGACTCATAGGAGTTGACTAGCTTGATAGTCAAGGGAACCCATTGATTTTTCATGATGATGATAGTTTTGAAACATAACAACATGGTTTTGATGACTGCCAAATAGATTTTGTACCTGGTGACACCTCTTATGACTACAAAAAATAGCAAGACTCAATTGGAAAAAAAACACCTAAACTAAGAAGCACACCTAAAAAACAACAAAACAAGACAACAAAGCAACAAGGTAGTAGAATAAACTAGTTCTGACTACTTATTAAAACAAGATAAACAAAATAAAATAAGTAACTTGAGATCATATTATTTCCTCTAGTGTCAAATGGAAAACTTTATTGACCACCATGGCACTATAAAGTATGATTTACACATCTTGATAGTTCTTTCTTGTAGTTAGGTGCATTAGTATGTTCATGGCCTCTTGGGAAAGTAGTTGGGACTTCTAATTCCACTTTTAGGTGCATGGATTATACATGCAAGTCCAAGACCTAGTCATACTCTTCCCATATCCATCTTTCTTGCATAAAAAATATAAATTCTTCTTTAGTCATGAGCTTCTGATGGTTATGTTAAATAGATTGAAGTGTCTCTTATGTTATGGCTGTAAGGATAGATTCTAAGAGAGATGCATCTAATTTCATGACTTATTGAGGACATTTTAATTCATTTTCACCATCCAAGAGTGAAGATACATCTGAAGATGTAGTCAAGAGTTGATAGCCTTTCTTGAAAATCTCAAACAAGTCATCTCATAATAAGATAACTTCTTGGATTAGTTTTCTTGAAGAGTTGACTCCTTCTTGACTTTTAGGACTGCTTATCTCAACCTAAAATGAATCACCTTAAATTAAAGAGTACCCTGAATTGATCATATCAAACAAGGCCATTGATTGGTTCTCACCAAGCTCAAGTGTGATTGGACTTTCTTCAAGTTGAATAGTAGATGATGTAGGAGAAGGCATATCACAATTTAAAATATCACTTTCTTGATCATGATCATGAGGCTGCAAATCATCCTTTACTATATCTAATTTTTCATTTGAATTTGTTTCATCTTCAACATCAACTTGATGATTTAGCATGCTCTCAAAGTCAGCTTGTTCCTCATATTCATTGGCTATCTTGCACTTGTCTATTGTAACTACTGCAAGTTCTTGAGTACTATCATGATGGAGGAAAGCTACCATAAGACCAAGGAATTATTGAGAAGCATCTTCTTCTTGCTCAAATGAAATATATTTTTCTTGTATCTTGTCTTGTACTTGCAAATAATATTTTTTTGCATTATGAAAGATAAATTCACACTTATCCTTGCCAAGGGGTATCCCAATGGTGATTTCCTCTTCATGTTCACTCAAGTCACTCTCATCTTCTATCACCTCATTTGAATCTTCTTCATTTATCTCAAAAAGGAGAGGATATTTCTCAAGGATTGGCATGTTGGAACCTTGAAAATGCTTAAGAAGGTGAGTCAAATCCAAAGTTATTACCATGTATGTTTCATTACATTCATGGGGCAGCTCAACTTTTACAACCATCACTTCCTCTCTCTATTTCACATTGTCTTGAATAGGCTTCCATAAGGGGAAGGCCTTAGAATTTTGAGGAGGGAGGGGTAAGGACTGAATGTTTTCTTTCTTGTCCTTGACTTCAACACTTGAACTTATGCTTGACTGCTCTTCTCTCTCCCTTGACTATTGCATTTGTTTCCAAGTTGGAAATTTGGGTTTAGGGACCTATTATATTGCACTTGTTACATCCATGGGTATGAATGGATAAACTTCCTACTAAGATTATGTTGCTTTTGAAATTGCTATTGACTGATATAGATATTGGTTTACAAGCTCAACTTGTTTAGCAAGGTGAGCCTCAAATTCTAGCAACATCTCATTCGAGATCTCTCCTTGTTGATCATAAGATGAAAATATTTGAATTATATTCTAAAAACATGTAACTTAGCCTCCTCAAAACACACTTATTTCACCTTTTGAGGTCTCTCTTAGATAGGCTTCCAAGTAGGAAAAGTTGGCAAGGTTTGAGAGGAATTTTGAGGACTTTGACACACATTTGTTTCACGTTCTTGAGATGGAAAAGGTAGTTCAATGGAGGACTGATGTAGAATGAAGGAGGGAACATGTTTTTGGTTATGGTGAACCTAATGTCTCTTTTGAACTACCAACTTCTCTTCAATGCTTAAAAATAAACCACTTATGTCCAAAATATCACCATTGAATTTTGAATGGCCTTGTCTTATGAAATATGACCATTCTTCTTTAGCATATTTCAATGAAGCTATCATGCCCTCAATATTATTCCTAGGGATCTTTTATCCATATCTCTTTTGAGTTTCAATGCTCACCATGTGTTTTTCGTAGCCAAGCAAAGTTTGTTTAAAGCTTGATATTGATTATCTTGGAACTTGGTTGAGCTAATTAGGAATGCCATGAGATTATCATGAATGATTAGCTTGATAAGCAGGATACCAAGGAAGTAAATGAAGTTCATAAGGAGGGCTCTGTAGTCTCATTGGTATTAAAAATGATCATAATCTTGATAAGGGCTCTCATATTATTGATCAGGTCTAAATGTAACATTGATAGGAGTCATAATGAGATGGATAGGGATCATATTGGAATTGGGATGGATCATAGGATTGCTAATAAGGTAGTGAATTATAAAAATCTACCCCATATGAATCCATAGCTCACCACAAAACACATGAAAAATAATGAATTATGAATAATAATTGTTCATACCCTTGAGATGATGACCTTATTAATGTTCAAGATATTGTTGTGAAGGATCTAATGTCTGAATCTTGTCCCACTAGGCATGCTAGAATTGTTAGCAACCCAAGTTTCACCCTATGAAGTATATTTTTGGCTCTACCTCAAACTTGGACTAACATTGGATTGGTCTACAGGTTGTGGGTTACCTATAACTAGACCAAACCTCTAAATCATGAGGCTAGTTCCTCTAATGTATCAAATTTAAATACTTTTTATAAACCTATTTTTATTTGGGGGTGAAAAGAGTTATAAAGATAACTTAAATGGAAAATATATACTAGTGAATGTAATGCACCAATGATTCATCCACTCAATCATGTACTCCTAAAAACACTAATGAACCAAAAATAGACTAAAACATTATCTCCTAAACTCTTAAGCAACAATGTTTCATAAGAAGGTCTTGATGAATAACCATAACTTTGAGGTGAAGGGAAAGAGGCATATCTTGAGGCATTTTCAATTAGATTACATTAAAAACATGATTGCCAAACTTTGACACTTCACACAACCTGCATAATAATTAATCAATATATAGGTGTGATAAGGACATGCTAATGGAATATTTATACCACTTATACACATATGAACAAGCATAAACACATTATAATCCCATAATGGAGAAGATTCAATAGTTTATTTATTAATCTAAGAGGTCTATCAAGTACAAAACCTAGTAGAGTTTCCTCATACCCAGGTGAGGGATCCAAATTAAGGCCATAAGGCTTGAATATATAGAAAATGAGGAGATAAGAAGAAGAGAGAATGGAATAGAGGAGAGAATAAAATGTCATCCATGACCATAATTAACTCAACATTAATTTATTTACAACTAGTTACAAATAGTCCTCAAGAAATCTCTCCATGTTTGGTGCTCTTACACGATTCCTTATGCATTGAGATGAGGTAGTGTACTAATTCAACCTTCTCTTAAAGCATGATATACATTTATTTGTCAAATAACTCTTTTAATTTACCACTTAAGGGTCATTTATGCATGGATTAACACTTAAATACCAATTATGCATGGAATTGCCACTTCAGACTAGTTATGCATGGAACTGCCTACTTAAAGACCATTTATGCATGGAATTACCTAATTAAAGACCAATTATGCATGAAATTGGATCCTAAAATACTAGTTATGTGGATTTATTTATTTTAAGGATTATTTATCTATGGATTTCCACTCTACATTAACTCACCTCATCCATTCTCTATGTCATTATTTACTTTGCTTGATTAA
This sequence comes from Torreya grandis, assembly GCA_037957365.1. Lineage (NCBI taxonomy): Eukaryota > Viridiplantae > Streptophyta > Pinopsida > Cupressales > Taxaceae > Torreya > Torreya grandis. The sequence goes on from JARHVA010000348.1 coordinate 1,002,707, forward strand.
CCAAGTAGGTCTACTAGGCCAATTAGGCCTAGTAACGTAAATGATAGTGTTTTATGGAAATAAAAAATATATATGAGACCCTGATAGCCTATGAAAAACTGATTTTTAGACCTGAATCAACATTCCATATCATAACATAGGTCTCCTTGAATAGTTCACACCTGTAAATTCGCCACACTAGGTGACTAGGTCACCTTGCCTTTCACTTCTACAAATTGGCTGATTGGAAAAGACTCAAAAAGGAATTCAAAGTCAAGTTTTTGGACATCCATTTCTTTGAGAAGGTGAAATAAGTTCCAAACAAACATCTCCAATGATTGGAATCATCTTAAACTACCTTGTACCTCTTTGTCTACTCTTTTTCCCCAAAAAACACTATTTTCTGACATGTCCATATAGTTTCATACAACACAATACCATGTTCAAGACCCTATATGAGTATTATTCATTTTTAAATTGTTTATCAGGTGATTCATGGGTGTTTAGGTGTAAGAATATTCACTTTTCTCAAAACTAGTCTATAGTAGGGTTTAAGGAGGGTTTTGGAGGTCTACCATCTTAATGATGGTTCATAAAGTATGGACCTCCAAATAAAAAATTATTTAAATGGATATTTATTCCATATACCCCTTTAAATTTATTAATAATCTTGGTTTCACATGCAAAATTTGTGTCGAGTTGTGTATGTAGGTCCATGAGCTTTATGCATGTATTTTGGACCTACTTATAGTATTATCAATGGTTGATAAACCTATGCCCCTCAAACAAACTCAAAAATACATAGATTTAAATTAAATAGGGACCCTCAAATATTTATAATATAATTTGGCCCAAGTCCTCAAGTGGTGAAATATATAAGCATCTAAACAGGCAACTCGAGCTAACTATGTTCACTGTGTAGTTCAAATTAGCCTTTAAGGACCAAATTGACCTTTCCTCTATTATCATCTACTTTAAAAATCTCATTTAGGACCTAAATCATCCCCTTACATGTTTTCAAGAAGTCATCTTACTTAGTAGTGTCTAGAGGTGTCTTAAGGTGGTATATGCCTTCTAGTCCTAAAACAAGCTTTTAGGCCTAATTGGTTTAATACTGAGTTTTGAGGTCCAAGTGACATGTAATATGATATGGGGTTTAAAAATTAGCATAATAAATTGTTTCTATTTTTTTTCTATCCCCTGTGACTACCTTTGGCTACCCAAACTCCACTTTGTCTCTATCATCTCATGATTGTGTATATAGGGTTACACTATTAGGACTATCAAGTCTATATGTTTGGGATTATGTGGGGTCTGAATGGTTATTCCTCCTTCTAATACCATTTTTATGTATTTTTAACTCTTATTCCAAGGTAAAAAACATCCTTAAGCCAAGCTTTTCCATCAATTTTGCTTCAAATACATTCATCTATTGCCTAGGGTTTCTTGTCAATCCAGCTTATATAACCCTTAGTGATTGAGTTTGGTTCTCAATCCATATAATTTTATTTTATAATTATCATGGCACCTTGAAAAACCTGATCACCTTTCTATAAATTATATTACACTTAAAACAATCAAAATCAAAAGGTGTTAAGATTATGCATACATGTATGCTTTATATTCTATCTTCTTTAACTAGCCTTCAAGGGAATTTTATCCTTAAATCATAGTGTTTCATACCTCATATAGTATTTTAAGACACTAATCATCACCTTTATTTTATTCACAACATCAACATGAATCCCCAAGTCTCTTATCTTGCCCTAAAACTTCTCAATAACTCATTCGGTCTCATGAATGATTGTTAGCTACCATTTCCATTGATTACTTAACCTTAAAAATAGCATTAATAGTTAATAATACCTATAATTATCATATGTACCAAAATTTATATCCTAAATCCACTTTTAGATGTTCTAAAACCATAATTTTTTCTAAAATTAGCTTTTAGGCATTGACTGTATATATATATATATGCATGCTAGATGATTTTACTAGGTCTTTGAGCTTATCATCAACATTATAAATATTCTTAACCCTTGAAAAAAAAATTAGATTATTTAGATAATTTTCAAACCTCTCACTCACATTTATCTCTTTGTCCTTACTAAGTTCAAAACCAACTGTTGGCCTAATTACTTGTAAGTGTTTTCATTGTGTTCTTAGGTTTTCATTGTGTTCTTAGGTTTAAAACCATCACTATCCACTTCCTTTAGTGTACTTATTCAATAGGTATCATTATTATAATTTTTATTTATATTTCATATATCTTCATGATAGTGAGGTAGACCTCTCATTGCATCTTAACTATGTGACTGCAAGTATCCCTCAAATCTTGATTGTAGTTGAGTTTGAGAACTTGAAATACACCAATGATATTCTCAAAAATCAAGGACTTGATTGAATATCCACTTAAGTTTCAAGGTTTTCAAACCCCCCAACTACTCCTTTATGATTCCTATTGATAGATTATGCCATTTGAAACCAATCTTCTTCAAAATACAGACAAGATTGCCTCAGTTGTAGGTGGTGGTATAAGGACTATGTAAATTTGTTTGATTTCCAATGATGGGTGTTCATGAGCCTTTTGGAGTCTTTTCTTACGATTTTAAATAAACTTCAAACTTATTTAAGAACACTCATAATCAATACAAACACCCTAATGCATGATACCTTCTCCAACATACAACATAATCACATAATGAGAAAATTGGCAAGCTTGTTGTAGGTGGTTATTTACTCATAGTTGTATGAGACATTAGGATGATGAAATGATGAGGTAAGTTGGAAAAGACTAAACCTTGAAACTTTGATCACTCATTTTAAACCATTTCACCTATAATTTTTCCCAAAATCTATACCTTTATCTCACTTCAATAAACTTAGTCATCATGAGGCTCCAAACCCTATTGTATAGATTGAGATAATTCCAAGTATAGTACATAAGGTGGATGCTTGAAGACAAATTCATGATATTAACTTAGTATTTGGAATTTATTCAGATCACATCTTAAGTCTTCATCCAATCACATCCTATCCTTCTAAAGACTCTCTTATCATACTTTGAAGTGAATTCATGATGACTATTTTAGGTCATCTTCTAACTATGTGTACAGATTGATGGCAAATGGGAGATTGACCTCAAGAGGCAAAAGTTATTCCAAGACTCTCATTGACTCCCCATATTTCACACCATTATTAGAGAATCCTCAATTTGCCATAATATATTTTAATAGTAATGATAACAATAAAAGGTTCATTACTTTAAACAACTCAAATTTACCTTAACTTCTACCAATAAGGGAAATGCAATGTTGCCTTCTCTTTACAATCTTTCACCATTCATCCTTGAACTCTTCATAATTTCATTGGTTTCTTGAAATGGTCAAAGTGATCTCATCTAATATTATTAAACTCTGATCTAGACCCCCAAACAAGTCATCTACCTTCTCAAGATCTCTATTTCATAGGATGGCTATAGGTGGATATTTTACTCAAGGCATTCATCATCACCTCACCTACCAAGGCTTCTATGAAGGTGTTGACTAGAATGCTCCATCTAGTGATAATTTTTAATCCTTGGATGATATAGAGAGGTCAAGTTAATTGTCCCATTATTCATAAATTTTCATCACAACTCTTTTCTAATCATGGCATACATAGCCTTGATTAGAGCTTCCAAGCACATAAGGCTTGATTGGGTCTTTTGCTTATGAGAGTGTGAGAGTGTTTGAAGACTGATTGGTGATATTTGAGAAATGAATCATGATGAAAATTTAAGAAACATAAAGAGATAAAATATTAACATGAATGATACCTCTCATATAGTGTCATAATTAGTCTTGATACCCATAGATCAACTATTGAACTGTATAACCCCTCCAAACTGCTTGTAGATTAGAGATTTGGTAGTGTATGTATTATTATATATATAACCTAATGCATGTGGAATGAAGTTGAATAATTTCATGTAAAGGTGGTTCAGACTCTTAACAAGCTCCATAAACTTCCATTTTCATGTTACCATGCTCAAGAGAGGATAAAAATAAAAAAATTGGTTGCCTGCCTGAATGAAGAAGCCATTATGAATGCCTTACCTTATAAAGGATTGTTCATAAAGGAGAGAGAACCAAAATTAGAAAAAATTCCCATAGATGGAATCTCTCTACGGTCCCTTTCTCTGTCCAAAATTCTAAATCTTGATATTCTCTCTCATGGCCATACCATTTGAAAACCTAAAGGGATCTCTTGAGCTGCAAAGAAGCTTGATGGATTAAGAGAACTGGTTTTGAGCTTATATGAAACCTTATTTATATGAAACTTCATTAAAACACCTACAATGAATGAAACTTCAAACTCTTGATCTCCATTATACATAAAAGTTTGTACAACTCTGTACTTTCTACATGAAACACATGAAAATACCCTTTCTCATGCATCTTCTCCACACTTTAAGCTTTAAACCATTAATTTAGGGTAACATGAGGAAAAGTATAAGTCAAAGGACATATTAAAACAAGTAATAAGTCTTTGGAGAGCAAAATGGGATATGTTTCACATGTGGAAACTCTTTGGAGGCCAAAAAACACTTTAGACTTGTAGAAGAGATACTTCCAAAGCATAAGACATTTGAATTAAAGTAATGACATGACTATGAAGGTGATTAAAGGTAGTATGGATGCTTTAGTGGCCTTTTTAGGTGTAATTTTTCCATTTTAAAACCAAAACCTTCCTTTATATGATGTACACATAGCTTCACAAAGAATATTTGCCATTGAATGTCATAAAGACTGTGTTATATCCTTATAAAAGGTTTCAGATAGAATTTTATGTATTTTGATCACAATTCAAAGCTTATAGTCATCCTCGTACCTTGCATATACCAAATATAATATAAAAACTCATGATGAGTCATCAATTTCCATCTTCACCATATTCATTAAGGCACTTTTAATCACAAGACCACTTGAATTCTTTATCAAAGACCTCTAAACATTCTCAAACATTATGATGATACTTGAAACCAATTGAAATGTAAACATGACAATGACAAGACATTGAGACATGCTCCCTTCACTTGACAATCAATTAACATTATGATGGTCAAGCACATCATGTAAGGACCCAAAATAACTAGAACATATGGTGATTATAAATAGACTCAATGACACCTGTAGGAGTGTTGAATGACTTTAAGAAGTAAATAAGAGACATCATGACTCAAGATATCACCATGTAGAAGATCAAGTGGATGCCATGAAAATTTTTTAGTTGTAGGGGTTGTCATTTAGCCTTGTTAGGCCAAACTACCAACAAGTTCTAATCTAGGTTTACATAAAAGGTTTCTAGAGGAGTCCCTGATATACACTAGGTATGGTAGAACCCAAATCCATACAGGGTGTTATCTAATGCTTGGTTCAGATAATTAACTCTTCCCCCTCATAGATGACCTGTATGGGGTTAACCACTTGGCCTATAGATAATTATCCCTGATATTTATACTTCATCAAAACATGGAGTTTGGTCAAATACGTAGTGATGAAATTCATGATGCTAACCCCTAGTGACTAAGCCTGTGCATGGGGATGAATTCCATGTCATATGTTATCCTAGACTTAATTTATTAACAAATAATCAAGCATGATTAATTTTCCTAATTAATTACCTATGTGAGGAAACACAAAAAATAAATAATCAAGTCACACGATCACACAATATACACAAGACTAAATTATATGATTTTGGCACTCCTAAAAACACAAGGTTTATAAAAATAAATTAGGTGCCTTTGTCTTGAGAGGTCCTACAAAAAAAGGGTTAGTAGTCTGATTCAATACAAAATTGCTACTCTCTTACAAAATCACAATTACACAGTCAATTCAAAGCAAAATCATAACTAGAGACTATGATATCACAACTATGAAGCAAAATTGTAGATCGTGAGTTGTGGTATTTCTATAGTTAGTTAACCATGATAGTCAACATAAAGGCTCCTACAAAACCATGATTGTTAGTGTAAAACCATGATTGTAAAAGTGATGTCGTTACTTCAATATTAATAATATTTCCATAAAGTATAAAACTTTTAAAATTTATAATTTTTAACTAATTTAAATAGCTAGAAAATGATCCCAAATAATATAAGAGATATAAGTGCTTTTAGGTAATTGGAGCAGATTAAATTTTTTTAAATATGCATAAAAAAAAATTAATGAAAGGATACCTAGATGAGATTGTTTTAACAAGATCTACAAGTTTATAGATCAGAAAAATATTTTTTATCAGTGTTACCCTAAGAATCTATGTTATCACCTAGAAACTTTAAATAGTAAATAGAACTGCACCTTAAAATGATCAAATTACAATATCACTACTAGTAATGCAATATCACAGATTACTGATCAAAACTATCATTATGCAATTAGCGGTATGACAGTAGATGGTATAAAATATTTAGAATGGGATATTTTGACTACAAATGACTCTTCCTTTTATGTTTTCCATATTGTTAGCAAAGAACAAGTTTTGCATAGAAAACTTCCTTGACAAAATGTGGTTAGCCCAATATAATCCAAAACTTAAATCAATTACATAACCTTTCAAAAGGGGTTGTATCACTAATATGCCTATAGATAAAGAATAAAACATGGGATTAAATAGATTAAATTTTAGGTCAGAATAAAATTTATCTAATCTTTCATGGATATCAATATCATGACTTGTGAAGGTGATATCATGATTCATAGTTTAATGCTACAAGTCTCAGAGTATCGATATCATACTTTAGCAATCAACAGTGAGTTTTTTTACTAGCACTATTTCCTGCACACAAAAGATACAAAAAAAACTCTATTTAGAAATACAAGCTAGGTAAATAGGACTACACATAGGTTAGAAATGATATAAAAGTAGTTATGTTGGACCAACATAATAATTCTACTAAACCATGATTAAAGATGCAATATCATGATTACTAGTGAAATGTCACTACTTTCAAAGTAATAGTATTTCATGAAGGTGACAACCTGCCAAAATCAATATCATTAGTGGTTAAAAATCAAGGTTAACACAATAGCAATTAAATTACTACAACATTTTTACTTCAATATCATGAATACCACTACAATATTGTAATTCTCTTGTATGTGATGATTTTGTCAATTCTAACTTTTGTTTCTCATCTAGTTTCACCTGTAAGTCATAAAGTCACCTCTAATAAGCATAATAGGTTAAATTTAGGGAGTCACTCCCTACTGTGGTTGCCAAATCTTTGAGTGTATTTTGGATTCTTTCCTATATGACTAATTTTAACAATATAAACCCAAAATGTAAACAACTTAAATGAAAAGGATGAAGAGACAATCAAATACTTATATTAGCATTACTTACCATCCTGTTGTCTCTTATAGCTCATTTCCAAGATTAGCAAGCTGATTTTGGATGCAAAATAATAAATTATTAGATTACTTGATTGAGATTGATGATGGATTCAATGGATTATTGATGGATTATGGATGACTTATTATCATATTATTGTCATTGATGTAAAAAGGGTGCATCATTTAAAGGCATAATGGTCATTGATGTCAAATGTCTATTTGGTCAAGTGTTTGATCATGGTAGTGGCATAAAGTGAGTGTTGATCAATGACTGAGTATTGTGGATATGAGTAGCCTATTGATATTTTTTTCTTAGTTGGTAGCATGATGTTGTTAAAGGTGCATCCTATGAAGGTTGATGTCAAAGGTGACTAAGCCTAGTTGGCAGTGTGTAATGAGACAAGGTACATGGAGAGAGTATTGTCATTAAAGGATGTTATCATGAAATAATTTGAAGGAAAGAGATAATTTGAAGGCAAATAATGTATTATGGTTGCATGAAATTATAGGTCATTGATGTCAAGGTTGATGTCAAAGTTGTATCATGTCAATATTGACTTTGTGTGATATCAAGAAACATCTTGTGATGGTTTATGTCAAAGCTAACTAAGGATAGATGAAAATATATGATATGTAAAGGCACATGAAAGAGTAGGTGCATGATATAAAAGAGTTTTTACATAAGAAATAAGAGTGACATCATAAGAAAATAAGAGTGTGGTCATGAGATTTGTCATAAGTAAGGTCAATCATGAAAGAGAGAGTGTTACATGAATGAGATTTGTCATGAATATTATGAGTATGGAAGGTAAATATCATGAAAGAGTGTTTTAATAAAAATAATTTTTGAATAGGAATCATAGTGTATGAAAATTTTTGTACAAGTCACTGATGTCATGTTATAAAGAGGTATGTGCAGAGGAATGCATGTGCATAATATGGCATAATCATAACATGAAGAATTTTAGGGTGAGACATGTGAAGGAAGAATAGTGAAATTAATGATCAAAGGCATGTGAATATTTTATGTCATTTTTTGAGCATGTAATTATGGTTTATAATCATCCATGAGTGTTTCAAAGTGAGCCTATAGGGGTAGGACATTTAGACCAAGTCTATACCTAGACCACTCTTTAGCCATGCCTAGCCTAATGAGTCATGAGGATCATATTTCAAGGTGAATTTGTGAAGGATATCATTTATATAGGTAAATCAAGGTGTTTTATGAGTTATCATGAAGTATGAGGTTATGGTTTACAGGAAAAGGCATGGAAAGTGGTTTTGAGGTCTCTTGAGTGCATAAAATGAAGGTATGCAAACCCAATAAGGACTTTGAGGTGTTCATTGGCATGTGTAACCTATACATGGTAACCTTAGATATTAAGGATAGATAGGAAAGGGTCCTATATAATATCTATAGGCATTGGTTTTGGATTTAAGGGGCAGTCCTTTATGAACAATCATTAACACCAAAACCTATGTTAAACCTCTTTAAAACCCTAATAAGGACCTGATATGAAATATATTGTTTAAATCAGCTCATAATGGATTTAAATGCTCAATAAACCTATTGTATCTTGTATTGGACTCTCTCAGGAACCTCTATGAGGTATTGAGTTAATAGGTTAGTGAGAATACCCTACAAGAAGGGGCATTTTTGTGAAGAATTTGTTGTAGCAGTCAGAATTTGACTTGGTCAAAGTAGATAAATTTATGGAGGAATAATATAGAGAATAAGACTAAATTTCCATGATGGTTTATAGATAGTTTCCAACCTTTAATTATTCTGATTTGGTCAGCCAAGTTAGCCAATTATAGATAGACCTAATGGTGTGAATAGTGAAAAATCTAGGCATATATGAGAAGATGCATTTGAGGATCTGAGCATGTCAAATTGATGAAGCCAAGTGTATGAAGAGTTTATTTATTAATTTTAATTAATTTTAGTTCTTTCAATAAGCTTATTTATGTCAGTGAATATGGTGAAAAAGTTGCTCACAAAATGACCTATTTGGTTCAGATAAGACTGTGTGAGATAAGGTAAAGAAATTGGTCTACAAGACTAATATTTTGCTATTAAAACATATGGTTTTTTGTTAATTTGAGAATGTTTTTAAGATTTAAAATAATATTTTGAATGCATCAATATTATTTTAAAGTGTTCATACAATTATTGGAGGTCAAATGTTTCATGATTGTGTTTTGAGTATTTTGGCAATTATGAGTGAGTGTTTTGATGAGTTGATCTTGAAGTGATAAACTCTGAGTGAAAGTGTCTAATGCATTTGTAAATTAACCTGAGGTCATGTAGATTATATATATGTATAATTTTTATAATTTTTGATTCTATTAAGTGTGTTTAAGCTTCAGTATTGAAAGATAAATTGTTTGGTGGACACAGGCCTAATATGACTAAGTACTATTGAGGGGTTTCAAGAAGGGGTTAGACCTAAAAGGTGTTATGGAGATTATAGGATGTTGGATAAGTTATATTTGTATGTTTTTTGAAATATTTTTGCCATGTATGTATACGTAATTTTTTCAAATGGATCAAATGGTAACATGTTCATAAGAAGACCTAATGCAATTAGGTCTTCATGAGACCTAAAGGAGGGATAAGGCTTATGAGGCATTGTGGCTAACTAATTATGATTGATTCATATTTTTAATATGTGTTAATACCTATTTTTTAATCAACCAAAGATTTTTATTGTGTTTGGATGACCAACAGGTGTGTAAGTGTCTTGTATATAAGCAAGGCATTTTAGGCCTATTTGGATAAGTTGAGAGCAAGCAAATAGATTGATAAATAAATGAGCCTAAGGAAGTTGGTAACATGTTATAAACCCTTAAGAGAGATAATTTAATCATTTCATGAATATCATGCATTTTATTTTTAATTCAATATCAATGTCATATGACCTATTTAGTCTTGAAGAGCACTAGTTGAGTGAAGAAGCCTAGAGGCAATTTTCAAAGAGATCAACTGGAGTAGAGATTCAGGAGTGATCATCATATGTTGATTATCTATTGAGAGGATATCAGATTTGCATCAAAGATGTGTTCCTAATGTATGATATTGTATATAGTTTAGATAGATAAGGCAAAGAGCTAAGTGGAAGAGTAGAAGAAAGAAGTGTGATTGGATGAGTTGGTGCTTGGTCAAAGAGGGAGTTGAAGTTTCCTTGTAGGTTGGTGCTTGAAAAATTGGTCTTGGATGAATTAGTTCTTGGTCAAGATGGATTTAGATCTGAATTTAAAGTTTTTTCCTATATAATTATCATTTGTCTAAGTTGGTGTTTAGTCATAGGGGGTTGTAGCCTCTTAGCAAGTGGGTGCTTACTAAAGTCAAGTAGGTGTTTGATAATTTTGGGGTTGGTGTTCAATGTTGGGTTGGTGATCAACTAAATTTGATACATTGTCTTATAGGATAGTTTATCCAATCTTTGTTTTAGTGGGTTTATTCCCCATGAGGGTTTCCCACATATGTGATGTGTTATCTTGTTTCATGCTCATGTGATTGGTTCTTAATGCATTATTAGATCACTAAGTTTTAGATTAAGGTAAAAACAGGTTTTGAAGGGGCCCCAAAACCCTTTACATTAGATAAGATATAAACCTTAAGCACACCCAAGAAATGAAATAACCTGGAACCTACAAAAGCTATACCAGATTAACCAGTAATCTGAAAACAGCAGACAAGAGCTAGACAAACAATAACTATTAGTTATTATTTTTTTTACAAGATCAAAGTTTCATATCTAGAGGAGGGGCTAGAGGCTTAGATTTTTTCCTCTTAACAATAGTCCAGCCATCCTCTACCTTAGCTGCCTCAGCAGCCCATTCCTCAGAAGGCCAAGAATCATGAAGCCCAAGGGGCAAAAAAACCTCAGCCAAAACCATAGGAGAACCAACCAACAACTGACTCCTAGGAGAATCCTTCAAAACAGGTGGAGGAACCACCACCTCCTCAGAAATCAGTTTAAGAAGATTACATAATCCAATCTCCACCGAACCTTCAACAGGAACAGTCTCCAGCTGAGACTCCTGATCCGTCGAAGCAGATAAGACACTCTTTTCATTCTCATCTCAAAATCAGTCGAAGCTTCCTCAGGTTGTTTTGCAATATAGTGATCATGATTAGCTTCAGCCCACCAAGAAGGAGATCTTTTGGGTCTGGATTTCCTTGTAGTGCACCGGGCAGCAACATGCCCCGTCAGGTGACACTTTCTACATCGAAAAGGTAGCCCTTCAAAATCTAACAATTGCGTCCAAGATCCCCTAGGGGAATCCAGACAAATCACCTCAGGAAGGCCCTTAGAAACATCCACCTCAACCATAAGGCGAGCACAGGTCGATTTGAAATACCTCTTGGTTTCTGCGTCCATGAATAAAAATTCCCCTATAGCATTTTTGATGGTTTTAAACACCGATTCATGCCATAGATGCAATGGTAAATTAGGGAGCCAGACCCAGACAGGAATCTTGTTGAAAGTTTCTGTAACAGGATTGAAATCCATATGCCACCGTTTGGCGAAGAGAGGGTATTTACCCTGCCAGAAGAAATTTCTATAAGAAAGAATATTCTTCCTGTCCTCAGCAATGTGAAATAAATCTATAAAAAAACCTTTACCACAAGGATAAATTTCAACATTTCCATCAATTAGTGGCAGCCATGTCTAGGATATCCAGCCATGTAAATCGGCAAGAGATGGCCAGAAGCCACAAAATCTACAAATAGCCACAGACTTTGAAAAGTACTCTGCCTGATCAAAGATTTCTTTAACAGTATCAGGATCAAGATTAACCCTCACAGGTTTTAAAGCACTTATAGGTGATTCGCTTAGTCTCCCAGCAGAAGCATGGCATTTCACATCATGAATTTCAGCTTCAAAAGCAGCCACGTCCGCATAAGTTCTTCCCTTAGACCCAGGGACAGACCCAAAAATAAGGGAACCATTTTTTGAATCCGTGATTGGAGAAGAACCCCCTTCCACGACCAGGATCCTATCCCCATTCATTGGTAAAGTTTCAGCCACACCAGTCGCTAGATCTACAGCAGCCTGGACCAAACTGGAAGTTTGTGCTCGCGCCTGTGTGCCCGCAGCGTTTAAAATCTCCATGCGCGCGCAGGGAGTAGGGGGCATGCGCACGCTGGGAGCGTTCAAAAGTTTTTTATAACTATGATTTTTAATGACAAAAAAAACATTAGATCACTAAGTTACTTTGAATGATTCATGAATGTTCAAAGGTAATTCGTTGAAATTTTTTGAATACTAATTCACCCCCATCTTAGTCATTGTGCTTCCAAAAATTGGTATCAAATCTTGGTCTTTTGAAGTAAGCCTAACAACTTGAAGGAGATTCTTGAAACACAAACATGTCTAATCAACAAGTACAAGGAGGTTTCTCAACCAATAAGTCTCCTCTATTCAATGGGATGAACAATGCATTTTGGAGCATCATAATGAATACATATCTAATGTCCTTGGATTATGACATATGGCAATTGTTTTTTAACAGATTCACTCCACCTTTTACACCACCAACTGATGTAATATGCAAGAAAGTAAGTGAGGACAACTCTAAAGAAATAAATGCCATTTTATGTGGTATTTCAGAGTTAGAATTTATAAAGGTCATGCATTGTGATACAGTTAAATGGATTTGGAAAAATTTGTAGATAATTTATGAAGGAGATACCAAAGTTAAGTTGGTAAAGTTGCAGACCCACTGAAGGTAGTTTGAAAGTCTAAGAATGAAGAAGGATGAAAACATTGCATCTTATCTATTAAGAGTAGATGAAGTGGTAAATATCATAAGAGGTCTAAGAGATAAGTTGGAATAATCAACTGTAATTCAAAATATATTAATATCCCTAACATCTAAGTTTTAGGCAAAGTTGTCCTCTATGAAATATATCAAATATCTTAACATACTTCAGATGGATGAGCTTTATGGCATCTTGACTGCCTATGAAATGAGAATAAATGATGGAATACCTTCCAAAAAGGAAGTTGTATTTAAATCTAAAAAAAATCACAAGATAAGAAGGTCAAGGATGATGTTGATACATACATTGATTATGACAAGATAGAAGCCATGTTTGTCATAAAACTGATAAAAGGATTAGGGAAGTATAAAGGCAAGTTGCCATTCAAATGCTTTAATTGTTGTAAGATTGGTCACTTTGACTCTAAATATCATAACAAGGATAAGATTAAGCATGATGAAGAACATGATGAACATCATGGTGATGATAAGAAGATATATAAGCCTGATAAGAGCAAAAAGCATTTTAGTAAGTATGAAGGTAAGAAAGGGTCATTCAATAAGGAGATAAGTTTTTTTACCAAAGAAGACAATAACTCATCTGATGTAAGTGACACAAGTACATCTGATAGTGATGATGACATTAATGATCATGACAATAATGAAACCTTATTCATGGTTATTGAAATAAATTATAAGAGATGTTCAAAAGAGAAAGACTTATATATGATGAATAATTAGATGAAGAAGAGGGTGAAGTTAACCTTGAGTCATAATTGGTGAGTGCTCTAGAGGAGTTAAAGTTTCAAATAATGAAGAATCAAAAATTGAGATCATTGGTTAAGATTTATAAGGATCAAATCAATCTATTTGAAGATAGACTAAGTAACAATACCAATGAACATGAGAAGATCATAAAATATTTGGAAACTCATATTGATATTATATCTACAAGTCTTAAGATCAAGGAGGAGGAATACACCAATTATGGAATAGAAATGCAGTCTTTGAAGGTAGAATTGGATCAGGTAACCATAAAATTGAAGACACATAATAAATTTGAAAAGAGTACTAAATTTTTTGGTGATATTTTGAGTATTCAAAGGTATCCACATGACAAAATAGGTCTTGGATTCAAATAAGACCAAAAATAAAACAAGGAGAGTCAGATCTCAAAGACCTATGCATAAACTCTCAAATTTTAGACTCAAAGTGATCTTAAAGAAGTCAAGAGTACCAACATGAAAGTCAACATGAAGAGACCAATTAGGCAGCCAAATGCAATGAGGTATTCCAATTCTTTTATTGGTTATTGTTTTGCTTATCATAGTTTTGGTCATAGAGCAGGTGATTATATAATAGTGTAAAGGGATGAGTTATCATGGGATCATGGGAGAAGGAATGGGATCATGGGAGAAGGAGTGATCAGTCAAGAGGTAAGTATAGTAATGTAGTTTGCTACAATTGTCATAATATGGGACACATTTCAATATTTTTTCCTGATAGAGTTAGAAGGTCCTTAATACTTAACATGGAATATGGAGCTCCTAAACTACATAAGAAGGGTCAAACATTGGTATGGAATTCAAATGAAGTCAAGACTGATCATATTGATTCCAAGAGTCAAGAAAAATTATTTGATAAGGTAGAACAAGGATTAGAAGTGAAAGAATGTCAAGAACACTTGTTATTTACATATATTGAAAATGCAATCAAAGAAAAGAAGGATGACAAGGTGGATTATTTGAATGCTTCAGTCAAGCCTAATTGGATTATAAGGATGGAATATTAGTCTCATAATTGCAATATGGATAAGAAGAATGGATTGGAGATCTGGGAATCTCCTTAGTTCATGAAGATTTGAGATCCCTATGGAAAGGGGTGACTTCATTCGGCTTTATGGAGACACTCTTCTATCAGTAGAATCATGAGGTTGTAGTCAAAGAAGGATTCATATTGAGAGTATTCCAAGTTATTTGTGTTGTAAGGTATATTTTTTTCTTTGTAGCTTTTATGTATATGACAAGGTGAAAGGATTTTTGGTTAGTATGATCATTGATTCTAGAGATCAGTTCATGAGGGCTAATAGTATGGAATGCAAGTCTAACCATATGATTATGTTTAGAGGCAAATGGAATATGGATTGATTTACAAGACCAATATGGTCATAGAGATAATTTGGATGTTATTGATAGATCTCAAAGCATGATGAAAGCTTGTGTAGTTGATTGGTATATGAGAGTTAAGCAAAAAGTGGTTTTGTGTTCTAACAATTGATAGCTTGATTTGTGTTGAGAATTAGTATTAGCATAAAGTTGATTAAAGGAAGTTGAGGATGGATTGATATTCTTGATGACTCAAGTGATGAGAATAAGCTTTGAAGATAAAGGGGGAGTCCCTAATTCTTTAGTTGGTGTCATAAGTGGGGTAGCTTAGTGAGTAATCAAGAATTTGATATATATCAATCATATCAAGGACAAGGAGAGTGTTCCTATGTATCTAAATTCATTTGAAGAAGGTATGCATGGATTTATGGGGACCTTGTTTTTGATATGATTCATAATATTCTCATGATTCTTCTTGTTGATTTATTATTGAAAAAGGTGTGATTCTAGATGTTGTGTCTCTTTGTCTTTAATGTCAAACAGGGAATCAGTTGAGAAAAGGCTAGTTTGAAAAAAGAGCTAAGTTCTAGAAGAAAGTTCAGAATGGGGAGAAGTAGCCTATTTATAGATTTTTATAAGAGTGGTTTCCATCTTGTGACTCAAGAGGAGAGTATTGAATTAGGGTGAACTTTGTAGATCTGTGTTGTGAAGTGTCAAGATAGTGATATAGAAGTCATAAGAAGCATGGTTCTTTGAGGTACAGTTCAAGTGTTCCAAAATTTATCTACAATAACTAGTATGAGCCTAAGGTGAGTTTTTATCATCATTTCATTTTGTTGTTTATTGAGGTTCAAGTCCAAGGATCAGATGGTATTTTGTGGAAGACCCTTTCTCATTAATGTCAAAATGGAGAGAATGAGCAGATGGGAAAAGTACCATTTTAAAATAATTTCATATTGTAATGTGTTTTCCATTAATGTGTTTGTCATTAATGATAAACGGGGAGTTTCTTAGCATGTTATTGTCATTGATTTCAAAAGGGTGCATCATGTAAAGGTATAATGGTCATTGATGTCAAAGTTATATTTGGTTAAGTGATTGAGCATGGTAGTGGCATAAAGAGAGTGTTGATTAGTAAGTGAGTATTGAAAATATGAGTATCATATTGAGAGTGTCTTCTTAGTTGGAAACATGATTTTTTCAAAGGTCCATCTTGTGAAGGTTGATGTCAAAGGTGACTAAGCCTAGTTGGTAGTATGTGATGAGACAAGGTACATTGAGAGAGTATTATCATTAAAGGATGTTATCATGAGAGAATTTTAAGGAAAGAGATAATTTGAAGGAAAAAGAGAATTTGAAGGCAACTAATGTATTATGGTTACATGAAATTATAGGTCATTTATGTCAAGATTGATGTCAAAGGTGTATCATGTCAAGATTGATTGTGTGTGACATCAACAAGTATCTTGTGATGGTTGATGTCAAATGTAACTAAGGATAGATGGAAATATGTGATATGTCAAGATACATGAAAGAGTAGGTGAATGAGAGAAAATAGTGTCATCATAAGAAGAGAAAAGTGTGGTCATGAGAGTTATCATGAGTAAGTTCATTCATGAAAGAAAGAGTGTTGCGTGAATGAGAGTTGTCATGAATATTGTGAGCATGGAAGGTATAGATCATGGAAGAGTGTTTGAAGATAAATAATGTATACATAGGAAACATAGTGTATGAAGAGGTATGTACAAGTCACTGATTTCATGTTATAAAGAGGTATGTGCATAAGAATGTATTTGCATAGTATGGCATAGTCATGACATGAAGAGTTTCAGGATGAGACATGTGAAGAAAGCATAGTGAAATTAAATATTAAAGGCATGAGAATATTGTATGTAATTGTTTGAGCATGTAAGTATGGTTCATATGCATCCATGATTGTCTCAAGGTGAGCCTATAGGGGTAGGACTTTTAGACTAGACTACACCTAAACCATTCATTAGCCCTACCTAGCGTAATGAGGCATTAGGATCAGATTTCAAGGTGAATGTGTGAAGGAGAGAATGGATAGAGGTAATTAAAGTTATTTCAAGAGTGATCATGAAGTATTAGGTTATGATTTTTAGGAAAAGGCATGGAAAGTGGTTTTGAGGTCTCTCGAGTTTATAGAAAAAAGGCATGCAAACCCAAGAATGACTTTCAAGTGTTCATTGGCATGTGTAACATATGCATGGGAACTTGATATATTAAGGAGAGATAGGGAATAGTACTAGATAAGTTATAAAGGCATTGGTTTTTGATTTTATGTGTACTCCTTTTTTGAACAAACATTAACACCAAAACCTATGTTAAACCTCTTTAAAACCCTAATAAGGACCTGATGTGAAAGATATTTTTCAAAAGGGCTTAGAATGGATTTAAATGCTTAATAAAACTATTGGATATTGTATTGGACTCTC
This sequence comes from Torreya grandis, assembly GCA_037957365.1. Lineage (NCBI taxonomy): Eukaryota > Viridiplantae > Streptophyta > Pinopsida > Cupressales > Taxaceae > Torreya > Torreya grandis. The sequence continues at coordinate 1,020,401 of JARHVA010000348.1, forward strand.
TAAATAACCTCCAGTTGGTATTGATTTGTCAAGTGAGTGAGAAGACCCTATAAGAAAGGGCATATTTGTGAAGAATTAATTGTAGCATTCAAAAGTTGACTTGGTCAAACTAGCTAAATTAATAAAGGAATAGTATAGAGACTAATGATACATGTACATGATGGTTTATGGATAGGTTCCAAACTTCAATTATGCTAATTTAGTCATCCAAGTTAGCTAGTCACAGACAAACCTAATGGTATGAATACTGAAAAATCAAGGCAAATATGAGAATATGGATTTGAGGGTCTAAACATGTTAGATTGATGCAACCAAGTGTGTGAAGAGTTTATTTATTAATTTTAATTCATTTTCATGCTTTCAATAATTCTTTTATGTTAGTGAATATGGTGAAAAAGTTACTCACAAAATAACTTGTCTAGTTCAGATAAGACTGTGTGAGCTAAAGTTAATAAATTGGTCTACAAGATCAATAGTTTGATATTAGACCAAATGAGTTATGTTTGAGTATGTTATAAACTTTTTATAGAATATTTTTAATTCATTTGGTGTCTTTGAAAGTGTTCATATAGGTATTGGAGGTCAAATGTGTCATGATAGTGTTTTGAGTATTCTAGCAGTTCTAAGTGAGTGTTTTGATGAGTTGATCTTGAAGCCTTAAGCTCTAAGTGAAAGTGTCTAATGAATTTGGTAATGACATAAGGTAGTTTATATTATTTATATGTATTTTTTTGATCATTTTTTATTGTATTAAGAGTGTTCGAGCTTCAATAATGAAAGGCAGACATTTTTGTGTACACATGCCTAATAAGATTGAGTATTATTAAGGGGTTTCATGAAGGGGTTAGACCTAAAAGGTATTATGGAGATCATAGGATGTTGTATAAGGTATATTTGTATGTTTTTTAAAACATTTATGTTATGTATGTAGATTTGATGTTTTCCAATGGATCATATGGTAACATGTTGATAATAAGGCCTAATGCAATAATGTCTCCATAAGGACTAAAGGAGGAATAATGCCTATGAGGTGTTTTGGAAAACTAATTATGATTGATTAATGTTTTTAATGTGTTGATACCTTGTTATATGATCAAATCTCACCCTTATATAGGTTTCTTTAGGCTCTCTCCAATCGAGATTATAAAATTGGGACAACCCTAGGCTATGGGTCACCTGTGTCAGGGTTGAACCTCTAGAGAAGGTTGGCTTCATCTTGATGCTCACCTAATACTAAAACTAAGCCTAATTATTCATGGTAAAATGATTATAAAGGGATTAAGGGCTCATAATAAAACTAAAATGATGATACACCAAATTTAAATAGACACTCACATAAGTTTGAACCCACATTGGATCAGTAAAAGATAACCATGACTTAATCTCACAAACTCACCAATTACATAAATATTTCATATAAGAGGTCCCAAATAGAATACTAATCTAGACCTCAAAATTATATTGAGAACATATTTAAAGAGGCAAGCAGAGGACATAAAACTAAGAAGAATCACCTTCATGAATTTACCATACATAAGCATACTAAACATTGATTTATGATAAGAGACAGGCAAAGAATTGATCTTATTACTTTAAAAGGTAGTTATTATAATATTTTTATAGGGTTTAACCTTATCAAATGAGCACACTTTTGTAATATTCTTGATGAGTATCTTTGTCTCAGAAAGAAAATGCTAAGAATCCCTACAAAGGGAATGAGACCAAGATATAGATAAGAGAGACAACCCCAAAGAATGGGCAAGCACACTATCATAAAAAGAACACCTATCCTATATCATTAAATAAACTTGATCTACCACCTTTTGAATATTTAGAATGTTATGTATGGCTTGTCAAATGGGAAGGTCCCCAAAGGTCTCAAGGACACATTAAATGCTCCTAGTCATAGTTTTCAATACCAGATCTTTTCTTTGATACTTCATGCTAACTCCTAATTAAAGACAAAACTTTGTGATCATGGACCTGACTAAAACATGATTTTGTGCCTTTAAGTGGATGCTTTTCAAGATTACGTTCATGCTAAAGAATGAAGATATTTTGCATTAATTTCACCTCTACTTTATCTTCATGTTTGGATCATAGGTCTATCTATACATGGAAAACCAATTCAAGACTATTGGTTTCCTAATAGTTTTCATGTCTGTACAGACCTATATAAAATACAACACCTTTCTACTATAATAGGTCTAAAATACCCATCCTTTCTTTTAAAGAACCTAACCTGTATGTGCATATATGGATTCTCCTAAAAATGTTGAACACTGCTATAAGAACAACTATTCACGAGCAAAAATACAAACCAGAGGTCCATATTTTAACCTTAATTGTGATCCATACATGTTCCTTACATTCCACTGCATTCCTAGCCATTTTGTGGCATTTGAACCAGATTCAATGACATCAAAAGACCCTATAGGACCCCATATTTCATGGTTGAAAATAGCTTTTCAATCTTCATTAAGAATCTTGGGCCTATCTTTAATCTAATTAGTTGTTTAATATCGACTCAACTCTTTGACAAGTTGACTCAACTCACTCCATCAATTTCAATTTACATGAAAGCCCATGGATCATCGATCTCCTACTAGTTAAACATGCCCTCAACACTTTTCATGCATACATTTGCCTTTTGATATTCACCAATGTTTTGATTGGTGCTCACTGTTAGACCCAAATGTATGATGCAACATGCACCATCAATTTATTAGGACCCAATTTTTGAAAACTAGCAGCTAGATCATAGTCTTAAAGTTGACATTCTCACTCTATCAAATGATACTCACGTTACCATCATTGATGATCACACAACTATCAAATTTAAGCTTAGGAGGGTTACCTTATTCCATCCTTAAATTTCACATTGACATGAATGTCTCACATTATAGATTCATTTTTAGAGGCTCACAACTTGAAGAGAAAAAGTCCCAAAAGCTTCAAACTTTCAGGACATGTTCCTAAGGTGATAAAAGGAAAAACCCATTTGATATATTGGTCTCATACATTTTCTAGGTGAGGATAATGAAGTTCTAAACTGATTGATCTATATCTATTCCATGTAACATCTTGGTGATGGTCGAGATTTTTTGGCTAAGTATGGGAAACTCAGTGACAACTAACTCGAGAGCCAACTTTACACATGCATATCTTATTTTATATTTGGCAGAGGACATATAATTTGGCACATAAGATCTTAGCATAAAAGTAAACAAAAAACTTTGACCATTTTCTCTAAATCTTCTACACATGCAATATCTAGCTTTAGAAAACTACCTATTTGTGTTTTCTATGTGTTTCATCAAACCATACAAGAATCTCCTATGTGGGCCAAAAATGGCCAACATCTTTTGCAACTTGTAGGGAGGCATGCATGATATGCTTTGATAACTTAGACTATTATCTTGTCCAGTCCATTGGGTATGGATTCATTAGCTTCTGTAACTAAATTGAACCTCTCTTTCAAAATAAGAAAGATCAAAAGAAATAAAAAACAACAAAATGCCTGAGGCACTTTGGAAAAGAAAATACTAGAACATAAAATAAAAGTGTACAAAATAAAAAGCTACTCTAATCATGTACAATACATTACAATGGATGTAATATTATTAAATAATAGGGCTTCAAATGAATGACATTGAAATTTATGGGTAATACATTTTCATCCAATTGGGAAAACTGAATAGCATTGTGTTCTTTGCATCCATGGATCAAATAAAGACAACTCCACAAGATATCAAACTTGGTATGGTTGCCTAGTTTGGCCTTATTCAAATCCCATTTAAGTATTGATCCCTTTCCTCAAATTTCCATGTTGTAGCTCTTTTATCAAAACAATTCTTGACCTAAACTTGATGTGATTCTAATGTTTTAATAGCAAGGTCTCTGGTCTCTTCCAACTTCATGAATTCTACCATCCTTACATTCATGAGCTCATCCTCCATCAAATCAAGATGATGAGATAATTTTAATGTAGGTAGCTCAAGGGAAATAGGTAAGTTGGATTCCCTTCCATACACAAGAACATATGGAGAATTACCAAGGGTAGTTTTAGGAGTTACCCTATCAACCCATAAGGTTGTCTTTAGCTTGGTGTGCCATGTTCTCTGATTTTATTCCATGGTTGTCTTGATGATTCTCAACAAATTCTTATTTATGCACTTTTCTAGTTTGTTTCCTTAAGGATAGTAGTTGGAAAAAGTGCTAAGGTATATATCTAGTTTGAGGTCCCATTCACTTGTCTTCATACCAAGGAATGCCAATCCATTATTAGAAATTATGGTGGCTAGGACACCAAACCTAGTTACAAGGCTATCATAGAAATCCAAGACTACAACCTCAATAGCTTCCTTCAAAGCAATGGATTCCACCCACCTGGTTAAGTAGTCAGCTATAGTGAGCACCCATTTATTCCCTGTACTTAATGGTGGATTGGTCATCCCTATGAAGTTTAACCCTCATTGCATAAAAAATTGTTCCACTTGAATAAGATTGAGTGAAAGAGCTATTAATTTTTTCTTTCCTACAAAGAGGGCACACTTCTGGAATTTTCTAATCCATACATGAGCATATTTTAAAATGTTAGGCTAGTAATAACTAACCCTCATTGCTTTTGTTGTAGTGGTTTTGGGTGAAAAATGGCCTCCTATAGGTCCATCATGGAACTGCTCCAAGAGTTTGGCTACCTGGTCATTATCTATACATCTAAGGAGTACCCTATTTGGATCCTTTCTAAAAATAACACCATTAACTAATGCATAAAGTATATATTGAATCCTAAAATACCTTATTTTGGCTCTATCCAAACCTTGGGGGCATTCTCTTATTGCCAAGCAGTGAGCCATATCTTCTGAAGTGGGAGTACACCTACTTGTGAGTTGTTTTGGGTCACCAAAACAACCTCCTTATCTTATTAGAGATAATTCACCATGTGTTCACACAAACCCTTACCCTTGACAAACTTGGTGACCTTGATTTATACATCATATTCCATGACCTTTGTGATCTAGCCTACTCTCTTCTCACTTAAATCTTTGTTAAGGAAGAAATCCATAACTCTATGATGAGACACCATAATATGAATCCTATTGTTAGAGATCATGGGCCTAAATTTATTGAGGATTCTCAAGGATGCAAGAACATATTTCTCAATGAGATTTTACCTCACTTCATATAATTCTAGGATTTGACTAAAAAAGGTAATTGGTTGCTCTATTACTTCATTATTCTTCTACATCAGCATAGTTGATATGTTGTCAATGTTAGCAAAGGTGTACAAGATGAAGTCTTTAGAGAAATCAGGATTTAAAAGTGAGGGTGCTTGGGTAATTTCATGCTTGATGGATTCAAAATATGTTATGCCTTCATTATACCAAGCAAACACTTGGCTTTTCTTTAGCATAACAATGATAGGCTTGACCAAGTTTGCAAAATTAGGTATAAACCCCCTCATAAAGTTGATCTTCCCAATAAAGCTCTATATCCCCTTTCTATGCTTTGGAAAGTATAAGGCTAAGATAGCACTTATTCTATCAAGGTCAATGGATAACCCCTCTTTTGAAATTATATGACCCAACAATTTGCCTTCATGCACAAAAACACATTTTTGGGGTTTAAAGAGACCCCATATTCTCTACATCTATTCTCACTTGGATTTTCACCCTTTGAAGATATGTCTAATCTCTCCTCATCCTATAGGCATAATTAAAACACCTATAGGCTTGTGGGTAGCCTAAGGATGAGGTGAATCTCTAGGTAGGGCTAGCTCTCTTGATGTACCACTTTGGATCACTACTACACCTAAACTTTGGGGGGAAAGGGAGAGAGAAAACTAAAATTAAACTATCCTAAGGGAGGTGATACACAAAATTTATTGATGAATACCAACCATATTCATGTTACACATGAAACCAAGAGATGAACTAAACATACACTTCTCCAATCTACTTCTTCTCAAATCAATGTTACATTTTGAGGTTTTATGGATGAATGTTTAGGCTACAAGAGGCCTTGAATGGAACTAGTGATTAGACTAACTCTCTCAACCTTGACACTTATTATAAAACTTCACATGCCATACAATAAAAAGCTTTCTAATTTCAAATAAGATGAAATAATGAGATAACATGTTAAGGAATCCATAGTCTTCACTAATCAAGATTCAACATTCAAGCAGAAAACACTATGAACAATCATGAAAAATTAAAAAAAATAGTATTATTTATCAAATGGTATGAAAATTATCAAGGCTTCACCATACTCAGGTGGAGCATAAGTTATAGTGGCCAAAATGGCTAGTTCTTATAGAACTTGAGAAAGATAGGAGAAGAGAGAAGTCCAAGGGTCACAAGGACACTTGTCACAATGATAAAATCAATTACTTGTGCATGAGAAGAGTATTTTAGATGAACCATTTAAGTTTAGGGATCACAAGTGTCCATACCAAGTCATGAAACTCATGAAATGCCTATAATGACCCTATAATCATTCTCTAATATGATAGGAATCATATATCATGTTAGAAGTGCATATGGATTTTCATTGGGCATTAGGCTTGAACCTTGCCTAACAGGTATTAGTTACCTTAAAACACAAAATGACTTTTTGATGATTATCCCTACATAAAAAATATTAAACACATCTTATGTTCCCCCATATACATTCTCTAATTCATTATAATGTCCACTCTGTACTAAAAAAGAAAATGGTTCTCCATTTGGCTTTAGGCCTAAACTGTGTTTACTAGGTCTACCTTCATAATTAAGCCTATTGAGATTCAATATTTCTTGATTATTTTCTCATGTTTGCATAGGTGTCATTAAACTTCCTAAACCTCTCCTCAAGGTTAAATCAACTTCTAGCCCATCCTTTTCCTCTCATTCCTCAAGGTTATAGGTTTTGTACATAAGGGGAGTACCCTCTGTCTGAGACAAAATAATTCCTAAAACAATTTATATGTTAGAGTGGCCTCTCCAAGTGGTATGGATGCCCTACACAAAAAACTAGTCCTTGGTTCCAATAATAGATCTTCCAAAAGCATGAAAAACCAAAATAGACTTTGTGAAGACAAACTATGTAGGGTTTAGAAGGTTGATTGTGCATTGCTTAGTTTGAACTCCTTCTTGTGCATGGTTTTCATTGGAGAGAACACTTTAAAGGAATAAACATCATGTTGGAGATGTTTTAATCTTCTTTATCATTTTAACTTACCATATACCCCTGATACTCCTTACTCATTCAAAACTAAGTTTCAACTATGACTGTGTTTTGTTCTAGAATAGGGCTCACTTGTAGGTCACATGCATATTGAAACTTGGAAAAACATTGAGTGAGATTACCTTAATTCCTTAGGTTATTTTATATCAATTTGGGCCTATCCCTTTACCCTGTATAGGCTCAAACATCACTTAAGCACCATATTTTGCTCACTATCTACTTAGTTATAGATGTAGGTGAATATTTTGAATGCTAGGACACTTGTAAGTAATCATGGGATATCATGAAATATAAATTGTTACTGTGGTTTTGTGACATCAGGTTCACCTTCTCTAATGACACTTATATCAAGAATACTATTAATTAATAGAGGCATGCTTTGGTGATTCTATCTCACACTTCTATCTTGGACTGTGTGTTACCTTATTAAAGCTATAGGTGTGCGTTTAGGTTATTTGTACAGACTATAGGTGTGTATGGGAGTTGAAAAAACAATATATTATTAGATAAAACATAGAGAGTGAGAAAGAACCATATTTTATTCATAGCATACATTCCATTATATGAATAATACATGAAGGCCTATTAAATAGGCAAAGAAATGAGCCACCTAAGAAACATGTGAAAATAGTGGGTAAAACAACCAACATCGGCTAGCATGAAATAAATAAGCCCATTAAACAAATTAATCTCTTAACCCAAGTGGTTAAGGTAACTAACCAAAGACTAATTACCTTAGTCAATAAGCCAAGGTAAATACATAATTACACTAACACCCTCTCTTAATGACAAAACCAAAAAGAAGACCAAGTTTATCTCTGAATTTTATGAACTTGTCTGTACCACATGGTTTGGTCATTATATTAGCTAGTTTCTCCATAGTGGGGTAGTAGAAGAGACTAATGTCTTCATTTGTAACCAACTATCAGATATAATGATGATGAACCTCAATTTGTTTAGTCGTGGCATGAAATACTAGATTCTTCACCATCTTTAGAACACTTTGGTTGTCACAAAAAATCAAAGTAGGATTTGATGACTCAAACTAAAGATCCTCTAAGATTTTCTTTATCCACATAGTTTCAAAACATGTACTAACCATAGATTTATACCTTTCTTATATTAAAGATAATATCATAGTTTTATTTTGCTTTGTCATGAGAAAAATCTTGAACTAAGAGTGAATACATAGCCTATTGTAGATTTCCTTGAATCTATTTATCATACCCAATTAGAGTCAGAATATCCTAAAAGCTCAAAATATACAAACTTCTTATACAATATGCCAAAGTTAAGAGTAACTTTGGCATATCTTAATACCCATTTTTTATCTAACCAATGTAATTCTTGTGGTTTAGACATGAATTGAGATAGAAAACTCACTACAAAATAAATATCTGATCTAGTGGTAGTGAGGTAAATGAGACTACCCACTAACTGTCAATACACTATTTTATTAATCAGAAGTGAAGTAGTCTCATTTGAAATTTTATCTCCAACTTCCATAGGTGTGTGAGTTGGATTACAATACATCATTCTAAACCTTTCCAATAATGATTTGGCATACTTATTATGTGACATGAATATAACACAATCACTTTGCCAAAACTCAACACCTAAATAGTATTTAAGTATTTCTAAGTATATCATGTCAAAAGTACAACAAATATCAGCCTTCATTTGCTAAATGAGATTAGTACTACTCCTAGTGATGTCTATATCATCAATATATACAATGAGCATCAAGATATCATCACCAAACACCTTTACATAAAGAGTTGGTTCAGAGTTACACCTTTTGAAACCAGACTCCCTAAGGCATGTATCTATCTTCATATACCAAGCTTGAGGACCTTGCTTAAGCCCATACAAGGACTTATCAACTTGAAAATAATATGTTCCTTACTAAGAACTTGAAAACCCTATGGTTGAACCATGTAGAATTCCCCCTCCAAATCTTCATTCAATAAAGCACTCTTGACATCCATTTGGTACACATGCCATCCAACCTGAGCAACAATAACAACAATCAAATGAAAATTTACCATCTTTGTAGTAAGAGAAAAAGTCTCCTCATAATCAACCCCTTTCTCTTGTGCATAACCTTTTGCAACAAGTCTGGCTTTGTGTTTGTCCAAGGAATCATCTATTTTACATTTTACCTTGTAAATCCATTTATAACTAATGGATTTTTTTCTTAGTGGTAGCTCCATGAGCTTCTAAGTCTTATTTTTCATCAAGGAATCATATTATAATTGCATGGCTAATTCCAACTCATGCTTCCCTTTAGCCTCTAAAAAATAATTAGGCTCAAATACATGTGAAACATCAGTTGTTAGATCAAAATTGTCATGCTCACATTTATTACCAAACTACTTTCATGATCTAAGTCTTCTTCATTTCACACCTTGTGGCATGTTTCCCTCCTTTAGTGTTTCCATAGTGGTAGAATACCACTTTGGCTTCTTTGGTTGTTTTGATGAAACCTCACAATGACCTATATTAATTCCCTCCCTGGCATGTGATTCCACTGATGAACTAGAATCCTACTCAACTTTCACACCATATAATAGAATTTTTAGAAGAAAATAATGACTCAATATCTGAAACTATACCAGTTGTGAAATATGGCATTTATTTATTTACTATGACATCTCTATTTACCACAATTTTGTTAGTATAAATATTAAGTAATTTTTAGGCCTTTCACTGCTCATTATACCCAAAAAACATGTATGCTTTGCTTTTCACATCCAAGTTACTTCTCTTTTGACTAGGAATAACTACAAAAGTTACACAACCAAAAATTCAAAAAGCAGTTACATTTGGAGTTTGACCTAAACAAGCCTCCTCTAGAGTTATATTCTCTAATGATTCTGTAGGACTTCTATTGAGGATGTACACTATTGTATTCATTGTTTCTACCCAATATCTATATGGGGCATTTTTGCTTTGGACCATATAGTGAGCCATGTCTATCACCATCCTATTTTTCCTTTCCATACCTTTGTTTTGCTATAGAGTATAAGGGGCAATATACTATATATGTATGCCTTCAATGGCACAAAACTCCTTGAATTATTTTGATATGAACTCACCCCCATTATCTATTCTAAGATATGTCACTAACCTTCCCACCTATTTTTCAACCATAGCTTTCCAAGTAAGGAAGTTATAAAAATAATCAGATTTATTCACTAGAAAGTATACCCACTTTTTCTTAGATAAATCATCGACCATCAATAGAAAATAATGGGCTCGAGAAGGTGTAGGTGTTTGCATTGGACCATGCAAATCTGCATGTATTATATCTAATACTCCCTTAGCTCTTGAAGCTTTACCAACATCAAATGAATGTCTAACTTGCTTCCCTAACTAACATCTAGTACATGTGATCTAGGAATTTGACTTAAGAGAGGATGGTTAGTATGTTGTTAGTTCCAAAATGAAAAAAAAATGAAATAAACACACTAATAGCATAACATCTCTAGGCCTAGACATTAGGGAGAGCTTATTTACAAAAATTAAATGACAAACACAAATAAAAAGCAAGGAATGAAAACACAATAATTCCTTCACGTTCCTTGGATGCTCCAAATGCCTTTGTAGTGGTGGATTTCTTAGCTTGTGCTCATGAACTCTTTGGCAATGGAAACTTGGCTACCTCCATCTCTCTTTGGCACCTTTGGCTTGTGACTTGGCTTGGCTTGGAATCAATTTATCATGGTAACACTAGCTTCTTAAATATTTTAGAACCATTTGAGCATTATAACTTTGCATTCTCAAGACTTTGAAATGATGTGGTGAGGCCTCCTATTTATAGATTTTTGCAAATGTCTAGAATCAACCTAAACCATCCATTCTAAGATTGAGATGTATGGTTGAGGATTAATTAAATTTTTGGAATTAAGTTTATAATTATCCTCATTATGACATTAGAAGAAGGGGCAATTAAGAGGCATGGAGGGCATCATGGAAGGCATTGATGAGGCATGGAGGGCATGAATCTTGATATTTGTGGCATTTATGGGCTAGAGATGTCTTCCTAAGAAATGAGGTCACCTAATGATTTAGATATTCAATATTTATTTCTAAAAACAAGTATTCAAAATTTTTCCATGGAATTCTTAATTAAGCTCCAATTTGGGTTAATTAGCTTTTAAGCATGATTAAGCACTTTGTGCACAAATTACTCAAATTGATCAGAATGTCTTGTTATTGGTCCAAAATTTGACTGGATTGGAATTGGAAGTCCATGTTAGATGTGTTAGAACCATATTCCCATTTAGAGTGTTACTAAAAACAAATAACAAAGGCATGTATCTTGTATAGAATATTTGATAGGAAAGATCAATCTAAAACACCTAGGTGCAAAATTGGCATTTTGACTTGAAATGAACTGATCAAAGTTAGTTGGCCCACAAATTGCCTTACCCCATTTAGGGATACCCTGGCCAAAATCAGCACATGAATATGTCATTTTCACATCATTTAACATGTTTTAGTGTTTTTAGACCAAATTGTGCATTTTGGGTGGAAATTAGCTAAAAGCTTGGTTGGAGGTTATCAGTGGCTAGATTTAGGTGTCTACAATTTGCCCCTATTTGGGAAGGCATTGCAAGATATAATCACACTAACATCTTCTCAAATAATGAAAAGATCCTATATGCTTACAACTGCAATGATGATAAACTAATTGTATGATGCCCCCTCGAGGGAACAATTGGCATAAGCAGATCAATAAATGGGCCCTCGAAAAGAAAGAAGCAAAATGAGGGGACCAAAGAAAGGAAAGATGATGGGGTGAAAACACAATGATACTAAAAAAGTAGTAAAAATCATCAAGAATTCAAGTGGGATGATGTCTAATTGTTTTCCCAAAGGCAGTTATAAACATTGTACCTTGATAGTGGCAATGTGGTATGATAACACAATGATTTGCCCAAATGTGGTTATAATCATTTAAAAGATGGAGCTGCCCCAATTAGGATAGAAAAAAAAGATAATAACATACCCATATATAGGTAGAAAAAGTAAAGTGGTAACCACACAATGATTTGCCTAAAGATAGTTATAATCATTGAGAAATGCAGGTGGGACAGTGTGCAATAATTTACCCATAGGTGGTTATAATCATTAGACCCTAATTATGTAAAACATGATAAACTTGGTTGAGGATGATGATAACTTAACACAGAGGGTAATGATGAATTGGAACAACCTACTAGTATGGAGATGCTCATTTGAACTAATAAAGGTTAAAATTCTTTTGTGTTTAATTACTCTGTTTGAGATATGATTAGGATGGAATCAGGATGTCAGTGCTGAAAAGATTTTGCCATTACTGAATAGACTTTTTGAAGCTAAGGTTTGTTGTAGCACTTTTTGGTAGGCATCATGGTATATCATCATGAGGACTTGGCTAAAATATTCATAAGGACTAACTCCTAGAATCTAATACTCAATAGAAAATAATGCACCAATGATAAAAACCATGATGACAATGTAAACATATGAATATGGATGGATTCAAGTGTAAGTGTGGGTAAGGAATCACCTAATGAACACACATAAACTAAATCAAGGTAATAGTGTTGAAAGTAGACAAACAAGCACACACAAAAAACAACAAACAAACACTCAAACAAACAAACAACATAATAGAAACCCTACAAACATTGCCCCTAGAAAATAGGTGAAAACTTAACAAATGAAAAAAATGGGGGAATAGAAGAAAAGGAAGGGGGTGGCCAAGATGTCTCCATATGCACTAGGAAAGTAGACACTACCTACATAGTTCCATGGATGTAATATCTAATAAAAAACTTTAGGCTAAATGTAGTTCTCCCAGGGAATGGGAAGAATGTGATAACTGAGAAAAATAAATAGAAATGGATGTGATATAAGAATAGGAATGGTCTTGCAAAATATCAAGTGTGTGAGAGAAAAAATATAAAAAGGATGGGGGAACTAAATGACAAGTTATTTGCTTGTAATTTAATAAGGGTTCCTAAAATCCTTAAGGCAAAGAATTGGTCAATGTTTTTGTTCTTTTCTAATGATTTTTCAAATGTTTTTGGAATTATTTTAGGATATCTCAACTTAATCAAGAATAATGAGACACTAATGTTGAATCTCAAAAAATGATGAGAGCGTTCAAACTAAGGTTGCTCACAAAATAGCGAGAGCATGGCATAGGTTCCTCACAAAATGGTGAGAGCATGGCTTAGGTTGCTCACAAAATAGTGAGAGTGTGAAGAAAAGGGTGATTGAGCTAACCTCAACAAGTATCAAGTGTTGCCTACATAGGCCTAGAGTAGGACCTCAAGTCACTATAGTTCTACCCTTACAATGGAGGAATGCGACTAGTGTAGCAGTCAATTCAAATAAAACAAGCATAATTGGTAAAAAGGCATAGTATGACATAAGAAGTGGCAAGTTGGTACGTTAAGGCTGAGAGTTTCCCCTAGTTTGGCCATAGGTGGTTATCACCAAGACACAATGACATAGATCAATGTTACTAATTTTCCTAAAGGTGGTTATAATTAGTAACAAGATCGGTGGTAAGAAAGGAATAACAAATGAAGGATGCAACTACTGAAAATTCTATCACATTGTTCCAAAATATGATCTCTATCTGAAGAACTAAAACCAACTAATGAACTAACTAGATACCTCAATGCTAAAAATGCATAATGAATGGTAAAAACCAAGGTCATATGGGTTAGGATTTAGAGCACATTGGGTCAATAGAATGGAAATGAAAAAATGGATACAGTGAAGAGGATAGGTAAAGATGGCATTTGTACAAAGAAGAATAATGATAAAATGGCATAACTAAAATGGTCCTTATAGATAATACACCTTAGTGCTCAAGAATAGTACTGCTTGAGATGAATAATATTCATCAGCTCTAGAATTTCATCGATGTCTAGTGTGGCAAACCTATATGCTCTTGATCCATAATCTACAGTGATGATGAAAGGCCCTATCCATTTTAGTTTGAATTTCCCTTTATGATTCTTCTCAGCCATGGTAATCTTTTGGTTTTCTTTAAGAACAAGATCACCAAGTTCAAATGTTCTATACTTAACATGTCAATTATAGTGGCCTTTGAGTTGGTTCTAATATGCTTGAAGGTTGTTGATCACGATTATGTGTTTCTCATCAATTAGGTTCATCTCTTATAGGTGAGCTACTTGATAGTCATGATGATCTAGGACATGATTGAAAGAGATGCATAGTGAAGGCAATTTGACCTTAATGGGAAGGATGGCTTCAGTACCATAAACAAGTGAGTATGGAGTGGCTCCTATAGGGGTACAATGATTGGTATAGCATGCCCAAAGGGTAGGGAATATCTAGAGGTGCCAATCATGATCGACATCATTAACAATATTTTTAAAAATATTGACAATGGTTTTATTGGAAGGCATAGTTTGGCCATTACCTAGAGGGTAATATGCCATAGGAAAATGTTGTGTGATATTATATTTAGTATACAATTGGTCTACATATTTGTTCTTGAATGATCCTTTATTATCAGATATAATATCAGAAGGGATATCATAGTGGAAAATGAGATGGTTGAAAATGAATTTGGAAATTTGTTTTTCAGTCATGTGAGGGGTATAGATTGAACCCACTTAGTGAAATATTTGATGGCGATAAGGATATGTTTATGGACATCAAATGAAGTGGGGTTGATCTTCCCAATGAGGTCAAGTCTCCATGTATAAAATGTCCATGGTGTCAACATTAGTTTTAGAGTTTTTCCTGGGGCATGAATCAAATTAGCATGTCATTGACATTTGTCACACATCTTTACATATTCAATGACATCTACATGCATTATGGGCCAATAATAACTCATATGCAAGAGCTTTTTTGGATAGGACTACCTGGCTAGAATGAGCTTCACATACTCCTTTGTGAACTTATCTTAACGCTAGTGTAGACTCTATCGAAGTTAAACAATGAAGCAAAGTTCCATCAAAACTATGATGGTAAAGGGTGGATCCAAGTAAAGTATAATGAGTGGAATGATGAATGAAGGCTTTGATTTATTTTTGAGATAGGTTAGGTGGTATAACTTGGTCATGAGGCTAGTTGTAAAGGTCTGAGTACCAGATAGAATTAGGACTAACAATATCACAAATCATGGCAACAATTGAATGTTCATGAGCTAGTACTAATAAATTATTGATGAGGAACTGATACCCTCTAGCTTTATCTATTTCTTAAATTAGAAAGCCAATAGTAGCCATGGCATATTTAGTTTTGTTACTAGTCCTTAGTATGTGCTCAAACTGAATATTGGTAATTTTTTGCTTAAGAGTGTCGACCATGGCTTTATATGGAACCAGCTTATCATATTTGGTCTAAAAATGCTCTGTGACCTTATTGATAATTAACTGAGAATCACCATAAACTTGGAGATGAGATATGTTCCAATGCACTACTTGTCAAAGTCCTACAATAAGTGCTTCATACTTGACCATGTTTGTACACTGAAAGCTGATTCTAAATGATTTAGGGATGAAATCCCCCTATGGTGTAATAAATACTAGGCCTACCCTTGATCTATGTGTAGTAAATGAACCATCAAAATATAGTTTCTAGGGCTGCTCCTCAAGGGGTGTTTTAATGATGATTATTATGGATTCATCAAGAAATTGAAATGTGAGTGGTTGTGTGTCTGTGAGAGGTGCTTTAGCAAGTTGATCTATGAGAACTTGTCTCTTTATTTCCTTTTGATTGACATACTCTATGTAAAACTCACTAAGAATCATGATCCATTTAGCCATTCTACCTTGCAAAGCTATTTTATATAGTAGATACTTGAGTGGATCTACTTTTGAAATGACCATGGTCTTATTATTCAACATGTAATGGCACAATTTCTGAGCTATAAAAATTGTAGTTAGACAAGATTTTTCAATAGGTACATAGTTATGTTTATATATAACCAAAGTACAACTTAGGTAGTACACATCATGCTCTTTTCCATTGTCATCATGTTGAGCCAAGAGTTCCCCCAGAGCATGGTCAATAGTTGATAGGTATAACAAAAATGGCTTTCCTGGCATAGGAGCTAATAAAAAAGGTGGATTAACAAGATAGTCTTTGATTTGTTGAAACACTATTTGGTAGTGATCATCCCAATGAAATGCAACTCCCTTCTTCAAAATGTGTGTAAATAGATGGCACTTGTCTGATAACTGAGAGATGAAGCATCGGATTGACTACAACTTACCCTACAAACTATGGAGTTGCTTTAAATTGGCTGGTGGTGGCATCTCAATTATAGCATGGACTTTAGCTAGATTGACATCAATACCTCTATGAGACATGATGAAGCCAAGTATTTTGCCTGAAGTTACACTAAACACATATTTTTTTGGATTGAGTCTAACTTTTTACTCCCGTAATATTTCAAATATCTTATGTAGCACTGTTGGATGGTCAGTGTTGGTTTTGGATTTTCCTAAGATGTCATCAACATAGTCTTCAATAATATCATGCATAATATCATGGAATAAAATAGCCATAGCCCTTTGATATGTATCTCTATCATTTTTAAGGCCAAATGGCATCACTTGATAATAAAATGTTCCCCATGGAGTGGTAAACATTATTTTATGGTGGTCTTCTTTTGCTATTCTAATTTGGTTGTATCCTAAAAATCCATCTATGAGTGAAAGCATTTCATAACTTATCATGGAGTCAACCATCATGTCAATATTAGGCAAGGGAAAATCATCTTTAGGACAAGCTTTGTTAATATCTCAAAAATTAGTACAAATTATGATCCTTTCAGGCTTTTTACTAATAGGTACCAAATTAGAGATCCATTTTGAGTAGTCAATAGATCAGATACATCCTAATTCTAAGAGTTTTTCTAACTTTTTCTTTACTAATACAACAATGCAATGATGAATCTTATGTAACTTTTGTTTTACCATTTTAGCATTAGGATTAACCATAAGGTGGTGCAGAACCAAGGTAGGGTCTAAACCTGGCATGTAAAAATAGGCCCATGTAAAGATATCCACAAATTCTCTCAATAGAGCTATAAAGATGTCACGTTCTTCCTCAGTGAGGGATGCTCTTAATTTTATCCATTCTAGATCTGATGGAGTCTTGATGTTTACCTCTATTGTATCTTTGACTAGAAGGGTCAAACTATCTTCTAAGATAATAGGAAATGATTTGAAATATTGAATTATGTTAGGGTCCTCCATTAGTACTTGCTCTTCAACTTCTCCTAGGCATGATGAATCTGGAGTCCCCTAATGGGAGATATGGCCATGTAACAAAAATAATCAAAAATTCTTGAAGAATTTGATTAAATACTTTTTGTTGCTTAAAGTTGAACTTTGATCCACAGGCAAGTTCATCGTTGGTGGTCTCTTGGTCTAAATTAAAAGAAGAATGAACACCCCCATCTAATGGCACCTAAAATAGGTTTTCACCAATAGACTAGCCTTTAGCTTTACTTTTTCCCTAGTTAGAAAGTGCCTCAAAGAGGTTTTCACTTTGCGACCTTAATGTTTTACTTTTTTTTGGGATAAGGGTGTTCACTCACTTTCCAAAATAGGTGGTAAGATCTAATGTGATTGAGAATCTTGATTTGTGATTTCCCAATGGAATGTTGTCTCTAAGGCCCAAAAAGTCATAGAATGCCTCATCATTCTAGAACTCATCAATCGGTAGACTAGATTATTATTCTTCCCAATCTATTAGTTGGGGATAATATAATGGCAAAGAGTTGTGATGAATAGCCTAGGTAAGGGTATAAATGGCATTGTTAGAAAATAGGTTGGTTTTAGCTCAGTTATCAAAGGTGAGGCTATGATCAAACTCTGCTTCACTTTCGGCATCATCATCACTAGTCACAAGTGATGGAGTTTGAATGAGATATGTGGGATCACCCCCAGGTGGTTTAAATCCAAGTCCATAAGGTCTATCATATTTATTCATAGAAATTGGCTCAATGTTCCTTGTTGATTCAGTTCGAGGCCTTTTCCTTCATAATTATGATGCTCCATGATCCTATTGGGAATAGGATACTTTGCATTCTTATAAAAACCATCTTGGTTGTCATTATATAACCATGATTCATCCCCTTCAAGAGCTTCAAGTCCTAGGCTAGATATTTGTAAAAACATGATAGGTCCCTTATCTTTATTCTTTTGTTACCAATGCATATGTGGAGTGACTTTAGGTCACCCAAAGGTTTTAAAATTTTGAGGAAGATTGGAAATATGAAATGTATCATGGGTCACATACTCTCTTGATCTATTATCTGAAATGGTGAAATGATTAGAAGCTTTAGGAGGTGGCATGTAGAAAAGGGAATCTAAGGTATTAGGATCTATGCAATTATCTGGTGAAGGATCAATAAGTATGGCCTTTCCTTTCTCCTATTTGGAAATTGGATTCATGTCATACTAATAATTATAGCTTTATAATTTAGCCTCAAGATGCTTGCAGTGTTCATATGGGTGTAAATCTCTTGGGATATTCACCTACATCCCTGAGTGGGAAAACTTGATACATTGATGTAGTGTTGATGGGACTACATGAATCTCATGTAACACATGGCAAAGTGTATCATGGGTCAAAGGCCCAATGATAACTGACAAACTAATGGTTCCTTATGATTCTCTTTCCTAATTATCATAAGCTTTGATGGTTATTATTTATGGCTAGAGATCTACCATTATGTACCCAAGAAGCTTGATGAGATTTAGAGACACTATGTTGAGGCTAGATCCATTGTCTATAAGGACATGTTTCACTTTATGTCATCTTATACAAACTTCTATGTATAATGGATTATTATGGAGTGGGCCAAGGGAAGACAATCACTTTGGTTGAATGTGACTTGTTAGACTAGAGCTAGGTGTCCAACCAAAGCTTGAAAATTATTAGGGGATATGTCACTAGCAACAGTGGAGTGGGTCAAAAAATCATTCAAGATATTTTTATGGATTATTGACATTTGTAGCAAGTCTAAAATATAAATTTGTGCTAGTGTCTTTTATAATTATTCCACAATATCAAACTTTTTATCTTGGTCAGTAATAAATGGTTTATTCAGAGGTTGAATAGTTGGTTAGATGATAGGCAAAGTGGTGGATGGTTGTGGATTTGAGATAGTAATCTTTGACCTCCAAGTTATGATTGCATAATCAAGATTACATACTGGACCATTATTTCTAACCAATGTTAGAAATGGTGTGGGACCAGACAGGATAAGTCTCGGTTGTCGATATACTTATATGTGGTCACATGGTAAGAATGAGTTGTCAATATAAGGTCCAAAAGGGGAAGTCTTAGTTTTCTAGTTTGCCTATATGCATTCCCAAGTCAAAGAAGGATTATCCATGTAATTTGGTTGAATGTTGTTGTTTACCAATGGTCTAGAATGATTAGTGTTTGGTCTAGGATTAATAGAGATGGTATTAATGCTACCCCCTATAATATGACCTACAACCCTATTGTAGTCATTTGAAACTACATGGTAGGTTAGCTGGTTGTTACCATTCTAAACTTGGTTTTGTCTATTATTTTATTGTTATGGATTTTGCTATTGATTTTATTGATTTTACTAGTTTGGCCTTTCATTTTGATACTATTGATTTTGCTATTACACTAGCCATTGTTGTTATTGATTATTGTTCTACTTTTATTGATGGTTATGTCAGGGAAAGGGGTTTTGATAGATCCCAAGAGTTTTATTGGAAGTAGAAGCACCATTATCTAAAGTTATCTCCCCATTCTCCAACATATTCTCAATTAAATGCTTGATTTAGATACATCTTCATAGATTATGCCTATTGACCCAATGATAATCACAAAATTCATTTTCATGGTACCAATTAGGATAAGTAATACCTTGTGGATAATGCTTTGGTATAGGCCAACTAAACAGATTAGCAGCAGCAAGATTATGAAATATAGACTTGATAAGTTCTCCTAGGTCTCTAAAGACATGACGTGTAGGCATGGTTCTCTTAGGAGGAGGGGTTTATAATGGTAATGGCTATTGTATTTATTGTGTAAGTCTTAGTTTTTGTGTTTTTGGCATTGGTTGGAGAGGTTTTTGGGTAGGAGTAAGCTAAAAGGTTAGTGAAGATGATGTTTACACTATTTGCATATGATGAGATTCAGTTACTCCATTTCCCACAACATTCTTATTACAGTTAAATTACTTTGATCTTTCTTGGTTATTGGCCTATGTTGGTTATGATGTTGGTGCTTGAATGGGATGTTGGTCATTTCCTTGATTGGTGCCTTTATTTTGTTTAGTTAAATTAAGCTTGATGACTCCTTTATTGATGAGAACTCACTCAATCAACAAGCCTTTGTCAATGATTTCCTCAAAATTATGTACACATTGTAGTTCCAAATGATAAGCTATCTTACTGTGCAAATTTTTGGTAAATACAATAGTTAACTATTTATCTATTAAACTATGGGTGAAACATCTTGCAAGGGCTCTCCATCACTATAAATAACTTTCAAAACTCTCACTAAATTTTTGATTTTCTTGCGTTAAGTCCACTAATAAAATCTCATGCTCGAGATTATAGGAAAAGTGTTGCATAAACTTATCAAAAAGAATCGGCTACTAAATTTTTAGGCAACTTCAAAAACCACTCCAAGGCTTGTCTAGCCAATCTTCTGGGGAACAACAGCAAAAGGTATATGTCATTATATGCCATTGGTTAACATGCAATGAAGAATTTGATCAAATGAGTCTTAGGGTCACCTTTTCCTTTGTATTTATCAAATTTTAGTGGTTCGTATCTTGAAGGAAATGGTATCTATAAATACTCCATGTTGAATAGATAGGAATGTACGTCATCCAATTTGAACTTTTTAGTTTGTTTACCAACTTGAATGGTAGCAATTGCATCCTTCATTTGTTGCAATTCTTGGAATAGGAAACTGGATGGAATATTGGTTTGAGGGAGAATATTAGTTTGGATAGATAGTTGGGAGGTCATAAGTGGGAAACTTTGACAAGGGAATGATGGAGATACCTATAGGGGTACATTGGTTTCCTTGGGGAATGGACTAAGAATATGCATACATAGATTAGGATTCATTTGAAATTGCACACTTGGTTGAGCGATATTCTAGTTTGGGTTGGCGATAAAGGTTTGAATTGGAGGATTTTATGGTTGGGATGGAGGGATATAACTATACTATACCTGTTGTGGTTGAAAAGGGACATGTTTTTGACTAATCAAACTTTATTGTTGAGTGGGAACTTATGGACCAAGACCCTGTCTTTGGATTTGTGGCACATTTTGAAACAACGGTTATCTAGTAGGTACCTAAGAAACATGGGGACCTCCTTGTTGCATGAATCCTTGCAAATAAGTGAAATCAAGTTATAGATTTGGCATTTATCATTGACCAATATTTTCATGTTGTTGACTAGTCATTGCTTGGTTTTAGATTGGGATATTAGTCTATGACTGAATAGGTATGTTCATCATTACCTGGTGCAGTGGAACATTAGTTAATCCTAATTGAGGTGGCAATGTATATGTCCTCTATTGCATGTATACATTAGATTATGCCTACTATTATGAAATACTACTTGTTACTTATTGAGGATGAGTAGGATTCGCCACATTCTATCATTGAGGCATGACATTAGCCATTGTTTGATTATCTAATCTCATAGGTTTTACACTTGAGAAAGCAAATAGTTGAGATTGGGGTGTAGAAACTCCTATTCCTTGGTATGATTACCTATTCATATAATTAACTATAGGCACCTGTTGTTGGCTATTTATTTGCATGTTAGTACCACTTTGATTAGGTCTAGACATTGTTTGCACATTGTCTACTATGTTTGGCTCACTAATATGTGTATAGGCTGAAGACACTTATTTAATAATGGGCATATGCATCAATCTATCTATTGAATAATTTTGTATGAATGGGTCATAATTTGGATTCTCTTGTCCAGTTAACTCTATCAATGCTCTTGTTGAAGGAACTAGGTCAATGAGAGGCTTACTTACCATGTTCATCTGATTAAAATCATGTGCCAAATTTAGGTATTTTTGATATGCTATCTGCATTTGGTTAAAGTTATCTTCCATGATGTTTTTACCTTGATAAGATATATTAGGATCTTGGTACGTTGTTTGGACTAGAGCCATATGATTGCTAGAAGAAGCTTGTTGATCGTAAATGATATTGTGGGGCACTCTTACTAGACTTGGTATATTTTCATGGGGGAAGTCTGCTATAAACTTGGTCCTCACCTCTATGGCTCTAACCAAAATCTCATTTTTTTTCTCTAAAAAATGTTACTCAAACAAAAATGGATCATACTTGGAAGCTGTATTAGTAGACTATGACTGTTGAAGTACTAGCTCATCCACTGTAGGTATTGTAGCTAAGTATTATGTAGTTTATTCTTGGCCTTGTTCTGAGTAAGATGGTGTGTTAACCAGATAGTTAGCCAATGAATCTTGGCTTATCTAGGAAACAATTCAGATGACAATTCGGGTGATGGGTCCACCTCAATTGATGGTAGAACTTCTGAGAGCCATAACTTTTGCACCGTAGCTCCAATTGACTCACCGTTTGAACCATTGAAAATATAATAATGAGGGGAACATTGTGAGATGGCATAGAGATTTGTTTGATGAAGTTTGACCCCATAAAACCCAATGTAAGTGTCCTGAATTTCAATTTTAGTAGTGCAGTCTAAAAATAGTAAGTTTCTAAAAATAGTAATTCCTCAAATTTTGTATTGTTGTAAATCATGGAAGTTGAACCAATTCATCTCCCTTGAGATTGGTGACCTTCCACACCCTCCCCACACCTTTAAAACATTTATAAATGAAGATGTAACCAAAAAAGGAAAGGATACATCTCTTAGTAGAGATAAGCATATGTTTGGATCTGCAAATTTGATCAATAAAACATCTCTTCTCAGAGATAGCATTATTTGAATTGTTTTGTTCTTTTTATTGAATTATCTTTCAACCAAAGCTTTCATGTTTTAGATCAGTGGTATCAGATTGGTTTGTCTTTAGAGTGTATGATCCCAAGAATGAGGTTAGATTATAGGAAGCTTGGGTGGAAAATAGAATTAACAGACTATCCACTTATTCGCTCCAAATGACTTCAAATGGCGGACAACACTGAGACATCCGATACTTTCAAGGAAATGATGAATGAATCCCTCCAAAAATAACAAGCACAGATGCTAAAACAATTAACTCAAATTCTACAACAAATCTCGATGGGAAATTTTGGCTCCTCATCCGCACCCACACATCCTTTCAGTGCCCCAACACCCTTCAAGGTTCAGGTGAATTTTGATATCCCTACATTTGAAGGAAAAATCAATGTTGATGCAGTATAAAATTGGTTAGATCAATTATCTTCTTATTTTTATATAAATAAATTCACCAATAAAGAGAAGATCACTTTTGCTCTTTTGAAAGCATCATTGCCTATCAAAAATTGGTGGGAAGTGTACAAAAAGAGATTCAGTGCAGATGATATTGGCCTTGAGATAGAACCTCCTTGGGATGATTTCATAGAAGCTATGAAGGAAGAATACTACCCCATTAGAGCATATGATGATTTGTATATTGAGTGGCAACAACTTTGCCAAGGTAAGGAACAATCTATTCAAGATTACACTAATATTTTTCATTCTCTATTTGTAAGATTGGGCATCCAAGAAAGTGAGAAACATAAGATTCTCAAATATTGTGGTGGACTACAATGGTACATATGGGGAGAAATGGAACTCTTCAATTTGGAAACCCTTGGTGAGGCGTACAAGTTCGTAGTGAAGATTGAGTAGAAGCATCGAAGAATGAATATGAAGAATTAGCCTTCAAAATGGAGAAGTGACAAAGAAGGTCAAACATGAGGCCAAAATTGGAAGAAAAAGGAAGTAAAGGCTAGAAAATGGTGTGATTATCACAAATTTGGAACTCACTCCAAAGAAGAATGTTGAGCCATCAAGTCCCTACTTTCTGAGTCACAATCCTCAACATCTACTTCTCTGCCTCATACAGACCCTGTAGTTGAAGAGGTTGAAGAAGAGATAATAGATGCTGAGCCTGAAGCCATTATTGCTTCATTATAGACCCATGAAGAGAGGCTAGATGACAAGGAAAGGTTGTTTCACTCTAAGTTATGGGTGAAAGGTAAGCCTCTGCATTTCATTCTTGATAGTGGAAGTCAAAAGAATTTAATCTCTGCTAATGTTATGAAAATCCTAAATCTGTCCATGAAGCCTCACCCAAAGCCATACATTATTGGATGGTTGAGTCCAGGGAGAAACCTCCATGTCACCCACTAATTTCTTCTCTCATATGCAATAAAACCCTTCCAAGATGAGGTCTTATGTGATGTGGTAATTCTAGATGTTTGTGATGTACTCTTTGGTCAGCCATTCATGTATGATCGACATGGCATATATAAATCAAGAACTCAAAGGATTACTCTCACTCTTGGAACACGGTGCTACAGGGTACCAGAGGTACCACCTTCTACATCTGTCTCTTTGATTAGTGCCAAGAAATTTGTTCTCATAGTGGTCAAGCCACAAGAATCCAAAAGGGTTGATGTTACAACCCTGACTACACAAACAACACAACAACAGAAGAAAATAGATACCAAGTTGAAGAAGTTCATGGCCTTCCATCCATAGACTAATGTTTAGATAGAAATGGTGAACAATCAGGCCCCACACAATTCTATAAATCACAGTCCCTTTCAAGTATGCATTGCGAATCAAATCAAAGTAAAACTACCACACTTGATGACAAATATTGATGCAATGGGGACCATTGCTTCTCAAGGAGGGAGGGATGATCCGAGCAACAATTTAGATGACAATTCAAGTGATGGGTCCACCTCAATTGATGGTAGAACTTTTGGGAGCCATAACTTTTGCATCGTAGCTCTAATTGACTCATCGTTTGAATTGTTAGAAAGCTAATAATGAGGGGAACATAATGAGATGGCATAGATATCTACTCAATGAAGTTTGGCCCCATAAAACCCAATGTAAGTTTCCCAAATTTCAATTTTAGTAGTGCAGTCTAAAAATAGTAAGTTTTTAAAAATAGTAATTCCTCAAATATTGTATTGTTGTAAATCATGGAAGTCAAACCAATTCATCTCCCTCGAGATTGGTGACCTTAAACATCCTCCCCACACCTTCAAAACATGTATAAATGAAGATGTAACCTAAAAAGGAAAGGAGACATCTCTTCTCAGAGATAAGCATATGTTTGGATTTGCAAATTTGATCAATAAAACATCTCTTCTCAGAGATAGCATTATTTGAATTGTTTTGTTCTTATTTCTTGAATTATCTTTCAACCAAAGCTTTCAAGTTTTGGATCACTTTGTGCCCCTGATTGAGTATTATAAGAAGGATAAGAATCCATATTATAATCAATATTATCCATATAAGGGTTTTGCACCATTTCTTCCTGTGCAACTACGTTACTAATCCTTAGATTGTACATGAGTCCACTATGAGTGTAGGAGTACATGTTAGGATCCATAATCAATGCTTCTATGATAAAATTTCAAAGAGTTATTCAAACTCTAAAAAAGGACAATGTCTAAAATAGATGATGTTCGAACTTGGTCTAGATTTGTCAAAAGGATCAAAAGGTTTATGCAAATATTTGTGAGGAAACAAGCTAGCATGAAGTATCTAATGTTTCACTGTTCACACAAAGATAAGTAAGTAAATGGTCCTAAAAATCAAAATGCCAAACTCTAAGGTCAAAGTATTTCAAATCAATCTAATCTAGGAATTTAAAAGTTGCTAAGTCTTTTGACCAAACAGGGTGTTAAAAGTTAGGCTCAAACAAGGCATGTGCTAGGGCTCTTGGCCAAACGGCATCAAAAACTAGACTTTGAAGTAGATGAAAGTTTTAATCTAATGGATTTGAAACACTTCTAACAAACACTAGGCATTTTATTCTTGGACATGAACTTGATCAACTAGGTATAAGGTATGAAACAAAAGGCACTTTATAAATAGTTTATTTTCTCACAAAAAAGGGTATAAAACTTGGTTCTTTTGACAAACAAACTAGACAAAAGTGAATAGTATAACTGTTTTATACAAAAGATCACAAAAGTACAGTTGGATTGGTCTAAAAATGTAGGAGCAAATTTGGAACTCTATGCAAGAGGGTCTATGAAACAATATTCAAAACATTTCAGGCAGCGAAACGATGCTATAATACCCAAAAAGTGTGACATAAAAGGTTTGTTTCAAAAACTCTCTAAGGTAAAGATGTTTTTCTATAATTTTGACAAGATAACACTACTTATCTTGACTCAAAATGTGGTGCATAGACTCAAAGTGAAAGTGTTTATCACAAAATGGCTTAATTCTATCAAGTGATGATAATGATTATGAGTCTTAAACGACCTTCAACTCAAATTAGAAATTGAACCTAAGTTCCCTCAAGATTAGTGCAAATGTTTAACCCACTTAACACATCAAACCTATGAACTTATAAAGGTGAAATTTTGAATTTAGATTATAAGTGAAGGACTTACAGCTTTGTTAAAGGTCTAGACTCAATTGGGCAACATTACTGTGCCAAAGTGGATGATATGACTCTCAAGCTTTTGATGAACTTTTGAACAAGGCAAATTAATGATCTCATGTGGGTAGCATAATGCCTCTTTGTTTAAAGGAAAATTTGGACAATGTGTTTGGTTTGGATTATTTATTTACACCAAGTTTTGAATCCAAACAAGACTTTAATCTAGGATAAGACCAACTAATTAACCATTCTTAGATCCTAAACTAACAAGGTTGCTTGGTATTATTGGAATCCATCAATATACATCATTTGAGAGTATTTTAAGTGTTCATCCAAAAGTAAATGCACATTATATAGTAGGGTTTTTACACCCCCCTTCTCTCAAATGATAGTACTACGACATGGACCTTGAGGTGCACCTTGCACAAATAATACTTCCATGGCAAGTGGGGATTTTTATAAGATATAACAAGTTTTCAAATGATCTAGGGGATTCAATTGCACAATGATTTTCATGTCAAACAATGCAAAATAAAAGCATGGATTTTGGATCCATATCCCTTGGATTGTTATAAAAAGGTCTAGTCTTTTTTGTAACCACTACATCATATTTTTCACTCAGTGTAGTGTGATGTCCAAAGTGCCACTACATCCTATGTATAACTCCAAAGGAGTAAGTGAAGTCAATGTCAGGAGATGAAATCCCAAGTCAAAGCTTCCCTAAAGAACTCATGAGAGGTAATGACACCCCCCTCGTAAGCCAAGTTTGCATAAAAATAAAAGACTATTAGAAATACTTTAATGTCATTTTCAAGGTCACCCAAACTTTGATGAATTTTTATGGGAGTGATTTAGATGACATTCTTTCTAAGCCTTGGACTAAGATTTTTGCAATAGTAATGGTTCTTTTGATTCCAGGGGTTCCCTAAAGGGGATAAATGGAAGAGCATACATGCAACACCCTTCTCTTTTCTAAACAAAATTAGATTAAATAACTATTGCAAAAAAAAATTGACAAGTGTGTTCAATTTTAAGCCCAAATAAAAGTGAGGTGGTGTTCATTTGACCCCTTGGTCTTAGTTTCAAACTTTGAAAGCATTCATCATAAACATCTAAATTCTTTGTTAAACACCCAAAACATGGTTCCTAATGGATTTTTAAGCATGCAAAGGTGATTTAAACATGTTTTGAGCAAATATCAAGCTTGGTCCTATAGTAAAAATGTTAGCATGTCTGTTAGCTTTGAAGCTCTTTTTGGTTGGAAACAATGAACTTTGGAAAAATAGTTCTCGGGTCTAAGTTTTTGAAAAAACACAATGACCAACGTCAGTTATATACAACCGATAATAGTTACCTTGGCTAAATAAAATATAACTGATGTTAGTTTTTCTAACTGATGTTGGTTAATCCATGTAACCGATGTCGGTCTTACTTGCCGATGTTGATTACTGTGTAAAACCGTGGCAACCAAAAATGGCAAAATAAAGTTAGAAAATAAATTTGTAAGAGTTTTAAGGGACTAAATAAATATTTTAGAGTTTCAAAATGATCTTCTTTAGGTGTGGGATGCATCTAGTCCCATTGGGCATGCCATAATGTGATCTAAGAATTCGACTCAAAAGAGGATGCTTAGTATGGTGTTAGTTCCAAAATGAAAACAAAATGAAATAAACACACTAATAACTTAACATCTCTAGGCCTAGACACTAGGGAGAGCTTAGTTAAAAAAATCAAATGACAAACACAATTAAAAATTAAGGAATGAAAACACCATAATTCCTTCACCTTCTTTGGGTGCTCCAAATGCCTTTGTAGTGGTGGCTTGCTTGGCTTGTGCTCATTAACTCTTTGGCAATGGAAGCTTGGCTACCTCCATCTCTCCTTGGCACCTTTGGCTTGTGGCTTGGCTTGGCTTGGAATCAATTTGGCATGGTAACACTAGTTTCTTGAAGCTTTTAGAACCATTTGAGAATTATAAATTTACATTCTCAACACTTTGAAATGATGTGGTGAGGCCTCCTATTTATAGATTTTTGCAAATGTATAGAATCAACCTAAACCATCCATCTTGAGATTGAGATGTGTGGTTGAAGATTAATTCAATTTTTGGAATTAAGTTTATAATTATCCTCATCATGACATTGGAAGAAGGGGAAATTAAGAGGCATGGAGGGCATCATGGAAGGCATTGATGAGGCATGGAGGGCATGAATCTTGATATTTATGGAATTTATGGCCTCGGGATGTCTTCTCAAGAAATGAGGTCACCTGATGATGCAGATATTAAATATTGATTTATAAAAATAAGTATTCAACAAGTTTACATGGAAATATTGATTAGGCTCCAATTTGGGTTAATTAGCTCTTAAGCATGATTAAGCACTTTGTGCACAAATTACTCAAATTGATTAGAATGTCTTGTTATTGGTCCAAAATTTAATCAGATTGGAATTAGAAGTCCATGTCAGATGTGTTGGAACCATATTCTGATTTAGAGTGTTACCAACAACAAATAAAAAAGGCATGTATCTAGTGCAAAAAATTTGATAGGAAAGAGCAATCCAAACCACTCAAGTGTAAAATTGGCATTTTGACTCGAAATGAACTAATCAAAGTTAGATGGCCCACAAATAAAATTACCCCATTTAAGGATACCCTGGCCAAAATCGGCACTTGAACATATCAGTTTCACATCATTTAGTGTGTTTTAGTGTTTTTAGACCAAATTGTGCATTTTGGGTGGAAATTAGCCAAAACCTTAGTTGGAGGTTATTGGTGGCCAAATTTAGGTGTCTAATGTACATACATGGTGACTATCCTGAATAGAAGGAGTCCCCTTAACCATCTTAGTCTTGTTTAATGTAGTCAAATACTAGAAATTCAAATGCCCATACCTTTCATGCCATAATGAATTTGTACTATCAACCACTACATGTGCACTTTCCTTTTCTCTCTATGGATCTACAAGCTTATACAAGCCTTTCTCACCAATCCCAATAGCAATAATCTTGTTATCTCTGGTAGTGAATAAACATTGTTATCATTGAAACTTTATAATAAAATCAGATTTTGAAGTGATCTCACTAATGGAAAGCAATTTTTTTTCATATCAGGTACATACCTAAAATTCTTAAATTTATACTAAATTACACCATTAAAACTGATTTGAACATTACCATATCCATTCACAAAATGAGTCCTACCATCTCCTAAAGATATAGATTGATTATTACTATCATTTTCAACAAAATCCACATACCAATATTTATGGCATGTATAATGGTGAGATGCCCCTGAATAAAAGTACCAAGCTTGATTTACCATAGAATTACCAATGGAAGCCATGAAAGCAAAATCAGGAGATGATTCATCACCTTCACCTTCAACTACATTCACATGATGAGCTTTCTTTCTAGGATTAGCCATATCCTATTGTCTTTTCCCATAATCTTTCTTAAGGTGACCAAGTTGCTTACAGTAAAAACATTTCCACTTAGATCTCTTATTATAACCACTTACTTGTGAAGTTTCTATTAGAGAACTAGTAGTTTTACCAAATTGCTTACCCTTTCCCTTGATGAAGAATGCACTCTCTAAAGAATTGGATGTAGAAAACATTGTTTGCTCCTGCCATCTCTCCTTTTGCAATAGCAATGTGGATAATTTTTCAAATTCCAAAGTACACATCTCAAAAATCATGTGCAACGACTCCACAAATGAATCAAATGAAGGTAGAAGATTTTTCATAACTAGAGCAATCAAATCTTACTCATCAACAGGATTTTACATAACCTTCAACTGATCATTGATGTCCTTGATTTGCAACAAAAACATAAAAATAGAGCCACCTTCATGCATCTTAGTAGAAAATAACAAATTATTAAAATACAATACCCTACTGGCTTTAGATACCTAGTATTTAGAAGTAAGACTAGTCCACAAAACTAATGAGATGTTTGTATTTATGACCTATGAGATTAGATTATCTTTTACTGATAGTTTTAACAACATAAGAGCATCATAATGATGTTTATCATAGTCATCATAACCAATGGCAGGCCTTTGCTATTTATCAAGCACTATTTGATCAAAATTTTGATACTTACATATCATCAAAACCTTGTGACTCCACAAACTAAAATTTTTCCCGATCAATTTTTGTGAAATTGTTAACAAGAGGTTTTGTAAACTAGCCATTTTAACCTAGTTTTTCTAAAAAAATGCAAATACTAGAAAATCTATAATGAATTTACATAAAATTTCTCCTACCCACTAATTCAAAACATAAACTGGGCAATACCTCCAATTTTTAGTAAAAAAATCAACTTTTTTTTAGGAATTTTAAACATTTTCTTTAAAAACACCAAAAAATAGATAAAAACAACTAATCAGGAAATCTATAATTCTAATTTGAAAAAATCCTTCTCTATCAACATCCAAATAAAAAACCTAGAAAATGGTAAATTACGGTTATCTCCCAACACAATTAAATGTGTTCCTCCAGGCAAAACCTTTGGGAAAAAATCAATTTCTAAAGTTTGAAAAAATAAATTGATTTTCCCAAATTTAAAAAAAAAATCACCTTATTTCTGATTGGTTGGAATACAACTTAGGATAAAATCTTGCATGAAATAAATCAACCAATCAAAAATTACCTGTGCAAATTGGCCAACCTACAAAACTTCAAATGCAAATTCTAAGCCCATTTCTTAGCCAAATCATAAACCGTCTGCACCACTATTCAAGTTAGGAATTAAAACACAATTTATACTCCTATTTCACTAAAAATGATCAAGATTTGAATTCTTCCACCTCTCCATGAATTGTACAGTGCTCAGGTTGTACGACCTACTCAAAAGAAATAAACAGAGGCTTTAAACTACCTGAAACTGCTTCTTATAACCTTCATTTGATCTTATTTGGTCTTTTGATCCTTTTGAGCAGGTTTCTAGTAATCAGGCTAAGCTTACAAAATTTTGTCTTTCCTTTAACTCTCCACTGGGCACATGAAGCTCCTCCCTGGCAAGACATCGACCTCTCTAGCTTTCATAGACCACCACTCAGGCTCTATGAACCATGGGCTCTGAATACCATACTGGAGAAAACATAGAGAGTGAGAAAGAACCATATTAAATAGGCAAAGAAATGAGCCACCCAAGAAATATGTGAAAAGGGTGGGTAAAACAACCAATGTTGGTTAGCATGAAATAGCTAAGCATGTTAAACAAATTAACCTCTTAACCCAAGTGGTTAAGGAAACTAACCAAAGACTAATTACCTTAGTCAATAACCCAAGTTAAATACATAATTACACTAACATATATCATCCCTTTTTTGATTCTATTTATGTCCTTAGTGTGCCTTTCACTCACTAAGGCCATTTAAAACATGGAATTATGCCTTGTTAGCACCCTGAAGTACTAAAGTCACCTTGTAGTTCAAACCCTGTAGAATTTGCTGCCTGGAAATAGTGGTTCAGGTGAATCTTTGGACCCTATAACAGTTAACTTCCACTAATCCTTCTGACCCCAAACTTTGCCAAGTCATTGTCCTTGCTAGAGAATACAAGGTGAGAATAATAGGATGCATCAAACCTTTGATGACTGTATTATAAGATCTTGACAAAAAGGGGTTAGACCTCTATTTTAATAGTTTAGGGAAAGTGGGCCTGAACCTATCCTCTCATGTTTTTAAGGTTTTTTCCATTTTTCCACTTTAAATTGACAACTTGACACATCAAATGAATCTACCTTGAACAATACAACATGATATAACTCCAAACAAGATTCACCATGCTCCCATTTTCCAATATAAGTACATTTACATCTCTATCAAGCCACATGTAGGTGGATAATATCATGCATACAAGCATTGAAGGAAACTTGGACAATATGACTGACATAGGTGCTTGTAATCCATTCTAGGTCCTCACCAAGTTATCAAACAAATTTTTTTCAACTTCAAAGACCTCAACCAAGCCCCAAACATTCTTCCCATGTGCTTACTCATAAATGGTACCTGTAGGTGCACTTGTAATGTTGCAGACCTAGCAGTGAAGGGAAACCATGGGTATATGCATGTTTTGTGAGTTTAAATGATGTTTTTGCTCTTTTTAATGATTCTTAGATGAAACATAAATTTTTGTAATGCCTAATACAAATATTTAAACTTCATTTTCAATGTTACACCCTTTGTAGGCACCTAACTAACTGGTATGATAGTCATATGGTAGATTGGTTGTATGGTGTTCTATGACTACATTCTCATGAATATTACTTAGATATAAATATTAAACAATAAATAGGAACAAGGATACATCATAAATATGAGGATGAAACTATAAAAACTCAGTGAAGTCACCCTTAAAGACTGAAGCTCTTGAAAATGGTGGAAACCTATGTATTGTACAAAAAAGTGCTTACTCTTGCAATCTAAGATACTTGGATCATAAAAACACCTTAAAACATGAAACAAAGCATGGGGAAAATTATATAAGGAAATCAACATCATATGGAATCAACCTCAATGACTGGTTTGTATGAACCTGCCCAAAATGGAGAAAAACCTATAGGATACATGAAATAGCAAGCAGAAAAACACAGTCAACTTCATGAGGATGGTTCATGAATCATAGGCTATCATTTTTAAACTACTGTGATGGAAATTAATATATTTTATTTTAATTTCACCTCCCAAAATTATTTTCGCTGAAACCTCTCATACTAATTATATCAAGTACAAACCTATAGACTACTTTTGCTTACCAAAAAGGGTGAAAAGGACTAGAATGGTTTTAGCTCAAAAATGGCACTTCAAAAGCATTTCAAATGTGTATTTGAGCTTGAAGAAGCTAAAGAGACATTACATAATCTTATTCCATGTGGCACACTTCCCCTTGGATTGTACAAGTGCCAAACTCTTCTCTTTTTCCAAGAAAACTATGCTTTCTTCTGAAGAACCTGCCACTTTCAATTACCAATAGTTGAGTAAGACATATGAAGACACATGAGATGTGACATCACCTTTTTTAATATTCACACTTCCTAATAAATTTGTACAAGTCATTAAATTCCCCTTTTTGACCTCAAAATGACTCCTAGAACTAAAAGGATTAAAAAGACTAAGGACTAAGGCCAATATAACATTAAATGACATCAATTAACCTATAATACACCTTTAGATATAATATAATAGACCCCCAAACACCTAAAAAGCAATTTTTTACCTACAAGGGTCCCAATTTAACCTACAAGGTCAAATTTGGTCAACAAATTGGTGACTCATAGGGGTAGTATGCCTGCTATACTAACTAAACCAGTAGCCTTATTAGTCCATTGGGCTTAGAGAGTCATCTAAAATATAAAATAAAACAAGGAGACCTTTGACCACAAGCTTTGATCAAGACAAGACCAGTTGACTACCTCAACCACATAAAACAAAGGACACACACCAAACAAAACAAACACACTAACAAGACAAACACATGTGCTCAAAATTACTTAGGAAAAATAGGAAGAAAACAACTATATACAACTAACAATTAAGCATGCCTCCCTTTCTAATGTCAAAAGGAAAGTTTATTGCATCTCCTTCTTCATGAGATGAATCATAGTGCCAAGCATGTTGCTCTTGAGATTGTACAATTGATAGATCAGGCCTAATTCTTGGCACCTCACTTGCTATGCTCTCAAGTATACCATCTTCAAATAGGTCTCTAATGTAAAAGTATTCTTCTTGGAAATGGACACATACCTCATATTGTTGCCTACTCTTCATCTCATGATCAACTTTTATCTTCTTTGTAGGCATGGTTTTAAGAGGAATGGTTTCTTGTTCCTTGGAATATTGAGGCCAATAGAAACTTGTCTTGACCTCTAAAGGTTGATGTGGACTTTTCTCTTTCTCATATATGACATGTTGGATAATGTCATCTTGTTCATCATCACTTGTAATCATTTCTAATGAAATAGTAGACCCCTTGAGAGACTCAAACTCATTGTAAATATTTTCAAACTACCACCACAAGTACTCATCCTCTTTTTGATTATCATAATGAAGGGGAGAAATAAGATAATTTCCTTCATCCTCTTCCTTATAATCCAAAAGGACTTCATCCAATATTTCCTCTTCAACATAAGAAAGGGATTCTTCATTATTAACCAAACAAGCAAACTCAACACAAGGGCTCACCTCTTATTCAATGCTTAGGACCTCTTGAGGGATCTCAAATTGTATCTCCATTGTCATAATCTGATCTTATTTCTCAAGAGATATAATATATTTTATCTCCTCCTTTTTGGTGATGCCAAGATGAGGCATCTTCAAATCTGGTGACCTAGCCCAATGAGGCTGCCAAGGAATTACACTTTATTCAAGCAAGAGTATTGAATTTTTCTCAACCAACTACTCATATTTAGGTTCCCATACCATAGGTCCATCAAGGCAAAGGGTTATGATATGAGGACAAGAAGAACTAGTTGGTGAAGGTGGAACATAGGGCTCAAAATTAGGCTGACAATGAAAAGTAAGATGTTCATTTGGGTGTTCTTAGGGAATGGGAGGTATACCTTGGGATAAAATAGCTTGGTTATCTTCCTTCCACTTAACAATAAATTTATTCACATCTGATTCAAATTTATCACTCTCTTGAGGTAGGCTAGATGGGGTTTGTTTAGGCATATGATCTTCTTTTGGGTCTAAACCTTTCATCACACCTTGACTTAGCAATCTCATCTTTCACTCTAACTCTTCAATTTTATTAGCAAGGTTCTCTTGGAAAATTATTTCTTGAATTTCATAGGAATCATCATGAGCATAAGTAATACAATAGGGATGACATGGAACACCGGAAGCTTCTTGAGGAAGGGTGGGAGGGACTTGCAAAGGATTAACTTCACACTCCCTAATAATGCTTCTATCTTCTTTCTTTCTACATGATTCCACTATCTTACTCTAGCTTAGGATGTTAGGATTAAAAGTCTTTTGTTGAGGTGGTGATGCAATTTGAGGAGTGGATGAAGTGTTCAAGGAACCTGGAATCTCCTTAGGCTTAGATTCTCCACCTTGTCTCTAACTTGGAATCTCATATATAGGGTCACTCCTTGAGATGGGGATGCAATGTGAGAGGAAAATGAGGGTTTGAATTCCACTTCCTTTGCTTATAATATGGACTATTTCATTTTATTATTTGCCAACTCAATCTTCCTATCAAGATTAGCTTCATAAACAAGGTTTCTATTTTCAACTCTCTCTACCAACTAATGGGGAAAAGGATGAATTTTGTAAGCTTGATTGGGCTCATGAATAAGAGTTAATTAGGACTAATATCAAACTTGGGGAAGTGGATATGAAGGCTGATAGGTTTGGTGAGGTTGCCTTTTCATGAATTCTTATCCTATCCTCTAAAGAAGAAAC
Organism: Torreya grandis; assembly: GCA_037957365.1. Lineage (NCBI taxonomy): Eukaryota > Viridiplantae > Streptophyta > Pinopsida > Cupressales > Taxaceae > Torreya > Torreya grandis. The sequence continues at coordinate 1,056,628 of JARHVA010000348.1, forward strand.
TAATCCACTCACATATAGCATCTCACTTATGAGCCTTTGCCAATTGTATCTCTCAATAGGTGTCCACTCTTTTTTGAACAAATCTAATGCATATCTCACCTTATGAATAAGATGGCTAGGAACCTCTAGACCATATTTATTTTATGTGTTAGTATCTAACATGTACTTCTCATAACTCAAAAGATTTTTCTTTAAGGTTGTAATAGATTGAGTTGAGAAGTAGCTAGGTTGACTAGGAGGAGAAATACATTGAGAAGGCTAGCTATAGAACTGATACACTTCATGAATGGGATGATACACTTCATGTTAAAATTGGTACACTTAATAACAAGGTTGATTAATAACTTGTTCTTGTTGATAAGGAATGGCACAAGATTGAAATGTATCACTAACTTGTGTAAAATAGAACTTAACACCAAGGTCAACCATGGAACTTCATTAGGAAGCAAGAACACAAAGAATGATCATTAACAATATTTAAAAGGAATATCTAGGTTGCTTGACCATTTGATGTAACTTCAGAGTCACCATTGATGCTTAGATAGATGCCTCCAAATGTTGATTGTTGAAAGATAACACCAAAAATCTTTCAACTTATTAGACCAAGAGTCATTTTTTTGGCTAAGTATGGGAAACTCAGTGAAAATTGACTAGAGATCCAACTTTACACATGCATATCTTAATTTATAAGCAAAGGACCTAGAATTTGGCACATATGATTTTAGCATAAAAGTGAACAAACCCTTTTGACCATTTTCTCTGACTCTTTGGCATGTGCGATATCTAGCTTAAGTAAAATACCTACTTATGCTTTCTACATGCTTCATCAAACCATATAAGAATCTCCTATGTGGGCCAAAAATGGCTAACATCTTTGGCAACTTACATGGAGGCATACCTACTTTGCTCTGAGAAACTAGACTGTTACCTTATCCAATCCATTGGGTATGGAGTCATTAGCTTTTTTAATTGAACTAAACCTCTCTTTAAAAACAACAAGGATAAAAATAAATAAAACACAACAAAATACCCGAGGCACTTTGGATAATAAAATAACAGAACAAAAAAGAAAAGTGCACAAGGCACCTAGAGGAAAGAAAAATCTACTCTAATCATATAAAATATGTTACAATGGATGCAATGTTATTCAATAATAGGGCTTCAAATGAATGCCATTGACTGGGATAGATAATACCTCTCCATCTAGTTGGGAAATCTAAAAAGCATTATGTTTTTTGCATCTATAGATAAAATAAGGACCACTCCATAAGCTACCAAACTTGGTATGGTTGCCTATTTTGGCCTTATTCAAATCACATTTGAGGACTAGGTCCCCTTCCTCAAAGCTCCTTATTGTAGCTCTTTTGTCAAAATCCTTCTTGACCTAAACTTAATGTGATTTCAAAGTTTTCATAGCAAGGACTTTTATCTCTTCCAACTCCATGAGTTCTACCATCCTTACACTCATGGGCTCATCCTCCATCAAATTGAGTTGATAAGCTAATTCTAATGTAGGCAGCTCAAGGGAGATATGAAATTTGGCTTCCCTTCTATACATAAGAACATATAGAGAATTACCAATGGTAATTTTAGGAATTACCCTATCATCCCACAAGGCTGTCTTTAGCTTGGTGTGCCATGTTCTCTAATTTTATTCCATGGTTCTCCTGATGATTCTCAATAAATTCTTATTTTTGGACTAGTCCATTTCCTTAAGGATATTAGTTAGAAGAATTTCTAAGGTAGATGTTCAATTTGATATCCCATTCACTTTTCTTCATACCAAGGAATGCCAATTTATTATCAAAAATGATGGTGGTTAGGACACCAAACCTAGTTACAAGGCTGTCATAGAACTCCAAGACTGCAACCTCACTAGCTTCCTTCAAAATAATGGCTTCCATCCACTTGGTGAAGTAATCAGTTGTATTGAGCACCCATTTATGTCCTGCACTTAATGGTGGATTGATCATCCCTATGAAGTCCAATCCCCATTACATGAAGGGTTATTCTACCTAAATAGGATTGAGTGGAAGGGCTGATAGTTTTTGCTTTCCTATAAAGATGGTAAACTTATAGCATTTTATAATCCATACATGAGCATATTTGAAAATTTTAGGCCAATAATAACCAGCTCTTATTGTTTTTTTATGGTTATTTTGGGTGAAAAATGGCCTCTTACAAGTCCATCATGGAATTGCTCTAAGAGTTTGGTTGCATGGTCATTATCTATGCATCTAAGGAGTACCCCATTAAGATCATTTCTAAAAAGAACACCATCAACTAATTCTTAATGTATAGATTGAAGCATGAAATACCTTCTTTTGGATCTATCCAAACCTTGGGGGCATTCTCTTGTTACTAATAAGTGAGCCATATCTTGAAGGTAGCTCTTCATAGGTAGGAGCACACCTACCTATGAGTTATTTTGGGTCACCAAAATAGCCTTCTTATCTTATTGGAGATCATTCACCATGTGTTCATACAAACCCTTACCTCTAACAGCTTGGTGACCTTGATTTCTACATCATATTCCAAGACCTTTATGATCTAGCCTACTCTCTTCTCACTTAAATCTTTGTTAAGGAGGAAATCCATAACTCTAAGATGAGATACCATAAGATGAATCATGATGTTGTAAAGCATGGGTATGAATTTATTGAGCCTTCTCAAGGCTATAAGAACTTATTTCTCAATGAAAGTGTACCTCACTTCATATTCTTCTAGCCCTTGACTGAAAAGTCAATTGTTTGCTCCATTACTTTATTGTTCCTCTGCATCAGCATAGCTGATATGTTGTCAATGTTAGCAAAGGTGTACAAGATGAAGTCTTTATAGAAATAAGGATTTAAAAGTGAGGGTGCTTTGGCAATGACCTACTTGATAGCTTCAAAATTTGGCATGCCTTCATCAGACCAAGTAAACACTTGGCTTTTCTTTAGCATAGAAGTGATAGGCTTGACCAAGTTTGCAAAATTGGGTATAAGCCTTCTCACAAATTTGATATTCCCAAGGAAACTCTAGTTCCCCTTTTTATGCTTTGGCAAGGATAAGGCTAAGATAGCAATTACTCTATCCAGATCAATGGATAACCACTCTTTTTAAATGATATGACCTAAAACTTTGCCTTTATGCATAGAAAACACACATTTTTAATGTTTAAAGAGATCCCATACTCTCTACATCTTTGGAAAACCAATCTCAGATGGTCTATGTGATCTCTTTCATTCTTGTAAAATATTTAATGTCATCCAAGTAGACCAGCAACATTTGATTTAGTAATCCTTAGAAATCCATGTCTATTTCCCTTTGAAAGGTTGACCTGGAATTGGATAGTCCAAAGGGCATCATTTGATAAGCAAAAGTCCCACACTTGGTGGTGAAGGTAGTCTTTTACTAGTCCTCTTCTCTCACTAGCACTTGGTTATAACCTAAGTATCCATCTAAGGGAGAGAAACATTCTGAACCAATAACTACTTGTAGGAATTTCTCTATGGATGGTAGAGGGTAATGTTCCTTCAAAGAGACCCTATTAAGATCTATAAATTCCACACACAGTCTTATCTCCCACTCTTCTTTTTGACAAGTACTAGATTATCTATCCATGAAGAGTGTTTGATGGGGAAGATAATGCTAGACTCCACAAGCTTGGTCAACTACTTTCTCATGAGATCTTAAATCTTAGGATTAATATACCTTTACTTATGATTGATAGGCTTGGCATCAGCCTCTAATTTAATGGTGTGCTAGGCTAGATTAGGATTAAATCCCTTTAAGTCACTATATTTATAAACAAAGATGTATGTGTATTCCTTAAAGAGCTTTATGAAACCATGCCTTTCAACTTTAGTGCTTACCTTTCCAAGCTTGAGAAGCTTATCCTCAACAATAAGAACACTTTCATATTTCTCCTCATTAGTTGACATCATTACTTTATCCTAGGCCTACTAGGGTGACTATCCCTTTAGGAATCTTAGTGGACCTTAATTGGATAATCTACTCCCCATACTAGTGTTGTAACTTTTCTTGATTGAGGGAGGATAATTCTGCTACTTGGTGTAAGAAGCATGCAATCTATTTGTCATTTCAAAGACCTAACAATGAGCTTCATTGTCTAGCACTGATGGTATTATTACCACTTCGAAATGTTGTTGAAACTTAGTTCTTTTCAATTCATTAGTAATGCTAAAATAAGCCCCCACAACTGTTAGCCTATCAACATGTTGGTTTTGGCCTCTTGACACTGATTAGATGTTGAAAACCTTAAATTCCTTAATGAGATCCCACACCCTATGTGTGTAGGACTTCATTAGAGGGTTCTTTATGGCATTATAACCTTTGAATTGGTGTACAACCAATTAACTATCCCCATGGATTTATAAATGCTTGATATTTCTCTTATTAACCCATTAAAGTCCATGGATGAGACCCTCATATTTTGTTACCTTGAAAGAGTAGCTAAATTAGAACTTATATGAAGAGAAGTACTTATCATTTGAAGGGGAAATTAGCATGGTACCTACACCCACCCTATGATTTCTCCTTGAGCCATCAAGAACAACTTCTATAAGCCACTAGGATCTTCTTGAGGCCTTATGAGGGATGGCATAGGTTGGTCTTCTTCATGCAAACATAAAATACCCAATTTTCTTTATTCAACACTTTTTAAAGGGTCCATCAATTAGTTACCAATCCATAACTCATCCAGGAATATGTTTGGTACTTCTTCTAAATGAGTGTTCAAATCCTACTCCATTGAAAATTTATCCTCATCAATGATGGTGCAATTGATGTTGACACTATCTGGCCCATAAGGTTCTATATGGAATTGTGTAATGGGCTCAGCCTTGATTGACACCTTGGTCCCATACATTGTCTTAAAGGCCATATAGGACTAGTCTATTGAAAGATAGTCCATATCTTTTCTATGAATTCTCTAGATAAACATAGTGAAAAGTGAGGAGGCGCATCCAAGACCAATACATCTTGTGCTACCAAGACACTACAATAAGTTTGCAAGGTCATATTGAGGTCCTTGATTATGCTAGATAGTTCAGGAGAAGAATCATCAAGTTACAACACTCATTTAGATTGCGGATCATATTTTAAACTAAGTTAATCAACTATGGACTTTGGCATTACTGAGGTACTATCCCCACTATCCACTAAATAATTATGTACAAGAGAGTCACCAATGATTACTTAAATTTAGAAGGGAAGAGGCTTGACTAATTTACATGATTTCCCTTCCTCTGGCCCTTTGGCTGCATTGGTGAGAACTTCATTCACCTTACTTGATGGCTTATTTGTAACATTTCTAATATTAACCTTGGATAAACCCTCCTGAAGAATGTCCACCTAGCCAGGCATGGAGAGCATATCCCACATGGGTACACTCACATTTTACTTCTTCATTTGTTCAACAATGTTGATGGATGAACCACCAACCTTTGATTGTGCTTTGGGAGCCACCACTATTATTTGTTGAACTTGTGAGACGTAGGGAATAAAAGGATTCCTTTGGCTCTGATATCTTAGAGGTACTAGAACCTTTGGAGTGACAATAGGTTACTTGGGTCTTGTTAATAAAGGAGTAATGGTGGGAAGTTATTTGACTATTTCTTGATCACCATCCATATTCCTTCTTTTAAATCTTGTGTTTGTTGCCACTGAACTACAGGCCTGGCTATAAATAGCCTATCAGCTGGCTATATAACACTCCCCTTGTCTATAGTTCATCATTATAACATCTGATTTATTTGGTCCCTGAATAGACCCTTGACCCTATGGAGGTTCTTTTGGTCTAGTCATCATAGGCACCTCTACATTTTGGGCCATGAGAGCTTGGTTGTACCCAAAGTTAACAAATTGTTTCCATTGATCATTGAAGGCTTGGTTAAGGTCAATATTTGTGACAATATGTTGACCAAAGGACTATTTATAAGCCATGTTACCTTCTGCTTCTTGGGCCACATTATTTTGAATTGGGACCAAGGATTTGGATGTACTAGCAACATTAGGGTTGAAGTTACCCTACCTACTATAGTTATGTTGTCCTTGCCCTTAGTTCTAACCTTGGCTTTGGTAGTTTCCCTTATATGGAGGTCTATTTAATTAAAAATCATATTAATAAGGTTAATATGTACTTTGATAAGGCCTATTTCCTTTTGACATTTACTAGCTTATTCCCCAAAGATTGAAGCATATTTTTGATCTCCTGAAGTTCTTTTATTTTAGTGAATTGCTAGATCTATGAGTAGAATCTTTATCTTGTTTTGGCATAGGGATTGCAGTAGTTGTTGGTGTAGGGAGAACAACATCAAATGGAGGGATAGAAATGGGAGATGGTCTGATCTTAGGAAATAAGGGCATCGATGGTCTAGGTGTAAGTTTTCCAGCTTGAACCAAGAAATTTTATGCCTTAATGGCCACCTCATATACACCTAGAATTATATTTCATCCCATAGATTAAATCCTCACCACTATGTCACTATTCATATCCTTTAAATAATATAGTAAATAAAATTTGGGGGTTGGTCTAACTGTGACTAGGATTCTGTCCCAAGTTTTTTAGAACCTTATGTTGAAGTCTTGCATGACTTCATGAGGAGATCTTCTAAATGTAGTTAGTTGTTCTATAAGTGATAAATGGTCACTCTTGTCCTCAAATATATTACACAATGATTCCCCTAATTGGTCCCATGTTTGAATGGAATTTGTAGTAAGGCCTGTATACCAATCTAGGGCCTTCCCTTTGAAAGAGGTAGCTAGCAACCTAATAGCTATATTCTCCTCAGTAACATTATGTATATTGAAAAAGTTTGATATGTCAATGAGGTGCTCAAAGGGTGTTATAGCTTGGTTTACAGTGAAATAGGGAACACTTTTGAAACCTGTAATTAGGATAGGACCATAGCAAGCAAGGGCTAGAGGGCTTTGGCCATTAAAATTTACAATAGTTCTAGGGACTGCCATGATTATGTAAGGTGTTAATAAGGGTCCTTTTGCAGGGATAGGCCTTGGAGATGACCTAAAATTAAAGTTTCCCTGATATGGATGAGTATTTGAAAACCTTAATCTCTTTATTGAATTTAAATGTAGTTCAACAAAATCAAAAGGAATACCTCTTGAATCTAACTTGTTATCACCTTTGGCATGAGATGGAGCTGATATTCTACACTGAAGAATTGATTTTTCCTTTCAAATTCACTAGATGTTGTTGTTTGAAACTTAATTTTTGTAAATTTGATCAAATCAGCATCAAATTTGATCAATCTTCCTTTTGAAAAAACTAGGTCCCATCGAGCATGCAAAAAAATATTATAGACTCAACTTGCACCCTTGGAGAGGGTTCTTCAGGATCTCTCCAATCAAGATTATAAAATTGGGATAACCCTAGGCTATAGGTCACCTATGTCAGGGCTGAACCTATGGAGAAGATTTCCTCATGATGCTCACCTAAGACTAAAACTAAGCCTAATGCTTCACAAGGAAAGGGTTAGAAAAGGAGGAAGGGATCCTAAAAAAACTAAAAGGGTGATACACCAAAGTTAAGTGGATGCTCACATAATTTTTAACCCACACTAGATCAGTAAAAGATAACCATAACTTACTCAATCTCACAATATCACCAATTACATAAATATTTCATAGAAGATGTCCCAAGTAGAACACTAATCTATAATTACAAATTGGCTTGAGAACATATTCAAAGAGGCAAGCAGAAGGACAACAAACTAGGAAGAATCTCCTTCATTAATTTACCATACACAAGCATACTAAACATTGATTTAAGATAAGAGACAGGCAAAGAGTTGATCCTATTACTTTAAAAGGCAATTTTTAAAATAATTTGGTAGGGTTTAAACTTATCAAACAAGCATACTTTTGTAAGAGTCTCGATGAGTATCCTTGTCTTAGAAAGAAAATGCTAAAATTTTCAAAAGATGAGAACCCCTACAAATGGAATGAGACTAGGATATATAGAATAAGAGAGACCACCCCAAAGTATGGGTGAGCATGCTATTAAAAAAAAACACCTATCTTGGATCATTAAATGAACCTGAACTACCACCTTTTGATCAATTAGAATGTTTTGTATGGCTTGTCAAGTGAGAAGGTCCCCAAAGGTCTTGAGGACAAACTAAATGATCCTAGCCATAGTTCTTGATACTATATCTTTTCTTCGATAATTCACGCTAACTCCTGCTTGAAGATAAAACTTTATGATCATGGACCTAATTGAAACATGATTTGGTGCCTTTAGGCAACTGCTTGTTGAGATTACAGCGATGCCAAAGAATGAATATCTTTTGCATCAATTATACCTTTGATTTATCTTCATGCTTGGATCATAGGTCTATCTATAGGTGGAAAACCAATTCAAAACTATTGGTTTTCCTATAGTTTATGTCAGTACAGACCTATAGAAAATATAACACCTTTCTACTATAAAAATTCCAAAAGACCCATCCTTTTTTTGCAAGAACCTAACCCCTATGTGCATATACAGATTCTCCTAACAACATCAAACACTGTTGTAAGAAAAACTATGCCTGAGCAAAAATGCAAATCAAAGTTTCATATTTTAACCTTAATGGTGGTCCATACATGTTCCTTACATCCCACTACATTACCTAGCCTATTTCATAGCATTTGAACCAACTTCAATGGCATTGGAATACCTTATAGGGCCCCCTATTTCATGGTCAAAAATAGATTCCCATCCTTCATCAATAATCTTAGGCCTATCTTTAATCTAATTAGTTATCGAACATCGACTTAGCTCTTTGACAAGTTGACTCAACTCGCTCCATTGATTTCAATTTGCATGAAGGCATATTTATCATCAATCTCCCACTAGTTGAACATTCCCTCAACACTTATCACACATATATTTTCATTTTGAGATTTGTTGACTCTTTGATCGATGCTCACTGTTAGATCTAAATATATGACGCAATACAGACCATTGATCTATCATAACCCACTATTTGAAAACAAACATCTAGTTCATAGTCATAAAGTTGACATCCTCGCTCCCATTATATGACACTCATGTGACCATCTTTAACGGTTGCATGACTATAAAATTTAATATTAGTAGGGTTGTCTTATTCCATCCTTAAATTTGACATTGGCATGAACTTCTCACATTCTAGGTCTATTTTGAAAGGCTCATAGCTTGAAGATCAAAAGTCCCAGAAGCCTAAAACTTTCAAGAGATGTTCCTAAGGTTAAGAAGGACAAACCCATTCAATCCATTAGTGCCATAAGTTTTCTAAGTGAATATATTGAAGGTCCAAGCTAACTGATATGTATCCATTCCATGTGATGTCCTGATGATGGTTGAGATTTTTTGGCTAAGTATGGGAAACTCAGTGAAAAATAAGTAGAGAGATAATTTTGCACATACATATCTTTATTTTCACTTTGGTGGAGGACCTAGGATTTGTCACATATTATCTTGGCACAAAAGTGAACAAACCCTTTTGACCATTTTTTTCTAACTCTTATACATGTACAAGATTTGGCTTCAACAAACTACTTACTTGTACTTTATGTACTTCATCAAACCATGCAATAATCTCCTATGTGGGCCAAAAATGAAAACATACTTATTATGTAATAAACCAAAGGTGGTGAGTGTGTTTATATGACCAATAGGTGTGTAAGATTCTTGTATATAAGCAAGGAATTTTAGGTCTATTTGGATAAGTTGAGAGCAAGCGAATGGATTGATAAATCAATGAGTCTAAGTAGTTTGGGTAGCATGTTGTAAACCCTTTGGAAAGATAAGATTAGTATTTCATGAATATCATATAAGTGATCTACATTTGAAGATCAAGGTCATATGACCTATTCAGTCTTGAAGAGGGCTAATTGAGTGAAGAAGCCTAGAGGCAATTTTGAGAGAGATCAAGTGGAATAGAGCTAAAAGAGTGATCATCATATGTTGATTGTCTATTATGAGGCTATCATATTTACATAAAATATGTGTTCTTGATGTATGATAGTGGATATATTTTATATAGATTAGATAGAGAGATAAGTGGAAGAGTATAAGAAATAAGTGTGATTGGTTGAGTTAGTACTTGGTCAAAGAGGGAGATAAAGCTTACTTTGTAGGTTGGTGCTTGTAAGTATTGGTCTTGAGATGAATTAGTGCTTGTTTAATAGGGATTTGGATCTACCTTACATGTTTTTTATTACAATAATTATCCTTTGACTGAGTTGGTGCTTAGTCATAGGGGGTTATAACCTCCTAGCAAGTGGGTGTTTTCTAAAGTCAAGTGAGTAATTGATAAATTTGGGGTTGGTGCTCCATGTTAGGTTGGTGCACAACTAAATTTGATAAATCATATTATAATATATTTTGTCCAAGCTTTTTTTTAGTGTTTTTTATTCTTCATGAGGATTTCCCACATATGTGATGTGTTATCTTGTGTCATGCTCATGTGATTGGTTTTTAATGCATTTTTATATCACTAAATTACTTTGAATTCTTCATGAATGTTCAAAGGTAATTGGTTGAAAGTTTTGGAAGACTCATTCACCCCGCCCCCTCTCTCAGTCATTTTTCTTCCAACACTTTGACAAGGGCTATAAAAGTGATTAAGTGATGGTTTCAAGTGTAATAGATGCTTATGACTACAAGTTTCAAGTTACTTGGTCATGGAGGTATGGCTTGTTTATATAAGCCATAGGAGGAAAAATCAATGGCTCAAATTTAATCTTGAGCTTATTGAGATCAATTGTTGGGGATTTTTCAAGGAATTTTTAATTCCTTGGAAACCTCTATAATAGATATTTCTAGATGGGTAAGGGTTAAATTAGAAGAGATTCTAGAGTTCTCCAATTCTGGAGTAGAGTTCTCCAATTCTAGAATCTCCATTAGAGAGTAGGGGTGTAAGAATAACTAGTTTAGTAGGGTAATAGATGGGTAGGTGACTAAAAGGCATTTTTAAATTGGAAAGTAGGTTAATGAGTAGGTTATTATCTAAGTAGGATTAGTTAATGAGTTAATGAGGGTGATTAATTAATTACAAGGGTAGAATAAGGTTTATGGGATGTAGGGAATTTGATGTAGGGATTGGGATATTAGTTAATTGGCTAGAGAATATAATTATAGGTTAAATTATCAAAATTAATAAAATTATTAGGATGAGCGTATTTTGGTGCATATATAAATATAGTGATCTGAGTAAATTATAAATTGAGTATATAAACTAAGATATACGTATAGGGCAATCTAGTTTAGTATATAGCAGCTTTCCTTGGTATATATTTTGTGTAATTATATAAAGTGACCTGATTTTATAAACATGGTGAATAGACAAAACAACCATGAATGAACAATGAAGTGTTATATTGGGTTTAAAAATATAGCCATGAATATATATACATCGTAGCGATCTGCATATAATGTTCAACAAATAGTGATCTATTTTCATAAGCATATACTCACAATGAGTAATGCAAGGATTTGTTCATAACATCTAGTTTTAATCTATCTATATTATCTATGATAGCTTATATCTTTGTTAGTAGAAATATATCATGTGGTACCTAGCTTATCGACCAAGTTTATTTGACTAATTATCAATAAATGAGGAGGTTCCATATAATTCATATTGAAAATCTAGTTCATTGAATAATTAGGAAAATAAATTAAAAAAGAAACAATGATATAATATTATACAGTGAATTCACTATAAGGTCCTACTCTTGTTTTATTATTTTCCTATTGTAGGTAGTCAATACTAAATAAACTAGAAAATAAGCATGGCGATTTAATGATATGTAAAATCTGTATATGCCTATTTTATTCTTTTGATAATTATTATTGTATTTATTCTAAAGAAAATATTGTACTTACTTCACTATGGTATTCTATGGATACTATAAATAAGTACTTTAGTATCGACATTCATAATAAAGTAACTAATAAATTATTAAATCACTCAAATATAAATCGCCATCATATAAACATATCTTGATTATTGGTGTGGAATATATATTGGTTAGATGAACATACTTACTTCACATTATGGGACTAAGTATACAACATTTAAATCATTGTTTAGTACCTCAGAGTGTTATATAATTAGTATGTATATCTAGTATAGGATGTCCCATAAATACCATTTATTTTGAGGTGAAGATAGTATTTTAAGGAGAAGAGCATACTTATTTATTGTATTTATTGAGGATAAGAGTGATTTTATTATTAAGATGTTTATGCTTTTCTCCTCACTATGATAGGAATCCTCAAGATTATGTACTTACGCTATTCTAACCAAGGTAGTTGCAAGATAATGGGGGACAAAAGGGGGTATAAAGCGATACTTTATTTTTTGAAAATAACAATAATTGAACTTGGAGAGAATGTTAGAGACACTTTGAAAAGGAATTTGGAAATGACATAAGAAATGAATTGTGAAATTTTGAATGCAGTTTTTAAATATATAAGTTTTTTCAATACCCAAATGATAAAAGTGTGAAAAATAGATGCATTCATGACAATAGGTTGGTAATTTTTTGTGAAAAGATAAGGAGATTCCATATGTACGAACACACTTTTTTTGAGTAAACAAATAAATTTTTATATGAAACTTCATATATGGATAGGTGAAATGTCGAATATTTTTTAGAATATTTTTTATCAATTTTTTATTGTATATAATTTTTAAATAATTTTACAAGTCAAGACAGTTGAAAAATTGAAATTACAAGTGTACAAACACAACTTTTTGACCTTAACTTCATGAAAATCATTTTTTTTAAAGCATAGTTGATAATGTATAGATTGTTGAGATATAAGTTTTATAAACTTTTAATTAATATTTAAAAATGTATAAGGGAATTTGTGATGATATGTTTATAGTCCATAATGAGGTACGTTATGTATAAATTAAGAAATAATTATAAATAATATTTTAACATTATATGGGTGTGTGTGTGTGTGTGTGTGTGTGTGTGTATGTGTGTGTGTGTGTGTGTGTGTAATAAAACTATACTTTCTCCTCTACAAACACATATATTTTTTTTTAAATAATAAAATATGCCTGATAAGATGTGTCAACAAAGATGAAAAAAACTCCTAAAGTTCTTAGAAATTAAGTGGGTTGTTTCAAGACCAGTTTCAACCTAGGTTCGGATCTACCCAAGCTTGTACCTAATGTAAATTTTGAGGGAAAACACAAAACAAATATTTAAATGTTTAAAAGGCATACGCCCTTTTCAAAGATGAGATTTTTTGTAGTTTTTGAAATTAGAGGTAGTTGTTTTATATTACAAGTATAAGTTTACATTTAATTTACATTACATTTTATATTCTTATACTTTAAATTTATTTTACTAAATATAAAAAACTAGGGCCACTCTGCATCTTATGAAATTGATTCTAGAGCTATAGGAGTTACCATTTAGAAGTTAGTTTTTCAAAATCTAATCTGTTCAATACTTAGTTTTTAAAATTTCAAGATTAGAAGATAGAATGAGAAACAAGGTTACAAATCATGTTACATATGTAATATATCTATACCATTGATTATGCCACATATTTTAACTAATTGAGTATTACCTACCTATTTTACCTACTTTAGTATGTCTTACCCAATTGAATACCTGAGTTGGAAGGTGGATTCTTAAATAATTTGTGGGTTTTTCAATTAATGGGTCTATCAATATGCATAAATAAATGCCCTATATCATGTAACTTGTAATATACCTATAGTCATGATACAATCACTCATACATGACATTTATCACATACCTATTACATATATGTATGCATTCATTCATACATGACATATACCTATAGTCATGATATGATAACTTATACTAGACATGAATATAGCTAGTCACCCTAATAGACCCCATTTGAAATAGAATAAATTGAAACACCATTCAAAGTCATTCTAAAATGATACCATTCACTCTAAAATAAATGTCAAATATATGGTCAATCCATGCATTCTTCAATTCTAATCTAATGCATTATTCCAAAGTCACATAAATTAAAGTCATATTCTAGCACTCTAAATTCACATAGGACACTCCCTCATTGACCCTCATCATTTCTAATCACTCCTTTACCAACCTTTATATTCACTTATCATCCATATTCACTATCTCATCAATTCTCATTTTCCCTAATCATTCCCTTATTGGCTATCATTATCCTCCATTGTTGCTAATCACTCCTTCATCAACCCTCATCATCCCTAGTCCCTCGCTCATCATCCCTAATTATCATTGATCATCCATAAAAACTCCATCATCAACCCTTATCAACCCTAATCATACCTTATCACTCTTTCATCATCCCTCATCATCCCTAGTCACACTCTCATCATCCCTAATAACGCCCTCATTAACCATCATCATTTATTATCATCCCTAATCAATCCTTCATAATCTTTCATTGTCCCTCATCATCCCTAATCATTACCTCATCAACCCTCATCATCCTTAATCATTAACTCATCAACCCTCATCATCCTTAATCATCCCTAATCACCCCTCCTCATTTATCCTCATCCCTCATTATCCCTAACCATTCCCTCATTAGCCCTCATCATATATAATCACTCTTTCATCATCCATAGTCACTCCCTTATCTAGTAGAGTGTGTTCCAATCTAGTAGTTAGTATAAATTTGTTTTAGAATGAATAATAAAATTTTTAGATGAATCTTGAATGGTGTTCCAATTCTTTTTGTTCTGATTGCAGTGTATAGGGCGATTATTTTCATTCATGTCTAGTAGATTAGATAGGGTCATGATGGATTACTTTAGGAATATTGTTGAATGATTTCCACGGTGGAAATAAGATAATATATTCTTTGCACTTGCATGGTGGAAATTCATTTTTAACGATGAGGTATGATGACAAATGATGATAGATCAAAAATTGCCTCTTTGCACTTGCTTTGTATGAGGTGAAATCCTTATTCTAGACATAGTTATTTTTAAATATTTGAGTGAAAGGGCCAAAACATTTTGGATCTTCTCATGTTTTTGATTTATTCTCAATAAATGATGTGGGTCATGAGTAAAAATTATTAGCATTTGTGCCACTGACTTTGTTAAGTCATGTTTCATCCTTGAATTAAAGTCTTTGTCCTTATGTAGAAATTATGATAGGAAAGTGAAGAGGGGGTTGAGAAAAAACTACAAATGCTTGCATCATTCCTCTGTGGTGTGGTCCCCATAATGTATGCGGATAGTTATTTTTGATCTTAATGATCTAAACTATAAAATTTAAATACTCAAACATCAAACTACTTAGTTAAAGTCTAGATCCATTAAGACTAAATGCAATAGATGAATTCATATTTTAAAAAAGCATTATGATCATAGAGCTAAATTATCTAAACCATGATTAAATGAAATTTTAAATCAACATGATGATATTTCTTACCTTGACTCAAAATTTTGACATGGTGATTACTTGATTAAGGATGATGATAGATTCAAAAATTGGATTGGCATGGAGAGTCTATAAGCTTCTTAGATGGCCTTCCATGGAGGAATAGAGTGGTTTAAATATAAAATGTAGGGAAAGATCAATGGTGGAGATTCAAAGTTGGATGAATGAGATAAAAGGTGAAGAATTTAAAAGAATTTAAGATTCCTTGGAAGCCTCTAGACTTAGAGGCTTCTAGAGAGGAGGGGTGAGAATAGAGAAGGTTCTAGATTTGGAGGGTTACATAATCCTTCTTAGGGTTAATGATGATTATATGGAGGTTATGTTAGAAGTTGATTACATAATGATTAGGAGAGTAGCCTTGTAAGAAAGCCTAGGAGTAGGCTAGTGTAGGTGGGTAGGTGGGTCATGGGAATTTAAAATTTATAAATAATAAATAAGATAGATTAGGATGTGATAAAGAAGTGATTAGGGAAATTAATAATGAAGTGGGATAGACTAAGGTTATTACATGAATAAATAATGAAGAAAATATTATATAAATGACAAGGAAGGGAGAATATATTAGTGGGATAAATTAAATTAAGTAGAATTAGTGTCAACTAATAGGAATATTAGTGACAATAATGTAGGTGAGTGAATTTAAGTGCATATAGTATGTTTAATGTTTATCATTTAGAATTCATTTTTAGGGTTTTGGGTTAACTATTTAGGGTTCAAATTTTATAGTTTAGTGTTTGGGTTTGATTGTTTGGGTTTTGGTATTTAGGTTTTAAGGTTTAGGGTTATCCAATTTTAGGATTTAGGGTCTATGGTTTTGGGTTTGAGGTTGTATGGTTCTAGGTTTTTGGTTTATGGTTCAACTTTCAAGGTTTAGGGTTTAGTGCTTAGGGTTTTAGGATTAGGGTTTAGTGTTAAGAGTTTAATGGTCAAGGTTTCAGGTTTAGGGTTTGGGGTTCAGTGTTTAGGGTTTAAGGTTCATGATTTTGAATTTTATGTTTAGGGTTTAGTGTTTAATATTAAGGGTATATGGTTAAGGTTTTATGGTTTAGTATTTAAGATTTAGGATTTTAGGCTTATGATTTGAGATTTAGGGTTAAGGCATTAAATTTAAGGTTTTAGGGCTTAAGGTCTAGGGTATAAAGTCTAGGGTTTAAGGTTTTTAAGTTTTTATGTTTAGGTTCTAGGTTTTGGGGTTTAGGTATTATTATTTTGGGTTTTGGGGGTAATGTATTAAGGTTAAGTGTTCAAGGTTTATGGTGTCTAGGGTTTAGGTTTAGGGTTCAACATTTAAGATTTATGATGTTTAGGTTTTGGGGTTTGGGGTTTAGGGTTAATGGTTTAGGTTTAAATGGAGTGTACTAGGGTGATTAGTTACATTTGTGTCTAGTATGGGTGACTATATCATAAATATAGGAATATGTCATGTATGAGTGACAACATAACTATAGGCAAAACTAGGTATGGGGTAGATGCAATGTATGAATGATTGTATCATTATTATATGTATGTTATTGGTTGAATTCTATAAGGTGACCATTTATACATATTAATAAACCCATTGTTTAAAAGACCCATAAATTATTTATGAATTCATCTTGAATCCACCTTCAAGCCTTTTACATGAATGTCCCTAGTCACTTCTTTCTATATATAGGTTAGAATGACCCCTATCCTTTCAAGATATGGCTTAGCCAATGCCCCCACTCCTTTATCTATATAGGTGATAACTCAAAATTATGGTTTATGCTTACAGGTCTAAGATTTATAAATTTAGGGTTTAATGTTTATGGTTGATGGTTTAAGATTCGTAGTTTAGGGTTTAGTGTATAGGGATTAGAATTTAGGGTTCAAGTTTTAGTGTTATGGCTTAGGGATTAGGATTTAGGGCTTATAATTTATATTTTATGCTTAAAGGTTTGGGATTTATGGTTTATGGCTCAAGGGAACAAGGGTTTAGATTTTAGGTTTTGGTGTTTGGGGTTAGGGTTTGGGGTTTATGGTTTCACACTTAAGGTTTAGGGTTTAAGGTGAAAGGTTTATGGTTTTGATCTTGCGGGTTTGGTCGAGGGTTTGGGGTTTGAACTTAGTGTTTAGTATTTAAGGTTTGGGATTTAGTTTTTGTTTATTAGGGCTTAGGGTTTAGGATTTGAGGTTTAGTGTTTAAGTTTTAGAGTTTATGGTTTGGGGTTTGCGGTTTGGGGTTTTAGGTTTAGGGTTTAGGGTTAAGGGTTTAGCGATTTAGGTTTAGTGTTTAAGGTTTTGGATTATTGGTTTTTTATTTGGGTTTAGGAGTTAATGTTTAAGGTTTATGACTTATGGTTTACTGTTTTAGGCTTGGGGTTAAAAGTTTAGGGATTAAGTATAAGGGTTTATGGTTTAAGTTTAGAGTTTAAGATTCAAGATTTAGAGTTTAGGGCTTATGTTTTGGAATTCAGGGTTAGGCGTTAAATTTTTAGGGCTTAATTGTCAGGGTTTTGGGTTTAAGGTTAGGGGTCTATGATTTAGGGTCTAGAGATTAGGGTTTGGGGTGTAGGGCTTAGGTTTTTAATTTAGGGTTTATTATTTAGGGTTTTGGGTTTGGTGTCAAGTTTTAGTGTTTAGGTTTAGTGACCATGGTTTAGGGTTTATTTTTAGGGTTTAAAATGAAGGGTTTAGGGTTCAAGGTCTATATTTTAGTGTTTGGGGTTAGTTGTTTAGGTTATAGCATTTAGGTTTGAAGGTTTAGGATTATGGTTTTAAGATTTAGGGTTTATGGTTTTGAGTCTAAAGTTTTATGGTCATGGGTTTGTGGTTTAGGGTGAAACTTTCAAGTTTTAGGGTTTAGTGCTTAGAGTTTAGAGGTCAAGGTTTAGGTTTTAGGTTTTAGGGTTTAGGGTCTGGGGTTTAGTGTTTATAGTTTAATGTTCTTTATTTTGAAACTTTTTAGGGTTTAGTGTTTAAAATTGAGGGTATAAGGTTAAGGTTTTATGGTTTAGTGTTTAGGATTTTGGATTTTAGGTTTATGGTTTGGGGTTTAGGTCTTATGTTTAGGTTTTAGGGTTTAGGGTCTAGGGTTTAATGTTTTAAGTTTTTATGTTTAGGATCTATAGTTTAGGGTTTATGTAAATTGTTTTGGGTTTAGGGATAATGTATTAAGGTTAAGGTTTTAAGTTTTAGGGCTTAGGTTCTAAGGTTTAGGTATGTTATTTAGTGTTCATGGTTTAGGGTTTATGGTTTAGGGTTTGGGGTTTAAGATTTAGGTTTCAATGTTTAGGGTTTAAGGTTTAAGGTTTGGGGTTTATGGTTAATGGTTTAGGTGTAAATAGAGTGCACTAGGGTGATTAGTTGCATTCATGTCCAATATGAGTGACCATATTATGACCATGGGAAGATGTCAGTATGAGTGATCGAATACCTACATGTAGTACCATGTATATGGTAGATGTAATGTATGAATGACTGTGTCATTACTATATATATAGTAATGATACAGATATATATATATATATATATATATATATATATATATATATATATATATATATATATATATATATATATATATATGTTATAGGTTTCATGCTACAGGTTATTCATTTATGCATATTGATAGACCCATTAATTAAAGTTCATTTTCTAAGTTGAGAACATGGTTTTTAACAAAGATAGAAAACTCTAAGTATAGTACATCTCCAAAAATTTGATAAAATTCAAAGCTATAAAAAAATAAATTGAAGGTCAGAAAAAGCTTAAAAGGTGATGAAATTCATGACTATAAGTAGAGTTGATAGTCTGCCAAGACAAAATAGGGGTTTATGTAGTCAAAATAATCATTTTCTTGTGAATAAAGTTTTGTTGTTACTTAATTTTTTGTATTCACAAAGTTCTTACATGTTTTAATGAAATACAACTTTATTTGAAAATAATTTATACTTGATCCAAGGTTCATGTCATTGAAACCTTCTAAACCCTATTTTGTGTGTATCTATAGTCAATTGCAGTCTCTTGTATCACATAGAAAATGTTGCATGAGTTTGTTTAAAAGATTGGAGAAGTTTAGGAAGATATTCAAGACTCTATTTCAAGTGTTAGTTCTTTAAAATAGTCTTTAAGTTGTATGAATAATCAATTTGAAGCTATCAGGCTTTATGTGCAGAGTAAAATCTTAGAATAGGGTTTTTGATACAAAAAGAGCCATAACTTGTACCTGAACTAGTGGAATATCCTAAAAATCATAGATAAGTTATTAGATAAGGTTTATAATGTATTTCAATAGGTAGCATGCTCAAACTCACCTTGTTCTTAAAAATATAGGGGACTTTTTCAATCTGCCTATAGATAGTCATAAGAAAGCCCAGTCAAGAGAAACTCCAAATGTTTTACTTTGTTGATTGAGTATAAACCTCTTATAAAGGTCTAATGTTATTGTGTAAACACTATATAAAACTTACAATTAAAGTTATTCAAATAATTTGTAATTTAAGCCAAGTTAATATCCTTCCAAGTAAGTAGAGTAGCCATCCGGACCTAAAGAGTAGATTTTCCATTGAATTCTAATTTTTAAGAAAGAAATAAAGGAAATTGGTTTCTTATCCTCAGAGATAGTCTCCAAACATCTTAATAAATATTTATAATAATCCTTTGATGAGCGTAGATTAATAACACCTTTTTAATACCAAACATGCCTATACATAATATTGTAATAGTGCTTAAGACTTAGTCAACTTTTCGGGCACTTTGGTGATCTAATTGGTATTTTGAGCTTGTGTAAAGACACCTATAAGTCTTGTATCATTGTATTGATATGTTTATTGATTTTTACATTAAATGAGTCCAAAAAACAAGGTAGTTATAGACCTCTTTGTATTAAGTCCTTAAGAGGTATAATTTGGCCTAATAGGCCTATAAAGGGTAGAGTTGTTGTCATCTAAGTTTTGAGTTGAATTTCTTCATGAAATAATAAGATTGAGTCAAATAATTGGTAAAACCCTCATAGTATTTTTTAAATAAGTGAGGATGTATAATTGAGTGCTTTAAGAGTCAAATAAGGGTTTTACTTGAAAGTAGATTACTATCTTGGGATTGAGTACCCTATTTTAAGTCATTGAAAGTGTCTTTTGATCTGAATACAAAGGCTAAGAAGTCAAGAGATAATACTAAAGAATAAGGTCATTAGTCTTTCAATGCTAATAATTAGAAGACCTTTTTTGATAGACCAAGACATAGTTTATGGTGAGGAAGATACCTAATTACAAGAAAGTTTCTAGAGGACCTTGAAGTAGACCAAGTTGAGCAAGTGGAACACTTACTTTGACACTAGTAGGGAATATAAAATACCAACCTATGTGTTGGGTGAATATTTTTTCATCAACTAACTGAAGTCAAAATGGGTATATCAACCATAGCGTAATGAGATAAATCTCTCCTCTCAGTAAGGGGAGGCTCCCTATAAACTATTATAGACTAATATAAACTAAAAATAGACTCAGGGGTGAAATCATACCATCTATCTCTCTTTTTTCAAAGATAATGTTCACAAAATAAAGGAGAATTCTTTTGTAATTACTGAAGGCATTTCTCTTCTTTCAGAAATGATGTTTAAAAAACAACAAGAAAACTTCTCGAGTAGTAACTGGATCCACAAAAAACCCATGAAAGCATAAAGTCTTTCATTTCTTCTCCTACTAATTTAGGACTAATGTCACAGTAGAATGAAGTGCAGCACAAAGTCTCCACCAAAAACTACAATAGAGTAAAAGATTACAAAGGATACAAGTAGTTCAAAGCCTTTCCAATATCCTTTGCAGTAAAACACAAAACACACAAACTAAAGATAATTGTGGTAGCACAAAGTCTTCCACAATCAGCTTCAGGACACCTTCCAAATTATTTCCACTTGCTCTACTTATTTGATCAAACGGACAAGACTATATTTAGGAAAAAGACATAAGAACAATTTTCTAGATAACACAAGCTATTTCAACACAAAGTCTGAAATGTCACTTGTTTTCTCATTTACCTGATAAAATATGATTAACAATCTGAGCTCAAAGTCTCAAAAATGCCTTTCAATTTGGGTAGAGTTTTGCTTCTTATAACTGAGAGATCTATCTTCTATAAACTAAGAGATTATAATATATAGCCTCTAAAGAAAGACTTTGGTGCTTGTTTTCACAAAATGGCCCATGCTACATTAAAAGCATTGGAAAGAGGAAGTTTTGTGCAAGGGCCATGCTAGAGCCATTCAAATCATATCAAATGTCCTCTCCAAAGCATGGGTCACCTAATCTTCTGAAAGGTAAGGCTGATCCTCTTTATGATACTTACACGACTGTCCACTTATCTTTACTCAAACAAAGAAAAATAGTCTATGTCATTGAATGCTTACGCTCTCTAATATCCACCTGGTGGACTGTTCCACCCACTAGAATAAATATTTTGCTGATGCTTCTAGATTCTCTATTTGATTCCATCTTTCCTTGCTATATTTTGTCTCTTCTTGGTGATTTGAGCTCTCGGGGCTATCTTTTCACCTTCTACTGGATTCTTCAGCTCCTTTCTCAGTGGATAGATGAGTTTGTCCTCAGGTCTGCATTATTTAAAAATCAATGGTTATTCTATTACCCTGAATTTGATGTCCATGAGGACGTCACTGGTCACTTGAACCATTTTGAACCTTGAACCTTTCAGAGTTCACCGATTCAATGGTTCAATGGTTCAAAGTTTGACGGTTTGGCAGTTTGATGGTTCAATGTTTTGCAAAGAGCCGCATTCAAATAGTCTTCTTTAGGAGTTCAATGTATCATTAAACTAACTATTTGAATAATTTGGTTGAACCCTTTTCTGGAACCTTCTACTTAAACCATTCGCTCGAATGTTCCACTCGAACCTTTCAAACCTTGAACTCTTTGAACCTTTGAACTATTTAAACATTTTGGAGGTGGAGTTCAATGGTTCAATGGTTCAATGGTTCATTCTATATCATTTAACCCTGTTATTGAACCATTTTTATTTGAACCTCAGCATTGAACCATCCTTACAATTTTTTAGGAAATGCCTTAAGTGTTTTGAGATTTTTCTTTGTGAAAGCCCACATTTTGAACATGTGATTTCCTTAGCCAAAAAGGCTTGGGCAATTGAATAACTTGACTGCTCAAAAAAATTTGAGAAAGAAAGAGACCATTTTGGCCTATAGGACCAAAATGGTCGACATGTTGTCCACAAAAACAAGTGACAAATTTTGGGAACAACAACTGGCTCCAGTTGGGGAACTTCCATCGATTGTATTTTGAAACAATCAAAGGGAGTAGAATCTAGACTCTACGTGCCTTCATCTATGCCATTGGGCTATGGAGTCATGCCATCCAAAAAGATAAAGATGCCAAAAACTAAACAAACAACATAAAATAAATAAAGACTATACAAATGTATAATTGGACTTATCTGATATTTCAAGGATTGAAGTGCTTCAGATGCTGCCCACTATGAGGTAGTTAAAATGGTGTTCCATCTTGATATATCAATAATAAACTATTTTCACCCTAGAATCGATGATTGGCAAATGGACCTCTCCACTAGGAATTAAATTTTTTGTGCATTCCTTTTGGTTCTCTCCTCTTGCCCCTTAACAAGACTTGATCTCCAATCTGAAAACCATGAATCTTTGCTCTTTTGCCAAAGAGTTTCTTTACCTAGTTTTGATGTGTAGTAATACGGTCTACTACCATAATTGCTCTTCTATTTTAGTTAAGCACCTGATTTGATTATCCCCATTAAACGCCTACCAATGGTTGGCATTATCAGATATACTTGGTCAAAATACCAGCTCAATAGTGTACTTGTGCCCTTAAAAATATTTATGAGGAACCATGAGGGTTATAGAGATAGCCAATGAATCTGCATGATTATTAAACTCTCTGGGCACCACAGAAATATTAAACGCTTCAAAACTTTCAATGTAATCCCATACCAGATTGCGATAGTGTCACAATATTTCATTTTTGGTTTGATACAAATTCCTCACCTGACAAACCACTAGTTCAGCATTTCCTCAAGCGTGAAGAAGCTTAACACCTCTAGCATGAGTAGCTTTTTTTCTAAGCAACAAAGATTCATATTCAGTGGTGTTATTGGCATTGCTAAACTGCAACTTATATGAATAGGGGGAAATATCTCCTTGCAGAGATATCAAAATGATTTCAGCTCTAGAACTGGTAGAAGAGCAGCTGCCATCAAATTATAGAATCCAAACATCATTAGAATCTGATCGTCTTAAATATTTCTCTTCACTAGGGAGGGAAGATCCTTTTTCACCTAAAATTTATTCAACCAATTCTTCTAATCTTCTATCTGAATTATTTGAATTGTCACCCAATAAACTTTCATCTGATGAAGTAAAAACATCTTCAGTGGACAGAAAGTAATTACCCATTCTTGAGAATTCAAACAAAATTTGAGCCTTAGTGTCTGATGTTTGAGTGACAATATACTTTGATTCCTTTTCAGGAAGCAGCCTTTACATGATGCCCTTAATAGATATCCTCACTTCAGATAGGTCCATGTTCAACTCTCCACTAACATCCTTGCAAAAATTACGTCTGAGTAGAATGCCATAAGAAGCTGGAACATTAGCCACCAAGACTGTCACCTTAATCCTCTTGTCTGGAAAAGCAGTAAATGCAAATTGGGCATCTTTGATTTGACCCAATAGTGGCACTTGTTTGTTTTCCATGGAGAAACATGTCCCAAAATTTTTAGTCAAAGTGAGACCGAGAGAGTCTGCTACCCTAGCAGGCATAACATTGTTAGAGGCTCCAGAGTCTATTATGCAGTTTCTTAGCTTATGACCATTTATCAATAGGGAAACATAGAAAGGTTCTATTTTCCTAGGGGTAATAGGAGGAGTAATGACAAGGTTGTTTCAAGTGGATGTGTTCTTTGGGGGATCATGAGTCACATTTGAAGCATCTTGTCCTATAGGGATGGTTTTGTTCTTGATGCATTCAACTAGACTATCCAACTGCTAAGGGTTGGCTTGTAAGTATTCAAACTCAGACATTTGGATCTTGGTCTTCCTAGTATGGTCAATTATATCAAATGACTAAAAATAACTAAGAACAAAGGAAGGAAGTCCATCATTTTAAGTTTTATTGGGTGTGGCACTGGTCTGAGAAATTGAAGTTGAAGGTGTAGGGTTGTTTGAGGTACTTACTTTTTTATTGATCACCAGGTCCTTTGATTGGAAAGATAGTGAAGTCCCCCATTTAAAAATTGAAATTACTGGTTGAGATTCTTCCCCTATTTTTTCCCTATCAACTTGTTGAGTTGACTGATTCTAGGACCTAGTTAAAATAGCATATGATCTATCAAACACTTCTCTCTTACTTCTAACTTCATCTCGGTAATTTAGGAAACCAATGTTGAAGTCGTTAGCTAATTATTATTCACCTTCTGTAAATATATTAGCATCATCTTCTTAGTCTAACTCAGGTTGGAAAGAGAAATCATGTTTAGCTTCATCATAACCAACTGCTAAGTTAGCTAGTGCTGCTTTAATAGCAAGCTTCCCCTGTGGGGGAGGGAGACAATTTGGTTGCCCTTAATTCCTAGAAGCATTGCTTTGATATGATTGGTTGGGAAACATCCTCCTTGGTATATCCTGATAAGAAGGAGGAGCAAACATCCCTTGTGCTATTTGCTTTTTTAGAGCTAGTAATTCATTTGCTAGCTTTTGCACCATAGGATCAGTGGTGCCTGTAAAAAAAATTTAGAAGATGAAGAAGATTTATTTTTTTTAGGATCTCTTCTTATCTTTCCTACCAAGATAAGATCATCTTCAACCTCAGTGGCCAAAATCTGAGCTGCAACAAGATCTATGTGGCTAGCCCGCCTCAATAGGAAACTCACTTTAGGAAGCTAAGAATTGATGAAGAAGCACTTAAGATTTTTTGGTGTCCACTGAGCACTTGTAAGAATCATGTTCCTCAACTTGTCAAATTTAGAAATGAAGTATCGCATGGGTTCATGAGGTTCCTTCTTCATTTGTGTAAGCTAAGCCAACAAGGCATGTGCATCTTCTACAGATTTTAATCTAGCCTCAAACTTGGCCTTGAGAGTGTTCCAATCAGTTACTATTTGTGCTTGTAGATGATAAAACCAGTCTGCGGTAATGCCTTGCAATGTTTCTACAAATATTCTGACTGCTATATCTTCAAATTCAATGCCTATCAAACCATAGGCTATGCAGAAAGCTGCAATATGCTCATCAGGGTGAACTCTCCCATCACCATAGAACTTGGGAAAATTCTTTCTTAAACTACGAGGTAGTTCATGTAAAGGTTAGATTCAGAGGGCCAAAAGTGTTACCCCAAGGGCCTTGGGCTGCCATGATATGATGATTGAAAGGAGGGATAATGAAACTTTGTAGGGTATGTCTGGACAAAGCTCTGCTAGCAGAGGAAAGAGAAGCTTTGCCTAGTATTAGGGACCTAACATTGGTAGGAGGAAAACTCTTGGTTCGCTGAAGGTGAGATTGTGGAGGAGAAAGGTCAAAATTATTTTGTTACATAAACTTGAACACAAGATCAATAATACCTTGAGCTCTCTAGCTTCATGTATATCATGGATCTGCCAAAGTGTAGAATGGAAAAGAACTGAAAATGCTTCAATTTGAAGCTTGAGGCTTCAAATTGTGCGTTCTTCCCTAGTAGAGTCACTAAAAATTATTGGGTGAATATTTTTTCATCAACTAATTGAAGGAAAAATGGGTATATCAACCATATCATAATGAGATAAATCTCTCCTCTCGTTAAGGGGAGGCTCCCTATAAACTATTATAGAATAATATAAACTAAAAATAGACTCAGAGGTAAAATCATACCATCCATGTCTCTTTTTTTAGAGATTATGTTCAAAAAATAAAGGAGAATTCTTGTGTAAATATTGAAGGCATTTATCTTCTTTTAGAAATGATGTTCAGAAAACAACAGGAAAACTTCTCGAGTAGTAACTAGATCCACAAGAAACCCACGAAAGCACAAAGTCTTTCGTTGCTTCTCCTACTAATTTAGGACTAATGTCACAGTAGAATAAAGTGTAGCACAAAGTCTCCACTGAAAACTACAACAAAGTAAAATATTACAAAGGATAAAATCAGTTCAAAGCCTTTCCAATATCCTTTGTAGTAAAACACAAAAATGCACAAACTAAAGACAATTGTGGTAGCACAAAGTTTTCCATAATCAGCTTCAAGACACCTTCCAGATTATTTCCACTTGCTCTACTTATTTGATCAAATAGACAAGGCTGTATTTAGGATAAAGACATAAGAAAAATTTCTTAGATAACACAAGCTATTTCAACACAAAGTCTGAAAGGTCACTTGCTTTCTCATTCACCTGATAAAATATGATTAACAATCTGAGTTCAAAGTCTCAAAAATGCCTTTCAATTTGGGCAGAGTTTTGCTTTTGATAACTAAGAGATCTCTCTTCTACAAACTGAGAGATTACAATATATAGCCTCTAAAGAAAGACTTTGGCACTTGTTTTCACAAAATAGCCCATGTTGCATTAAATGCATTAGAAAGAGGAAGTTCTATGTAGGGGCCATGTTGGAGCCATTTAAATCATATCAAATGTCCTCTCCAAAGCATGGGTCACCTGATCTTATAAAAGGTAAGGCCACTCCTCTTTATGATACTTACACGACTGTCCACTCATATTTACTCAAATGAAGAAAAACAAGGTGCGTCATTGAATGCTTGCACTCTCTAATATCCACCTGGTGGACTGTTCCACCCATTGGAATAACTCTTCTACCAACACTTTCGGATTCTCTATTTAATTCCCTTTTTCAATGCTATATTTTGTCTCTTCTTGGTGATCTGAGCTCTCAGGGCTATCTTCTCACCTTCTACTAGCTTCTTCAGCTCCTTTCTCAGTGGATAGTTGAGTTTTTCCTCGAGTCTACGTTATTTGAAAATCAACGATTATACCATTACCTTGAATTTGACATTTACGGGGATGTCATTGGTCGCTTGAACCATTTTAAACCTTGAACCTTTGAACCTTTCAGAGTTCACCAATTTAATGGTTCAACGGTTCAAAGTTTGATGGTTCGGCGGTTCAACGGTTCAATGTTTTACAAAGAGCCATGTTCACTTAGTCTTCTTTAGGATTTCAATATATCATTGAACCAACTATTTGAACAATTTGGTTGAACCCTTTTCTAGAACCTTCTACTTGAACCATTTGCTCGAACGTTTTACTCAAACCTTTCAAACCTTGAACTCTTTGAACCTTTGAACCTTTCAGAGGTGGAGTTCAATGGTTCAATGGTTCATTCCATATCATTGAACCCCACCATTGAACCATTTTGATTTGAACCTCAGCATTGAACCATCCTTACAATTTTTTAGGAAATGCCTTAAGTGTTTTGAGATTTTTCTTTGCAAAATCCCACCTTTTGAACTTGTAATTTCCTTAGCCGAAAAGGCTTGTGCAATTGAATAACTTGACTGCTCAGAACATTTTGAGAAAGAAAGAGACCATTTTGGCCTATAGGACCAAAATGGTCGACATGTTGTCCACAAAAATAAGTGATGGATTTTGGGAACAATAATATGGATTATGTATTTAGGTAAGGCATGCTACTTGAGATAAAAATATGGCTCAGTAATTTAATCAAGTAGAGCATACTCAATTAGATAAAGTAGATCACGAATACTTAAGTAGGTAATTTTGGCATATAATCCTCAATGGTATAGATATATTACATGTGTAACATGATTTGAAACCTTGTTTCTCATTCTATCTTTTGATCCTAAAATTCTAAAAACTAAGTATTGATCAGAATGGAATTTGAAAAACTTTCTAAATGATAACTTCCATAGCTCTGTAAAACTCCTAAAACTCTATAACCAATTTCAGAAGATGTAGAGAGGCCCTAATCTTTTATATTTAGTAAAATAAATTTAAAGTATAAGAATATAAAATTAAATGTAAATTTATATTTATTTCATATATTTTACTAAATATACCCTTGCAATATATTCTTTCAATACACCAAACAAGGTAAAAACCTTTGCATTCCAAAGGGCATATTCCCTTTGTAGTTCAAAGGGTGTATGCCCTTTGGAATACAAAGGTCATATGCCCTTTAGGGTTAGGACCAACCCTTTCATGTTCTACATTGATTTTTTTAAAGGGCATACGCCCTTTATAGAAAATGTTTTGTATTTTTCATTGTCATGTTTTTTATCCCCCCAACTTTGTGCATCCACCCTTGTGTATGAATAATGTGAAAAACACTAAGTAGGGTGTCATTAAGATATAATTTTTACATTATATATATATATATATATATATATATATATATATATATATATATATATATCCCTGTGTAATATCAGGGATGTTAAAAGAATTTGTAGTGGGAAAGTCATTACATACATCATGTGGTATGAACTATATATATATTTTTTATAAATATGTGAACTATACCTTTTCATAGATTGTACTATGATACTATAATTATTATATGAGGTATCAGGATTAAAGCATCATTATACTAGTACTTTAGTGTATTAAAATGATCTTCATGATGTGGTATTGAAGTAAAATATTGATATGATGTTATAATTGAATATAATATATCTATATTATGATTATTAAGGAATAAAAATTTATATACATCTTGAATACATCAAGGTGAAAATCTATTTAGTTAGGGATAAAAACTATGAAAGATTTTTATATTAATGAATCCCTTATAAATTGTCAAAATATTTGTGAACATGAAAGTTTTAAGGGTTGTTGAAATCATAGGGAGTTCTTGATTAAGAAAAATAAATTTACATAGATATAGTATTTAAATATAATTTGAGTAATTACACATGGGCATATTATTGTTGTCATTTTAAACATGCACCCATGGATGCTCTGTGGTACAAAGGAGTTTTTAGTTATGGGGTGTTAAGCACAAAGGTTTTGCATAGGTTAAGAGAGTCTGATCTGTTAGGCATGGAAGTATTATCACTCAACTATGCGTGAAAGCCATTATTATCTCATCAAAATGATGGGAGCATCCCTAAGGTGTGGGACCCTTGCACTCTTTGGGATGAGCCTCCAGAGTAGGCTAGATTTCTTCTATTCTAAGAAAACCTAGTTTAAGACTAATGCACAAGCCTAAAGATTTAAAATATAAGCTACCACTAATCTAAACCTAGGATCTTTAAGAGGAAAAGGGAGGGAGAAGGTAAGAAATACTAAAAGTAAAAGGTGATGTGTCCAGAATAGAGTGAGTGCTCTTACTATCGTAAGCACACTACAAACTCTTGAGAATAAGATGTTTCCACACAAATTATACCAAAGATACTCTAAATGCATAAATTCTTCATATAGAGGTGTGGGAACATAGCATAGCATTGAGAGGGATAAAGGTTATCCACAAATAAATCTTATGCAAGCCCTAGTGCACATAAAATATGACCTAAGGGTGAGTTTTGAGTTCAATGAGGAGGTGATGGGAATGAATGAAAATGAGAGGAGTGAACATTACTCAAAAAAAGAGATAAATAAATAAAAAATAGCACATATATCATTAGAAGAATAGAAAGAGGTGAACTTAATTCTCATTAATTTGTAAGACTTAGCTAATACAAGTACTCATGGAGGGAAAATTCTAGTAACATGAGGTTGCTAAAAAGTGTCGACCCATTTATAGTGAAAGAACCAAGATTTTATAGTGATCAAGCCTATTTTATAATAAATGTGCCACTTGGGGGTGGTGGATGTAGCATTAAATTCTTTTATGGCACTACGGCCATGTTTCTTAAAGTCTGTCTGGTGATTAGATCTAAATTTGGTGACAAGATTACTTATGGATACATGTGCATAGGGGAATGGAATATTTATCTAACAAGGTCAAAGGGTGGCATGAATTCAAATCTTGAAGTTTGATAGCCACTTCTATATTTAATTATTTTATCAATGCCTTGATTTCCTCTCAATTACCTCCAATTACTTCATTTATATCCAGTAGCCACAAAGTACGTGGCATCTTGATGGGCTCTAAGAAGAGTCCTTTATATTGTTGGGTAGTAGTAGCAGTATGAACATGACACATGGGTGCCACTTCTTTTTTATGGTTTTTTGCCCCTTTCCCTTCTTCACCAACTAATGGTGTTGCTTGAAATTTTTCTAAAAAAGGATAGCTTTAGATGAATTCTAGACTACCACATGGATAGATGGTGCTTCTCTTAGGTGAACCAAAAATTTATTTGTGTCAAGCTAGTGTTGGGTTGCCACATGGAAATAGCAAAAGGAGGGTTGGAGTTTTATAGTTTAGGGGCATGAATGTAGGATCTTGTGTGTAGGTGTAGAACCGCATTGGTTAGGAAAAAAGAAGGCCTCAAACAAGGGTACATAAAAAGATAGAAAATCCTAAGTGCACCTCCATGATTCATATATGCCTCTTATGATCTTCCTTTACTTAACCATGGGGAACCTGGGGAACTACATTATAGAGTTTTTGCACATTTAAAATCATGTGCTTCAGAGTCGATGCACATGGATGTGCTTCAGAGTCGATGCACATGGATGTGCATCGAGAACTTTATACAAGCATGAATCATCACCACTTTGTTGCGTAGACTTGCATCTCTATCTTAGGCTCAAGCGTAGATGAGAAGTGTTTGCACACTTTCTTCTTGAAATGACTGAGACATCATAGGTGTGTGAATCTTCTATAAGCCATGGGAAGCCTTGTGCAAACTGAGGGGTGACTTAGAAAGTCAACACTTTTGACAAACTTTCCAGGCCACTTGCCTGCTAAGTAGAAACCCAATAGCCTTTGAGAAATATGTTGGGCATGGAGTCTTTGTAACTTTTGGTTCTCTCTTGTGAATGCACTAGTTGTACATCTTTAGCATTGAAATGAATTGAGATTCACCGGATAAGACAAGAACTGTGTCATTGGTGCTTAGAGGAAAATACCTAAGCTAAGAAAACATTGTGCACAAGTGCTTAGAGGAATTGAAACTACTATAAAACAAGGTGTGTGAAGTGCTTTAGGGAAATAAAAAGCATATACGCTACTTATTTACAACTATATATAAATATTAATGGAGATAGTACTTGAGATGAATCCCATTGATCAAGATAGACATCTCTTCTCCATTCATTTTGGAAAGTTTGAAGGCATTGGATGGCTTGCAATTGGTTATGGTATATGGACCACTCCATATTGTATCGAACATAGTCTACCTTCCAGCTTTCACTATGTCTGCATCCTATTTGATCACTAAGTCTCCCTCTTGAAAACTCTTCTTACCAACCTTCTTGTCAAATATCCTCTTGGTTTATGCCTATTGAAGCTCCATAATGCATGTAACTTACGCTCTAGTTTCTTCAAGATCCATTATCTTGATTAATCTTACCTTGACGGGATCACTATCAATCAGCTCCAACTAATGTATGAGTTCTAATGAAATCAATTAGAGGAATGTTGGTAATCTAGCTTCCCTTCCATAAACTAGCATAAAAGATGAATTTCTTAGCACTCTCTTGGGTGTGATCTAATCAGCCCAAAGAGTAGTTCTGAGCTTAGTTTTCCAAGCTTATTGGCTATTCTCCAAAGTCCTTTATATGATGCAAATTAGGTTCTTGTTAGTAGACTCGACTAGACCATTACCTTAAGGGTAATAATTTGATAGGTGCTTAGATAGATATTGTGCTTGATGGTCCATTTGTTGATTCTAGTTCCAAGGAAGACCAATGCATTGTCAGATATAATGGTGGTGGGGATGCCAAATCTCATTACAATGCCCTCATCAAAGTTCAGGATGGATGTGTTGTTGGCCTCCTTAAGTGCAAACACTTCTATCCACCTTGTAAAATAGTCAACGATTGTGAGAATCCATTTGTGCCCATCGCTTGATGGTGGGTTGATCATGCCTATGATATCTAAACCTCACTATGTGAAAGGGTGATCAGCTTGAATTGGGCATAGTGGTAAGGCTACAAGCCTTTGTTTACCTATAAAGAAGGCACATTTCTTACAATTTCACACATATTCATGCACATATTTAAACAAAGTTGGGAAATAATATCCAACTTATATGATCTTTGTGATAGTGGTCTTAGGCAAATAATTGCCTCTTAAGGGGATATCATGGAATTATTGAATAATTTTGCTTGTTTGCTCTAGTTGTATGCACCTTATGAGGACTCCATTGAGGTCTTTCCATAAAATCATGCCTTTAATGAGAACATAAAGAATGGAATATAGTCTAAAATTCTTGTGCTTAACTTTTTCAAGGCTAGGAGGATATATATTGTGCTAAAGGAAGGTCTTCATCTCTTGCACCTAGTTGGTTATGGTTTCTTTATTTGCACACTCTCCTTCATGTGACACTAAGACTGCATCATCCTTAGGTTTTGCTACTTTAGCCAATTTCTCATAGATTATTTTTCCTTATACTAGCTTGGTGACTTAGATCTCTATGATGTATTCCATCACCTTAGAGATCCATCTAGCTCTTTTCTCACTAATGTTCTTGTTAACTAGGAACTCCTTAATGCTTTCATGCACAACCATGAGTTGAATTTTATTGTTGGAGAGAATATGCCTAAATTTATTCAACACTCTCACAACTACAAAGGTATGCTTTTCAAAAAAGTTGTAGTGAAACTCATAATCCTTCAATGTCTAGTTGAAGAAGGCAATTGGCTACTCTAGTTTCTCTTTGTTTTGTTGCATCGGGATGGCTAAAATATTTTCAATACCAATGAATGCATAAATAATAAAATTCTTATCATTTGGGTTCATCAAACTGGGTGCTTACATGATGGCACTCTTAATGGCCTCAAAACTTTCCTTTCCCTTGTGCATCCAACTAAATGCAGCATTCTTATTTAACATCATAGTGAGGGGTTTGACTAGGATAGTGAAACCAGACACAAACCTTCTCACAAAGTTGATTCTCCCCAAGAACCTCTAGAGACTTTTCTTATGGATTAGAAGGAGAGATGAGATAACCTTGACTCATTATGGATCAATCATGAGTCCTTTTTTTGAAATAATGTGCCCAAAGAGGGCATATTTATGAACTGTGAAGATGCATTTATTAGGGTTCAAAGAGATTTTGAATTATTGACACTTCTAGAAGACCTACTCTAGGTGACCCAAATGATCCTCAACACGTTTGGAAAAAATAGTTATGTCATCAAGGTAAACCAAGATGACCTTATTTATGAGATCTTTGAATGCCATATCCATGGCTCTCTAGAAGGTCATGCCTACATTTGTCAAACTAAACAATATGTATTGGTATGTAAAGGCTCCTCACTTAGTGGTGAATGTGATCTTGTAATATTTGCACTCATGTACAAGGATCTAGTTATATCTTGAGTAACCATCCAATAATGAAAATATTGTTATGCATATGGTTGTTTACAATATTTTTTCCATTGGTGGGAGAGGGTATGGGTTTTTTAGGGAAGCCTTGTTCAGGTCCCTAAAGTCCACACAGAGACGTATCTCCCCATTCCTATTTCACATCGATACCAAGTTGGTGACTCATGAGAAATGTTTTATCGAAAGTATTATACTAGCCTCAAAGATATTAAAGAGATCCTTGTGCATCAATGGCTCTAGATTTGGATTAACATGTCTCTAATTTTGGCACATGAGTTGTGCCTCAAGATGGAGCTCAATTATGTGTTGTGTGAAGCCAAGATCAAAGCCTCTAAGATCTTTGTATTTCCATGCAAAGATGTCATCATATATCTTACTGAGTTGAATAAAGCTTTCAATTTTTGGTGGGGAGCATACCTTACCAGCTTTAAGATCTTTACCTTTTAAAATGACTATAGGCATAGAGTCATCATGTTGCACCTTTTTCCTTTAAATTGGTCATTAGAATCAAAGATATTTTCTAAGGTGACTAGCCCTCTTGTAAAATTGTTCCCTTTCAATTGGATGACCTGATCCTCATATTGAGCTTGTAGCTACACCTAGTTCATGGTGAAAAACCATGTCGTATCCTGTAATAAGTTGATGATTTTCTCTCACTTTTGAACACTTGCCAATTTTTTTCATTGTTAGGAACTACCAGTTTGACTATGAGCTTGATGAGTTATTTAGACTCTTTCATTATGTTGCAGATAATGTCATACTACACACCTACAGTCACAAGCCTATCTGCATCAACATTCTGCACTCTTGGTAAAAAAATATGTTAAACATATCAAATCCTTATAGCATATCCCACACTTTATGATTGTAGGCTTTCATCAAGCCACTTTTAGTCATACTCTATGCTCTAACTTAATTGAGAACTAGCTCACTATTATCCAGTGCTTGCAATGCTTTGATCCCTTTCTTTTATATGAGATAAAGGCCTTGAATTAGCACCTCATACTTGATTACATTATTCATGCAAGTGAACTGTAGTCTAAAATTATGGAAGTATTTTTTCTTCTAGGGGGAGACCAACATGACACTGGCTCCTATGCCATTCTCACTTTATGATCCATCAAAGTAAAACTATCATATACCTTTAGGGTCCTCATATGCCTTCATAAGCTCAGATAGCATGGCATTTTCTTCCACGATGAAATATGTGCCCAACCCTATCTAATCATTATTATATAGATCACACTCAAAATCATCATGTGCCCATTCATCCATCATATTATTTGGGGTTTCCTCTAATAGTGTTGCAACCTCATGGAGAATTGAATTCTCCTATTGGTTGAACATCACATAATTTTTCTCAACTGGGCTAGGAGAGTATGGCTCGGCATGAATTTTGAAGATAGGTTCTACCCTGATAGTCACTTTAGTCATGTACCTAGTTCTTAATAGCATATATGACCAATCTGAAGATAGATATCCACCCACCTTTGTCATGAAGTCTTGAGAGAGGCAGATGGAAAAGTAAGGGGGTAAGTCGATGACTGTGATATCATGTGAAATAGAAAGGCTTGGGCATGCATGTAACATTAGATTTAAGTCCTTGATTATACCTATAGCCTTGACTATTATGTCATCAAGCTAGACTACTCATTTTGAAATAGGGGCATACATAATTCTCAATATATTCATGATATTCTTTGGCATTATCAAGCTACTTGTGTTGGAGTCAATCATGCAATTATGTACCAAGTGTTGTATGATAATTAAGGAGACATAGAATGGAAATAGCTTATTGTGCACCTAGGCTTCCTCTTCTTTTGGCTAGCATAGACTTGTGAAAGCATATGACAGTGGTTGGGGAGCCTTACACTCTTGGAAATATTTTAATGCATCTTGGAGTAAGTTCCATTGGGATGGAATGGTAAGTGCATCCCACATTATGACATTCAGGCTTATCCTCTTCATTTGTTCAACTATATTGATATGAAATTTAGATCCCTTTGACTATGGCTTTGGGGTATTGGCCTCTGTTGGCATTGGCACACCAATTTGAGATAGTCCTTCCTTCAGTGCAACCTTTTATGGGTGCAATGGTTATGTAGGCACCTTAGCTTGTGTACCTACATGATTGACTTGGGTGTTGATGATAGTGGTGGTATGGCTAGCATGGCCTCATTTGTATCTCTTATTTTAAATCTTGTGTTGAAAACAATTAGGGTGCTCCCTCCACTAGGTGCACTGCTTTGGTTTATATATTTAAATTCCTCTTCCTGCCAATATACAAAAGTACACCCATCTTGTCATTGATTTGGTACCTAGATTCCCTCCTCATGTAGAGTTGTATTATCTATTTATTTTAATGAGGCAAACCTTGTACCATGAGTGCTTGGTTTAGAATAATGTTCATGCATGTAGCTTGATTATGTGATTGATTTTATGGAAAGAACCACTCAGAATCCTATGCTAGATTATTCTATACTAGAACAAGGTCTTTAGAGGTTCTAGCAACATCATCTTTCTATGCATAAGGCATTCTATTATAGGTAAGCTAGTTTTGTATTTACACACTGCCTTGGTGAGGAGGTATGTTTGATTGGTATTACTAAGTGAAAGGTAGGTGATATCTGGGATATTGTGATTTCTACCATTTGAGGGAAACTAGCTCATTTCCAAAGCTTTGCAATAGCATCTTCACTTCATGTAATTCATTATAAGTAGAGGTGGATGGAGTAGGTGGTTTTATTATAGTAGGTATAGGCACTAGGAAAGGTAGCATATTTTCTTGGTTAGGAAGAGGTTTTAAAAATATAAGCATAGGGGGTTTGGGTGTGATCTTTCCTGCTTGAATCAAACAATTCTTTATGTGCATTACAACTTCATAAGTGTCAAGGAGGATCATTCCTCCAATGGATTGAATCATTACTACTATATCAATGTTAAGAGATTTTATAAAATACAACAATAATTTTCTAAGAGATACCTTAGATAAAGTTGAGATTCTATCCTAGACCCTTTAAAATCTAAAGTTGAAATTGATCATCATTTTATGTGGTGCTTGCTTTATAATTGTGAGTTATTTTATCAAGGACAAGTCATCACTTTGGTCTTCAAACTATTTACATAATTAATCATTGAGTTCATCCCAGTTGTGAATAAAATTTGATCTTAAGCCTCGATACATTGAAAGGATTTTCCTTTGAATGAAGAAGCAAGCAGTCTAACTATGCCATTATCTTGAGTCACATGGTGCACCAAGCAGATATTTGTAATGTTTTATATATGTTTCATGGGGGATGTTGAATTTTTGCCTATAAAATAAGACAAACTTTTGAGATATACAACTAGAATGTCATCATACTATTAAAGAACCAATGTATTACCCCCATTGAAGGGAAAAAACACCTGATTCTTTGGTAGCATTATGAATGGAATGGGGATTAAACCTTGCCTAGAATAGAACTTTCTGAATGGAGGTGCAGACTGGGCTCTAGGTGGAAACTAGCTTGTATTGTGCCTTTTGATGGGAGATAAAGATGCTCTTACTCTCCTTCCTTTGGATGGTGCTTGAAGCTCAGTGAAATAAAAATCAATGCCTCTTGTAGATGATATTTTTCTTCTTGGCATGTAGGTAAGGGGATGATCTTTATGGACTAGAGATGTTTGGAGTCACCAAGTGCTCTTATTGAGCATTTTCTACACTTATTAGTTAAAGATAACACCAATTCCTTATATTTTCTTCAAATTTATTGTTAGGCATGCCAAGAACTATTGTCTTTCAAAATGTGCACCTATGGATGCTATATGGCATAGAGGATTTTTAAGTTGTGGGGTGCTAAGCGCAAAGCTCTTGCATAAGGTGTGAGAGTCTGAGGCATTGGGTGTGGAAGTATTATCACTTAACTATGTGTGAAAGAATCGATTGTCTCATTGCAATGATGAGAACATCCTTAAGGCATGGGACCCTTGCACTCCTTGGGATGAGCCTCTAGAGTAGGTAAGATTCTTTCTATTATAAGTGTACCTAGTTTAAGACTAGCGTATAGGCCTAAAGAGTAGAAAGGTAAACTACTACTAATCTAAACCTAGGATTTGAGAGGAAAAGGGAGGGATAAGGTAAGAAATGTTGAAAGTAAAAAGGATATGTACCTAATATGGAGAGAGCACTACTACTACCATAAGCACACTATAAATTCTTGAGAACAAGACATTTCTACATAGATTTTGCCAAGGATACTCCAAATGCATAAATGCTTCGTATAGAGTGATGGGAACATAGTGCAGCATTGAGAGGGATGAAGGTTATTCATAGGTAAAGCTTATGTATACCTTAGTGTGCACAAGATACAGCCTATTGGTGAGTTTTGAGTTTAATGAGGAGGTGATAGGAATGAATGACAATGAGAGGAACGGACACTACTCATAGATAGAGATCAACAAACATAAAATATCACACAGATCATTAGAAAAATAGAAAAAGGTGAACTTAATTCTCATTAATCCACAAGACTTAGTCAATACAAGTGCTCATGGAGGGAAAATTCTAGCAGCATGAAGTTATTAAAAATATCAACCCTTTTATAGTGAAAGAACCAAGATTTTATAGTGATCAATCCTATTTTATAATAAATGCACCATTTGGGGGTGGTGTATGTAGCATTAAATTCTTTTGTGACATTGCAACCATGCTTCTTGAAGTCCATTCAATGATTGGATCTAAATTTGGTGACAAGATTACTTTTGGATACATGTGCATAGAGGAATGGAAGATTTCTATGACAAGGTCAAAGGGTGGCATGAATTCAAATCTTGGAGTCTGATAGCTACTTCTTCATTTAATTATTTTAGCAATGCCTCAATCTCCTCTCAATTACTTTTAATTAATTCCTTTATATCTGGTAGCCACCAAACATATGGCATCTTCAGGGGCTTTAGGAGGAGTCCTTTGTATTTTTGGGTAGGAGTAGTGTAGATGTGACACATGGGTACTACTTATTTACTATGGATGTTTGGTGTGTCCCCCTTTCCCTTCTTCATCAACCAATGGCACTGCTTGAAATTTTGTTGAAAGGGGCCAGCTTTAGATGAATGATAGACTTCCAAGTGGATAGGTGACACTTCTCTTAAGTGAACCAAGAATTTATTTAAGTTGAGTAAGTACTAGGCTATCATGTGGTAGTGATGGAAGGAGGGTTGGATGCTACATAATTTAGGGGTATAGATGCAAGATCCTACGTACGGGTGTAGAATTTCATTGGCTAGGTGCAAATAAGGCCTCGAACAAGGGTCCATATAAAGATAAAAAATATTAAGCATGATTTCATGATTCATATCTACCTCCTATGATCTTCCTTTACTTAACCATTGGGAACTTGAGGAACTACATTCTATAATTTGTGCACCTTTTGAATTGTGTGCTTAAGAGTTTTATGCACGGACGTGCATCAAGAAATTTATGCAAGCATAAATCCTCACTACTTTATTATATATTTTTTCATCTATATCTTGGGCTCATGCATAGATGAGAAGTGTCTGCACACTTTATGCTAAAACATTGGGGTACTTGTAGGTGTGTGAATCTTTTGTAAACCCAAGGAGACCTTACGCAAACTGAGGTGTGACTTAAAAATTCAAAAATTATGATGTAAAAGATCATATATAGGTAATATACCTATATCAATGGATGGTTAAAATAATACATAGAGTTTCCTAGGGATTAAATACTATAACCTTATGAAAGCAAACTCCTAGAAATGAAATGAGTTATTTATGTGTAAGATTGTATTATATCTAGTTATCTACAAATATTATGACTGTCTACTTATAAATAAGTAGTGTGTACATAAAAATAATGTATTGATGTTATTATTTATTATAATATATATATTGAATCTACTTACATGGAAATTATATTTTATATTTTAAACATAGGATATATCCTAGTTGGTATAAACTACACTTATTTGCTTATTATTTAGGATTATGAAGACATTGATTCTTGAAATTGTAAAACTGGTTATTCTTAATTGAGTAGTTACACTCATCAACAATGAACTATGATATTATGGGATGTCATAGAGTGTATTATGTTTAAAAAATACATTCTAAATGTAGGATTATACCCAGGGGGTACAAACTGTAATTGTTATGTCTAGTTTCATTCATACATTTGATAGGTTAAATGTATGCATGTTAGTTATTGTTATGTTTAGCATGTTCTATGATAGCTAGTATAAAGTATTGTACTGTGTCTACTTATGAAAATTATAATATGTATCCTAATATATATATTATATCCGATTGGTATGATTTGCACTTGTTGGTCTTATTAAATATGTAATAAATGATATTGTGTAAATTCATTCATTTATTTGACAGACTAAATATATGCATTTGATTATTCATATGCTTAGAATTTTTTATGATTTTTAGTAGGAAGTAATCTATATGAAACTATTGGTTATATGTATATTAACCAAAAAATCTCACTTCATTGGTACTGAGTAAGTAGTGAGATGAACTTCACTAGCTTACTAGCATCACAATACCAGATGAAGGTAATCTGATCAAGTGGTGTGTATGAAATTGACTAATCCTAGAGATCAATAACTATTAAAAAACTTTGGCTAAGTAATGTTAATGAGACAATGTCATTTCATGTGTATGATTTACATGTTTGTATAATATCTTGTTAGAATGAGTTTTTTTATGATACATTACATGTTTAGTTTTAAAAATCATACAACACATGAGTACTAGCTTGTCTCTCTGGATTCCCACACCATCACTATCTACTCATCCATGAAGGGAGGTCCATTCCCTAATGTGAATTGTGAAGGGGATTGATGGTCTGTAGTTTGGTGTGAAAATTTTTGGATGATGCTTCCCCTCCCCATACTAGTACTTACATAGAGATGACACTTGAGATTGTCAAAGATACTGAAGTTTGAGAACTCATGCTCCATGGAAATTTTTATCTTGTACATTATATTGTATTTATTATTATTGAGACATTAATATGATAAGATATAATCATTTACTTATTTTAAATTTGATAGTATTGGTTGTATTGTTGTACTAAACGTGGCTAGATATTTGTAATTACATTCCATATTTGGTTATGATGTGTTTCATATGTTGATAGTGATCAACCTTTGTTAGATGTCACATGCTTGTTTATAGTTTATATACCTAGAGTGTTATATCTAAATCACTAATTGGATTCTAGTGGTGAGTTCAAATTAAAGAATGCATCAATTAATTTTATTTTTTAAATTATCACGTTTTCTATGCTAAACCCAATGGGGTTGTTACAAATTACATACATGTATAGAAAGAATAAATGTTGAATGGGAAGATAGTTAGAACATGATATCATAAGAAATAGGATTTAAATCATGTCAAATATGATACCCCTATTCTCCTTGAGTAATAAAATAGTCATTTGATGGAGTCAAAGAAGCATTGAAGGTCTTTCAAACTATTCTATAATAATGAAACTACTTCATGGGAGTTGAAAACAAGTTGGTTGAAGAATAAGTGAAGCATTGAAGATAAGGACATGATGAGTTAAGATTAAAATGGAATCAAGGATACCACCATCCCTAAATATAGATCAATTCATGAAGGCATTTGACCACATCAAACACTTCAAATAGCCATGATGTTCTTTCTACGCTTTCTTTCATTCAATGCAACCACATTTCAAGGATAACTATTTACGTATTTTTAGCAAGATTCTCTTAGCTTCAAGAATATGAAATTATTTACTAACAATGTCAACTACATGAATATAGAAGATTATATGGCACCACTAACCTACAAAAAATTATTAGTAAGTAATTAAAAATGAAATTTTTATGTACTACCTAAAAAATCAAAAACATTTGGTAAAATTGATTATATCTACATTTTAAAAGTCAATATATCTACACATATCAATCCATTGAACCATTAGGATCTACTCTAATCTTGTTATTAGAAAGAATGGATTCATGGTCTGACCCACAAATTTTCTATAGAATCTTATTTAATGGCCTCCCATGATATTTTTTTAATTGAATATTCATTGCAAGAACCAAATTTGAATAGTGTATTATCTTCATGTGTGTTTTGAAGTCTTCAAACAATTATATATTTGAAATTTTGATTGGATATCATCGAATCCAAGCTCCAATGACTACACAAACCCAGTAGGATACTCAATGTTTTCTCTATCTATGACTATGGAAGTCAATTTTTTCTTTTCCTCTACACATTGAGATAAGTATTGATTTGTCCCCTCTTCATTGTCCTAGTCTACAATAACTACAAAAACATGCCCTATATCATAAAAAATAATTTTTAATGGCATTATACGAAGATAGATAATGGAATTAAATAGTACATAATGAATAATAATCTACCTAGTTTCACTAGATCAGATATTTTAAAATCATGTAATGATGCCATATGTGTAAATTATAATGCTCATAGAACCTGGTATGTGTTGATTAGAATTAGAGGTCTAGAACTCCAATCATCCACCCACTCTTGTGACTCATACTCATTCCAAATAGAGTCCATGCATGTAGAATAAAAATATGCCAAATGTTTTTTATGAATAATCCAAGAGCCTATATTTGAGCTATGAAATGAGTGGATCTCACTTGAAACCATTATAGTCATATAATCCTCATATTTTTCCAAGTTTTCTTCCTTTATTAACCAAAAATGTCTATGAATAATAGAATTTAGTTGAGAACCATGGCACATGTTCTCATTACACTATTCAACCATGTTTTGTGCATCATTTAAATGAGCACTCTCATCAAATTTTAACTCCTCCCTTGCAATAACTCTTTTTACACATGCTCTAACATTGTCATACTCCTTTTTTACATGGCCAACCTTAGTAAAACTCTAAATATGTTCTACACCAGTGGTAACGTGCATCCTTCTCAACTAGTAAAATATTGGTGCATTCTTAAATTTCAATGTGTAATT
The DNA here is from genome assembly GCA_037957365.1 of Torreya grandis. Lineage (NCBI taxonomy): Eukaryota > Viridiplantae > Streptophyta > Pinopsida > Cupressales > Taxaceae > Torreya > Torreya grandis. The sequence goes on from JARHVA010000348.1 coordinate 1,099,444, forward strand.
ATATGACCAAATATAATGCTGATTGAAATGAATGTTCCTCTCAGTCAAGTGTCCATAGAACTTCTCAAAACAACCATACATATACTCTATAAAATGATTTGTCATTGCTGATATAGTAATGGTACTCCCTTTATATTTTTAAATCTTGCTTGGTACTATTAAGTGCTTGCATAAATGTTATATGCATGTATATGGCAACTTGTGATGAGTTTTAATATTGTGATTGAACTTATATTTGTGTTTTGAATGTGTAATTTTCAACAAAGTTGATTACTAAAACAATCAAACCAAGTGGGAATGTGTCCTTACTTATCTTGAAATGTTCATCCAACCATCTAACCCGGTGTGTGTGTCTTGCATACTCATAAATAATTTCCTCTTTGAATTTGACAATAAATTCTAAAACAGGTATCTTTTTTGTAACAAGCTCACACCTTTTAAATTATTTGTCATCTCTTACATGATAAATCATAGATTTATATTTGATCAAACCAACTAATTCATATCCAATTGCATTTGTTTCATCTTTATGAATATGATTTTTTAGTTTTAACAATCCACTGTAAATGCTAGAATTTTCATCCAAACATGTTTTGTTATAAAATAACTATCCATCTAATCTTTCACAAAAAATGGAATTGGAATAAATTCCTTGGCTGATTTTGGCAAAACTTCTAAGCCACACTCCTGCAAAATATTTTTAGTATGCAAAGTACAATAAATATGGCATAAAACATCATAGTGCATTACAAACTCAACATGTTGCCTACACCAACAAGTGGTGCATGTGTAATTTATTTTTATATAAAAAGGTTTGGCCATCTCAAAATATATTTGACTAATATAAATTTGTGGATGTATTTATAAAAACTTGGAGTATAATTATCTTTGAGTCATATCCAATAAATATGTTGGATGTGGTTAATGGTTACAAGAACCAACTCTTCTTTTGACTACATTTCTTGCATTGAGAAAAATGTTAGTATTGTCCTTCCAGATTTGTACAATTAACTCTTTCAAAGCATTGGCTATAGCCTTGTCCTTTCATGGAAATTGACCAGAGAATGCCCATATCTCATTGGTATTAGGTTCATTAAGTATTTTACATCTTGAAATTACTTTAATTAATTTTTTTCTATTTATATCAAGTGTTTGGCTTATTTTTGAAATCAATCATTTTTTTCCTACTTGAATATTTAATCCACAAGTTGTGATTATATGTCAAGCAACGTTATAATTTTTTTGCATGATTTAGGGCCAACAATATGATATCCATCATCCAAGTTGTTAACAATTTTTGTATTTTCATCATCCATATTATATGTTCTTAGCCCTAATGTGTACATGGTATGTTTCATCTTAATCAATTTGATCAACAGAATAAACAATTGACATGTTTTAGTATCATGAATCAAATTATGAAAGAAACTATCTCAAATTTCCTAAGCCGGTCTTCTTAAATGGTGGTCAGATATTTTGTTCAGCATTGGCTTTATAATATTTTCATCGACTTTAATTAAGTACTTACCTTTTCTATGCATAATTATTGGAGGTGTTGTTATTGATGGAACTCATTGAGAGGGTGTTTTAAAATCATCATTAATTTCATTGATTAGTGGTGGGATGACATTTTATTTATTGTTTCTTTCCTCATTAAATGCTTCCATGAAATTTGCTTCATTGCTAATTTCATCATTATTTCTTTCCATGAAAATTTGTTCATTGTTAGGGGGTAAGGCATCATGCATATAGTAATCATCAACAAATCAAAAAAACTATACTTTGAATGTGAGCTTCCAATATTATCTAATTCATTATTATCAATTTCACCATTATTCATTTCAGTATTGTCAATTCCATCATTATTGAATTGATTATTTTCAATTTCATCATTGTTCAATTCATTATTGTCAATCGCATCATTGTCTACAGCATTTGGCTCATTAGAGATAATATTTGTACCTTATTTTAAATGAAGTTTTGCTTTCTTACCTTATTTTTTTCTCTCACCTATTGTATTTGCTCAATTGTTTTATTCTTCAACTTCTTTCTCTTTCTTGAATGTGATCCATCACCCATTAGATAATTGATAGCTTTTCAAAAGGAGGGTCCAAAAAATCACTTGATAATTCTTGTTCTCAACTTGAAAGTACTATAAAATCATGTAGAGAATGATTGTGGGGATAAATTTATCGAATTGGGTAAAAAATTCCATTGAAAAGTAAGTTTTTGTCTATAGTAAATATGACACGTATGCATTATTATAACTCATATTTGTCCCATCATAACGCATATGTGTTACATCATAATGTATCTATGTTCCATCATAACATGTATGCATTATGGAATAATGTGTATTTGTTATGGTATAATGTGTGCACATTATTGAATGCATACGTGTTATAGGTTTTAATTCAAAATCCAAGATTTTTTATTTAGAAATGACATAGATTCTTGAGCCAAAGGCTTGGACCTGTCAATATACAGCCAAGTCCAAGAGATTTGATATAAAATAGCAAATTTCAGTTTCCATCACCAAATACACTAAGATTTTCAACAACAAAATTCAAAAAATTATTACCATGATGACAAGCACACTCTCATCTTTTCAAATATATGATTTTTATAATTTTTGGACTATTTTAAGGTTATAAACTATGTTGATTTCTAACTATAGTTTTTTTAGGCTACCACATGCCATAAATATACATGCCTATAGATGTTAATGTAAAAAAAATTGTTCATCCAAGCACGAAAAAAATTATATAGTCAAAACCTAGTCCTGATTCTACACACATTTAAAAAAAATCTATTTTCATTTTTTTTGAGGTAGTTAGGGCGGCACACGGCTCAACTATCTATTTTTTTGATGGTTTTAAGGATCTATTTACTTACAAATTTTAATAATATAAAAAATATTGATTGATAATATATATAAAATATAGGTCACAAACTAGAATATCTTATCTAAATATTCACCAAATAGTTTCAAACAATATTAAATGATGCTCAAAAAATGGTGGGCCACACGACTATCTATCCAATCTATTTTCTTGAAAAAATAAGAGTTTCTATTCAAATTTTAGATGGTTGGACCTATTTATACTTAATTATTTACAAAAAAAAAAAGTTTTAGAAAACTAAACTTGAAGTGATACGATTCATGTTCTGATAGCATTTTCAAATTTTGAGTGTAGCTATTTCAAATTATCTACACAAGTTCAATTTTCTAAAATTTCAAGATAATCATATCCACGGGTAGCTCCTTTTTGTCCCCCAACTTTGTGATACCTGCCCTAATATTACCTTCAATACTTGATCCAAGGCATTACGTTGTTTCTTAATTGAATGTCTGAAAGTAGTCAAGTCTTCAAATTGTTTAAGATCTAACCCATTAAAGTCGTCAAGATGAATTCTATCTTGGTACTCATTGTTATTTTGACTATCATTTTTTAGATGAGGCATTTCATCATTAAAAATCATTATCTTGCACATGTATATGTTCATTATTAACAATTGCATCAAAATAAGAAGAATATAGAATTTTAATTTCATTTATTTTATCCATTTTAATTTGAATCAAAGGAATTTAATCATGTTTACTTTCAACATTGCTTAACTTAGAACTTTTCCTTAAAGGAACAAGGGAGCTAGCATTCATAAATGGCATAGAATAAAATAATGAAACTATGTAGAAGATTAGAGACAAGGTGAAAAATATGTATTGCCTTAATGTATGGGGAACTAAAAAATCAGAGCTGAAACCTTAAGACAAAAAATCTAAAAACCCTGAGAAAGAAGGAAGAAACCCTAAGGGAAAACTTAAGGTTCGATGTGGTCAATATCAAGAATGAGTTCACCAATAAGTTTTACATTATTTTGGATTAATGTGATCTAACAAGATAAAGATTTTAAACTATTTAGATTGTAAGAAATATGTCAATAATATAAAAATGTTAATATGATAGTAGATCATGATTAAACATTTGTAATTTACTAATTATAGAAATAACTAAGAGGATTAATATGATTATCTTGTTTTACATATGTTTAAATCTAAAATTGGATATAGATGTATGAAAGGACTAAAAATAGACTAAGAACTACTTAGATCAAGAAACTAGATGTTTGGTTTTTCCTAGATGAATCTATCATCCTCTAGATGCCCATGTTAGATAAAAGTTTCTTCTTCTTTTGGATTCATCCTTCTACAAAACTAACATGTATGCATAAAGGAAGAAACACAAAAAAGGAGATGAAATAAAGAATAAATAGGAAAATAAGTGTTTTAAACCATTTTTCTACTTATGTTTTGACTACATACAAAACCACCACTTTATATAGGGAAAACTTGTCGCTTACATGAACTGAGAGTTTTGTAGTTGTTGAGGTGGTTATGTAACTAAGTATGTAGAAACAGGTAGTTTCATCATATTCAACAAGGATTTATATTTTTCATGAGGAACTTACTAAAATCTTTACACATAGGATGTCCATATCATCCCATACTTGACTCCATCTCTGTAGACCCCTTTGTTATTAGTTGATCAATCTTATTGACTCTAACCATGTAGGAAATAACTCCTTCAAAAGTGTTACTAATGTTATAAGTGGCTTTTTTACATCTTTTGTGAATAGTGAATTAGTTAGATGATATTTTTGATAAGTAATGATATAAAATTCAGATTATACCTCCCTAATTTGGATAATTGTGGTCCCCAAAATATTAAGAACACATAAGGTGAGGAAATTTATTCCCCACTTCTTCTTCTTAATATCATTTTTCTTTCCTTGGAATTTGATTTTTTAGTCCAAATTTCCAATGATTATGCACTCCTTTTCTTATCCCCTTTTCTTTGTTTTGAAAAATCACATCTTGCTCTAATTATACCTGACATTTTGGACTAGAATATTCAATGCAAGATTAAAAAAAGTACATTCTTATTAATTTAGTGTGGAAGGCTCAAAGAGATGTAATTTTTGAACAATCGCAATATAATAGATATTTATCTGAGGCAATTCCAATTTGAAATCATTCTTACCCACTTGCTCTAAAATAACAAATGGACCTTACCTAAGAGTATTAATATTCTTAGTTTGACCTTGAAGCCTTCAAATACTCAAGTATATCCATACCTTATCTATAACAAGGAAATTATGCTAATTCATATGTTGATAATGTGAATAATTTATCATGTGTAATAAATAATTCATGAATAAACTCTAACCAAAATTTACATTCAGTATCAAAACATGTTTGATCATGTATGTGATGAAGAATTAGAAGGAAATTAGGTGTAGTACCTACTTACATTCTTTCCCTAGATGTGAGTTGAAATCTTTGATAAGGAATTTTTTTTAAGTTATATAGAATATAAAATATTTATGTAGAAAGTATGAAGAGTTTAAGAATTTGGAGAGTAAAGGTGTTAGTGTGTGGAATAGAAAATAGTGGAGAAGAGAATTAGTTTTGAAGATCAAAATTGAAAGATCACATTTACACAGAAGAAGGCATTCCAACAAAGAAGTTCCATTATGCCTAAACATGGATAAAGTGTTGAGAACTAATTATTCCATTTATAAACATGATTGAAAACATTTCATATGTATCAAACATAGTTTGAGGAGAGCACTTTAGTATTGACAACATGGTACGACACAGATCTGATCTATTTTACATAGTTTACATTCACATTTTATAGCATTGAAAACCTGCATTTGATTGGACTCCTCATTGCACTCACCTTCTTTATACTAATCTATCCATCAAAGCTCTCAACAAATTGATACTTGAACTGCCACATAGCCCTTGTGGCTAGCAAAGTTCTATTAAAACTTCACAAGGTGGTGGTTTAGGGGTCAAGTCCCAAAGGTGATAAATTGTAGAAGGGTGTTGTATAGTAAAGCAAACATATATATTAAAATAAAATAAAATTTCAAAGGGGTGTTATCAAGTAGTTAATTGGTGATAATTTTTTGAATTCCACATTGTAAGTTATGAATTATGTGCATCATTTCATAAAACACAAATTCAAAAATCTTCTTGTAAGTGGGAATCTGTCTTCTAATGAATGTGTCATTATTGTGGGGGGGAGATGAGTCTTCTCATCAAAATTACATGCATTTGAGCTTCAAGTATTTATTGGCTTAGTAAGAAATAACAAAATAGAGGTCAAAGGTAATGGATATAAGAGATCAAATAATGCCTCTCATCAACCACTAACGACACCACCACACTATACTTTAGTGGAATAAGTTTTATTTTTCATGTATTTGTATGGTGTGATTTGTGAATAATACCCTACTCTGATGACATTTTTAAAAGACTCGTATTTTAAAGACCCAACTCTTTGAGAACAGGGAGAGCTCTAATATAAGCTCAATATGGATAACTTCCTAGATAATTCTAAAGTTTATAAATTCAAGAGTTTGAACTTTGAAAATACACATTTATGAAGGTTACAACATAGTTTAGATTTGTACATAATCTAAGAATTATTTTTAGAGAGAAACTTCTTAAGAGTCTGATTTTTTTCTTCCATATTCGCACTAAATGGAAATATGTTAAAATAATTATAAATTATTGCATACATATATAAGTGTATGTGAGTTAATATTTAATATGTGTGATGAGATTATATATATATATATATATATATATATATATATATATATATATATATATATATATATATATATAATATTGAAACTTGTTATATTAAGTGTGTGTTATTAACAACACATTAATATAAACATAAGGAAGAATATGTTGGTATTGTTGATAAGGTCAAACTCATTAATAGTAAGAGTTTAATCCTCTATATATGTGTATGGTGAATTAAATACAATAGAATATTATTATTGTGTGTTTACATTTTAAATAATTTATCATGTACAACAAATAATTCATGAGTAAACTCAGACAAAATATTACATAAATTGAATTTGATTTACCAATTTGTATGTCCAGGAGAACACCTTTTACATTTAAAGCATTCCAAATTACAAAAAGGATGGACTACTTGATAATTTCAAAAATAAATTATAGTCTAGATTTTTCACATGACATGTAATGTCTATTTGGGATTCTTCGTTTACCTATGAAATTCAGATCTATAAACATACTTTTCAAGTGGAAAATCTCTATTTTTTCTTCGAGAAAAATAAATAGATTTAAATAAGTAAAAATGTAACCTATTTTTTGAAAAAAACAAGTTAAAAACAATGATGAAATTATTTGATAGCGGATACAGTGGTTAGATTTGAAAGGTTGGCCTTAATTTCAAGTTGAATGGTATTTATGTTGTGCACCAAATTTTAGATTTGAGAAATATCAACAAACTTAGTAATAAAAACCTAAAACCCAATGACACCAATAGGAATGGATAAAATAGGAAAATCAAGAATAAATAGAACATGCTTACCATCATTTTTACCTATGTATGCCTCCATTCTAGGATTTGAAATGAGATTATTTGATGTCCAAAATTTTGAATTGTTGGATTGCTTGCTAGATCTTGACAATGGCTTCCAATGGTTGTGTGAAGTGAATAATGGCTTGGATGAGTGATAGAATGTTATTCATGGATGCAATGGTAGTAGCAATATGATGGATTGATGGCTTTAAAATTTTCTTATGGTTAGTTTTGCCATGGCCCAAGCATGTCATTTTATAGAATAATAGAGAGATTTTTAGAAGAATTTAAAGTTATTCTCTAGTTTAGAGACTTCTAGAGTCTTAGAGGAGTTTCTCTAGTTCTAGAGACTTCTCAATTATTTTAGGGTATAATGGGGGGATTAGATGGGAGTTAATGAGGTTTCGGATTCATAGGGATGTAGGAATGGCTAGGGTGGTAGGGTATCTATGGTGGTAGTTGGATAAATATGAATTTTCAATTGGCTAGTTGGTTTAGGGAACAGATTAGTAGGTAATAGAGTTTGTTATGGGTTTAATAGTGAAATTAATTGGTTTTAGAATGGGGTAAAGGTTTATGGGATATAGGAATGGGATGGGGATTACTAGGCCATTAGTTATTTTAGCTAGGTAATGTAGGAATTAGACTAAATTAGTGAAAATTAGTATAATTAGCAGGGTGAGCATAATTTAGTGCATACATTTTACCCTTCTTTGAAAAAGGCATTACAAGTGGAAGGAGTAATGGTGTTTCAAAGAAAAACCATGGTGTTAGATGGTGTCAAATGTTATTAGGGTATGATGCCCCCTCCAAGGAGCATATAGGGAGAAATCAACCTAAATGGTGACTCCAAAAAAAATCCTAGGGTGGGATAAGATCATGATAAGCTAGGGTTGGAATACTCAATGGACCAAATAGATGCCCCAAGAATGAAGGGGATGGAGTAGCTCAAGTGATGGGTTCTAGACAAATGATGATTGTCTATAAAGTTTCTTGATTGATAGAATGGCATTGATCTAAAGAGGATGGGTTCGAGCCGATGATAAGTCTCTGTAGTAAGGATGTATGCTAGGGGAAGATCAAAAGGGGATAATAGTGATAAAGATTATTGATTAGAGACAATGAACTACTTCTTATAATATTTGAGGATTAAAAATGATGTGTAATTATTGAAGTGACTAATCTGAGAACGGGATAGTGATGAGGGGTAATGGTGGTTGAGCTATCTTGGGGCACATAAAGTAGAAACAAGTGTTGCCTACATAGTCCTAAAAGACCTCAAGGCCAATGTAGTTCTTTATGTGACATAAAGTGGATAATAAGGGGTTGGACATGCCATGCCCCAAATCATGTTAAAAGATGAATAAGAGTGATTAGATAGGAATAATGGGTCAATTAGTTTATGTTTGGGATATTTAATGTTAGTGATGGGTTGTTAGGGGTGTATGGGGGTGGGGGGTAATATAAGACAAAAGATTAAAAATGGGGTCATTTACATCTTTTGAATTTTTTGATTTGATCTCTGAGGAAAAATCATGGACTAGCCACCCTAAGCTTTCCATCACAGCATGAGAGAGTCCAAAAGTACCAGAAGGAGGCACATGTTAGACCTATAGTGAGTAACCAAACCCTAGTTCAATGATTTCATTGATTTTTATTAGTTTTTGTATATTTTTATATGGATTTTTATATAAATAAATGTCATTCAAATCACCTCAATAATACCATGAACTGGCGGTTATGGCCAGAATCATGATATTATTATCATAAGTTGTGGCTTTGTAGGGTTGATCTGTGGTATTGAAATATTGCAAGTCCTTAGTTGCAATATTACAATACCACAATAAGGGATTCATGATATTATAATATCATGACTAGGAAGTTGAGATTTTTTAATATTGCTATTATTGAATTGTGATATTATCAAAACCATGATTGGGGGCATTTTGCAAGCATCAACTTTGTCAGGACCTAAAAAATTATTAAGTGTTAGGTTGAAGTAGTTTGGGTGGATTATGTGGGGTGTTAGATGGGTTACTTAGCTAGTTGGGCTAGGTAAGCTAAATGGATGGGATGAGCTTAGATAGGGTAAGGTGATTGTGCAGATGTTAGGAGATACTTAGGATTCGATTGATTAGGTTAGTTAGATGTTAGAATTGAATGGGTGTGAGGATGTGTTAGTGAGATAGGAGGTTAGGCTAGGGTGATGGATTAAGATGATAGGGGTAGGGGTGTTTTATATGGTTGTGATAGGTGATAACATTTTAAGGATTGGGGATTATTTAAGGTTGTAGGGGTGTTGGATAGATAGGATAGGTGAGTTAGGATAGGTATTTGATGACAAAGGGAGTGACAGGTGGATGATGACTGGTGCAGGAGGATTTGGGCATGATAGCATCATGACTATAGTTGCCATAAGTATTATGCATGATATGTGGAGAGCTAACATCAATGGAGTTTGGGTTAATGGAGTTGGTTGGGTTACATGACATGGCTACTATGCCTTTTATTTATATTGATCAGACTCTGATCAAAACCTTAGTGGAGTGATGGCACTCAGAGATGAGCAACTTCCAATTTTCTTACTCACGGATATGGTTGTGATATTGGAGGATGTGTATAAGATATTTCATTTTCCCATGCATGGAGATAGGATATACTGGTAGTCTCGAGCATTCATGTGAACATTGCATAGTGCTTAGGGGTCAGATTATAGGTGGGATTACAAGGTATAAATGTGTTGATATTAATAGATGTTTCCATGAAAGGATGTTAGATAGACTGACACTAGTGGTGATGTCTCTTGTTTTTGACATTTTTATGTTAGACAAGAGTGGATAGTGGTTCTCACCTTAACTTGGGAGATGTAGTTGCTAACATGGTGTAGGATCACTCAAGTATTTGTCCTGGGGGCTAGTTGTTTTGGCACATTTGTATAGAGAGATACACCTCGAGAGTGTGTAGGAGAGCATGCAATTTTGGGCCATCACTATTATTGCAAATCTAGAGCTAGGAGCACATTATTATCTAGTAACCATGAAGTACATTAGACAGTGCATGAACCTGAGCAGTCGATGGTCTTTTTTTGGCATGTGATTTTAGTAGTATAGTTGGTACAAGTTGGTGAGGTGAGGTTATATAGAGAGGATTTAAACAGCCTACGTCTAGACTAGATTACATGGATGTCATAAAGAGGTATTTGATTTCGCTGAGATGATGAAGTAATGACCCAGTTCATGCTGACAAAGTGTTATTTGATGGGTCATAAAGATTTGATAATTGAGAGATATCAAAAAAATTATCTATAGAGATAGTTTGGCTTTATACAGGATGTGCTAGGACCAGATCACTTATTCACATGTAGTGAGTAGGAGAGGTCATAGTGGGGGAGGTCAGTGAATAAAGCAAATGGTTTCACAAATTATGATAGTCTTACCCCAATTTAGTGGGATTTTTATACACCCATTCCTAATCTAAGCATTACGATAGCATACTCAACTTGGTGGTAGCCTTGGATACTTATGAGATTAGCATGACCTCAAGTTTTAGTTAGGTAGAGTGTTGTGAGGATCATTTTATAGGCTCGAGCTCAGCTATAGAGAAGGAAGAGTTAGGTGTCGATGTGGGGTGGACATGATGGTGGTGATGGGCTAGATGTGATGGATGTGGATGGAAGGGATGACATTTAGGTGGTGACAACAACACAAGTGGGGCCTCAAGTCTAAGCACAGGTGTAGAGACTAGTTCAACCACAGGTATAGGCTGGTAGGAGTGGTGGTGTCATTCCTTCTTGACTACCTTTATCATAGGATGTGCAGAACCAATTTATGTAGTTATAGGGTGAGATTTAGGCACACCTATTAGAGATTGTAGGACTTATACAAGAGAGGGATTAGTTACAAGCCCATCTGTAGAGAATGATGGTATAGAGGGATGGTTGGTTAGCATAGACACAAGGATAGGTCACTACACTACAGGCCTAGGTTGCATAAAGGGATGGGTAGCTAACCCAGTTACAAGGGTAAATTATGGAATTATAGAGGCATATTATATGAGTGCAAGCATAGGTAGTATAGTGATATGGGTAGCTCACCCATGCTCAAGCATAGATTACTAATTTACAGATCTAGAATATAGGGTTTCAAGGATAGGTGGCATAGATGTATGGACACATTCATACTCTGACAAGGTAGGTGGAAGTGGCCAAGTGAGCCAAGGATGTGGCTGACTGGGCGATGTGAGGGTGGGATATGATTTATGTTATGTAAAGTACGATGTTACTCACATTCAAGGCATAGTACTATAAGACCTTGTATGAGGTAACAATGTCAACTGAGTGTTGTGCAACATCCTTTCATACTAGTTAATCATCATTTTGACAACCTTCCAAAGGTGCTTGAGGACCTCCAGGGCCACCACAACCATGATTTTGGGATGTGTGTGTGTGTGTGTGTTTATACACACACACACACACACATATATATATATATGTATGTATGTATGTGTGTATATGTTGTATATATATGCACATACATTTATGTATGTGAGTATGTATGTGTGTATGTATGTATGTATGTGTGTGTATATATATATGTATGTATATGGGAAAAAATGAGCTAGTAATATAAAATCCCCTATACATATACATATACATATACATATACATACATACATACATGTGTGTGTGTGTGTATGTATAGGGGATTTTATATTACTAGCTGCATTATTTCCCCATGGGCTCATGTGATCTATATTATATCTTTTGACATGGATTCCATTTGCAGACATTGTATACTAGACTTTGATATATATATATATATATATATATATATATATATATATATATATATATATATATATATATATATATATATATATATATATATATGATGAGATTTGATGTTGATGGATTATATGTATAGCGATTGGTTGATGTGATTTAGATATGAAATGCATTTACTTTTATGTGATGATGATATAGACATTGTTGAGACACCTGATATGATGTGATGAGATTAAATGTTATGGTTTTTATTAATAATGTTGTCATGATGTATGTATGAGGTAGATGATGTGATTTTCCTTTTATGCATGTTATGAATTATAATAGATGGATTTAGCATTTTATTGATGATGCGATGATAGATTGATATGTTGTAGATATTTAATTTTTATGAATCATTACTGATTATTGTGTATATTATTCCATAATGCGGATTGAGATGTTTATGTATATTTTATTATATGTCGTGGTATACATGTTTATAATTGTGATGTGATGTGGTTTATGTATGGATCATGATAGTTACACAATTTTCCATGTGGGATGGATATGTTTTGAATAAATGATTCCCCATTTCATTCATTTTGTCTCCAGTTGCTATGATAGGAATCCTCCTACACCATGGAGGTAGGTCTATGATGGGATGGCACAGGTTCAAGCTTTGGGTACAGGTAGATAGTTTAGGATAGGAAGGGGTATAGGTTGTTGGAGGAAATAGGAAATGGTTTTGGAAGCCATTAAAATGTATGCAATCCTTTTTAATATTGCATCTTTTAGCTATGTGCCAAGGATATGATAAATCCAAGACACCTTAATATATATGCATGGGGGAACTCTGTTTAAAAGATAACTAGTCGAATAAATATTCTAAAGTCACATATATGATCCTTGATCTCATGAAAATTGATAAGATAGAATATAAATAAAGTGTTATACAAAAAAACTTAACAACATAACTCATTAATATGTATATAAATATCTTGCACACATATATGTTCAAATCACACAATCATACCAAACAAGCCAAGAGGTAAACGATGATGCTAATAGGCATTTTTACATAGGAAATGAAGTGATTAGGAATAATTATATACAATGGATTTAGTGATAATGTAGAGGCTATATATAAGATATGTGATGCCCAAAATTTTATCTATGTCAGGATGGAGCTCTAACCAAGTTACAAAATGGGGGTTGTGATGACCCTTTGAAAATTAGTGGCATAGTGTATGCCCAAAAAATAATAATTTATATGTTGTGACTCTCCATAATGATGATTATTAGAGGGATAGTGTAAACCTAAGGCTTAGTGATAGCAATGGATGAGTGGTGATGGGATGTGGCTTTGAGGCTAAAGGGAAGACACACTTGTCAAAGAAGATTTTGGAAGGTGTGATGGGAATATTAGGATATGATGAGACTTGGAGATATGTAGACCAAGTATGGATAAGTGACTTTAGAGAACCCTCCAAAAAATATTTATGGTCAGTGATAATGCCTCTTATGGAAAGTCAAAGGGAGGGAAGATCAAATTCCACTGGAAAAATTAATTTGGCCTCATAAACCAAGGCATATGAAGTCTCCCCAGTAAGTGTGTAGACACTTATACAGTAAGACTACAAAGATGGATATAGTTGTGTGTGCCAATTTCTACCTACTTGATTAACTAGCTTCTTCAAGATTTTGATGAGGGTCTTATTGGTTGCTTTCAAAACTGCTTATCCATTGCCTTAAGGATAGTAAGGAAAGGAAAAGTGTTGCTTGATATGATATTTTTGACATAGGGCCTCAACTTCTTGGTTCTTAAATGATTTGTCATTATCTAAAATTACATTTGAAAGTATACCAAAATGGCAAATGATCTAATTGAGAAAAAACTTAGAGATCTAGAGACCTGTTGTAAAAGTGAGTGGCATTGCCTCTACCCATTTGGTAAAATACTCCATTTTTGTGATAATGAATTTATGACCATCAGATGAAGTTAGATTAATCTTGCCAATTAACTCAAGGCCCCATATGGAAAATGGACGTAGACTCATGATCGGTTGTAATTCTTATGCAGGAGAATGAATGAGATTTCCATGTTTTTGATAGGCCACACATTTTCACACATATTGACAAGAATTATGTTCCATTGTTAGCTAGTAATAGCTTGTTTGGAGGAGTTTCTTGTCCAGGGCCATTCCACTAATGTGCCCACCACAGATACCATCATGAACTTCATTTATTGCTTGAGAAGCCTCTTATGATGCCAAACACTTCAACAAGGTTCCATCATAGCCTTGATGATAATGTGTGCTTCTAAGGATGGTGTATTAGTAGGTGTAATGAAGGAAGGATTTACATTAATGATGGTTGAGGTTAGAAGGGAGGATATTGTCATGAAGATACCTATAGATTTTATGGTACCATGGGAGATTAGGATCATTAATTACACAAATTTGAAAAGGAGCTATAGACTAATGGGATGGAATAATTAGATGCTCAATTAGAAATTTACCTTCCAAAATGTCTTCAGGGAGGTCGATATGTGAGCTAATAGTAACCATTGAATTAACCGCTTTGTTGCTTCCTCGTGGAACTTGTTCAAATGTTACAGATTGAAAATTTGTCTTCATCTGATCCACCAACTATTTATAAGGAAACAAATTCATATTTTGTTTGAAATTCATCATTTACCTATTTGATAATTAACTATGAGTCAACAAATACTTGCAAGTACTAGATGTTTCACTAAATAGCCAAGTGAAGACCGGTGATCAAGGCTTTCATATTCTAAAATGTTGTTGGTATATGGGAAGGCAAGGTGGAAGGATTTAGTAATAAGGCCACCTTATGGGGTAATAATGAGGATGCCTACCCTAGACCCATGCATGGTGAATGATCCATCAAAGTACAATTTATAGCTATTTAATTATGAATTATTCATTATAGACTCATCTAAGAAATTCATAACAAGGGGCTCAGTCACTTCAAGTGGTGCCTCAAGTAATTGATCCACGACAACTTGTCCCTTTATATCCCTTTGGTTGACATATTCAATTTCAAACTCACTAAGAAACATTATCCATTTTTCCATTCTTCCAATAAGAGTTGATTTGGACAATAAGTATTTTAGCAGATCAACTTCGACAATAAACTTCGACATTGATCCCCTAAAAGTGTAAATATGTTAGGGGATTAAATATAATGTCTAAAGCTTATGTGATGCAAAAACCATGGCTAAACATGCCTTTTCTATTAGGGTATAGTTTCATCTCATAGGATATTAAGGTATGACTAATATAGTATATTTCTTATTCCTTGCCTTGATCATTGTGTTGTGCTAGAAGAGCACCAATTGCACATGGGGTTGCTGAAATGTATAGGATCAAGGCTCTTCCTGACACAGGTGGTAAAAAAATATTTGGAATTAACCAAATATTGTTTAAGATTTTCAAAAGCTTGTTGGCATTCTAAATTCTAGTAAAAGGTAGTCCCCTTATTTAATATATGGGTGAAGGGGTGGCATTTATCTACAAGCTGAGAAATGAAATGCCTTATGGCTTGTAGTTTATCATGAAGACTTTGGAGCTACTTAAGATTACAAGGTAGAGGTATTTTTGTGATTGTTTTAACCTTTGCTAGATTTACTTCTATGCCTCTTCTTAAAACTATAAATCCTAATAATTTTTTTGAAGTGATACTAAATACACATTTTTTGGGATTTAGCCCTAACTTTATACTCTCGCAATCATTCAAAAATCCTTCTTAAAACCACATGGTGTTCAAATATTAGGTGAGACTTCCCCAAAATGTCATCTACATAATCCTTGATGATGTCAAGCATCATGTCATGAAATATGATGATCATGGCACATTGATATGTTATACCTATATTTTTAAGGTCCAAATGGCATGACCTAATAACAAAATGTTCCCCATTGAGTAATAAAGGTTGTTTTTGTATTGGTCTTCATGTGTAATTTTGATTTGATTATATTCTTAAGAAACCATGTCTATCAAGGGAGATCATTTCATATCCAATAGTAGAGTCTATAATCATGTCAATTTTAGGAAGAGCGAAGTCATCTTTTAGCACATGCCTTGTTGATATCCCAAAAGTTTGTACAAATTATAATTCTATCTTGAGGATTAGCTTATAGGGATAGTATTAGAAATCCAAACTAAATAATCTATAGGGTGGATAAAACCAACTTCCAAGAATTTTTGTAATTCCTCTTTGATTAATAGAGATACCTTGGGATGCATTTTTCGTGGCTTCTGCTTGATGGGTTTTGCATTTGAATGCACAACCAAGTGGATGTACTACCAATGAGGGATCTAACCTAGGCATGTCAGCATAACTCCATGCAAATATGTCAATAAATTATTTAAGCAAATTTATGATGACCTCATGTTCTTTTGATGTAAGAGATGCCCCTAGTTTAACTATTTTGGGATTTTGATTTGTCCCAATGATGACCTCTACCATGTCCTCAATAAGAGAAGGTGATTGTTCTTGAAAATAAGGGGGTAATGATATTTTGGGAACATCTAAAGTCAAAGCAATCTGAGATCTTCGTGTCAACGTCAAAATATTATTTTGATTCCAATAATATATGGGGAAGTTCATTTGGTTATTTGGGAGGCTCTTATTATTTGGATGTGTTCTTTCAGCACCTTGATCATGGAGATTCTTGGTGTTCCATGAAGTATGCAAATTGACAAAGATTGATAGAAAATCCCCTTTTATGGTCACCTAGATGGCATGAAATCTCTAGCTCTCATGTATTCCAAAATAGCCTCATCATTTTGAAATATGTCAAAAGAAGGCTCATATTTTGATTCCTAGTCTATAAGGGATGGATAACAGAGGAAAATATTGATGGTGGAGATGGTGGTATCTGAGAAAAGGTTAGTAGAAGTGAGTTCCTCTAAGTGACTACAAATGGAACCTATTTCAATGTCCTCATTGGGGAGAGATGGCCTAGGGATTGAAAGAGAATCCATAATGATATTAGGTAGGTCCTCATCATATAGTCTATACCTTAAAACAAAATATTATGGATGTTCTTGAACCATTATGGGTTCAAGTTGGCCTTGATCTTGCTTGCCCAATCATTTCCCTTTATAATGCATGTTCTCCATCATTTTTTGGACTTAGGGATATTGATTTTTAGGAGAAATGAGATCCTCATCTTCTAGAATAAGCCATGAATCATCCTCATCTTCAATGTATTCTTCAGATAATAATCTAGCACTTGAAAAAGTTTTTGGTCCTAATTGATATATGATGGGATTAGTTTTCCTCATCGTTGGGGACCCATATCTGCATGGAGAGAGAGGTAAATAATCGATGCAAAATGTTTTTTATTCATATTCTCCACAACTTATGGATGTAATTTTTAGATGAATAACATCAGGTAGTGGATTGGATAGATTTAAGATTTTTAGGAGAGATGTATTTAACAACTATTGGACTTAAGATGAAATTATTTATGTCATGATATGGTGATGGTGATGATGATTGATCCATCTAAAAACTATGAAAATGGTCAATGACTCTGGGGATGGTGAGCTCCATGACAGAGTGTGGTAATTTTAGGTACTGATGTAAAGTGGATAGAGCAACTTGC
Source organism: Torreya grandis (assembly GCA_037957365.1). Taxonomy (NCBI): domain Eukaryota; kingdom Viridiplantae; phylum Streptophyta; class Pinopsida; order Cupressales; family Taxaceae; genus Torreya; species Torreya grandis. Next base: position 1,117,260 of record JARHVA010000348.1, read on the forward strand.
ATCTCATGAATCCATGGTCTTCCAAACAGCATGTTAAATGGCAAATCCACATCTACAACATGAACTAGTGTTTGATGCACTACGAGTCCCACAATGATGGGAAGGTAAATGGTCCTAGTTGATGGCCTTTCATTGTCATCGTAAGATTTGATCATTATCAAAATGGTCCCTAGTAATGTCTTCTAATTATTCTAATTTTTTCAAAAAATCCAGATTACATAGATTGAGCATTGATCCATTATCTATGAGTACCCGGGAGACTCAATGTTGGGATATGGTTACTTCAATGTATAGAGGGTAATTATGAGGTGGACCAATGGGAGGCATATCCTAGGCACAAAAAGAGATATTCTATGAAGGGAATACATGTGATACTAGTATCTAAATCTGGTTAGTATCCAAGTTCACTAGGGACTTTTAGATCATTCAATACTTGATTTAATATTTCTCAATGTAAAGCAAATGTTATAAGAAGCATCCATTAAGGATATCTAAGATGGATTTTTCTCAAGTTGTTGAATGATGTCATAGGATTTATCAAAATATCTTAAAGCCTTATTAAGCACACTCCCCTTTTGGTTAGAATATGAAGTGGATAGATCTTTAGGGGTGTCACCGTAAGAACTAGCTATCTTATTGTGCTTAATAGTAATGACATAATCATTAATGGCCCGATTAATATTTAGGATAGGGGATGAGAATGGATTGGATTCTTAGTACATTATATATTTTGATGGTGTTGATGTAATGGTAAGGGACATTGTGGTAGTCAGTATGGTTGGATGAAGAGGCTTGACCTTGGTCTCTTTGTGGTCTCTAATTCCTTTGGTTATGCTTAGGGAGTGGATCCTTGTAAATGTCAAGTTGCTCATTTTTTGATTAAATTGGGGGAGCTTCTCCTTCCATTTCAATGTCACCCTTTTCAATTAAATCTTGGATGTAATGTTTTAGTTACATACACTATTCTGTATCATGCCTTTTAACCTTATGGTACTTTCAAAAATCATCTTCATGATACCAGTCTGGATTTGGTTGGTGATCATCCACAAGTCTTATTTTAGGCAAGGTGATCATATTGGTAGCAATCAATTGATTTAAGCCTATTTCGATTGGGCCTCCCAATCTTGTGAGTAGACTTTTGCCTATATGAGGCTTTAGCTTGCCTCATGGTACTCATATAGAAGAGACATTTGTTTATTGTGTGGGGCCTTTATTTTTAGCTATTTTTACATGTTTCTTAGAATCTTTTACCCCATCACCCACAACATTCTTGTTCTTATTGAAGACTTTATATTTTCCTAAAAAATAATTATCTTGATTTTGGGTGTGCTCATTATGAGAATATAACTTGATAGTTTCTTGTTCAATGAGGGCCTTTTCGATTTGCATTCCTTTATCTATGATCTCATCAAATGTCTTGACACACTATAATTTTAGTTGGTATTTTAGTTCAGCATTGAGATTATCCACAAAGATATTAACCAGTTATTTCTCAAGTATAGTGTACCTCAAGCAACTTTCCAAACTCTACCATCTATGTAAGAAATATGTTAAACTTTCAACATTTCATTATTTGGTATTATAAAGGTCAATTATGGAGATATCATGCTCAATATTGAATGACAAGTGTCTAAATAATTGCTTTGTCAGTTCTCCAAAGCTAGATATTGACCTTTTAGGTAGATGCATAAACCATTTTAAAGTGGGCCACGTGAGAATTTGGGAAAGAGTCTCAACAAATAAGCATCTTCATATGCCACCTCATGTCAAGCCACATAAAATTATTGGACATGATCTCTAGGATCCCCTTTTCCTCAATATTTTTCAAATTTGGGTACTTAAAAATGTGAAGGAAAGGGTATTTGTATTAAAAATACTTGCGTTCAAGGGTGAGGAAAAAAAGTCTTCATACTTATATTTGAGGGCTTGTTATTATGGATCTATCTATTTAAGGGTTTCTTTCATTGCTCTCCATTCTTGGTCAAAGTTGATATCCCAAAGAGGATTGGTAGTTTGATTTAACTACCTTGGGGGATATGGGTACTATGGGTATTATGAATGTTGTTGGCATTATTAATAGTGTTCATGTTATTGGCATTATTAATGGTATTATCATTGTGATCATTATTATTGGTGTTATTTTGTCTAGGGGATGATGGATGTTTATTATAAAGTAAGAGGTTAATATGTTGTGTCAATTGTTCTAAGTAATCTTTTATGATAGTCTATCTTTGATTAGCCTCACTATGGTTATTATGAAGGTATGGTGGGCGTTCTTCCTTGGAAAATCCATGGTCCACACCTTCTTCTTCTTGGGGTATGTGATCAACATGTTGACATGGTGTGTTGGGTGTGATGAAGGGTGGACTAGGTTATGCAAGAGGGCACGATCAAAGGTGGAAGGTAATATGCCCCCTCTTTTGATGGCACAGGCTAAGACATGATCACGGTTCTCATATAGATAACAGTCAATGAAGTTTCTTACTTCGTCATTATGGAGGGGGTTAAATCTTTCATCCTCTTCTTTGGGTGTATGCATATCATTATGAGTTTCATCATGTTCCTGAGTTAGATCAACTATATACCCAAATGGTTAATTATCTTGGTTGGAGGCTTGTCCAATCCTAAGTTGAGCTTAGGTATGGATAACCATTGTGAAAGAGGGATGTGATGACATGTGATGGATGAGATGGAGGCCTTCAAATGTTACCTCTATCTAGAGACCAAATCTATTAGTGGTCAAAAGAGAGTGATGTAAAATTATGGAGTGACCAAGAATTACCAAGAAACAAAGTCTCTTAAGAGACTAATATAGAAAAGATGAATAAGAGTGATGGAATCAAATACTTTATCTACTAGCAAAGAGATAATTTCATAGTTGCTAGGTGACAAAGGTATCTAATAAGGATGAGGATAAATGATGGGTATTGGATTAGAGTCTTATAAGACTATGTAGATTTATAATCCAAAGTATGATTGATGAATGATAATCTTAGAAGATGAGTGATCACTAGAATCTTGATATCAAGATAAAAGCTAGTATTTAAAGGGAATGAGATGGGTGGAGATTGAGAGATGTGTGATATATAGGGTGAAGAATAAGATGTGTGTCAAGTGGATAAGGTATGTAAGGTGGATGTAGGATTGGACAATAATGTCAACTACTAAAGATGATTTATGCACAAATGGAGTTTGAAGAAATGACTATAGATAAACTAGTTACCAAAGGAAGATGTGGGAAGGAGGATGATATGGAGAATGTGTTATGGTATGGGTGAAGTGAAGTAGATAGTAGTTTAGACACTAATGGAAGATGGGATGGGGATAGATACTATATTGCTTATGATAGGGTGGATAGTAACTATAGGTAGTGTTTTGGAGATGGTACAAGGTTTTTGAGTATAAGGGATGAGTTATATACAAGATGGTATGATATAGATAATATGAAATTCATCAAAAGATCAAGACATACTAATGGGTATGAGATAAGAAGATATATACAAGATAATATATAGAGAAAGATGTGAAAGTGATAATTACTATATGAAGGTGTTCTAAGATAGATGTAAATGGGATGGATAGTAAATAGTAGATGTAAGAAATGGATAATATGAGATGATAGGATGAATATAGGTACAAAAGATAGTGGTCAAAGGGGTGATATTAAATGGATATGGGATGGGGGGAGATATATAATTAAACACCAAGGGGTATCCAAAATGAATATGATATGGATATGATAAATAGGAGATGGATGACTAGTATATATAAGTGAATGAGATGATGATAAGACAAATAATATATGGATATTAATCAAGAGGATGGGTACTATATGGATATTAGATGTGAAAAAGTAATGTCAAATGGGTATGAATGATCAATAAGATGGGGAAAAGGGGAGGATGAGAAACTAGGATGTGATATGATGAAAAAATGATGAGTGATAACCTAGAGGATATCTAAGGTATCACACAAAATGTAGGTATGGCCGACTCAGCTCACAAACAATACAGGTCTTATCACAACACTTAAACAACATACACAAGTACAATCACTAAATTATATCAACTATTATGGGTGTGTAAGTCCTGATGCTTGCACCATCCAATGGCTTCATGGTTGAGTCTATAGGCTAGTGACCCATTTTGGTATCGATCAAACCCTCTCAACCCCACTTGCACTCGATGGCTACTTTAAAGCTGATACTAGCTCCTACAATGATACACTTGTTATGTCCATAGTCTCCTAATATAGGTATACACAAAAGGGTATAGGTTCATCTCCTATATAAATAAAGGTACGTTGAGGCCCAAGTCCATGTAGGATATTGTCTGACCATCCTGTGTCTTGGAACTTGATCGCCCCTCACTCTACAAAACCCTTTATGGGGAATTTCGCTTAGACATGCAATGACAACTCTCCTAATTTTTAGAATCCACTAGAACACTGAGTTTTTTTAGTGTGTGATGGGTAAATCCACATCACTAACCCCTATATACTAAGCCTGTGTGTGGGGATGAAATCCATGTCACATACTATTCTAGAGGGGGGCTAACAAACAAGGAAAACATGATATGATTAATTAATTGATTTAATTACATGTGTGTGAGGGGAATGATATGATGATTATTTAAAATTTAACACATATACACACATAATTATATGCAATAAATTATTTTCACAAAAACATATATATACAATAAAAATATGATAATATATCAAAAATATAAACTGGGATAAAATTACAAAGAGTCACTCCCCTATAAGCATAAAGGTTAGAAATCAAATTAGGGTGCCTAAGTATTGAAAGATCTTTAAAAAAAGACTTAGTAGTTTAGATTTTCATAAAACCACAAGTACCTACAAAACCATGAGTGTATAAAGCAAAACCGTAAATAGAATGTACAAAACTGTAACTAGCTGGACAAGATCATAAGTCACAAGTTGTGATTTTGCAGAAGGTTAGTAAACTGCTATGGTTATCTGACAAAACTATGAATGTTTAACAAAATAATTACTTAAACTAATGAAGCTACAACTATCAAAAAATTCAATTTATAATATTACAAATAATAAAAGGAAAATAAAATATGTCCTAAGGTAACTATGTAAGCCTTTCTACTAGATCAAAATCATTACATGGCAAATATAATTTTATGATAAAAATTCTTATAAATTTAGTCTTATGTTGATAAATAGAATGTTATCTACCCTATATATATCCTACAACCACTAAGGCTTAAGTCTTCTAACTGCTAAATGTCCTAAGCTATCACTTTGACTAAGTATCTACAAAGTAGTGACTGCAAGTGATAAAGTCACAATTTGTAGAACAAAACCACAAGTGTCAGATTTATGATTTTATAGATGAGGTAAAAATAGTTTGTGTGGTGGGATTTGAGATGTTTATTTTGTCTTTGTCCTTCCCCCTATGGATCCTTTACACACAAAAAAACACTAATGAGGACCTTCCTATAGGGAAATGGGGTTTTGGGCCAAAATATTTAGTTTGAGAAATGATTAAGATTTTTGATAAAATGCAATTTTATTTTGTCTCAAAGGACTTTATATCCTTGTTTATACAACCTAAGATACTTCCTATTGATGATATATAAGATAAAGAGGTCAGAGTTTTACCAGTTTTAGGAAAAAAGATAATATCGTAACTGATGATGACAATACAATGGTTACTAGGGCAAACTCATTATTCAAAGAGTCATGATTTTGTTAGAGATAGTCAAATATCAAGGTTTTTGTCTTAATGTCTTCTTCCCTATAACCATAGATGATTAAATCCTTCCAAATTGATATATCAAGGAATAGATGATAGGATTATCTATTGTTAAGTGATGACCAAGAATAGATAATAGAATTACCCTAAACTACTAAGTTTGACAATACCACAACTGAAACTTATAATATCATGATTACCAGTTCAATATCATAACTATCTAATTTGTGGCTTTGTTAAAAATGTGTCAATAGTTGGATGTCGAGTGAATCTCCTTCCTATCATGCACATAGAGATAACATAAATAGATAAACTATCTACAAAAGGGGAGGGTTAGTAGAAACAAACCATAATCTGACCCTAACTATTAGCTTTGACAATATCATAACTAGAACTGACAATGCCATGACTAGTAGGACAAACTTGCAACTCTCAAACTTATGGTTTTTTTGAAAGCTAAATCCCTACTAAAATCCTAACCATTAGCGGTTAAATGACAATATCACCATTGGCATCTATGAAGTCATGACTGCAATAATGCAAACACCAATTCAAAGTCATGATTCACCTGTACATGTCAAAAATTGAGAAACTAGGTTTAGATTTTCATCCATTTTATCTTGAAATCACTCAAATCACTTTCAAAAATGCTATTATGTTAGTTAATGGAGGTTTGTCCAACTGGGGTCGCCAAAATGTGCACCAAATTTTAGATTTGAACAATATTACAAAACTTAGTAATAAAAACCTAAAACTCAATGACACCAATAGGAATGGATAAAAGAGAAAAATCAAAATAAATAAAACATGATTACCATCCTTTTTGCCTCCTTATGCCTCCATTCTAGGATTTGCAATAAGATTGTTTGACGTCCAAAATTTTAAATTGTTGGATTGCTTGCTAGATCTTGACAATGGCTTCCAATGGTTGTGTGAAGTGGATAATGGCTTGGATGAGTGCTAGAATGTTATTATGGATGTAATGGTAGTAACAATATGATGGCTTGATGGCTTTATATTTTTCTTGTAGTTAGTTTGGCCATGGCCCAAGCATGGCCTTTTATAAAATAATGGAAGGATTTTTAGAGGAATTTAAAATTATTTAGAAGTCTCTAGTTTAAAGACTTCTAGAGTCTTAGAGGAGCTTCTCTAGTTTTAGAGACTTCTCAATTAGTTTAGGGGATAATGTGGGGATTAGATGGGAGTTAATAAGGTTTAGTATTCATAGGGATGTAGGAATGGGTAGGGTGGTAGGGTAGCTAGGGTGGTAGTTAGATAAATATGAATTTTAAATTGGCTAGTTGGTTTATAAAATAGGTTAGTAGGTAATAGGATATATTAAGGGTTTAATAGTGAAATTAATTGGTTTTAGAATGAGGTAAAAGTTTATGGGATATAGGAATGGGATGGACATTATTATGTCATTAGTTATTTTAGCTAGGAAAATTAGGAATTAGACTAAATTAGTGGAAATTAGTATAATTAGTGGGACGAGCATAATTTAGTACATGCATATGCATCCAGTGCTTCAATGATGAAAAATTATAAAAAATAGTTGCCCTTAAATTGAAAAGTGTAAATTTAGTTTCCATTTGATGACAAGAGTAAATTTAGTTTCCCTTTGATTGACAAGAGTAAACATAGTATGCATCACTAAAAGTATGAAATATAGAAGATTCAATTTTAATTTATTCAATGATATTATAGCATTTCCCTAAAAGGGTAAAATGATCATAATTCATAACATCTTATTTCTAAAGACAAGCTAAAATAAAACATTTAAATCACAGAATTAGGTTGAATAAAATCTAACTATGCAATGTTACACTTACAATATCAACTTGAATATTCATAACTTCCATATCCAAATGGTTCTCTTCATAGTAATTCCTTTGTATGCTAAGACCCGGTCCATGCACCTACTGAGCCCACCAAGTAGTGGTTATCTCTACCCACCCCAACCATTGGTTGGAGATGGAAGTAGGAATATAGTAACCAACTTGGAGCATACAACTAAAACCAAAATCTTGATGTAGAATAGCATCATGATTTTGGTTTTACCTATATACACCATCTTTACCAATGTACAACAAAATTTCAAGACCAACCTAGCTCATTATTATTGCATTTGCACCCAATCCAACAAGAAGGGCATTAGCAGTACTTGTTCATAGTCTAGTAATAAAACATATATAAATGTAAATGTTTTATTGATGATTATAAATAGTTTTAAATAATATTTAAATATTTTGAAAGTATCTAAAATGTTAAAAATAAAGTAAAATTATATTAAATTAAATATTTTGAAAGTCTTAATCTTATAAATTTATATAAAAATGAGATTATATATATATATATATATATATATATATATATATATATATATATATATATATATATATATATAAAGTGAGATTAAAGTGAGATTGGTCTCATAAAACTATATATATTTAAATATATATAGACACATATATTTTTTTGAGGTGTTTCAAATTGAGTCATAATAAAGTCTTGCCTTTTTGCTTGGTCTAAGGCTTCTTCTAAAGTTTTAGGTGAAAATATTCAAACTTTGTATTGAAGGGGAGCTTTAAGAACAGTAACAAATAGTTTTAAAAGAGTATCATCATTCATGTTATGGTCTACTTTATGAGCGAGAGACATCCATCATTTGATGAAAGTATGAGAAGATTCATTAGGAAGTTGCATGGCATTGATGAAACGGCTAAGGTAATTTTCAATAAGGTCATCATGTTGGAATTTCTTTACTAGAACATTGACTAAATCATTTAGTTGTGAGATGGAATGTCTAGGAATTTGGTTGTACCATTTAAGTGCATCACCCATAAAGGTTTTAGATAAGATCTTGGTGGTATAAAAGGTTTTATTTTGGACCCATTCCTTATAGATATTACCAAAAGACTTAAGAAATATAGTATGGTCGTTAGTCCCATCATATGTGATAGTTGGAGAAATGTTTCCAATATTTATGGATGCAATGAATGGGGCTAAAGTTTCATTTTAAAGATTTTGAATCATTTTTTTATTCATTGGAGGTTGAGGGATGATATTCTCATTGGCATCTCTAAGGAAGAGGGACAAAATTTGGATTTGGTTCAGACATGATGACTTGAGGTGGTTGACTAGTCATGTTGAATAAATATTTTTGCATGTTCATCATTTAAAATTGATTGGTTGTTTCCATGACTTTCATTTGTTGAACTATTTGTGCTAGAATTTGAGTTATGTCAATTTTTGGATTAGTATTTGAAGGTGGGGTATTAGTGTTTATAGGAGGGGGATTGTTAGTATTGGTGGGAGGAGGATTATTTGTAGGTATAGGATTCCCAATATTAGTGTTAGTTGTCTTAAGTGTGGTAGAAGAAGAAGGAAGCTTGGTAAAACCACCATTCTTGGTAGGAGTGTAAATAATATTATCATCAAGGTTTTTGAATAATTGGGAATCATCTAGATTATCAATATGATTAGTTTCAACAATGTTACTTTGTAAATTTAAAAGGCTTGGTGATCTTGTTATGGGTGTAACAAGAGGATTGTGAACATTGGTTGTAAGATTTGATGTAGATGGGTTGATGAGTTTATGACTTCTAGGTTTAGAAGGTGTAAAAGTGGTATAAGGTATATGATTATCATGGTTTGAGATTTTTCTAATAGGATTATCTAGATCTACTATACGATATGGTGTAGATCAAGATTGAGAAGATTTAGAACCATGTGATGAAGAGTTGCACCATAAAGAGTTGTCTTTTATGGTGGATAGGAGGGGTAGGAGAGAACAACCCATGTACATTCAGAATAGGTTAAGGCTATCAATAAATAATTTGATAAGAGGCTTCAAGATGCCAAGTAGAAGTGGATATCAGGAAGCTAAGAGGAAAAATAGGTTACAAAATTAGCCAAAAAGAGGTACAGGGTTAATCTAAAGTGAACAGGGTCAACTCTGTACTAAACAAGGTTGGTCCAAAAGGTACTAAGTTGACTGGGTTAACTTAGTATGATAATGAGTAAATTTAGAAAGATACTAATCGACCCAATTAACTTAGTATGCTAAGGAGGAAGTTTTGAAATCAACCTAGTTGACTTAGTATGCTAAGCATGAAGTTCTAAAAGATACTAAGTTGACCTAATTGACTTAGTATGCCAAGGGGAAAGTTTTAAAAGATACTAAGTCGACCTAGTCGACTTAGTATGCTAAAAAGGAGAGATCAATTAGTCTATAAGTAATTATGTCGATAGAGATGATAGTGTTCTAAAACAAGAATTTTTTTTACAATGTACTTTGAAAGCAAGAAATGGAAAGAAACACACAATCAATTAGGTTAATGAGGATGAACCAATTATGGCACATAACACAAAACCTTGCACCATCATTGGCCAATGCAAGTTTTTGAAATACAACATATAATTGAGGAAAGAACAAGAGTCAACTTGGAAAGTAAAATCTAACTAAATAGTCATCCTAAATGTTGTTAGATTATTAGAGCATGATTTTAAATGTGAAGTTGGTTGTAAGGAACTAAAAAGCAATCTAAGGATAGTTTCAATACATTTAAGCTAAATTTAGATTTGTAATGTCAATGGTCCTAGATTGGTATTGGGGCCTACCCCCTCACTTCACACACCATAATGATAAGGGTGTCGGGTGCTTAGCCAATATATACCATTAACCACATGTTTATACTTGGCCAAAAAACCAAGTCAACTTCCCCCTTGGTGATGAAATCCAAGTAGGTAGGTTTTGGGTAAATAATTGTTAAGATGAATTTTAAGATTTTGTGATTTGGTAGTGTGTTCATAAAAGAGAAAATAGTGAAACTAAATGGTATATTAAAAAACTATCTAATTAGACTGTGTGATTTATTCTAAGCAACAAGAAATAAAAGTGTGAGCTAATTACTAGCATATAAGTGTTAATTCCGAATTTGAAACATAATATAGTGTCGATTTAGATGATATTGTATGCAAAGAATACATAATAGAGTTAACGGTGTCATTTCTATACTATATAAGCAACGATCTAAAAATGAACTATGTCGACAATGTTGACCTAGTTTTTTAGACATAATACAGATCTACATTGACAAGGTCGACCTAGTTAACTGTATAAGGGCATTTTTAAAGATTGAAAACTATGAAAAATAGATTTGTAATGAATAATAAATATCAAAGAGAAGAAGAGAAAGGAACCTTGGTGGGTTGGAGGATGCTTAGGATTGCAAAAAAATTATTTAAAGCTCCTTGAAATTTATACCAACTAGGTCAACCTAATTCTGTAAAACCCTACTACTAATGCCTGTAAAAATAACTACATCAATAGTGTTCACCTAATTTGTTTTCTAGAAGTTTGGAAATGTACATAGTCAATAGGGTCGACCTAGTATGTTTTTTGTACCTGATGAAAAACTTACACAAATAGAATAGAGTCGTACTGATGTGATTATGTGTTAAACTTATGCATAAAAGTTAAAGATATATCGACACTATCAACCTAGTATCACAAATATATGAAACATAAAATGATAAAATAATGAAAAATATGAAATAAAACCTTCAAGGGTTAGATTCACATTGGGTTCATCAGAATGTATGCAATCAGAAAATGCATCATGTTTATAAATCAATCCTAACTCAAAGAAGATATATCATACCATACACTTCTGAATGGGGACACATTTGTTAAGTGGTAACATGACCAATATGAGGATTTGTTAGACCTAATTAGGGGATCTCTTGCCACAATACACCATTCTAGGGAGGGTTCCAAAGCCTCCAGTCAAGCACAATCACACAATAACCCTAACAAAGTCCTGTGTTTTGATATCTCACTAAACTAATATTAAGTAAAGCAAATCTAATCTAGTGCTCACCAAAGCTTATGGCACAAAGCGGGGGTTAGAAATAATAAAATTAAACATGCTTATAAAACATATACTCACATCAATGTTTATGAAATCTTAATGCATGGAAGGGAAGTACAAATGAATATATATCTACTCTTACAAAGGAGGAACAAAGTTAGGAATACTTACATTTGAAGACAAACCCATCGAGCCTCAATCTATCCATTCACCAAGGTGCTTTGTAAGAGGTTATTATGATATGTAAGGATGATAAGGATAAATTAGCTCTAGGCTACACAACCTATCAATGCATCCAAAATAATTCTCTATAAGACAATATTTGTATCTCCAAAGAAAGTATGGAAACCTAAGCTTGCTCCTCAAGGAGAATGGTCAATATCAAATGAGCAATAGCTATTACTTCTTTTTTTATTCCCTAAATAATGGTGAAATGAACTCATATATATAGGTGGATTTAACCCTAAGCCCTTTCAAAAGTTTTGGTCGATAGGGTCAACCCAATTGACCTAGCATAATTTTAGACAAGAATTCACTAAGTCATTGGCTAGGCCAGCTAAGAGTCGACCTAGACCCTAAGTGAATTTCACCTAAAATTGTACAAGGTCAACCCAGTTGACCTAGTACAATGAATAGTTAAAAAGGGGCTAAGGCTAGGAAAAGGGGGATAAAAGGTATAAAATGGTTGGAGAGTGTGCAATAGAGAAGAACAAGTCTAGGGATAAGGTTTTTAGGAGACAAGTGTGTAGATAACAAGTGGTAAAAGGGACAATAATCTTACGAAGCATGAATGGTCTGCCCACCATTTTTCCAGTGCACCCCTTAAGATATGCACTCAAAAAGATTAAGACTCAATGGGTTCATGTATAATACAAAGTGTCAGTAATCGATAAAAGTTTAAAAATATTATGTGTATACAAGATTGGTCTCATATATATATATGTATGTATATATATATATATATATATATATATATATATAGACAAGTTACAACTACAAGTTTTAGTGGAATGCATTAGCCATTTTTTTAAAAACAACTTTAAGTTTTAGTAGAAATGTGGGACTGAGAGAGAATTTTCTGTCACATAAATGCCATTAATAAAAATTCATATAACCAAGAGTGGATAGTTGTTAACTTATTTGTCCATAGTCTGTTAATCTTCTTGAGTGTAAATTACCAATCTCGATTCTCATTTTAAATTATTATTATAAATATATAAAACCAATCTCACAGTTGACTATAATTACCACATTACCAATCTCATAGTTCACTGTAATTACCCAATTATGAAATTACCAATCTCATAGTTCACTGTAATTACCAAATTATTAAATTACCAATTTTATATACAATTATCAAGATAAAATTGTTCATCTCTCTCTCTCTCTCTCTCTCTCTCTCTCTCTCTCTCTCTCTCTATTGTGTTTGACATGTTTTGCCTCTATGGAGGTGTTTGTATTGATAATCATGAATACAACATTTATATTTATATATGTTTTATTAATGGATTATGAATAGGTACTACTAATACCCTTCTTGTTAAATTAGTATTTTAAATATATAAAACCAATCTCACTGTAATTACTAAATTTAATCTCAATTTAATTACCAAATTTAATCTAACTTTAAATTAGTCTTACAAATATAAATAAATATTATTTAAAATTGTTTATAATCATTAATACAATGTTTACATTTATATATGTTTTATTATTGGACTATGAACAAGTACTGCTAATGCCTTTCTTGTTGAATTAGTATTATAAATATATAAAACAAATCTCACTGTAATTACCAATCTCATAGTAAATTAGTATTATATATATATATATATATATAGTTTGTGTGTGTGTGTGTGTAATGAGACCAATCTCACTTTAATGATATTATAGTAATCACCCAAAAAAATACAAGTCAGAACAATCATAATTCATAACATCTTACTTTATACAAATTAAATCTACTTCTATTTTCCAAGGATGAGCTAAAAGAAAACATTTAAATCATAGAATTGGATTGAATAAAATCTAACTATGCAATGTTACACTTACAATATCAACTTGAATATTTATAACTTCCATATCTAACTAGTTCATTTCACAGTAATTCCTCTGTATGCAAAGACCTAGTCCATGCACCTACTGAGCCCATCCATTATTAGGTATCCCTACCCACCCCAACCATCGATTGGATATGGAAGTAAGAATACAGTAGCCAATTTGGATCATATAACTAAAACTTAAAATGTGATGCAGAATAGCATCATGCTTTTGTTTTTACCTATGTACAACACCTTTGCCAATGCATAACAAACTTTCAAGACCAACCTAGCTCATTATTGTTGCATCTACACCCAATCCAACAAGAAGGGCATTAGCAATACCTATTCATAGTCTAATAATAAAACATTTTTAAATGTAAATATTATATTAATGATTATAAATAGTCTCAATTAATATTAAAATCAATTCCTATAACTTTCACTTCACTTACAGAATGTTGATCACTAAAAGTATGAACTATAGAAGCTTGAATTCTAATTTTTTGGAGAACGATTCAAACACACAAAAATAAAATATATATTTTTTTAACTTATACCATTAGTTTCAAATTCTATTAAAAATTTTCTTTCCAATACTAAAATTATTACAAAGTTTCTATTTTCTTCTATTATTCTATTCCAAACTATTGTACTAATGGATATATTGGTCTAGAAGAAGAGGACTTCGCACTTTTATATGCTTCTATCCATCATAAATAGCATTTCAATATACCTCATTTAGAGCATAAGGTGCATAACATTAACATATCCATTGTTTTCAAAGAAAGTCTAGATCAATCATCATTATTTATCTTGTTTAAGTTTGAGAAACCTATTTCACATACTATCATGATCATTAGAATAATAAGAATATCTTGCAATAGTTGCATGAAACATGGAAACCCTTCAAACTATTTAGGTTCACCCCTACAAATATCCCATGCTCCAAACATATATATTTTTTGGGTATGATTTATAAATAGTACAAACAAATTTATCCATCTCACCTAAACATTTGATAGTATTTATAATAGGTGAGTTCCTAACACTAATTTTTTCACATAAACATGTTAACCATATTTTTATTTGACAGTCTCTATCATCCACCTCATCATAATAATTAAGAGGACTGAAAAACTTAGTAGCATTAAATATAGGTAAATCTGTGAACCTTGCATCTAGAGAGTCAATAACCTTCACTATAAAACTTTTTCCCAATTCAATACAATCATCTAGTGTCCCTGATCTTTGTTGAGTTAATCAAGATTTCAAATCTCAATGGATGTATATGTATTTTACCTACTCCATCTACAAACTCAAGAGTTCCTCCTTATGCTCTTTTTAAAAAAGATTAAATGTGTATTGTACCTACCCCAAATATGTCTCTTTGAAATCTCCTATGTAGCATATCAATAGTAATATCTAAGGTAGTTCTAATGTAATTAATGTCAACATGGTCATCTTGAAACTTTGTATTCAACTTATTTAACTCAATAAGCATGTATGCAAGTAAATGGGTGCAAATTGTACTTGAAAAATTCTTGCCAAATCATACATTATCCTCTAATTCCCATTATCTCAAAAAAATAAGCATGAGTTTGAAAAGTCTTTCCATGACCTTCCTCTAGAGAGCCACCTAATTTGATGAATTTTCAACACCTCTAACCGACTAATTTGAAATGACTATGTTAGATCTCTTAATGCTCCATATCTTTTAGCAAATTTCCCCAGCCATGAATAAATTTTGTTTGCAAATTTATCAATAAATAGTAGCTCTGAAAAATAAGATGAAGCATCATTTGCTGCTAATGCTTCTCGATGAGCTATGTAATGAATATCTAATAATTGAAGAACATCTTGATGAAGATTAGTAGATAAACCTTCATGAATACCCCTCATAGCAGAAGCCCCATCATATCCAAATCTAATTAGCTTCATTAAGGATAAATTCAACTCTACTAAAATACGTATCACAACATCATGCATAAACTGAATTGTTCCATCTTTTATTTGAATGAGGCGTATAAATTTTGTTACACATTTACCTCTTCCTTCATTTGTCAAATGTGTAATTTAAACTATCAAATATTGTTCTTTAATGTTATCAATACTTTCATCAACTAAAATTGAGTAAAATGGACTACGAAAAAACTCATCTTTTAACTTTTTCCAATATACCTCCTTTGTAGCTTTTAGAAACTCTTTTCCAGATGTGGTATTTGTATATACAAAGTATTCATCTTTTACAAGCATGTGTGGAGTGTCTTTACACCTGTTCAAGTCACAAATTAGCTTATATATTTCTAAAGGTAAATCATGTATGACAACAAAATACATATTTTATAAAACATATATGATTCTATCCTTCTTAGCATCTACTATTAGTTCTACATGTTTGGTAATTGAAATAATACTTTGTTTGCTTTCTTTGTCCAAAAGTTGGAAAGCAAATTTATGAGGCTCTAATTTTTCATGCATTCTTAAACCACTGACTTGAAGGGTTGTAGTCCCATATTTAACAAATAGAGTCTCTCTCTTATATTTTACACACCAAGAACATTTTATCCTTTCAACACCATTGCAGTCTTTTACAACATAAGCCCATGGAAATCTTTTTTTCTATTTGGACTTGAATGTTCTTTTTTTTTTCTTTGATGCTTGTTCCTTTTCTCAAATCTATTTTCCATATGATTCAAAATTTTATTCATGCAGATGAACATCAAAATCTTCATTTCTAAACTAGCATTGTTGATTAAAATCTTGAAGGATACGAAATGCATCAACAAGTGATAGTTGTTTTTTATCCTTCTTAGGATGATCAATAAAAGCCATTTTTCCATAATTTATACCTACTTAATGAAAAAATTAAAAGTATAAAATTAATAAGTCACATATACCAAAATGTAATATTAGGATAAAGATTAGGATTTAAAATCATATATAATCTCAATAAAAAAACTTTATGTTTTATTAATTATGATGGTAAGGATTTAAAATCATTTCCAAAATTCAAAATGTTATTCTTTTACAAGTGTTGACTGCTAAGAACTTTAGGATTTAAGTATAAAATGGCCATCAAAATATAGTAGCATAAAAATTTGATGTAATAAGTATCATTTTGTCTTATAATAACAATAAATGAGTTGTATTGTTTCATTTTTATGAGTCCAATCTCACTTTATTCACACTTTAAATGAGTCATATAAATATAAATGAAACTATATATATATATATATATATATATATATATATATATATATATATAATTATAATTTTTACATATATTTATAATACTAATTTACAACGAGAATTGAGATTGGTAATTTACATTCAGGAAGGAGAATGGACAAACAAGTTAACAAGTAACAACTAGCCACTCCCAGTCCCACAAAGTTCTATTAATAGTATTTATGTGACATGAAATTTTTAGTCCCACATTTCTGCTAAAACTTTAAATTGCTTCAAAAAAATTGGCTAATGCATTCCAATAAAACTTGTAGTTGTAACTTGTTAATGGGCATTGCTAATTGGCATTGCTAATTTTATCTTCCACTCTTCCAGTTGGCGTCAGTGGCCCAGATAATTTGTTAATTCATTTTAATGCATTTCTAAATACCAAAAAATAATAATGATGGTGGGCCAGTGGATACTAGAAGTAGACTGTGGAGGCAAAACTGTAGGCTTAAGGATACTTTGTCTCTCACAAATCACAAATTCATATATATATATATATATATATATAATACTAATTTACTATGAGGTTGGTAATTATAGTGAGTGGTTTTATACATTTATAATACTAATTTATAGTGAGAATCAAGATTGGTAATTTACACTTAGATTTTAAAATGACAAAAGAAGGGCGAGCTTTAAAAATGATTGTCAATCAGTCCTAGGCTCTATCCCATTCATGTCACTGCCAACTGGATACCATGCCACTGCCTATGACTACCTACATGGCAATTGGCAAGAGTGACATAGTGTTGATTTATTATCACTGAGTGAAAGACAGAAGGTGAATGAACAAGTTACAAGTGGTCAAATTTAAACTCATCACAACCCATCTAAGGACTCTAAACCCATCACAAAAGTCCATATTAAAAAATGGCCGTAAAAAAAAACTTAATCCATAAATTGTGTGACAGTTTAGAAGTGCATAATCATTATTAAAATGACAAAATAATGGTGAGATTTAAAAGTTTATAATTCGCAGTGTGTACACAGAATAGTTTACATGCATTACATAGAATAATTTATATTGTTCCATTTTTATATATATTTATAATACTAATTTACAGTAAAAATTGAGATTGGTAATTTACTCAGATTGGTCTCATAAAAATGAAACTATATATATATATATATAGAACTATGTATATATATTATATTTAAAATACTAATTTATTGTGTGTGTGTGTGTCTCATATTCGTTGCAAATTAGTAATAGAAATATATATATATATATATATATATATATATATATATATAAATGAAAAATATATATTCACAATTCATTGTAAATTAGTATTATAAATATATATAATTGTGTGTGTGTGTCTCATATTCGTTGCAAATTAGTAATATATATATATAAATGAAAAATATATATTCACAGTTCATTGTAAATTAGTATTATAAATATATATATACACAAACAAAATCTTTCAAAATACCCAAAATTACACCCGTCAGTACTCAGTGCCATTTATAAGACTAATTTAAAATGATATTGGTTTTATTTATATATTTTTATAAGACTAATTTAAAGTGAGATTGGAATTTTGTCGTGTGTGTGTGTGTGTGTGTGTGTGTGTGTGTGTGTGTGTGTGTGTGTGTGTGTGTGTGTGTGTGTGTGTGTGTGTGAGAGAGAGAGAGAGAGAGAGAGAGAGAGAGATTATATATATTTATAATTCTAATTTACTGTGAGATTGGTAATTACAGTGAGTAGTTTTATTTATTTATAATAATAATTTATAGTGAGAATTGAGATTGGTAATTTACATAGATTGGTCTCATAAAAATGAAACTATATATATATATGAAAATAAATAAATAAACGTGTGTGTGTGTGTGTGTGTGTGTGTGTGTGTTTCCTGCAAATTAGTAACCTATATATATATATATATATATATATATATATATATATATATATATATATATATATATATATATATATGAAAAATACATATTTACAATTTCACAATCAATCAAAAAATCCAAAATTTATATTCAAGACAAAAATTTAAACCCTACACAATTCTGTATTTTTTCGGTTTTAAAATAACTAATTACCCTAATTTACTAAAGAAAATCTTAGCTAGATAATGGATTAAACCCCAAAATCATGTTATGGGTATAAGACAAAACCCTCCCTGTAAACTGCTTTCCAAAATTCCATGTCGCCAGTGGCCATCATAACACTTCCTTTTCATTTACTTGCTTAAGAAATTGGGAAGGTTTAGTACTTACCTGAATCTACAGATTATAATCAATCTCTAGAGTCTGTAAACAACCTTGCATGCCACAAATCCAATTGGTTCAAATTTTGGCGGATAAACAACCTTGCAGAGCAGTAGAAATGCCTTCCCCTTGTGAATTTATGACTTATGAGAGACATAGTACTGAGACTAATTCTAAGCCTGTGCCTAGAGCAGCCACGACCCACCACCATTATTAATTGTAATTTGTTGGAAGCTAGTAATTAGTCATAGTAAATTCAATGCATTAAAATTAATTTAGTCTCTGTCAGCATCGACTAGCAGAGTGGAAGTGTCTAGAAGATTAGAAGATCAAATTAGCATTGACAAGTTACAACTACAATTTTTAGTAGAATGCATTAGCTGATTTTTTTAAATAACTTAAATTTCATAAATGTGGGACCAAGAATTTTGTGTCACATAAATTCCATTAATAGAATTTTATGGGACTAGGACTAGGACTGGGAGTGGGTAGTTGTCTGTTCGATCGCTTGATAGTCAGACTTGACATTCACCTTCCACTTCTGGTGATTTCACTCAGCTAACGGTGCACCATATAGGTAAAATTCACCACATAGGTAGTGACATGGTAATTGTAGGGACGGGATAGAGCCTAAGATGGTATGACTGACTGATGAGCATTTTCAAACCTCATGCTTATTTTGTCATTTTAATAATGACTATGCACTTTTTAATTGTCACATAATTTTTGGATTTTATATTTTTTTTATGAACTTTTGTGACAGGTTCAGATCCATTTGATAGGTTTTGATGGGTTCAACATCGACCATTGATTATATATCTCACCAACCTCGGTGTTGACACTGTGTTGAAAGACTTGACACCATTTTGCATTTGCATCGGATGACAGTTGTCTTCAACACCATGATCCACAATGCAATTGGACTCCCCTCAATGGCTCAATTCATTTTGCATTGGGATTCAGATCTTGATCACTCCACGCCAACTCAGACTCCTCTCACCCAATTTTTTGCTTTGGATCCCATGCCAACCCATAAATTTTAAATTTTAAAAATGTGTTGTTTTTTTTTTTTTTCAAAAATACCACTTTGATTGAAATTTAAATAACAATAAGTGCATATTGATATTTGAACTACCACATAACCCTTATGTCTAGCAAAGTTTTGTTAAAACTTCACAAGGTGATGGTCTAAGGGTCAAGTCTTGAAGGTGATAAGTTTTAGAAGGTTGTTGAATATCAAAGTGGGTATATATATTAAAATAAAATAAAATTTCATAGGGGTGTTATCAAGTAGTTATTTTTTTAATATGTTGTTAATTTTGTGTGTTATTTCATAAAATACAAAGTAAAAAAAAAAACCTTTTGAGTGGCTATATTATTAAAGGACTCAACATCCAATGAATGTGTCATTCTTGTCAAGGGAGAGGAGTCTTCTCATCAAAACATGTACTTGAGTTTCAAGTCTTTATAGACTGAGTAAGCAATAAAAAAATGGAGGTTAGAGGCAACGGAAGTAGGAGACCAAATAGTATCTCTCATCAATGATTAACGACAACACCACATTATACTTTAATGACATAAGTTTCATTTTTCATAATTCTGTACGGTGTGCTATGTGAATAATCCCCTATTGTGATGACATTTTTGAAATACTCATATTTTAAGAAGCCCACTTTTTGAGAGCAGGTAGAGCTCTAATGTAATCCCAATATGGATAACTACCTAAATAATTTAAAAGTTTGTTAATTCAAGAGTTCGGAGAGGTGGAATCCAAGAACTTTAAAGCTAAATTTTACGAAGGGTACGACATAGCTTAGAGTTGTACATAATCCAAGAATTATTTTCAAAGAGAAGCTTGTGAAAAATGTGATTATTTTCTCTTATATTTGCATATAAAGGAAAAAAATAGAATAACTCTAAATTAGTACACACATAGATAAATATACATAAGTTAATATTTAGTATTTATGATGAGATTCTATATATCTCATTATTACTATCAAAAGTTGTTATATTAAATGTGTTGTGTTAACAACTTACTAATCTAAACAAATAGAAGAATATGTTGGAATTGTTGATAAGATCAAACTCTTTCATAGTAAAGAGTTTAATTATGTATATACATGTATGGTGAATGAAATATAATATAAGATTATTATTATTTTGTATTTACATTATAAAGAATTTATCATGTGGAAAAAATAATTTATAAGTAAA
This sequence comes from Torreya grandis, assembly GCA_037957365.1. NCBI lineage: Eukaryota > Viridiplantae > Streptophyta > Pinopsida > Cupressales > Taxaceae > Torreya > Torreya grandis. The sequence continues at coordinate 1,138,586 of JARHVA010000348.1, forward strand.
CTTTGACCAATTTTTACATGAATTAGGTTTAATTTATCAATCTCTATTTGAGAGAATACCTTTACATTTAAAGCATTCCATATCACATAATAAATTACTTGAAAATGTCAAAAAGAATTATTCAAGACTTTTTTTACAAAACATATAATTATCCTTTTAAAAAAAATATTATTATCTACAAAATTCACACTTATAAATATACTTTTCAAATAAATTTTTTTTTTTAAATTTAAAAAAATAACCAACCAAATGTAACCCAAAAAAAATTTAATAAAAAAAACCTAATTAACCTCCACCGAAAATTTTTGATTCTTTTATAAAGTTTAATTAAAACCATAACAAATTCAAACTTTGTATTTAAAAATAAAACATTAATTCCACACAAAATTGAACATTATACAAATTCAAATTTGAAAATAATAAAAATTCCATTATTTCAATGGGAAAGTTCAACTTGCCAATGATTCTTTTGGGGCTACAAATGATTCTCACTTTTCTTATTCTAATTCTAATGGCAAAGTAAATTCAACTTGCGAACAAAGTATAATTCTCAATTTATTCCAATGGCAAAGTTCAACTTGCTACTAATGAATCCTCATAATACGATTCCAAAGTATGAATGAGACATTCTAAATGGTAGTTTTTATGTTATCAATACTTTTATTCCAATAATGTCTTTTTTATAAATGGTTCTCTTCCCAACAATGATTCGAATACACCTTTATATTAATGGTTCTCAACATAGATTCCAATATCTTTATATCATTATATTTTTTATTTTTTTTTCTTAAAGAGTTGTAACATACAATCATTTTTTTTTGGGTAGACAAGAAGTTAATTATATTTTGACACCACAATCGGTATACCTTTGTTTCTTTTAAAATCTGAACACTAAAAATTTTTAGTGAGGAATCTCTCCTAAAGTATTTAGGGGCATATAAGGATCTCCCTCTTCTATCAGAAGAATAAGTTTCCTCATACAAAAAATGCTCATGCATATTTTGGAGAGATCAAAAATCCTACTGATCATGTCTAGATAGATAGCCCATATATCATCCTTTCTACATCATATGTAGAAGATAGATCAATATTGTTTAATAAAAATATAATAGAAATTAATTATAAGATAGATTAAGATCCAAGACTAATCCTTTTATCTACCATGTCAAAAGATGATTCAAAGAAAAATATTTTCGACAAATTTTATGTGATTACACAAAATTATTCACATGGGCTTACAAAGATATGCCAAGAGTTGATCTTGCAATTGCAATGCATAAAAGTGTGTTATATTTGGATGCAAAGCTAGTTAAATAAAAAATATGGAAAATTTATCCAAAAGTAGCCCTATTGATCAAAGACAAGATCCAATGACTATTAAATGTAGGATTTATTCACTCCATTAACTATTTTGATTGGATTTATAATATTGTACCAATTATAAAGCCTAAAGGATAGATTCAATGTTGCATAGATTATCAAGGTTTAAATAAAGCATATCCCAAAGATGATTTTCCACCATCGAACTTTAATATGATTGTAGAATCCACAAGTGGGTATGAAATGTTATCATTTATGGATGAATTCTCTGAGTATAACCAAGTAAAGATAAATCCCGACACCCATAAAAAGAGAACGTTTACTACACCATGGGGAACATTACTGTATGTAATGATGCCATTCAGAGTAAAGAATTTTAGGGCCACTTATCATAGATTTATGACATATTTTTTATGATTACATACATAAGATATTAAAAAAAATGTAGATGATTTACTAGCAAAATCCAAACATCGATAGGATTATGCTACTAATTTACAATGTATCTTTGAAAGTTTACGAAAAATATAATGTACACTTGAATCCAAAAAATGTGTTTGGAGTATCTTGTAGAAAATTATTCGGGTACATCATCACTTAACAAGGTATATAATTTGATCCGAAGAAGTTTAAAGCCATTATAGACATGCCACCACCAAAATGATTGAAACAGTTGTGTTGTTTATGAGAAAGAATTCAAACTATAAGATGCTTCATGGATTAGTTAGCATATAAAACACAACCATTCACATAGCTACCAAAGAAAGACAGAAAGTTCAATTGGGTTGCAAATTGCCAAAATAAAATTGATGCAATAAAATAATCTCTCCTTAATCCACCTATCCTCATTCCTCCTATACCAGAGAGACCATTGGTGTTCTATATATTCACTATGGATCATTCTCTAATGGCTCTATTATCACAATATGATGATAGTCATTGAAAGCATGCAATCTATTACATCATTCATATATTAGTTGATTATGAAAATAATTAGTGTCATGGAAAAGTTAATTAAGCACTTGTTTTTGCAGCACAAAAATTATGACATTACATGCTAAAAATGAGATAAACTCGTTATTAAGATAGATCCACTCAAAATTTTCATGTCAAAATCCTATTTGTTGAGACATATAGAGAAATGGGTACTGTTACTCATAAAATTTGATCTACAAGTCATATCATAGAAATCTATTAAAGGACAAATTATTATTGGTTAATTAGTTGTCACTCCAATAATGGCAACATTACCAATCTATGATGACTTTCGTGATGACTTCACTTCTTATTGAATATGGATATTGATACCTGGACCATGTATTTCGATGGATTCAAATGCGCTACAAGCATCAAGCCCAATATAGTTTTCATTACCCCCTAGAGTCAACCAATTACATTTGTTTTTTGCCTAAGAGTTTCATGTACAAATAATATGGTAGAATATGATGCTTTGATATTGGAATTATGTACAACATGAACATTATAGATAAAATCTCTACAAGTATATGAGATTCTAAACTACTGATCAATCAAATTCTATATATTTATCAAATAAATAATAGAAGCTAATTCCACATAAGGATATGGTGCAAAGCTTAATAACACACTTGGATCCCTTTTCCATAGAAATTATCCCTTCGAAAGACAATCGACATGTAGATGCCATGAATAGTGTTGCATCTATGATATCCATTGGCATTAATGATGATCATACAATTTTTACTATACAATAATTAAGACAATCTTCATTTACTACAAAGGATATAGATGCTTTAGAATTTGTGCCAATTACTCATAGTGTGGTTCATTTAGAATGGTATAGTGACATATATAATTTTTTATATATCTCTTCTTTTCCAGAGAATGTTTTACATGATGATAAATGTAAATTATAGTGTAGAGCAATGTGTTATGTACTCGTTTAGGCTATTTATTTAAGAGGTCATTAGATGGACAATTACTTTGATGCCTTAATTGTGAATAGGCTCAAACAAATTTACTTAAGGTACATGATAGTGAATGCGGAGGTCATTTCAGTGGAAAAATGATGTCTTACAAACTTTTACACCAAGGATAATTTTGGCCCAAAATGGAATATGTATGTCACGAATATGTAAAATTATGAGCACATTGTCAGAAACACAGTAATTTAAATCATGTGCCATCACATGAGTTGTAACCTACTATTTCACCATGGTCATTTTACCTTTATTATTGTTAATCATGAATGTGATCCCACAAGTCAGATCACTTAAGTAATGTTAGATGTTAAAAACCACTTTTTATGAATTATCAATCTCTAAAATTCTAATGATGCAGTTGAAATGTCATAAATTTGAGTTGGCTTGGTGATGAGCTTTTAAATGTGCATTGGAAATTATGTGGTGATTTCAACATGGTGTAAGTCACTTGAGACAAGTAATGGATTATCCCCCTGTGTTGGTATACTAGGAAGTATAAAGCTTACTATTGCATACAAATTAAAATCAAAATTTATATACAAAATTATTTTCAGTGATTCAAATCTTATTCACTTGGTCTAATATTCATTGCGAACCTGACAAAGTTATCAAACAACTTCACAAAGATGATTTCTACTTAGTTGTACTTCTCTTTTGCTCTATATTTCCCTTCTCCAGTATAATCATGGTCATATATTTTTGTCTATGATCATTTTTCCATTTGTTTCCACATAGATTGATTAGGGTTTTTAGATGGCCCATGATAGATAAAACATACTTTTATCTTAACCTATTTATTACATTGTGCTACATCTCACCCATATCCAACAAATTTGGAATTTGACTAACACTTTTATTCTATGTTTCCTTTGATCTTAGTTTTGTTACATCTACCCTATAACTTTGGCTAATTCGTGTGCCCCTTTAGATTGAGGTTTCCCATAAAAATTTATGATGCTTATAATGCTCATGGTGCACATTTATATTGGCTTAAAATCATGGATAAGGCATCCATGAAAAAACCCAAACACACATCCAAACATATCAAAGCAATCGTAAAAGCCGATAAAGCACTTATTAAATTATCATATTTAATGCATTATTTTGTGTTCCATTATAATCAAGTTTTCAAAGCATGTGACACTTCAATTGCATGAGGAAAAGCTTCACATTAATATGTAGATGTTGTGCCTTGACATCCTTAATCCTAATGCATTGCTTATGATCAGTTGCTAACTCTAGATGATTTTCATGAGGTTTTCATGAATATAGACGAAAAAGCACTAGGGTCTAATGACTTTCCCTTTCAATTCTACAAAATTATTTGGGATATTGCTACTGATAATTTCTATTATGTATATTTGAAAACTTTTCAATCCAAAACATTATGAATATATATCAATTTGTAATGGGTATATCAAGTTCATACCTAATGTTGGTGATCTTGAGTTGAGCACCAAATGGTGGTCAATTACATTGTTGAATGTGTCTTATAAGATCATATCCAAAACTTTGTTTAAATTATGAGTTCTTAATTTTCTCCTATTAATTGTCCAACTTATCCAATCAATAATTTTTTTTTTAAAGATTGATTTTGAAAATCGCATAGAGTGATATTTCATTCTTTATTTATTACAAACTTTAGGTTTTGGACCAAATTTTATTCATGTTATTCAAAACCTTTTTGGTGATGCTTCAACTTTATTATTTGTTAGTGGTTTTCAATATGAACAATTTATCTTTTTCTACACTATCCATCAAGGATGCCCCAATGCCCTAACACTTTATGTGCTTGTTGTTGAAGGATCTAAGTATATTCTTATTGATGTTGTGTCTATGGGCTTGTTAAATGAATTTCTCTTCCCTTTGAGGGCTCTCTTCAATTATTGAATGGTCATTTTGTTGATGCAATGTATTGATACTTTTTACTTTTCCTTTAGATGCAATCTCCAATGGAAGAAAACTCAATGTTCCATACATTGTTTTGACTCTTCTTTCTCCATGGCTTCAAGGGTTTATTTGGAAATGAATACAACATAGTGAAATAGTTAAATTTATTGGTATTCAATCTATTTTAAAACCATTCCTTCCACTTTGTTTTAGTATGTCAATGGCATAAGTAGAGTAGAAACTCTTTTATTGAATTACAAACTTTATTTGGAAAATTAATTTAGAATTTAATCCAAAGTTATTATTGCCATTCATGATAAATTTGATTGTCGACTGACATAAACAATATTATGAGATAAATGGACATGTTTAATGATGTCAAGCCACCGGTCCAAATGGCCATGAAAACATAAAATCTACGATAAAATATGTATGTAAATAAAATATGGAATTGACATGCATTTGGTTACCTACAATGCGCCCAAGTGAGGAATAATAGAGTTTGTCAGGCATGGGAGGTTGCACAATTTAAGTGAATAGGATAAGGTGTCATACATATGTAGATGATGGATCTTCCCCAAGGTAAAAATCAAGAATTATACGAGGAATTAAAGATTGAATAAAATATGTGTTAAGTTTGACAGAAACAAACCAATGTTAGTACCCAATGAACTATCTAATTTTAAGGTAAGATACCCACTATAGAAAAAAGGAAGATGAACTATGCACTTTGTACTGAGAATTATAATGGCCCCACATAAATAAGTTAATGCCCAAATGCCACACGAAAAAATCATCTATTGAGTTGTTCGCATAACACCTATTGATTTGTTTACCCTAACACATATTACAGTTTAAGGAAAGGCAATCGACGAATGAAAATATCCCAAGAGACACATTGATGACGATGAGTGTTGCATCAACTCTACCACCACCAGTGGCTACCATGCATAATGCATCAGATCTCAGTGATAGCAGCAACTGCATCATTGAAGCACATGGATCAAAACTCTTATAAATTATATATTTTGTGTATATTAAAAATTAATTACATAACATGAAGCGTCATATTATTCTTGTGTGTGTGTGTGTGTGTGTGTGTGTGTGTGTGTGTGTGTGTGTGTGTATTACATATATTACATGATATACATAAATATTACCAAAATTATAAAAACAAATTTAATTGTCAAATATAGTTAATTAGGAAAAAGAGGAATCATAGAGATTACCAAACATGGGAGGCTATGAAACTATATAAAAAAGGACGTTGAACCATACATATTTTTGTTAAGAATCATAATGACTGTGCAGAAATAGGTTAATGCCAAAATACCACACCTTTAACATCTGGAAATGCCACACCTTTAACTTTTGTTTAAATGTCATCCTTGTAATGGGAATAATATATTCCAAGTCCCCATTTGCTAATGCGGATGAAGCTCTCGAATGATTGATAATATGAAGGTAGAATTGTCTGCCCTTTAGTGGTAACAACGCGGGTGTGGCCGAGCACAAGGAGAAGCTCAAAATTATAAACCAGTTGTCCAATGGAGGATGCCAAGGTGGAAAGTGCCACAATAATGCCCTGAGAAGCTCCTATGACCCACGCCTAAAGGAAGGTACTTGGAATCGTTGTCATTAGCTTCTGTTTTCTTCTCTTCCTCGAAGAATCTCTTGAAACGAAATGCCCAAAGGTTTTTCCAGTTGACAAGGTTATTGGCAAATATTATATGATATTATATTTTAGAAAATAATATATTATGTATATATTTATATTTTATTTTATTATGTTATATTAAATTTAATATTATATTATATTTGTACTTAAAGTTGCACTTGTCTTGTGTTGTAGTAAACTATTAATGTTCATTGGAAAAACATATTTTGTTATTGTAGTCTTAAAAATTGTTTAAATTGTTTAGAAAATAGTATTAAAAGACACTGACATTGCTGTAAATTCAGAGATTAATGCACCATAATAGGGCTAAAGTGGAAGTGGAGACGAAAAACAAGAGAAAAGAAAGAAAGCCATTTTGAAATGAGGACAGTGATTACACAAAAATAAACAATCTTTTAGTGTGTGCCACATTGATTGCAATTATCACATTTCAAACAGTATTTTTCAAGGTAGCAAATAGTGTTTTAAAAAAGTTACTCATGTTTATAGAGGTTTTGGGAGTTAATAGACTGTAATTTTTATTCAAAATTCATTTAAGTAGTTGCGCAGATTACTTAGGTTGTATCTATACATGCATCAGTATTTAATTGGAAGATAAAACTTTAAAAAAGTAAGATTTCTTTGCAACATAGATTTTGTGGCAATCACAACTGTCAATATGATGTGAATGATATCAAAAGATTCGTGAATGAATCTCAGCGTTGTTCCTTTAAATAGAAACGCCTCCCACATAATAAATCATTACCTAAACAGTTTAAGAATTTGTAAATTCAAAAGTTTGAGAAGGTGAAATTCAAGTACTTCAAAACTACATCTTTACAAAAATTATGTTACAACTTTAAATTATACATAATTCAAGAATTGTTTTTAGAAAAAACTTTTAAAAAATATGATTATTTTTCTCTTATATTTACACTCTAAAAAATATTAAAGTAACTCTAAATTAACATGCACGTATATAAATGTGTGAGAGTTAATATCGTGTATGATAAGATTCTATATTAAATGTCTTGTATATAATAGTAAGAGGCCATGCACACATGAGAAGTTCTGCTCCTTTCCCAAAGCACGCTATGCTGAGATCAGAGAGTCCAAAGCCCATGGTTTGTGGAAATGGATAGTTATATATATCCCTCATGTTTCAATCAACATATCAATGTTATGGCCAAGGCAAACAATCTTTGCTCCCAAAGCACAAATTAATAGCAAAAATATTTGTATAAAAAACTCATTTACCAAGATTAATTAGCTAGCAACGTCCTTATGGTACATTTTTATTAAATGTATAGAGTACAAATATAGATGAGCCCTCTATGGCCTACTCTGTAGTAAAACTTACAATAAAACACAATAGAAAAGGCCATTTACCCAATTATTATGGGCCAAGTTAAAAAGAGTTTAGTGAATGACAATATAATAAAAAAATATTATTAAAATTATTTTGAAGGTTCAAGTACGCTAATCAAAGAGTCCAAAGCCCATGGTTTGTGGAAATGGGTAAAGATATCCCTCTCTGAACATATCAACATATCAATGTTGACCAAGGCAAACAATCTTGGCTACAAATTGATAGCAAAAAGATTTGTATACTCATTTACCAAGATTAATTAGCTAGCAACGTCTTTATGGTACATTTTTATTAAATGTATACAGTACAAATATGGATGAGCCCTCTATGGCCTTGGGTTGTAGTAAAACTTACAATATAACACAATACAAAAGGCCATTTACCCAATTATCATGGGCCAAGTAAGAGTTAAAAAGAGTTTAGTGAATGAAATATAATAATAAAATATTATTAGTAGTAATTATTTTAAAGTTCTCGATTATGTTGGAAGGGGTGTGTATATTTAATTCGTAATTTTTTTTTTAAGTATTTTTTTTCATTTGGAAAGTATATTTCTCATTTAATTGTATCGATAGGGCATCTCTTATTTTATGAAAACGGAACTTATCAATTCTTTTTACCATGTAAAAACAATTGTTAATGAACCACCTTTTCTCTCAATCAATAGCTCCTCTATCATGACATTCAAATTTTTTCATGATCGATGCTTCCTTATTCATCCATGTGTCTTGCACTTTGCAAAAGCTTCAGTAATCATTTCAATTGAAACAAAAATAACGAGATAAACACCATAACCTCAATGTATTACCCACACATCAATATCTTTATATTGTTGATTTGATCCACCTCAAATGTCAATAGTTTTTTTGTAATCAAATAAAAAATAATTAATAAAAAAACCCACCACCTTGTAAGCTACAAACCCTTTTATAATGGGTACAAGGTATGTAAATCCAATAATTACTTTGAAGTTAGGATATTTGTATAATATGGCCTTTCAAATGTATGATATTACATAAAATGCTATGTTGATGCCCTTCACCATCACCATCCAACTCACTTCGAAATCATTCACCATTTGTGAATTTTGTATGGTTTTATTGTAAATTTTGTGTGTCAACATATAGGTAGCATGGACAAACATAAGTTACAATATGAATTTTGAGAATCTCGATGTATTGTTTCCATATCATTGGCATTGCAACATTATTTTGAATTGCACATCAGAGATGAAGCATTTTCACAATTAATTCATCGACTTTTCATGATAACAAACATCAAATCAAAGAACCCACCACCTTACTCATTGTGTACCCATTTTTTAAAATACAAATCATGTAAATCTAACAATAGCCTTAAATTTGGTCAATCCTTTAAATACATACACATCAACACAAAAACCAACAAAAATAAATGCAATCTGAATGACATATTTTAGACAAAAGTTTAAAATCAAAGTGAGTTGATTGTTGATGTAAATCATGTCTAAATACAATATGGAAGGAAACAATTTGTCATCAATCACATCAACTATGTTTGATTACCCCGAAAAATGGATGGAAAAAATAATCACAAACAATTTTTCCAATACAATCACCACGACAAACCCAATCACCTACAATGGCCCTAACCCCAACATATAGATATCCTTTGATAAAAATTAAAAAAATTATAATTTTGACATGTAGATTAAAAGACACTATATCATCTCTTTCTACAAATGATGCAAACTATTCTAATGAAAAATATTTTCAAAATGAAAATTAATAATTTATTGTAATTTTTTTATATATTAAAAAATTAATTATGTAAAGTAATTAGATTATAGAGTCTAAAGCCTATGGTTTGTTTAAAATCGTTTATTTTTAAAAAAAATTAATTCCATTTACAAAATTGGACGTTCTACAAATTGAAAATTGGGAAAAAAAATAAAATAAAATAAAAGCATTTCACAGCATTGAACGTTGTAGAGATTATTCTCACTTCCCTTCTTTCAGTGGGAAAGTTCCACTTGCCAATCATTCTTTTCTTTTTCTAATGGCAACTTATGAATGATTCTCGTCTCATACCAATCGCAAATTCAACTTGCGAACAATAATTCCCAATTTATTCCAATGGCAAAATTCAACTTGTTACTGATAAATCTCACATTTTTTCATCGGAATACGATTCCAAAGTATGAATGAGACAGATCGTTCTTATGTTATTGTTTATTAATACTTTGATTCCATTGCCCTTTTATGAATTCCAATGTCCTTTTATGAAAGGTTATCTTCCCTGGGTTCTCCTGGTTCCATAGTTCTCAACACAGAATCGATTATTCGTTATATCATCATACAATGGAAGACTAAATTGAAGCCTCCTGACCGAATTTATGTGGGTGCGGTGGTGGTATCGTTTTTGTTTCTTTTTCCAGTGAAAAACAATCATTTTTTGTTTTGGGTAGACCGTATCAGATGCAATGTCAAATTTGAACAGACCATCAAAACCTTCAAGAAATTATAATATAAGTAAATAGATTATATTTACAGTGATCATCCATTTCACAATTAATATTCTAAGTTCTCTTTAACAGCTAGGCCACAATGCTAAGCTACAGGAAATACCGACTCAGACACGCTCACGTTAAAAAATTCAACACATACAAAAGCCCAGAGCATCTACGTTGGTTTCTCACCCACTTTCAGATTTTCCAGTTGCTACAGCTTCGAGCTCTGACGAACCCGCATCTACTTAGAGACTTTTCCCCTGAGTTTGACACCCAAAACCCTCTCCATCTTAGCCAAAATAGCCTGATTTGGCACGGCTTTCCCACTTTCATATTCCTGAACCACCTGAGGCCTCTCATTAATACGCTTCGCCAATTCAGCCTGGCTCAATTTCTGCTCGAGCCGGGCTTTTTGAATTGCTTGCCGGACCTCTGGCGCAACCTTTTGAAGCGCAGCGGGTTCGGTCTCCCCGTCAAGCTTCCTGGCATTGACCACAGGCTGCTGCGTTTTCTTGTTCTGCCCGCCGTCAAATTTCTTGAGCGTTTCAACTTGCGCGCCGGCTCTGATGGCCGCATTTACGGCCTTCGGATCGCGCGCTTCACTAGATTTCTGAGGCCGTTTGTGCAGAACCACGGGCGCCCAGTCTTGCGTTACAGGACCTACCGGCCGGGTCGGCATTCTTCTCTGAATCCTCTTGTTGAAAGCTTTTTCAAAAACCGGTGAAAAATCGCAGAATCCTCACTAAGCGAAATAAAGTTACAAACCCTGTATAAAATCGCAGAACCCTCATCAAGCGATATACAATCACAAAATCTGTAACAAAAAATAGCTAAAACAAGAATTCATTTCAATCACCCACCGTAAAAACCTTAAACAGGACCAAAATCGATTACAGACTCCCAAAAGCACCTAAATAACAATTCTCGATACGCTCGTTCTCGTTGGTAAGGGAGTATTTATGATATTTGCCTCCACTTCCCTCGAGTGTCTCGAATCTTCCCCGATACAGTGATCGAGAAGCATCTTCTAAATTTCGCTCCTTTTAAAACCAATTTCAAGTCCGAGACCGCTTTTATTGCCGACGTCTAAAAACCACGGTTGTAAGAAAAACCACTGTTGTAAGAAAAACCACTTTTATACCCTCGGTTTCGGGGGGCAAACAAAGGGGTAGACTTAGTAAGCCGACTCTCTACCATGGTATGGTCTAACCCAAGTGAGGTTTGGTATATGGTATATGGAATATCCCATGGTTATGTGGAACATATTATTTTTTAAACTTAGTTTTAATTTCATTGGTCCTTTGGACAGTTGGTCAATTACCTTTTGAATGGGGCACTAAGTATTGGTTTTGTTTGTGTTTTTTTTCAATTATTTTAGATAGTTGGGTGGTTCATGATTCTCTTTCAACTAAATTTTCTATTTTCGTATGTAGTATTTTAAAGATAATATACCACTTTTTTTTAAGGAAATTGCAACTTAGTATTTTTAAGATAATATACCATTTTTTTAAAGAAATTGTAATCTATGTCTAAATATTAGTACTTACACAATATATAACTATTGTAATCACTTTAATTATTTCAATTGATTAATGTGTTTTGGACAGTGTATAATAAATAGAAGTATTATATTTATTTAATTTATTAAAACTTTTGATATTAGATTTAAAATATTTATATTATAAAAAATAAAAAATAAGTTAATTTTTTATCTTTTTATTAGATAAATTCAAATGACATGACAAATTATTTGGGGAAATTCGAAATCTCTTGATTTGAATTTTTCTTTTTTTGGTATAATGTCAAGAAAAATATAGGGGGTTGATTGAGGTGGCCCCTAAAAACCTTAAAAAACACCAAAATAACAGAAAACAAGAATAATAAAAATAAAATGGAAATAAAACAACCACCTCGACACAAGGTTAAACTAGTGCCAAACCCTGCAATAAACTTCTGATTCCCTTGAAGTAATTAGAATCTAAATGTATTTTATCACCCTGAATGTGCAGCAGTATAGTGATTGTAGCAATTATACCTAGAAGTAATGACCGTTGAATAGAAGCTTTAGATGATTGGCATTGAAAAAGAAAATCTAGACGAATTTTTCAAAATTCAAATAAGCTCTGAAGTCTAAGAACATGCCAAAGCATATTGAACCTTGCATGGGTAATATCATCTCCCAACTTAACTTGATGCATAGAACAAGTAACGCTCTCAAACCCTGGAATTGAAACCACCAAATTACAATGTTGCGTAATAATGGAACATCGCATAAAAACATGCTCAAAGGAATTTGGGTCTCCACTAATTGGGCATTGAGGATCTTTTAGTCCCATATGTTGCAATCTCTACCCTGATGTAAGAATGACCAAGCAAAAAAATTAACTTTTCACAAAGTCATATGCTCCCAGAGTGTATGGAAGCATTTGTCCCAAATCATTGTTGAATCATTAGTTCCCCATTGTTGATTGAGTTTAGCTAATGGCAAAGCATTAGCCCTAATCCAATAAGTAACCCTATTAAGGGAAAACTTAGAGAACACATCTTGATTTGGCAACACCAAATACCCACCATTGATAATTGGAGTGCAAACCAACTCTAGAAATGTTTATTGCCTCCAGTTTATCCCTGACAACTTTATATGTTCTTTTATCTTTGGCTGAAAGTTTAAATTTTATTTTGAAGGTGGGCTATTTAAAAGAGTGCCAATACCCTGATTTAAAAAATCTCCTACATGCAATACTCCTTTGTGATGTGAATAAATCGAATGATCAAGGAATTCTTGTTTCACATTAAAGCTTTCAAGTATAGAAAGAAGCAGAGACCGCCAAATAAAATGAAGAGAAAGTCCTTGATAATCACATCTCGACATATCTCAAATAAGCGAAGCCTTCATTCTATTCCACCCTTTGCAAATTTGTTTGAACATAATAAAACCTTTGATTTTAATTGATATTGGAGTAACTAACCAATTCATCCAATGAATATAACCACATATCTTGTTGCCCCAAGAAGTGCTTTTGAAAGTCTACAATGAAAGATAACGTTCCAAACCTCATTTCCTTCAAATGAGCGAATAACCCACTTAGCTGCATATATTATTTATCCCTGCAACGTGAAGACTTTTCTTGTGGGGTGGTTCAAATTATTGTTTTAGACAGACAAACTATCGACTTCAATAAGATCTTGGATTGGATTGGCCCGCCATGAAAATTATTGATTCGAACTTTAATACTAGGTCTATGGGAATTTTCAACGATTGAGTTACTTTGCATTTAGAGCAAACTTTGAGAATTTTGTGAAGAATTTGGTGAAGTAAAAGAACATGACATTGGGAGAGCGAATGAAGGTCTCGAGTTCGAATCTCATACATGGTAGAACTGTGCCAAATGAAATAAGGCAGTGGCCATAGCGATAATGGCTTTGTAGTTTTTGGAGGATACACACATACCCATAGCTCATCTGCCACCTTGTCATTGCAAAGCTACAGAACATGCACAAATCAGTGTCTTCATTTTTTCCACTGTCAATATCTTCAACATAAGTAACAATGACGTGACATTCACAGGTCCTAAATAACTTAAATAATATACAATCAGAACACACACTGTGATTATTTAAATTGAAAACAAACAGGGAAATATAAACTTCATATCTAAACCACCTGTATTCATTTTATATACGAGGTTTAGACTTTTTTTTTTAAGCAAGTCATAGTTGTATAAATTTTTATTATGGAATTATTTAATGTTGGGATATTAGCTATTGAGGTATAAAACACACAAAATCTTAGACATGGATCAAATGTACAAAATTAAGAATTCAAAATTTTCTATATTCTAGAACTCTTAACTCCTAGAAATTTATTTTTTTAAGATAATTGTGTGTTTTCTTTAAAATATTCATAAATAATCATTGGTGCCAGATAAATCAGGACTTAACTATGAGTAGGAAGATTATAATCAGATAGATTCCATCCATTTGTTCAATCAGAAGGGTTCTATAAAACCTAGAAATGGTAGTTATTGCTCTACTCAGTAATGAACCAGGGATTTGAAAGTGAGACCTATAGTTACCCAACAAAGAAGCCAATCATCATGAATTTTGATGGCAAATCATCGCTGGGTGTGGATACAATCGTTGCATGTTGGGTAATTTTCTATCACATTTTCCTTAAGGTGCTGAAGTGTCTAGTCCCAACAACCTTACGTGTTGGCTTTTAATGCAAGACTAAGCTATTGTGCACTCACTTGAATCATGTAACAAGAAACCAATTCTTTTGGGTTATGTTGTGCAGTCACACTATTCATAGGCTTGAGTTTATTCATATATCTAATTAGAGATTACATAGAAAAAGAAATATACGACTGTGGACATTGTCCCATTAATCACAACAAACAAGAACATGAAGATAAATGCCATGAAGTTCAATGTGGGGATTACACAAACATGTACAATGCATATTCTATAAATCTCATAATGAATTATAATCCACATATTACTCAATACAACCTTTTGGTAATGTTTTAACTATCAATTAACTTAAGCATAACACCAAAACTGATTGTAACTTATGTAATTATATATTATCATAAAGAGTCATTACATAATAGCCATATTTAGTCACCTTACACATCTCTAAAAAAGTATATTTATATTTGTTTTTTCATATCCAAGTAGTGACATTATTAATGACAAAATGGGTGACTGGCCAATGATCTCTAGTAGATTGAGAGTCATGGCAGTCATTTACTTGTTTTCTCCTAAGGACCCGGGCCTTCATACCCCCTATATTCTTATTTGATGCTAGATCCTTGCTACCAAGTGTCCTTCTTTGAGCGGGCCGATGCGAAACTTGTGATGAGTAAAACCTAGTTTGTCCTTGAGAATCACTCCTTAATCATTTCTCACTTCCCTCGTGCTCCCCAATTCTTTCATTGTTCAACTGAGTCCTATGCTCTCAAGTTCTTCATAGTTATGTTCCATCTTTGATTGGATCTTATCTTGTTGTTATCTTATGTACCTTTATCCTCTCATGCCTCATTGGTTCCATGCCACGGTCTTCCTTCACCATGCTAGTTTCGTGTCATGGTCCTCTCACATTGTGCCAGTTTTGTGCCAAAAGCCAAAATACTTAGTCAAAATTTGGGGTCTGACATCACCCCACACTACACTCTTAGTCTACCCTAGACTAAGTCTCAGTCTCGACCTCATCCAAAAATCCAAGCCCAATTTGTTTAATCTACTTTCTGACATTGTCCTAATGTGACAAGGTGTCAAATAGATTGGACGTTGTTTCTTCAATTACTACCTTCAACTTTTTCATCTCCTCGGGTTGATCGGGGCACTCGTTTGCCTTATTAACCAATTGGTCAAGGGATGTATTAACATCCTTTTGGACTTATTCAAGCTTAGTGACTTCAATTATAACCTATCCTTAGAGAGCTACAAAACTAGAATTTAGTTGTTATCGATGCACGTTTATTATTTCCTCCATAGTCTCGACATCTTTAAATGCATTAGTGCGATCGATGCCATCTTTTATTAAAAGGGAAGCATTTGCCAATTTTTTCCATTGAGACTCTTCTACTTTGAGCTAAACCTCCAAAATTTTATTAACACCCTTTTGGACTTATTCAAGCGTAGTGACTTCAATTATAACCTATCCTCAGAGAGCTATAAAACTAGAATTTAGTTATTACTGATGCACGTTTATTATTTCATCCATAGTCTCAACATATTTAAATGCCTTAGTGCGCTCAGTGCCATCTTTTATTAAAAGGGAAGCATCTACCAATTGTTGTCAGTGAGACTCTTCTACTTTGAGCTGAGCCTCCAAAATTTTATTGTCTCACGCTGGTTTTTCAAAAATCCTATCCAATATGGGGATCACTTTCCCAACTCTTTCGAGGGCATGTCTACAGACTTTTATTGATTTTATAAATTGCTTAGCCACCCATAATGCTTCGGTCCTAGGCACGAGTTATTCCTTACACTACTTCAACAAAATATTTATTAGGGTTTTCAACTTATGAATGACTTCTCCCTCCAAAAGGATCCCATTTGCCAATGTCAGTTCTTGGCCCAAAATAGATTTACATAAATTTAAAGTATTTACTTTGGTCGTTGTGGCTTCTTCTATTTATTTCTTCAGTGCAACCACTTCCTCTTCAATTGCCTTGCGAGCATCAACTTATTTGTTGTACAAAGCCACCACCTGGCCATATTTCTTCTCAAATTTGCATGCATCAAAATCTAAAAGTATATTATATCACATGACTTCAAAGGCCATTTTCAAAAATGTGGCACTAGATTATAGGGGAGAGATCTTTTGGGGATCAACCCAAACTAGAGTGGGCAGTGTTGAGGCTTGAGAATCTAAAATTAGGCTGTCCGGAGGAATTTCAAAATGGTGTTCTTCATTGTACATGTATAAGAGAAAGCAGACTTGATGCCTAGTATTGATGGTTACATCATGAAGATAGAAATGGGACCATAAATAGAGTATCCTATCCAGAATGCCTATTTGGTATTGGGCATGTAAGTTAGTGGATGGATCAACCAAAGGTGGTTGAACTTCAAAGTCAGCTGACTCTTTCCCTTTATGGGGATCTTGCTCAAGGATTTTGACCTTCGCATATATGGTCAAATAAGTATTGTTGATGTCCATACCACTCATCTGTTCAATATCAAAACCATCCCTATATTCACCAAATGGATCTTTGATGTTCAACTGTGTCTCATCAAGGGTGGTCTCCTATTCTTACAATTGGGAGGGTATCATTTTTGAGTCAGATTCCTCTAGTTCTTCCCTATGACCTAAATGTTCCTCCTCCAATGGTTTAGCTTGGGCTTATGGTGTTGAAGCCTTAGGTTGTCTCTCTGGTGTATTTTGTTGAGAATCCCTCGATGGTGATCCCTTCAGTGGATAAGCCCTTGTTGGGGAGGCCCTAGGTGTTGAAACCTTGGTGGTGGTGCCTAGGCAATCCTTTGTTGTTTTGTTGGTTCTAATTGTGAACTTGTGTTGGCCTCATGCCTGGCCTGCTTCTTCTTGTCAAGAGGTGGTATAGGTGGAATCTTTTCTCTTTCATGTTATGTGCCTTTTGAAGATTTCTTTTTGGGTCATAACATATAAAATAAATTATGAATAGTTTTTTCAACCATGGTCTGTTTAACCCTGATGTCAGTTTTATAAATCTCATTCTTTTCCTTGTATGCTTTCTTTCTAGGGTAACCATACAACTTTCAGAGAGTGTGAATCTCCAAGTCAATTCGATTAGCTTTTAGGATGAGGGGTTGTGCATTAAATATCTGGTTCAACGAATTGATGAAGTACCACACTATGAAGGAATAAGGAAAATTCAACCAAGCCAAAAGTTCTCCAGAGGGGGCCATTTGGATATGATTCAGAGAGAAATGTTAGTCCACTACAAATTGGTCTTGCTCACCAACCTGAGCAGGCAAGTCCTTAGGATTTCACCATTCATTCCCAAAGGCCTCCTTCATGGCATCATACCACAACTTCATCTTGATTTTGAACATTGGGGTGATATGACTAGGGCATGTGATTGCCTTGTATCACTTTGTGGGGGACTTGTGCTCTAGTGGGTATGCCCACTTCATCTCACCAAAGGTGTAATCTGGTACATTGATTTCATCAAACACCATTAAATATAGAAATACCCTCCATAGCCCAGTATTTGATGGGTCCTCTCAGCATCTAGTATGATTTTGTTGGTAAAATACATTATCCAATTGTATTTTAATCCCTCAGTTACCTGATGGATGATGTACATGTGAGCCATTTCCACCTCTTTTCAATGATCAGTGTCATTGATCTTGGTCATGAAGTGGCGCTTTGCTACTCGAAGGGTAGGGTCTTGTAAGTTGTTAGCATGGCCCTGCTTTCGGTACTCAAGCATTGTTGTTATTTTCTCTATTTCCTCTGAGTCCTCCAAATCAAATTCTATGTCCATGCTAGAGCATTGTAATCCTGACACCTTGCTTATTATTTTAGGTGTAATCTTCATGTGGTTCCCAACAAAATAGATATAGTCCTCATGGATGCGTGAAAGTAGAAATTTTACTGCTTCTACTAGTTTTCTAAAGTATGGAAGGTTAAATAACTAGAATAACCCTATAAATTCCTATGCATTAATTATTTTTAGGTCATACACCAATTGATTCTTGGTGTTTTGGCACTCAACCTAGTAGTCATTATGTAGTTCAACCTCATTTCCTAGTTGGCGTTGGTCTTCTGGAATGGTTGGTTATGGATCACTTCTTAGGGCCTTCGTCTTGGGTCACATCACCCTCCATGGAGCCTAAAGGTTGAGGTGCAGTCATCCAATGTCACCAAAAGAATACGTGTTTGTGGTGGAAGTGACTCAACTTTTCTTGATTCAATGACCATTAATGATGGATACCTATCTCTACAACTTGTAACTACCAATTTTCTTCTTCGTGCTTTAGGGATAACTAATTTACACTTGATTACTTCTTCAATATCCTTCACAATAACCAATAAATGGGAAATTTGATGCTCTGTACTTGTTTTGGAATCATCTGGACTTAGTTTTCTCTTTAGCTCTATAGAAATGTAAATGCAAGCAAAGGTAAAGTTTAAAATGAGCCCTTGAATCCTTTTTATAGGCTCGAGGGGGTAAATTTGCATTTACCATCCCCTCTCTTTGACCATCACTTCTCACAATGAATGCATTTTAATAGCCTCTTTTCTTTGACCATTGCTTCTTGTCATAAATGCATTTAACGATATTATCATGACATGATGTTGGCACGCTTATCGCAACCATTTATCCCTTTATATTAATGACATGTCTTATCATGTGCTCTTATTTGAAGTGGAAGACATTTGTTTAACCCTTCAAATATGCATATTATTAGCAAGAATCTTTATCCTAGGACTTTTTAACTTGCGTGTATCCTTGTATTACTCAACACATGGACCTTTTCTTAATACATGTAACACCTCTTACCCCACACTAAATATGCATTATGGTCCTCCATGATATTAAAAGTACAAAATTAAAAAGAGCATAAAATAAAAGAAAGGTTGTATGTAACTAAGATAGTACTTTTATTGAAAATAGGAGATCCTAAACTAATGGCATATGCCTTATTTTTACAAAAACTAAACTTTAAGCATAGAAATATGACCTTAGTCAACTACCGTTGTAGTGGCCAAGAAGAAACTAGCCATCTAATCTTTGTAAATGACAATCACCAGTAAGGTGAATGATATGAACAACAAAAGGACCATCCTAGTGAACATGGAGTTTCTCAGAATGGCACACGAACTTGGATTTGTAGAACAAGACTTTCATTCCAAGGGTAAATGTTTTGTGCTTAATGTGGCAATCATGCCATGCCTTTTATCTATGTTTCTTGACATCTTGACTCCAATGAGTAAGAAAATGAGCCTCATCCAATTACAATAAAGCATCTAAACATGATTTTAATGATGGCTCTTCATCCAATTATCTAAAGTGTGCAATGTGAAGAGATGGTACCAAGAATTCAACTAGAATAACTGCTTTTATTCTGAACACTAGATTGAACAATGTACTCTTGTTGAGGTAATTATAGGTTATTCGATAAGCCTAGAGTACTGCAGACACCCGATAATCCTAGTTAGTATAACCAATATTACAAATCTTTGTAAGTGTTGTGACTAAAATTTTATTGAATGTCTCAGTAGTGCCATTGGCCTGAGGATGATATGGTGTTGTTTTGTGCTGGGAAATCATGAACTCAATAAGTAAGATGCAAATAGTTTCATTGAGGAAATGTGTATGGTAATCACTAGTAAAACTTAATGGGCAGCCAAAATGGGTTATGTTCTCATATGAAGTGTGTAGTGGTTGAATTAGTACAATCCCTTGTTAGTATGGCCTCAGTGCAACATGTTAGAAAATCAATTGATGTGATGATATAGAAAGAACTTGTACATCATCATATTGGGTTGAAGGGACCACCAAAATTAATGGCCCACTTCTCAAATGGTTCTTATGATGAAACAGGATGTAAAGGCATGGCATCCTGATGATTTGGTTTCCCTATGCACTAGCAAATATCACACTACTTAACATCTAGTTTGGCATCTTGAAAAAGGGTAGGCCACCATAGTCCAACTAATATCACTTTACGTGTAGTAGCCTCACCAACATAGGTCCACCAATAATGCCTTTGAAAAATTCATAGAGTACTTCAGAGTGCTCATGTTTTATGATATAATTATTGAAGGGTTTAATCTCATCTAAGCTTGTAGAGGTCCCCTCCAATGAACTAGAATGGTGTGGCATGAATGACGAGTTACTTCTTAGCTTACAGACTCAGATAATCTAGCACTACACCAATAGTTAATAAATATGTGATATCTTCTAACTCCTCAAGAACACATGAAACATGGAACAACTATACATCAAGTAGGTCATCCTCAATGGCACATGTTGGTTCTCTAGAATCAATTCAAGAGAGATGGTTAGGACTGTAATTAGTCTTTCCTAGTTTCACCATAATAAAGAATTGAAATTATTGAAACAATACAATCTAGTGGCAGATGTGGCCATGTAACACATGTTTATTAACCAAATATTTTAAAGGTTCATGGTCTGTATAGAATATAAAAGGAGTTGCCAATAGGTACTGTCAAAACTTTTGTAAAGAATAAACCATGGGAAGGGCTTCGTGCTCTATGGTGGTGTAATTCCTCTCAGCTAGAGTAAGTTCTCTACTAGAAAAGTAGATGGGGTGATCAAGGTGACCTTTACTAGGTTATGCAAGGATCACACCAATGACCATTCTAGAAGCATCAACATGGATATGGAATGGTTTTGTCCAATCAAGAATTTAGAGATTCAAGGCAGTGATAAGTTTATCTTTTAAAGCCTTAAAGGCTTTTTAAAAAGAGTGGGTCCAAATAAAGTGTTCATTATATTTGAAGAGTTCCTCTAAATGCATGTCAATCTTTACATAACCTCAGATGAATTTTTGATAATATTTAGTATGTCCTAGAAAGGTGCAAATTGCATACTAAGATGTTGATGCTAGTAGATGGAGAATGACAACTACCTTAGTAGGGTCTACAAAAAGTTCATCTTTTTAGATGCTATGACTGAGAAGAACACTGAATGGTGTAACAAAAAGACACATCTTTAGATTTAGCGATATTTGAAGCATTCAACAACACTCAAACACGAGTCATATATTAGAACAATGGTCCTTCACCAAACCATAGACTATCTAGTCATCCAAATAAACTTAAAGAAATTTATGGATGAAGTATTTAAAGGCCTCAATGGTTATACAAGAGAATACAATAGGTGCATTTTTCAACCTAAATGACATGATATTATATGTGAAATATCCCCATTCGATAGTAAACGTAGTCTTAGGTCAATCCTCCTTAATGATCTAGACCTAATGGTACCCATAGAATCCATATATGAAAGTGTAAATTTCACACTCAATGATGCCTTCAAGGATTTCTTATGTGAATGGCATTGGGAAGGATCAATAATAAAAGATGCGTTAAATATGTGATAGTCAACGTAAATATTAATACAACCATATATATTTATACTTATGACCATGGGGCTGACCCACTCAGACTCGTCAATTGGGGTTATTAATCCAACATACAACATACTGTCAATTTCCTCCTTCACTTATGCACATAAATTTGGATTCATCCTATATGGCCATTTCCTAACTAGTTGAGCACCGTCAACCAGTTTGATATGCATTTTGCCTAATGATGGATGAACACCTTTCATGTCACTATAACTCCTTAGAAATATATCTTGGTATTCTTTTAACAACTCAAATATTTTTTAAACTTTCATATAAGTCTAGTAGTTACCCATAGTAGCTATCTTAGGTTCTTCTTTAGTGTTGATGTTGTGTTGGATAGTTTGAAGAGGTTCTGAGTATGGGTGGTCTACATCAAGACCAATATGATGAATAGTTTATATTCCATATTCTTTAAGGATATCCAAATGATTTGAAATGGGTCA
The DNA here is from genome assembly GCA_037957365.1 of Torreya grandis. Classification (NCBI taxonomy): domain Eukaryota; kingdom Viridiplantae; phylum Streptophyta; class Pinopsida; order Cupressales; family Taxaceae; genus Torreya; species Torreya grandis. The sequence goes on from JARHVA010000348.1 coordinate 1,161,306, forward strand.
GGTGGGTCAGACCCTTCACCTTCATCAACATAAAACACTAGTTTTTGCTTCCCTTAGTGAATCTCTTCATGACATTCTTGATCAAGGATAGGTTCTGGCATGGGGACAAACAACTCAGATGGATCATTAAAGACAACCAAACCTTCTTCTAAGACATCATGTATATGTGACAACTGATCTTTGATGGGACCATTGTCACCAATAATTACTTCACACATGGCCGGGAGAGTGAGATGCAAATCCATTCTCAGAGATGAGTAAGACAACACCAAGTTCATGTTATCTTTCAATAGATGCCAAAAACGGGTACCCAAATGTTATTCTTCATGAACATACCATACTTATGCCTAAGTATGTATGGTGACATAAAAATCATGTACCCATAGGTACTCTGGAAAGAAAGATTGTTTATCCCTCCACATGGATTCATAAGCTTCTATGTGTGATTATGGTGCCCGTACTTTGCTATAACTGATTATACCTTGAACATAGTTGTCATGATAAAACTTGTCATGCAAAGTAGATAATACTTGATCTCAATGAATAAGTTGTTCATTATGGGTTCACCACCACCTCGTGGTCTTGTAATAAAAAAGGTGAACCAATGAGTGTATATGATCAACATTAGATTTCTAGAAGTATTCAAGTTGTTGGATGAATTCACAAACTTCCATTTGCCCATGAAACTAAAGAGATTCATCAAGTATCTCTAATAGTACATCCATAATTGGTCCTATCATGATTTTTCTGGTAACAAGGCAAAAAAAATTGTCATATTTATAGTAATAGTGTAAAATGTTCTCACAACTAGTAATGGCATTACACACTTTTCCAATGAGGTCACAGTCATCATGGGACCAATAATTACAAGCATTAATTGTAGTATCAGAAAGGGATTGAGTGTAAACCCATTGAAAGATGCCATCAAGAGTAGGATCATGATGCTCACCATCTCCAGCTATGATGTTGTATATGTGGTTAATATCTTTATCCACACAATAGGTTTTAATATGGGGGCCCATGTGCTTGATCCAATGGGATAATGATGCGTTGATCAGCATTTCCAAAATTGATGTAGTTATTTTTGAAACTTAAGTTTGATTTATTTGTATAACACCGAGGTTGACCCAATAGAAATGGAAAATCATTAGCTTCATCCAATTCGAGAACATCAAAATCAGCTTTGAAAGGTACCCCAAGGATATCAACCATTACATTCTTAACAATGCTAATTGGTAGAGTACAAGTTTTATTAGCCATAAACAACACATGAGGCAATGGTTACAATGCTAGACTAGCCATTTTATGCCATGCATATTTTGTGAGGATGTTAACCTCAGTACCAGTGTCAACCAAAATATCCTGAATCACCCAACTATTGATGGTAACATTCACCAGTATTTCCTTATCTTTTTGAGGTCTAAGAGGAACATGAGTATCTTGTCATTAAGCATGATTGAATTGATGATATTTAGTTGGCCTAAACAATTGATTTTGAGCATCAATTGGTATTGGTACCTAATTTTAAAGCCAATTACTCAATTATGAAACAATGTCTTCATCTAACATACACCTACAAAGTTCTTGAAAATAATCTCATGACACATTTTAAGGTTTTATGGATTTTTACATATCAACACATTGGGTGGATTCTTGGTCCTTAAGAAACAAAATTTACCCTTGTAGTTCACATAGTAGTGCCATAGTATCATGGAACACGTCTTTTTGTTATTGGGCATCAGGATAGTATTGGCCATTTTTTGGCCCACATATCAAGCTTGTGCCTAGATAAATAAGCTGAGTAGAATTCTAAAGCTTGAAGGTCAAACAATAGTTTCATGAACAAGTCTGGAAGGGCTTATAAACCTTGGAAAATCTAAGTACAAAGCCTTTTGGGCTAAGTCTTTACTTTGGAATTATTTTGGCCTTTTCATTGCTAAGATAGTTTCTTTTGGGACCCTTTTTTGGCTAAGTGTTGAATTCTTTCAAACAAATTGTCCAAGGCAAAGTTTTTGAAGGGGTAATTCTTTCAAACAAAATATCTGAAGCAAAATACAAATACTAAATTATTTCAGGGAAATTGTTCTACAACAATTTCCTCGAAGACCTATTTCTTTCAGGAGATTTGTTTCAGGTCTTTTGGTCTCAGTATCGAGAATTATTTTAGACATTTTGTCTAAAATAAAAGGCCTAAAGGATTTTTCTCTTAGAAAGTGTACCAAGCAAAATTTATGAAAGATATCTTTTCTCGGCAAAATGGACCAAACAAAAAAGCTTAAGGGTATTTTTAGTGTTTTCAAAGGCACTTACAAAACTTCTAAAGGGTTATTCTTGGCAAAATGGACCAAATAGATAAACCAAAGGGTAATTTCCTTTCATAAAAGGGAATTTTTAGAAAAGCTAAAGGGCACTTAACAAATTTTTGTAGGATCTCTCCACCATAAAGGCACCCCAAACAAAGGTCCCAAAGACTTTCTCTTTCAACAAAGTGGCCGAAGCAAAAACTTTTGAAAGAATTGGCCCAATACAAATAGCCCAAAAGCAAAAGGGTGAAACCTATTTTTTAAGGGTCAATCACATGGGAAAATGGCCAAGGAAAAAATTTGAAGGAAATGACCCAAAGGAATTAATGACGTTCATGTTCCAATGTCAAAGTTCAAGCTCAACAAATAGCCATTGGGATTCAAATATCCCATGACAAGCTCACAAATGTCAAAATATGAACCCCTGTAAGTAGTCATTTGGATTTAAAAAGCCTGAGATGTTTACACATACGTCAAATATGGATCTCATAAAATAGGCCTTTTATACCTAATAAATATCAAAATAATCTATGCAATCTATGGACTTACATTGACGTAAATGGATACAAGAAAACCAATGTCCTTAGATTGGTTTTCCATCTATAAGAAAGATCTAGTCTAGTTTTTAAAGTAGGAGCTGGTAGGTGCAATTAATGGAGAGGCCCTCACCCTTTGACATGGCCATCATCTCTAACAAATAGTCACTCAATGCAGAAGCAACATGGCTTGGTCTAGATTTAAAGATATAGAAATTTCATCTTTATACATGCAGGACATGCAAAGTGAAGGAGCACACTAAGTTTTTAATGTAAAGATCAAATCATTCACACTTGGTAGAGACATGTAGCTACCCACAACATAGCTCTTTCAGCTCCAAAAATGGGAGACTTGAATGCACAAGGGGCTCAAGGAGATTTGTGATGATCTTAGGTAGTTCATCTCATGATCAAGGTAGTTGCATGCTTTGAATGAAAAAAAAGCTCAAGGATAATAGTGGTGGAAGTAGCCATTTATAACCCCCCTCTCCATTTTCTCATGCAAGCCTCCCTCTTATCTCATCCCTTTCTACTATATATAGATGATTTTGAACTAAAAAATAAATCCCTCAATTGGTGATAGAATTACTCTGTCAAAATCACCTTGTAACACTCTTTTGAAGTAATAAGATAAACTTTCTTATTCTAGTTTGGGGCAAAGTGTGCATTATTGAGGTTTTAACTTGTAGAATGTATGTCTCTTTTCATCATCTATGAATCCTCCATGCACCTTTCTTTAATTCTTTTGGTTCCTTGTAGGTTGTGTGAAGTGTTAGACATTGGTGCCTTCTTGAAGTGTCACCAGTTTATAGTGTCTCATATAGACCTATTTCTTTCTATCCTTCAAATTGTAAGGTTTCCCTTCAACACATGAATACTTATGTTTGTGGCCTTGAGATAGAATCAGATTAGTTTGTGTCTTGATTAAATTCATTAGGATTCATTTAGGCTTCCAAGTTGAAAGTGGATCATTTCATATTTGGTACATCACCATCCTTTGCTTAGATTTCCCTTTCATGTGATCTTTCTCTCCCTTTTCTTTAGTCAGTGGTAGGTTTTAGTGTGGGAAACAAGCCAAAGTGAAGCATCTAAGGAGCTAGCCTCATTAAAAATCATAGAGGTTCAACCTCACTATAGGATACCCACAGCCTGAGGTTGTTCCAATATTATAGCTGGAAGTGAGAGAGCCTACAAAACTCTCCTACAAGGATGCAATTCTATGCTAAAATAGTTTCTGGCACACCTGATGGGATGATTTTTGAAGAATATTGGTCAAGTTTGATGTTATTTTGATCAATCTATAGCAGTTATAACTTTCATCTTTCAGCATCTGGTGACTCCAAAGAAAACTCAACAATCTAGTGGTAGAATATTAACTATCTTTCATGCCAAAGGTGACTACAAGATCAACTTATAGAGGTATTCATTTTGAATTTGTTAAATTAACTTTAAACTCAACAAGAATGTTAAGATTTTATAACACTCACCCATACATGGGAAGCTTTCCTCCTAAACCATATTCAAAATCTACCTCTATAAGAAGATATTTGTTGGGTCCTTTCACTACCATCACAGCCCCTAGAGATTTCCCTTTTGTAGCTTTCAATGGTCAGAGTCCTTTAGACCTATATTAGTATGATATTATTTTAGTGATAGTCCTTAAAAGTGTTCCTTATTTCACAATATCCCAATCTAAAACCCCTTTTGAGCACCTCAAGGATATAGCTAACTTTTGTAATATTCATAACGTCGGTGAGGAAAATGTAGCTATCAGGTTATTGACTATCTCTTTCAAGGGTAAAGCCCTAGACTAGTATAGAAACCTTACTACTAACTCCATCACATCATGGAATCAATTGGGTGATGTATTGTGTAAGAGATTTGAAGACAAGAGTGACCCCTTGTCACTTGATGAATAAGTAACAATAATCAAGAGGGCTCCTCATGAGATTATGCAGGATTTCAATACCAAGTTTCAAAAGAGATGGGATAGAATTCCAATCTATGTTAGGCCTACTCCTAAATATTCTTTCCTTTACTATCTAAAAGCTCTTAATAGTGATATTTTAGTAATGATTTAGTATATGGGAGGAAACATACTACCAAATGCCTATGAGGTGGCAATCAAATTAGAGAATGGTCTAGTACAAGCTGACAAGCTTACTCCTAGACCCCCAATACCTCTTTTCCCTAAAATTATACCACCCCCTACAATTATTCCCCCACTTGATGTTATTCTTCCAACTCCAACAATTGATGCTATACCTTCACCTAAGCAAGAAAAGGTCTCCACTAGCGGATCAAGTGATTCCCAAGAGCAGAAAAACTACCTAAAACTTAAGAGCATGCTCTAATCCTTGGGAAATGGTGTGGTAAATATGAAGAGGAAACATGCTCAGTTTAATAAACCTTATCAAGATCCATATCAACCTCAACAACAATCTTATCAAGCAAATAGACCACCCTTCAAGGGAAATTTCCAAAACTAGAATCGAGGGCAAGGACAAGGACAACCTAGCTACAATAAGCAAAGCAACTATAACCTAAATGCCACTGGCTCTTTCAACTCCTTGGTTCCTATTCAAAACAACATGGCTCAAGAAGTTGAAGGGACCATACCTTAGGATCAATCTTTTGGGCAATCCATTATCCCAATTAATGGTTTTAACTAGGCATTCAATGACCAATGGTAGCAAGATGTTGCTTATGGATACAATCAAGCTCTTATGGCACAAAACACATAGATCCCCATGATGACAAGACTAGGAAAGTCTCCACAAGACCAAAGATCTGATCAAGTACCAAACCAATCAGATGCTACAATGGTCATCAGTGAACAAGAAGAGTGTTATGCACTCAATCAGTAGGCTAGCTCTAGTCAAGCATACATTCTAGTGGTAGTTAATACAAGGTTAAAAAAAAGAATATGAATGGTAATCAAGAGGTGGTCAAAGATATTCTTATTATTAATCCATTACTATCAAAGCCTAATGAGCCTAATATCACTCCAAAGGTCTTGACACCTCCTAAAAATTAGAATCAAGGGACCCATTTTTATCCACAAAACTTGAAAATTCAACAAACAACAATAGTGCCCCCCAAATCATAGGCGAAGGTTGGTGGTCCACCAATCAACATTGTTGAGAAAATGAAGAAATCTAGTGTGAGTGTACTGATGTGGGACATGATTTCCATACCTGATCAAGTGGACATCCTTTAAGAAGGTTTGTCAAAGATAGGTTTTACAACAACTATAGGCAAACAACCAAGCAAATAAACTAAGGTCCTCACCAATGCAACTCAAGGTCCTATAGGAGAAGGATCAAGTAAGGTAGTCAAACCTCATCCATTCTACATTTCATTAATCATTGGTGATTTCTTAGTACATAATTGCTTGGTAAATAGTGGAGCTAGCACTTCAATAATGCTAAAGTCTATATTTGATCAGCTGAACCTCAAATATGAGCCACATACTAAGGGATTTCTATATATTGATGGTTCTTCCACAAAGCCATATGGGATTATCAAAGGTCTCAGCTTGACCTTGCATGCTTGTCCTAGTGTTTTAATGGTTCAAGATGTGTTGATTCTAGAGGTGCTCCTCATTTTGCATTATGCCTTTCTAGAGAATTCATAGCAAAGATAGGAGGTTATCTCATAGTAGATTGGTCATACATAGAATTTAAAACAATGTACGGGACTAAGGTATCAATCAAGGTTGATCTCATGGCATAATTTCACATTAAACCCCATCAATTAGATAGTATAAACATAAATTGTACTATCCTTGATGAGGATGAATTTACAATTGGTCAAGAAATGAATACTTATCCTGAGGAGATTCTAGACTTATTCTTGGATGAGCTATGGGGGGATAATCAATTTCTCAACCCTTTGGAAGGTGTTGAAGAAAGAGAAATGGGTATCTATTTGCTACATGAATAAAATCAACTCATGCCCTCCCTCATTGGACCTAAAGAAGACCTCAATGGTATGTGAAAGTTGTTCTTAGATGGTTCAAGGAGCAAAAATGAAGTGGGTGCAGGGGCAATGCTGGTTTCCCCTTCAGATGATAAGTACTTTTATTCTTGCAGGTTCCAATTTAGTTGTTCTTGCAATGCAACTTGTTGTTCCCAAAATCTGTCACTCCTTTTTGGGACAACACATGAACTATTTTGGTCCTACAGGCCAAAATTTTCTCTTCCCTTCTCAAAAATTGTTATGGGCATTCAAATTCTCCATTTTTCAAGCTTTTTCAGCTAACGGACTCTACAGGGTTATTTGTACAGACTCTGCAGGCTTATTTCTACGGACTCTGCAGGCTTATTTCTATGGACTCCATAGACTAATTTCTATGGACTCTACAGGCTTATTTCTATGGACTCTACAGGCTTATTTCTAGCTGATTTCTATGGACTCTGTGGGCTGATTTCTATGGACTTTGTAGGCTTATTTCTATGGACTCTGTATGCTTATTTCTACAGACTTTGCCAGCTGATTTCTACAGACTCTGTAGGCTTATTTCTATGGACTCCACAGGCTGATTTCTATGGACTCTGCAGGAAAGAAAAACTTTCCCAACATTTAGGCATTTTCAAGGTCGGTTCAATCAAACATTTCAAAGGAGTCTTCTAAAATCCTGAAGGACAAGTGCCCTTGCGGAGGGCACTTAGGTGCCAAAAAGACCTTTGTGAATTTTTTGAAAGGCAATTTTTGAGATCAAACAACCCTTGCAGAGGGCAGGTGATGAGCAAAATGGACCGTTGCAAAAGGCCAAAAGGGTAAGGTTTTCTTTAAAAAAGTGAACAAGGTAGAAAAGTTGGAATTCCTTCGGATTTGTTCAAGGCAAAAGACAAGACAAATTCTTTCAGACAAAAAGTCTGAAGGAATTCCATCAGACTTTTGACCAAAGGAATTCGCCTGAAAGAAAAATGCCTGAGGGAATAAGTGAGAAAGACAAAGGAAGAAATTCTTCAGACAAAATGTCTGAAGGATTTCCTTCAGAGATTTTGTCTGAAGGATTTGATGAAGAAGGCCACCCGAAGAACCCTGAAGGGCAGGTACCCTTGCGGGGAGCTCTCAAAAACCAAGAAATCAACCTTTCTCAAGACCCTGAAGGGTAGGTACCCTTTGGAAGGATTCAAATATTGTTAGGTTGTGGAGGTAAAAGCTTCACTAGGATGCAAACAGGAGGAGGTTGCTCAGTGTTACAACAATTGACGTCGGCAGCACAACCGACGTCGGTCATATCCAGTTACAGAGCAACCGACATCGGTCAAGAGTCGGCCGATGTCGATCACCTCCAGACAGAGACCGACGTCGGTCGCCTGTGTGTTCCAAAACTAGTTGTTGACAAACAATTAGTTTGTTGAACGGGTTATTTGCATGTAAAGACTAATTCTAGTCTTGAGCTGCGGATCTAATTATTGTAATTAGATGTCTAATTATTATTTGCATGAGATCTATATAATAGACTCATAGGCTGTATTGTAAAGTGTGCTAGTTAGAGAGAGCAAGGTTAGCTCCTTCAGAGGGAAGAGAGCAAGGGTTACTCCTCCTAGTGCCACAGTGCCAAGTGTGTATGATCAAGTAGATCTACAAGTTATTGAAAGATCTAGTAGAAGATCTACAGGGGTGTTGGTTTGGAGAATCAGAAGGGTTCTTCATGTGTGTATGATCTCAGTCGGCATGTGTGCAAGGCCAGGTTTGATTTGCAAGTTGTTGCAAGTTCATGGGAGATCTACATGGTAAGTAAGATCAGTTGATTTGCAAGTGTGTGTGTGTGCGAGATCTAGGTTTGCATGTTGTTGCAAAACCAGGTTGACCTGCAGGTGGCAGCAGGATCAAGGAGATCAACAACACAACAAGGAGCAAGATCACAGGGATCTACTTAGAGTACGTGGTGTACTCGGACTTGGAGTACTTTGAGTACTCGATCGGTGGTACTGGCAGTAGTGATACCGACTGGTTGGAGGTGAACAACAACTCTGTGTTTGAGTTGTCTGTTGTGACCGTGATTGAGAGAGATAACTCTTGAAGAGATTTACTATTTATGCCCTAGAGGTGTGGGAGCCCTAGAGGAGTGTAGAAGAAGATTTTGGCATCTTCTTTCTTTGTATTTCCTTCTGGAAAGAGTATTAATACAATTGGGTATTGTCTTTCATATTCTGTGTTATTTCTGAATTTCTATGTTACTTGTTACTTCTGGTTAAATTTCGCATTTAGTTGCTTATACAAGGTAATCAATTGTGCTCTTTATGAGCTGGGGATCCTGACAAATACTAAGCTCGGTCAAAGGAAATCTGAAGGAAATAAAGCCGAAGGAATTGATCGAGGGGTGACAGGCCCATGGACATCAAAGTTGGGCACTATGAACTAGCTATTGGAATTTAGACGTCTGGTGACATCCCTAAAGCTGTCAAATTCATGGCAATGAAATAACTATTGATCTTTAAAGGCTTGAGCATGGACCCAAATGCATTCAAAGGCCTGAAGGCCAAAAAAAAGAACCACTGAGAGAAGAGTGCAAGGAGCCAGCAAAGCTGGGAATATAGCCCTGAGAGCTCAAATTCTAGGAAAAGATAAAACCAGGAAGAGATAAAGCTAGAAAAAGACAAAAGTTAAAAACAAACTCAGTGACCAGCTGAAGAGGGAGCCAAAAGAGCCAACAAAAAGGGAAAAGATAAAGAAAGAGGGAAAGACTAGAAATATCTGTGTAGGACTTATTCTAGTAGGTGGAATAGTCCATCAAGTAGATATTTGAGCTTGCAAACGTTAAAGGGAATGACTTATTTTTCTCTCATGAAATAAAGGCAAAGTGGATAGTTTTACATATATTTGGTGAAAGACCAGATGATCGAGGCCTAGGAGAAGACATTTGAGATGAATCAACACGCCACAGTTAAGGTAGATGCCTTATTCCAGCGTGACCCTCTTTGACATAATTGAAAATGCATTCAAGGCATTGAATGCAGCATGGGACGTTCTATGAAACAAAGCACCAAGCCTTTTTTAGCTACTATATATTGTAATCTCCTTTTTTATGCTAGAGAGATCTTTTTGGTTATAGAAGTAATACTCTGCCAAAATTGAGAGGCAATTACTGAGACTTTGTGCTCAGATTGTTGATCATATTTTTTTGCTTGAATGAGAAAGCAAGTTACTTTCAAACTTTGTGTTGTAATAGCTTGTGTCATTTTAGGAGATTGTTCTTATGTCTGTCTTCTGAATGCATTCTTGTCTAATTAATGAAATAAGCAGAATCAGTAGAAGTAATCAGGAAGGTGTCCTGAAGCCAACTGTGGAGAGACTTTATGCTACCACAATTGCCTTTAGTGTGTTTGTCTATTTTTTATTTCTATGTAAAGGACCTTGGGATGACTTTGTGCCCTCATTGTCTTTCATATTTCACTCTTGGGCAGTTGAGGGGGAGACTTTGTGCTACACCTCATTTTGCTAGTTACTGCACCCCTGTTACTAGTTACTTGTTACCTATCAGAAAGAACTCCTGTTGTTTGTTGCAAGACCACTTCTAAAAGAAGAGAAGTGCCTTCAGTGTCTTCACTAGGATTTATCCTTTGTTTATGAACATCATCTCTGGAGAGATGGATGGTGTTGCCCTAGCCCTGCGTGTTATTTTCTATATATATATATATAGCCTCCTCATATTTACAGGGAACCTCCCCTTGATGAGAGGAGAGATTTATCCCCTTTTGATATGGTAAACCTGTACATCTGTCTGACCAATCTCCCTATGTTGTGGTTGAAGTAACCTATTTTTTCCATCAGTTAACTGGTGACAAAATATTCACCCAACAGTCTTTTGGCGACTCCGTTGGGGAAGAACAAGCAGTTTGAAGCCTCAAGCTTCAAGTTAAAGTAGGGCCAGTTCTTTTCTATTTTTATTCTACAATCTGGCAACTCCACACTATATAAGAAGCTAGAGAGCCCAAGGTGTTGTTGACCCTATTTTTGAGTTGGTGCAGCAAAGAAATTTTGATTTGTTTCCTCCACAACTTCAAGTTCAATGAACTAGGATTCTCCCTCCTACCAATACCAGGTCACCACTACAAGGCAGAGCTTCTTTTTCTACTGTCAGCAGAGCTTTGCCTATATATACTCCACCCAGATTTGTTATCCCCACTTTATATAATCAAATCATAGTGATTCAAGGACCTTGGGGTAACTATTTTGGCCCACTCAATTTAACTCCACCTCTACATGAGCTACCACACAGTTCAAGGAAGAATTTCCCCAAATTATTTAGTGATAGGAGAGTTCATCCTTATGAACACATTGCAACTTTCAACATAGCCTGCAGTGTGATAGGTGTGGAGTATGAGGACGTAGCAGTCATGATATTTGTGGAAACATTTCAAGGTACTACTGTAGACTAGTTTTATCATCTGTAGGCCCAGACTGTGACTGACTGGAACACTCTTAAAGCTAAATTTGAAGCCAGGTTCAATCCTGTAGAAGATGCGCATGCCCTGTTGGCCGAGCTCACATATATGAAGAAAGAATCCCATGAACTTATGAGGGATTTCATTGCTAAGTTTGACAAGCTGAAGAACTGAATTCCTACAATTGCTCAGCTTACACCTGAGAATCTCAAATGTTTTTTCATCAACTCACAATTGCCTGAAGTGAGTTTTCTACTGAGACGTACTAGCCACATAGGCCTTGATACTACTCAATATTTGGCCACTGAAGTGAAAGATGACCTTATCTTGGCAGGAAAGATAAGGAGAAATCCTAAGAAATGTAAATCTTCTTTATCTTCTGAATATCCATCTACAGGCACCACTGATCCAATGGTGCAGAAGCTAGAAAATGAGTTGCTTGCTCTCATAAAGCAAATGGCGCAAGGGATGTCATCTTCCCTTTCGTACAAAGATACACCAAGGAGGACATTCTCCAATCAGTCATACCAAGGCAATGCTGCTAGGAATCAATGGCAGCCAAATCGTCTTCCTCCCACTTAGGGAAAATTGGCCATTGAAGCACCTCCAACCAATTCAGCAGTTGGATATCTTTGAGCAGAATCAAATTTCTCCTTCTAGCTTGAGTTGAACCCAGAAGATGACGTGAATCTCTTCATAAAGAGAAAAGAAGAATTAGCTAGCGACTCTAATATTGATTTCTTAAATTACCAGGATGAACCCAGAAGTGAAGGTAAAGTAGTTGAAGGATCATATGCTGTGTTCACCTGGTCCAAGAATCAGTCAGCCCAGCAAGCTGATAAAAAAATAGAGGAGCGAGCTCAACCTACAATTTTAATTGCCAAATGAGGAACTTCTCTACCTTTCCAGCCAAAAGACCTGGTGATTGCTAAAAAAGTAAGTACTTCAAGTATGCCTTCACCTTAAACTTCTATTTTGCATATCAGTCCTCCCCCTCCTAAAAATTAGAAGGATGAACTCCCTTCCCCTGTTCATAATTTATTTCAGACATTTGACATAGTCGACTATGTCAAGAAAACTAAAATTCAAATGTCTGAATTTGAATTCCTACAATCCAACCCTGAGTAGTTAGATAAGTTGGTTCAATGTGTGAAGAACCAAAATGTCCCTACAGGACAAGATGTTAAAAAGGTAACTCATCATTCCCTAAGGAACATGTCCACCCCAAACAATCTTGTTATTACTCCTCCTATTGCTCCTGAAAAGACAGAACTATTTTATGTCTCCCTGTTGATAAATGGTCACCAACTGAACAATTGCATCATAGACTCAAGTGCATCAGACAATGTCATGCCTACCAAAGTGGCAGAATCCCTTGGTCTCACACTAACCAAGACATTTGGGAGATGTTTCTCCATGGAGAACAAATAAGTGCCACTACTGGGACAAATCAAGGATGCTCAATTTGCATTTGCAACATTCCTAGACAAGAGAATCAAGATGACAGTCTTGGTGGCTGACGTCCCAGCCTCATATGGCATTCTTCTTAGGTAAAATTGTTGCAAGGATGTTGGTGGTGAGTTGAGCATGGACTTGTTTGAAGCAAGGATCCTAGTCAAAGGTGTTATGCAGAGATTGCTCCCTGAGAAGGAAGCAAAATATGTGGCCACTCAAATATCAGCGCCTGAAGCTCAAATTTTATTCGAGTCTTCAGGCATGGGTAATTACTTCCCGACTACTGAGGATGATTGTCTTAGCTGATGAAACTTTTAAAAATGACAATCTAAAAATTGGTTTAGATAAAACAACATAAGACATAAGAGAGCACAATGCAAGCCTAAAGGAATCTTTCCCTCCAAACGAAGGAAAATTTAAGATAAGGTCAGCTTTTAATGATGTATGTATACTAGAATTTGATGACAGCTATTCCTCTACCAGTTCAGGAGCTGAGATTGTGTTGATATCTCCTCAAGGACATATTTTTCCTTCTTCATACAAGTTACAGTTCAGAAATACTAACAATACTACTGAATATGAATCGTTGCTACTTGGATCGAAGGTCGTTCAAGACAAGGGCATCAAGATCCTTCATACTAAAGGAGATTATGAGCTGGTGGTTTGTCAAGTGAAGAACCTGTACCAAACCAAAAATGAGAGATTGCACCATTATCGCAATTTGGTTTGGGATCAAATTGAAAGTTTTGATGCTTTCAACATCTTTGTAGTTCCTAGGGAATTCAATGACCGAGCTAATGCTTTGGCTATTTCAGCAACTCTTTTAGTTCTTCACTCAGATTTTAAAGGAGATAGGTACACTGTCTGACTAGTCTTTCAACCAAGTGTGCCTGACAATGCCAATCATTGGCAAGTGTTCAATAGTGACAACCAAATCATCACCTTTCTGTAATAAAAAGACAGCTTTGAACAACTTCACTTTGAAGGCAGTGAGCCTCAGAAGCTTGAACAGCCCCTGAATCAAGTTCAGACGTAGGTGAGGAATTCCTACAACTAAAGGAGAATAAAATCTCAAAGGGCCTAGTTTCCCTTGAGAAGCTATTTGACAAGCACGATAGGTTCATCAAATAGCAACAAATGGATTCAAGCTCCTCTCAGGAGTTTGATCAGATAAATTTGGGTACCAAGGAAAATCCCAAGATGGTGAATGTTGGGAAGTGATGCACTCTGGAGAAGTTCAAATTTATTGCTCTGCTCCGCCAGTACATATATGTTTTGGCATACTCCTATGATGATCTGAAGTCACTTAGGCCTGATAAAATTTGCCATGAAATTCCTCTCAAAGATGATTCGGTGCCTTACAAACAAAAATTCAGGCAGTACAATTTGAATATATCAGGAACTATTCTATCTAAAATATAAAAAATGCTAAATGCTAGGATAATTTTCTCAATCCATCATTCCACATGGATTGCAAACATAGTTCCTGTGAGGAAGAAGAATGGAAAAATTTGCCTCTTTGTGGGCTTCAGAAATTTGAATTAGTCATCCTTAAAGGATAACTATCCTCTAACCATCATGGAGCAAGTGCTTCAGACAGTGACCGGTTCAAAGATGTTATCAATGCTAGATGGATTCTCAAGATATAATTAAGTTGAAGTTGGTGAAGCAAACCAGCATAAGACTACCTTCACCACACCTTAGGGCACTGTTGCATATCAAAGAATGCCTTTTGGCCTGATAAATGCTGGCACCACTTTCCAAAGAGCAATGGACCTTGCTTTCAAAGATAAAATGGGTAAGTTTATTGTGGTATATCTTGATGACTTGACCATCTTTTCTAAGCATCACCCTGATCATGTGCACCATTTGTAATAAGTGCTAGAATGATGCCACCAGAATGTCATTTCTCTAAATCCCAAGAAGTTTATTTTTGGAGTAATAGAAGGGAAGCTTCTTGGACACATTATATCCAGAGAAGACATAAAAATTAACTCAAAAAGATTCAATTCCATCCAAGAGCTTACTCTACCCATGAGTAAGACTGCAATTCACTCTTTCTTCAGAAAAGTGAATTTTTTACGAAGATTCGTCCCTAAGTTTGCTGAGAAGACTCACCATGTTGTAAACATGATGAAGGGAAAGGCCACCTTCAGCTGGACTGAAGAAGGCAAATTGGTATTCTGAGACATCAAGACAGCCATTGCTCACACCTCAATTCTAGTTTGTCCAGATTATATCAAGGATTTCACAATGTATAGTTATGCTTCTGAGCACACACTTTCAACAATTCTAGTTCAACAGAACAAAGAAGGTGTGGAATATCCCATATCCTTCATGAGTTTTCCTCTCAAAGCTCATGAACTAAAGTATTCAAAAATGGAGAAGCATTCTTATGCAGTGATAAAGACAGTAAAGCACTTCTATTTTTACATCCTCAATTCACACACTACTGCCCTGGTTCTTGATACCACAGTTAAATCTATATTAACTTAGCAGGAGTTTGGAACCAAAAGGGGCAATTAGATTGCTAAAATCTAAGAGTTTTATTTTGATATCAAACTGATGAAACTTGTGCGGGGAAGGGGCCTCTGTCAATTGATTGATGACAATAAACTCAAAGAAGCAGGGCATAAAGAAAAAGAAGTGGAAGACACACCAACAATCCTCTTTGTCTCCACCACAAATGAGTGGTATTCAAGTATTGCTTATTTCTTACTTATGGTGAGTGTCATGCCCACCTATCTTGTAAAGAAATGACTGTTAAATTGAAAGCTGCCAATTTTGTCGTATGGGACAACGGCTTGTACAAGAGGAGCCTTGATGGAGTGTTCCTTCACTGCATAAATAAAGAGCAACAAAACCAAAATTTGAGGTCCTTTCATAAACTAGCCTGTGAAGGACATTTTTATACACTTGTGATTGCCCATAAGATTCTGTGAGATAGGTATTATAGGCCTACTCTATTTCAAGATGCATATAAATGGGTACGAAGATGTGAACTATGCCAACAGTTCATTGGAAGACCCAAGTTAGTTGCTCTGCCTCTTAATCCAGTGGTAATAGAAGAGCCATTTCAACAATGGAGAATCAATTTTATTGGTGCTATAAACCCATCTTCAAGCACTATACATGATTATGTCCTCACGACCACAGATTACTTCACCAAATGGGTGGAAGCAATTCCAACCAAGCATGTTACTTCAAAAGTGGTATGCAATTTCTTGAAGGAAAACATCATTTCTAGGTTTGGGGTCCCAACCAAGATTGTCACAGATAATGCAGCCTATTTTCCTTTTCATGAGATCACTCAGTTCTATTTTTACTATGGGATTACCCTCTCCCACTCTTCTGATTATTTTCCACAAGGGAATGGCCAAGCAGAATCGAGCAATAAGAACCTAGTGACCATCATTAGGAAGATGATGGATAACAACCAATGAACCTGGCATAAAGAATTAGTTGATGCTTTATGGGCAAACAAAATTACATCTAAGAGGGTGATAGGTATGTCACCATTCCAACTTTTGTATGGTCTCAATGCAAAGATACCAATGACCTTGGAATTGCTAGCACTAAAATTGGCAAAGGCAGTCGAAGATCAGACATATGAAAGCTCCATCAATAAGAGCATCATGTGCTTAATTGAGCTGGATGAGCAACGAATTATGGTGGTGGACCAAATTTCTGCACATCAATGTCTAGTAAAAAATCTCTTCGACCAAAAAACAAAAACTTGTGATTTCTAGATTGGAGATCAAGTTCTGTTATGGGACAAGAGAAGAGAACCAAAGGGAATGCATGGGAAATTTGATTCCCTATGGAGAGGCCCATTTACTATCTATCAGCTCAATGGTGAAAATAGTTTCCTATTAAAGTATCAAGATGGCGCACCCTTTTCTCTACCTCATAATGGGTAGCATCTGAAGCACTTCAATTCTTGAAGTATTAGATAAGATCATCTGTACATATGTATATTTGTATAGTCTTTAGTTCTATTTTGTGCTTTTCATTTTTATTTTTGGCACCTTTCTTTTTGGTTAGCACGACTCCATAGCCCAATGGCATACTTAAAGGCACTAGAGATTCTGGTTTCTACTCCCCTCATCTGCTTCAAAATTTCAATTGAAAGAAGTTTCCCAACTAGAGCCAACTGTTGTTCTCAAAATCTGTCACTCCTTTTTGGGACAACACATGAACTATTTTGGTCCTATAGGTCAAAATTCTCTCTTTTCTCAAAAATTATTTTGAGAATTCAAATTCTCCATTTTTCAAGCTTTTTCAGCTAACAGACTATGCAGGCTTATTTCTACGGACTATGTAGGCTTATTTCTATTGACTTCATAGGCTGATTTCTACAGACTCTGTAGGCTTATTTCTATGGACTCTGTAGGCTTATTTCTACGTACTCTGTAGGCTAATTTCTATGGACTCTACAGGGTTATTTCTATGGACTCTACAAGCTTATTTATACAGACTCTGTAGGCTGATTTATACAGACTCCACAGGCTTATTTCTATGGACTTCATAGGCTGATTTCTATGGACTTTGTAGGAAAGAAACAAGTTCTCAACACTTAAGCATTTTCAAGGTCGATTCAATCAAAAATTTCAAAGGAGTCTTCCAAAATCCCGAAGGACAAGTGCCCTTGTGGAGGGCACTTAGGTGCCAAAAGGACCTTTGTGACTTTTTTGAAAAGTAATTTTGGAGATCAAATAGCCCTTGTGGAGGGTAGGTGATGAACAAAATGGACCATTGCAAAAGGCCAAAAGGGTAAGGTTTTCTTTGGAAAAGTGAACAAGGCAAAAAATTTGGAATTCCTTCGGATTTGTTCAAGGCAAAAGACAAGACAAATTCTTTCAGAAAAAAAGTTCGAAGGAATTCCTTCAAACTTTTGACCAAAGGAATTCACCTGAAAGAAAAAAGCCTGAGGGAATAAGCAAGAAAGACAAAGGAATAAATCCTTCAGACGAAATGTTCAAAGGATTTCCTTCAGATATTTTGTCTGAAGGATTTGATGAAGAAGGCCACTCGAAGAACCCCGAAGGGTAGGTACCCTTGTGGGGGGCTCTCGACAACCAAGAAATCGACCTTTCTCAAGACCTTGAAGGGCAGGTACCCTTCGAAAGGATTCAAAGACTAAGCTCGATCAAAGGAAATCTGAAGGAAATAAAGCTGAAGGAATTGACCAAGGGGTGACGGGCCCATGAACGTTTAAGTTGGGCACTACGAACTAGCCATTGGAATCCAGATGTCTGGTGACGTCCCCAAAGCTATCAAATTCATGACAATGAAATAACTGTTGATCTTTAAAGGCTTGAGCGTGGACCCAAATGCATTTAAAGGCCTGAAGGCCAAAAGGAAGAACCACTAAGAGAAGAGTGCAAGGAGCCAACAAAGCTGGGAATATAGCCTCGAGAGCTCAAATTCTAGGAAAAGACAAAACTAGGAAGAGACAAAGTTGGAAAAAGACAAAAGTTAAAAACAAAATCAGTGACCAGCTAAAGAGGGAGCCGAAAGAGCCAACACAAAGGGAAAAGATAGCCTGGGAGCTCAAATTACAACAAGAAAGAGGGAAAGACCAGAAATATCTACGTAGGAGTTATTCTAGTAGGTGGAACAGTCCATCAAGTAGATATTTGAGCTTGCAAAAATTAAAGGGCGCGGCCTATTTTTTGCCCATGAAATAAAGGCAAAGTGGATAGCTGCGTAAATATTTGGTGAAAGACTAGATGACCCAGGCCTAGGAGAAGACATTTGAGATGAATCGACATGCCACAGTTAAGGTAGATGCCCTAATCTAGTATGGCCCTCTTTGACAAAACTGAAAATGCATTCAAGGCATTGAATGCAGCATGGGCTGTTATATGAAACAAAGTGCCAAGCCTTTTTTGGATACTATATATTGTAATCTCCTTTTTTATGCTAGAGAGATCTTTTTGGTTATAGAAGCAAAACTCTGCCAAAATTGTGAGGAGATTACTGAGACTTTGAGCTTAGATTGTTGATCATATTTCTTTATTTGAATGAGAAAGCAATTTACTTTTAGACTGTGTTGTTATAACTTGTGTCATTTTAAGAGATTGCTCTTAGGTCTATCTTTTGAATGCATTCTTGTCCAGTTAATGAAATAAGCAAAATCAATAGAAGTAAGCACGAAGGTGTCCTGAAGCCAACTGTGGAGAGACTTTGTGCTACCACAATTGCCTTTAGTGTGTTTGTCTATTTTCTATTTCTATGTAAAGGACCTTGGGACGACTTTGTGCCCTCATTATCTTTCGTATTTCAATCTTGGGTAGTTGAGGGGGAGACTTTGTGCTACACCTCATTTTTCTAGTTACTGCACCCCTGTTACTAGTTACTTGTTACCTATCAGAAAGAACTCATGTTGTTTGTTGCAAGACCACTTCTGAAAGAAGAGAAGTGCCTTCAGTGCTTCACCAGGATTTCTCCTTTTTTTTGAACATCATCTCTGAAAGAAGAGAGATGGATGGTGTTGCCTTACCCCTGAGTGTTATATATATATATATATATTATATATATATATATATATATATATATATATATATATATATTGCCTCATATTTTCAAGGAACCTCCCCTTGATGAGAGAAGAGATTTGTCCCCTTTTGATGTGGTAAATCTGCACATCTGGCCAACCAATCTCCCTATGCTATGGTTGAAGTAACCTATTTTGCTCATCAATTAGCTAGTGACAAAATATTCACCCAACACAACTGAGTACAAGGGTCTTATCCATTACCTTCAGTGGGCTAGTAAGAGGGGGATCAAGTAGTTACATGTATATGGGGATAGTGAGCTAATAGTGCATCAGGTCAGTGTTGACCATTTTATGAATCCTGCATGCCAAAAAGGGCACCCCCCCTTATTTTGCCTTGAAGCCTTATTTTTCATGATCTTTTTGCCCTGAAAACCAAGTCTTAACCCTTTAAAAATCAAGGAAAAAGTTGATTTTGTGCAGGTGTAGGTGTTGTCTCATCAAGCATTGGTATTTTATATCACTCACAGAACAAATCGAGTTCTTAGAACAACATTACTTGTCAGCTTTACAAATAATAAGTAGGATCACTTGATAAACCCGAAGGGGTCTATGGCCAATTCCAGTGTAAGTGAGGTTTTGCAAAGAACTTTACTCACCAATTTTCATGAGTTGGAGTCATTCACAAACTTGAAAGGGTAAGGAAGAGGCAATCATGTTTTGAGACGTCTTTACTTCAAAGATTTTTGAGTAAGTCCTTTGAAAGAGCTCAAATTATCTCAGATGCTTCTCAAGGTAAGTGTTTTTTCCATGGAAGGCACCTAGGCATTTGTAGGGTCATTTACCATTTCCTTGAAGGGTATGTGCCATTACGGGAGGCACTTCAAAGATAAAATGGACCTTTATAAAAATTCCAAGGGGTATGTTAGAAGGCAGAATGGACCTTACAAAGCACTTTTCATCAGTGTGAGGACTAGTACAAAAGTTTTGAAGGGCACTTTGGGCTCAAAATGCCCTTACAGAGGGTAGCCAGTTGAAGCAAAGGGGCAAAGACAAGAGTCAAAAGGGAACTTGCCCTTCAGAAAAAAGTGACAAGTGAAAAGAATTCCTTCAGATAAAATGTTTGAAGGAATTCCTTTAGACATTTTGTCTAAATGAAAACTGAAGAAGAAAATCCAAGGTCAAATTCCTTCGAACAAAATGTTTGAAGGAATTCCTTTAGACATTTTGTCTGAATAATTTTGGTCACAGAAAGTCTGAAGGATAGGTGTCTTTGTAGAGGGCACTTGGTTGAGAAAGAGGACTCTTTTAAATTTTCTAAAGGGTCATTTCAAAAATTTTGAAGGGTCACTCTCTTTTCAAAGTGGACCATTGCAAATTTTTTGAAGGTATTTTTTTAAAGGCAAAGGTCATTTTTAAATGTCGAAGGACCATTTCATCTTTTTGAAGGGTCACTTTTCCTTTAAAAAAGTTCATTTGTAAAAATGTCAAATGAATTTTCCTAGTGAGTGACGATTGTATGGACATGAATTACATGATGAAAGACTAGTCGTTGAATTTCAAATGTCCAATGACAGGCCTGTAAGCATCAACATCAGGGTGATAAACTAGCCATTGGGAAGTAATCAAGCTAAGAAAGCCCGAAGGCCCACCAAAAGAAAGTCAAAGAGTGTAATCCCAAAAGATACTTCCTTTAGACAAAATATCTAAAGGAATTCCTTTAGACATTTTGTTCGAAGGAATTCAAAACCAAAATCTTGAAAGCTCAAAGGATGAATGAACGAGTAAGCAAAGAAAGGAACCTGGGAGAAAATAAAAAGCACTCGAGAGCCTAAATGGTTAAGGATAAAATGGAAATAGTAAAGTAAGAAAAAATAAGGTGGGTAACCTAGAATGTGGCCACGTGCACAATAAAACAAAATCTCAAAATGTTCCAAGTGGTGTGACAAGTCAAAGCATAAACCCAAGGATGAACCAGACTAAGGTAGGTGGTACAAGTGTCATCAGTAAGAGGAGTAAATGCACTTAGGTGAAATAGTGTCTACTAAAAACCAATAAAAGGATTGGTTTTTAAACTATAGAAGGGAGTAGCCTATGTTTTCACACTTCACCATTAATACACAACTAATTGCACCTAGTATTGAAGAGAGCATGGCCCAGTCAACACAACTTGGGGATGGCCTTGTCAGTTGTTAAGAGGAGTATCCCATGATTTTTTAGGCCCATGAAAACAAGGGTAGTGATTTGTATTCCTACAATATGGCTCTCTCATATGAAATTAGAAGGATACGGTAGTAACAAGGGCTTGTGGTCACTACAAAAGTGTTTAATATAACATGGGTTTCCATCCCTTGACTTGTCAATTATCAGTTTCTAAGCTCTCTATATATTTTTAACTTCTCGTTTGAGAGGGGATCTCTCAGCATTGTATGGCAAAGCCCTGAAGAAATTTACCTTGAAACAAAAGAAGCATTTTTTACCTCTATTTGAGCTTGCACTTTTACATGTTTATGGTTTTCTCTTATGTTAATTCATTTCCTTTTCATGCTTTCATAAGTTTATGCCAACATATCTAGTGTATTGTGAGTTCATCTCTTGCAGGTCAATAAGAATTGTCCAACTCAGAGTATAGGTGCATGTGAACAGGCTATCCATAATGTGTCTTAGAATACCTCTGGTAGTTCTTCATCCCTGTATCTCCATAAGATCCCCTATTGAAACATTGATGCAGGAAAGGTTCTCATTTGAATGAAGTGTATGTTTTCTTCTCTCTAGTGTAAAGTGTAGGTCAAAGTTTAGTAGACCAACTAGTTTAGTGCATCACTGTATTAGTTAGGTTATATTTTTAATATTTCTCTCTCTTTTCACCCCCCCCATTGTTAGCAGTAGGAAATATAGGACCTCAAGGTGCATCAAGGGGAGTTAGCCCCTAATCTAGAGATTCATCCCTCAAGTTTGCAACCCACAACTAAAGGAATGTCTAATAGGACCTAAGTTCCCCAAAGCTCTGACACAACTTGTCAGATTTAAGAGCACACATGATTACCATTGTATAAGCAATTTAAGATGTAGAAATAACCAGAAGAGCAAATAACTATCAATGAGAAACAACACAGAATATGAGAGGCAACACACAATTGTATTCAACTCATTACAAAGGAAATTACAACAAAGAGATCACACTCTTCTTCCAACTCTGTGAGGCTCCTTCCTCAAGGGCTCCCAGTAATCTTCCCTTCAGAGTAATCTTCTCTCAATAGGTCACAACACACAGCTAGCACAAGCTGTTGTTCACCTCATTGTACGTCCAGTACAACTGAGTACGAACTGGTACTCCAAGTAGATCTAACCATGATCTTGCTCCTTGATGTATTATTGTCACCTTGGATCTTGCTCCCCCGCCAATCTCCTTTTGACCCTTGCACATACACACCCTTGTAAACCAACCCGATCTTACTTATCACATGTAGATCTCCACCATGATCCTGCAACACCCTGCATATCAAACCTGATCTTACATACATGAAGAATCCTACTTGATTCTACCATGGGAAGAACTCTCCAAGTTTTACACTTAACAATACAGCCCATGAGTCTATTATATAGATCTCATGCATACAATGATTAGACTTGCGGCTCAAGACTCGAACTAGTATTCATCATGCAAACAACCCGTTCACTTAACTGACTGTTCATCAACAGCAGTTTTGGAACTGCCACAGGCGACCAATGTCGGTCCCTATTTGACTGGAGGTGATCGACGCTAGCCGATCCCTGTCGATGTCAGTTTCCTGTACACTGATCCCTGACCGATGTCAGTTGTGGCCTACCGACGCTGGCGACTGTCATGCTCAAAAACCTCCATGTTTGCAGTAAGGTGAAGCTTTTAGCTCCACACCCTAATAATCTCCCACTTAGAGATAAACAATTGCACCTATACCTATACCAGTACTTTGTCTAATCTGCATCCTAGCTTGTATTCCTCTTCAAGTTCAATCTTGAAGACTACCCACCACACTCCTTGTGGTGTTAATCCTATGCCTGAATTTATTCATCCTCAGCGTACCTTCTTCTACCATTGCTATACTCCCACTCAAACAGAAACCCCTGTGAGTAACTTGTAATCAAAAACCACTAACCAAATCTGGGCCATCTGTTAGTCAAACTCGCTCTAAGAACATCCAACCTCGCTCTAATACCATTTGATAGGACCTAAGTTCCCCAAAGCTCTGACACAACTTGTCAGATTTAAGAGCACACATGATTACCATTGTATAAGCAACTTAAGATGCAGAAATAACTAGAAGAACAAATAACTATCAATGAGAAACAACACAAAATATGAGAGGCAACACACAATTGTATTCAACTCATTACAAAAGAAATTACAACAAAGAGATCACACTCTTCTTCCACCTCTGTGAGGCTTCCTCCTCAAGGGCTCCCAGTAATCTTCCCTCTAGAGTAATCTTCTCTCAATAGGTCACAACACATAGCTAGCACAAGCTGTTGTTCACCTCATTGTACATCTAGTACAACCAAGTACAGACTGGTACTCCAAGTAGATCTAACCATGATCTTGCTCCTTGATGTATTGCTGTCACCTTGGATCTTGCTCCCCCGCCGATCTCCTTTTGACCCTTGCACATACACACCCCTGCAGACCAACCCGATCTTACTTATCACATGTAGATCTCCACCATGATCCTACAACACCCTGCATATCAAACCTGATCTTACATACATGAAGAATCCTACTTGATTCTACCATGGGAAGAACTCTCCAAGTTTTACACTTGAGTTCTACACTTAACAATACAGCCCATGAGTCTATTATATAGATCTCATGCATACAATGATTAGACTTGCGGCTCAAGACTTGAACTAGTCTTCATCATACAAACAACCCATTCACTTAATTGACTGTTCATCAACAGCAGT
This sequence comes from Torreya grandis, assembly GCA_037957365.1. Taxonomy (NCBI): domain Eukaryota; kingdom Viridiplantae; phylum Streptophyta; class Pinopsida; order Cupressales; family Taxaceae; genus Torreya; species Torreya grandis. The sequence goes on from JARHVA010000348.1 coordinate 1,185,442, forward strand.
TCTAGAACAACCACAGGCGATCGACGTCGGTCCCTATTTGACTAGAGGTGACTGACGTCGGTTGATCCCTGCCGATGTCAGTTTCCTATACACTGATCCCTGACCGACGTCGATTGTGGCCTATCAACACCGGTGAATGTCATGCTTAGAAACCTCCATGTTTTCAGTAAGGTGAAGCTTTTAGCTCCACACCCTAATAATCTCCCACTTGGAGATAAATAGCTGCACCTGTACCTATACCAGTACTTTGTCTAATCTGCATCCTAGCTTGTATTCCTCTTCAAGCTCAATCTTGAAGACTACCCACCACACTCCTTGTGGTGTTAATCCTGTGCCTAAATTTATTCATCCTCAGCGTACCTTCTTCTGCCATTGCTATACTCCCACTCAAATAGAAACCCCTGTGAGTAACTTGTAATAAAAAAACCACTAACCAAATTTGGGCCATCTGTTAGTCAAACTCGCTCTGAGAACGTCCAACCTCGCTCTGATACCATTTGATAGGACCTAAGTTCCCCAAAGCTCTGACACAACTTGTTAGATTTAAGAGCACACATGATTACCATTTTATAAGCAACTTAAGATGCGGAAATAACCAGAAGAACAAATAACTATCAATGAGAAACAATATAAAATATGAGAGGCAACACACAATTGTATTCAACTCATTACAAAGGAAATTACAACAAAGAGATCACACTCTTCTTCCACCTCTGTGAGGCTTCCTCCTCAAGGGCTCCTAGTAATCTTCCCTCCAGAGTAATCTTCTCTCAATAGGTCACAACACACAGCTAGCACAAGCTGTTGTTCACCTCATTGTACGTCCAGTACAACTGAGTACGAACCGGTACTCCAAGTAGATCTAACCATGATCTTGCTCCTTGATGTATTGCTGTCACCTTGGATCTTGCTCCCCCGTTGATCTCCTTTTGAACCTCGCACATACACACCCCTGCAGACCAACCCGATCTTACTTATCACATATAGATCTCCACCATGATCCTGCAACACCCTGCATATCAAACCTGATCTTACATACATGAAGAATCCTACTTGATTCTACCATGGGAAGAACTCTCCAAGTTCTACACTTAACAATACAACCCATGAGTCTATTAAATAGATCTCATGCATACAATGATTAGACTTGCGACTCAAGACTCGAACTAGTCTTCATCATGCAAATAACCCGTTCACTTAACTGACTGTTTGTCAACAGTAGTTCTGGAACTGCCACAGGCGACCGACGTCGGTCCCTGTTTGACTGGAGGTGACCGATGCCGATCGATCCCTGTCGATGTCAGTTTCCTATACACTGATCCCTAACCGATGTCGGTTGTGGCCTACCGATGCTAATGACTGTCATGCTCAGAAACCTCCATGTTTGCAGTAAGGTGAAGCTTTTAGCTCCACACCCTAACAATGTCTCCATTATGCCGCGTGGAGGAAGAGAGTTGAGCCTCCTTTTAGAGGGTGAAATCCATATCGTCAATAGTTTTTGGCATGCCTAATGAGACAAATTTATGTGTCCTACAAGTTTTAAAATTGGTGCTGGTCTTGATACTGTTAAAAATCCAAAAGGAGTTATAATTCAACACCTGGCAACTCCATTCAGGAACTCAGTCTCAAGTTAATGATCAACCTGACATCCCATGCGAAAGGTCACTACAAGATCTTCTAGGGGTGTCCCTTTTGAATTTATTGAGTTGCCTTTAAACTCGACAAAAAGGTTGAGGTTTGCAAATACCCACCCTTATGTAGCAAACCACTTTCCTAAACTAGCCATAAAATACACCTACTCAAGGAGACCCTGATTGAATCCTTTCACAGCTATGGCAGCCCTCAGGGCTTTCCATTTTGTGGCCTTCAATAGTTAAAGTCCCTTGAACCTTCAACAATATGACCCAAATCCAAGGATAACTCTCAAAAGTGTTCCTCCCTTTAGTGGAGAGGGCCCAACCACTGCTATCAAGCATATTAGAAACATATCCAACCTCTGCAACATCCATAATATCACTAAAAAAATTGTATCCATTAGATTGCTAGCCTTGTACTTCAAAGGGAAAGTTTTGGACTAGTATGGGACCTTACCTATGAATTCAGTTGGCTCATGGAATGAGTTAGGGACCCTCTTGACTAATAGGTTTGGGGAAAAAAGTGACCATTTGTCTCTAGCTGAGCAATTAACCACCATGAAGAGAGCCCCACATGAGTTTATGCAAAATTTTAACACTAGGTTCCAAAAGACTTGGGATAGAATCTCAATTATTGTGAGGCCAACCCCAAGCTATGCTTTCTTTTACTACTTAAAGGCCCTAAATAGTGACATTGCTATCATGATACAGTCCATGGGTGGGAATACTCTACTCACTACTTATGATATATCCATAGCTACTAAAAATTGCCTTGGTCAAGTAGAAAAGATAGCTCCTAAACCTCATATGCCCCTCTTTCCTGATTTACAGCCCTTAGTCTAGCCTATTGTGACCACCCTAGCTCCTCTTCTTAATCAAGAGAATCCAATTGCTACCCCTACAAAGGATCTCCATGAAGTTAAGACCCTGTTGCAGAGTGTTACCAATGATTTATTTGCCCTCAAGAGATAAGAAGCTCAGAGTTATAGGCCAAATCAAGGATACCAATATTTTGGGGAAGCAAATAGACCTCCCTTCCAGAATTATAATCAAGGGACAAGTCAAATTACACATGTCAAGCCTTACCAAAGTTATAATCCAAATTCCCTTTCATCTTCCAAGGCTCTTGTCCCCACTCAAAATAATTTGGTGCATGAGTGGCCTAATTATCCACCCTTAGAGCATGGCCAAGAACAAGGTGCTTATGCCAATGAGATACCAAATCAAAGCATAACTACACAAGGTGATCAGGCATCCCAATTCTCAAATTTGGAGATATCAACACAACTTGGGATGGACAACAAGTAGGCTCAATCTGATTCCACTCTTATAAATCACTTGGAAGGAGAGTTCTACGTAGTTAACTATGTGGAAAGCACAAGTAATCATAATGATTATGTTGTATCCAACACTAGGTCGAAAAGGAGAGCTATTGATGAATCTCAAGTAACCACGCAAGCACCTACAACATCTTCACCACAATCAAATCAAAAGTTTCCCAATTATAGGTCACCGGTTGCAGCTTTAGCTCCTCAGGTTACACCACAGGTTACGAATGTTCCCAAAGATAACTCTAAAGGGGGAAATCCTTCAATTAATGTAGTGGACCAAATGAAGAAGCTGAACGTGAACATCTCATTGTGGGATTATTTAGCACTACTAGAATAAAAGGATATACTCCAAAAGGAATTACATGGGCTAGGTGAGAAAGTTGTCTTAGAAGGAAATGACAATGTGTTGATAGTAAATAGGGTTCCTCCCATGGGAGGTCAAGCAAAGAAAGATGAGAAGGTCCCTCCATTCTATTTGTCCCTGATTATTGGTGATTTCTTGGTCCATAATTGCATCATTTCTAGTGGAGTAAGTACCTTAGTTATGTCCAAATGCATAGCTGATAAGCTAGGTCTTAAGTATGAGCAAATGACCAAAGGAGTTATATAGTTTGATGGATCACCAGCTAAGACCTTGGGAGTGGTAAGAGGCTTGAATCTGACTCTCCATGCCAATCTAACCTTCTCCATTCCTAATGATGTGGTAGTGGTAGATGTTCCTCCTTACTTCACTCTTTTCTTGTCAAGGGATTTCACATCCAAGATAGGTGGATACTTGGAAGCCAATTGGTCTTACATGGTTTTCAGGATAAAGTATGAAACTAAAGTAAAGATTGAGTCAAATCCCATCCACAAGGATCACTTGGAGCCATACTCGCCTAAAGCGGTTAATGTGAACTACGTAATCATTGATGAAGAAGAGCTCTAAGTGGACCAGTCTCCATCATCTTCCCTTATAAGAGTTGCTAACTTGCTCCTAGATGAATGGGGAAATGACAATTTTGAGCATTATCCTTACAATTTCATTAAAGAAGCTAGTCTTGGAGTCTACTAAATGCATGAGAAAGATGCTTTCATGCCAAAAATGATGAAGATAGAACAAGAGGACTATGGTTTGTGGCATATGTTCTTTGATGGATCTAGAAGCAAGTTGGGAGCTGATGGTGGGGCAATACTAGTTTCACCCTCAAAGGATAAATACTTCTCACCTTTTAGGTTTCAATTATCCTACACTTACAACATAACAGAGTATGAGGCCCTTGTTCATGGCCTAGAATGGGCAACGAAGAGAGGAATCAAATAATTTTAGGTGTTTGGAGACAGTGAGTTGATTGTGAACTAAGTGATAGGTCAAAGCTTGACCAATAACTCCTTACTCAAGCCTTACAAGAATAGAGTGTGTGACCTTGTGGAGAACTTCATTGCTTTCAAAATCACTTCCATTCCAAGAGAGGAGAACAAGCATGTGGATAGACTAGTAGCAGTTGGCACTCAATTTGATATCCCAAAGGGGGTGAGACAAAGCAAGAATCAACATCATTTAAAGGTGATCATGAGGCCCTCCATACTAGACAATGTCACCAATTGGCAGGTGTTTAAAAGTGACCAACAAATATCACTTTTCTTGTAGGAAGAAGCTAAGTTTGCTTCCAAAAATCAGTCCAAGTTACAACAACAGTATGATGGGTAGATTGTTTAACTAAAGACCAACAAGCTTCCCAAAGGTTTGGTAACTCTTGAGAGTATCTTAAATGAAGATGACCAACTCAAAAGAGACATAGAAAGCATGTCAACCAAGAAGGAAAATTATGAAAGGGTAGAGATATACTAGGATAAACTACTTACACTTGGGAAGGTATGTACTAATGAAGAAAAACATGCTTTTATTATGTTACGCCAAGAGTGTATTGATGTCTTCGCTTGGGAGTATGATGATATGAAAGGCTTTGATCCAAGTTTGGCCCAACACACCATTGAGCTGGAGGAAGGTGTCAAACCCATCAAGCAAAAGCAAATGCCAATCAATCCAAAGATCGATCTTCTCATGAGGAAGGAACTCACCAAACTAATCAAGTCCAAGATCATCTTCCCTATCAAACACTCTTCTTGGCTGACCAATTTGGTCCTTGTTAGGAAGAAGAATGGAGAGGTCAAATTATGTGTGGATTTCAGAGACTTAAATAGAGTCTCACTGAGAGATCTCTATCCCCTTCCAAGTATCGAGTAAATTCTTCAGATGGTGATAGGCAGTGAAAGATTCTCTCTCCTAGATGGCTACTTTTGGTATAATTAAATCTTGGTACAAAAATGTGACCAATACAAGACAACCTTTACCACCAAGTGGGGAACATACACCTACATGAAGATGCCATTCATATTGTCAAATGCTGGAACTAGCTTCTAACGTGCTATGGATATGGCTTTCCAAGGTTTGATCAATGATAGTATGCTAGTTTATCTTGATGATGCGATAGTCTTCACCAAGGAGGCAAGTGAAAATTTAAAGCACCTAAGGCAAATATTTAAAATATGTAGAGAGTTCAACATCTCTCTCAACCCAAAGAAATGTGTGTTTGCCATCCATGAAGGCAAGCTCTTGGGCCATGTCATTTCAAAAGAAGGCTTATCCATTGATCCAGAAAGGGTGCACACCATCTTAACATTATCCTTGCCTAAGCACAGGAAGGGCCTACAAATTTTCTTTGGTAAAATAAATTTTATTAGGAGATTAATTCCTAACTTTGTTGAGTTGTTCTAGCCACTAAGTTGCATGCTAAGGAAGGATGAGTCATTCACATGGATATCTAAGAGAAGAGAAAGCTTCAAAGGCATCAAGCAAGCTATCACCCAAGATCCTACCTTGACTAGTCGAAACTTCTCAAAGGAATTCAATATATACACCTTTGGTAATGAAGAGGTAATCTCTACTATGCTCACTCAAGCGAATGGTGAGAATTTAGAACAACCTCTCACTTTTTTCAGCCAAGTTTTAGAAGGCTATGAGGTTAGATACACATATGTTGAGAAAAAGGTGCTTATAGTCATATAAAGTCTGAAGAAGTTCAGACATATGTTTTCTAACACAAAATTCACATCACGGTGCCACATCCTAGTGTAAAAAACTTCTTATTGAGATGAGACTTGAATGAGAAAAGGGTAGGTTGGATCACCAAAGTAATGGAGTATGACGTAGAGATCAAGACCACCAAGCTGGTAAGGGGAAGAGGGCTATGTGAACACCTTGATATAGACTTGAAAGAGTTGAAGGAGGACATTTTGGTACTCCATGATGAACCTACAATAGTTTTACCTATAGTCATAAAGAATTGGGCATAAGACATGGTTCATTTCCTTCAAAATGGTGAGTGTCCACAAGGTCTTGATAGGACCAAGAGGAGGTATTTTAGACTCTAATCTCTTCCTTATGTCCTAGTTGATGGAGTGATGTTCAGGAAAGAATTTTTATGGGTACTCTTGAGATGCATTGATTTAGACCAAGTTGACAGGGTACTATTTGAGTTCCATGATGGACCAACTAGTGGCCTCTTTGCTCCCAAGGCCATAGTTGTAAGGATTATGAGGGCTAGTTACTTTTGGCCTAGTTTGTTTAGAGACACTCATGCTTGGGTGAGGAAATGTCAAAAATGTTCCTTATTTGATGGGAAATAATCATTGGTTGCCATGCCTCTTCATTTTATTCAAGTGAAACAACCATTCATGCAATGGGGGTTAGACTTCATAGGGTTGATCAATCCTTCTTCTAGTGCTGGCCACAAGTGGGTTTTGACTACCAAAAATTATTTCAAAAGATGGGTAGAGGCCATAGCTTTGAAAGAGGCCAATGAGAGCACAATCCTAGACTTCTATAAAGGCATAGTGATAAGATTTGGAGTCCCAACTACAATCATTTCAGACAATGCATTGACTCTCTTAGGAATGAAGACAAGTGAGTGGGTATTAAAGTATGGCATCTATCTCAGTACTTCTTTCAACTAATATCCATAAGAGAATGGGTTGGTTGAGTCCAAAAATAATAATTTGATTAGGATCATAAAAAATACAATGGAGGAAAATCAAAGGACTTGGCAGAATGGGCTAGCCGAGTCCACAAACAAGAATTTGATTAGGATCATAAAAAATACAATGGAGGAAAATCAAAGGACTTGACACGCCAAGTTGAAGATAGCTCTTTAGGTAGATAGGATCACTCCAAAGAGGGTGATCGAGAATTCATCATACACACTTATGTATGGAAGGGAAGCTATACTTCCTATGTCACTCGAGTTACCAGCCTTAGATCTTGCCCATTAGTTGCAATTGGTAGAGAGCGATAGCCTAGAAGTCAGGTATTATGAGATAATAGAGATTCAAGAAATGAGAGACCAAGCCATGTATGTAGTGATTGACTACCAACAACAAAAAAAAAGCATTTGACAAGAGGTCTCTGCCAAAGAGCTTCTCAGAAGGTGACATTGTCTTGAAGTGGGATGAGGACTGAGCCAAGCCTAGAAGGCACATGAAGTTTGATGCCTTGTGGAGTGGCCCATATGTCATCACCCAATACAAGAAACATAATGCTTTCTAAATTTCCAAGTTAGATGGTGAAGAGCTACATATTCCAGTCAATGGGATATATCTTAAGCATTGTTACTAGGTTTCTTTTGTCATATACATAGTTTCCTTATTTTTTCCTCATTTTCTCTAATTGTTATTATGTATGTGTGTAGTGTTTTTAGCCTTTATGTGTGTTTTTTTCCTTTTTGTTTGGGGTAAAATCTCTGTTGGTTATTAGGTCCTTACAAGGCTTTTGCCAACTTTTCAAGCTACATCTTGACTCCATGCCCAGTGCACTTTTACGCCACCAGTCTTCTCAAGCATAACAGGGATGTTTCCCCTATGAGTCACCAATTTGTTGACCATTTTGTGAATCCTTCATGCCAAAATGGGCAACCCCCCTTATTTTGCCTTGAATCCTTGTTCTTTATGACCTTTTGCCCTAAAACTACGTCTTAACCCTTTAAAAATCAACGAAAAAGTTGCTTTTGTGCTGGTGTAGGTGTTGTCTTATCAAGCATTGGTCTTTTCTATCACTCACAGAGCAAATCAAGTTCTCAAAACAACATTACTTGTAAGCTTTACAAGTAATAAGCAAGAGCACTTGACAAACTAGAAGGGGTCTATGTCTAGTTCCAGTACACTTTGGGTTTTGTAAAGAACTTTACTTGCCAATTTTCATGAGTTGGAGTCACAAACCCGAAAGGGTAAGGAAGAAGTAATAGGGTTTTGAGACATCTTTACTTCAAAGATTTTTGAATAAGTCTTTTGAAAGAGCTTGAATTGGTCTTAGATGCTTCTTAAGGGAAGTGTTTTTTCTGTAGAAGGCACCTAGGCATTTTGTAGGGTCATTTACAATTTCCTTGAAGGGTATGTGCCCTTATGGGAGGCATTTCAAAGATAAAACATACCTTTACAAAACTTCTGAGGGGTATGTTGGAAGGTAGAATGGACCTTACAGAGGGATCTTCATCAGCATGAGGACCAATAAATTTTTTTTCAAGGGCACTTTGGGCTTAAAATCCCCTTATGGAAGGCAACAAGTTGAAGCAAAGGGGCAATGACAAGAGCTAGAAGGGAACTTTCCATTTGGAAAAAAGTGACAAGCAAAAATAATTCCTTCAGACAAAATGTCTGAAGGAAAACTGAAGAAGAAAAGCCAAGGTTGAATTCATTCAGATAAAATGTTTGAAGGAATTCCTTCAAACATTTTGTTTGAAGAAATTTGATGGTCACAAAAATTCTTAAGGGTAGGTGTCTTTGTGGGGGGCACTTGGTCGAGAAAGAGGACTCTTTTCACTTTTCTGGGGGGTCATTTCAGAATTTTTGAAGGGTCACTCTCTTTTCAAAGTGGACCATTGTAGCTTTTCCAAAGGTATTTTTCTAAAGGCAAAGGTCATTTTTAAATGTCGAAGGACCATTTCAATCTTTTTGAAGGGTCACTTTCCCTTCAAAAAAGTTCATTTGCAAAAATATCAAAGGAATTGTCCTAGTGAGTGATGACTGTATGGACATCAATTACATGATGGAGGACTAGCCATTAGGATTCAAATCTCTAATGACGGCCCTATGAATGTCAACTTCAGGGTGATAAACTAGTCATTGGGAAGTAATCAAGCTACGAAAGCCTAAAGGCCTACCAAAATAAAGTCGAAGAGTGCAAGCCCAAAAGAGAATTCCTTTGGACAAAATCAAACATTTTTTTTGAAGGAATTTAGAACCAAAAGCTCAAAATCCTGAAGGATGAATGAATGAGCAAGCAAAGAAAGGAACCCAAGATAAAATAATAAGCGCCCGAGAGCCCAAATGGACAAGGACAAAAGTGAAATAGCAAAGTAAGAAAAAACAAGGTGGGTAACCTAGAACACAACTATGTGCATAATAAAACAAAAGCTCAAAATGTTCCAAGTGGCATGAAAAGTCAAAATGCAGACCCAAGGATGAACCAAACCAAGGCAAGGTGGCATAGGTGTTATCAGTAAGAGGAGTAAATGTACTTAGGTGAAATAGTCTCTACCTAAAACTAATAAAAGGATTAGTTTTTGAACTATAGAGGGGAGCAACCCATGTTTTCATGCTTCAACATTAATTCATAGCCAATTGTACCCAACATTGAAGAGAGCATGGCCCAGTCAACACAACTTAGGGATGGCCTTGTCAGTTGGTAGGAGTATCCCATGCTTTTGTAGGCCCAAGACAACAAGGGCAATGACTTGGATACTTACAACATGGCTCTCCCATATGTAATTATAAGGATATGACAACAACATGGGCTTGTGGTCACTACAATAATGTTTAATACAACATGGGTTTCCATCCCTTGACTTGTCAATTATCTATTTACAAGCTCTCTATATATTTGTAACTTCTCATTTGAGAGGGGATCTCTCAGCAGTGTATGGCGAAGCCCTAAAGAAATTTACCTTGAATCAGAAGAAGCATTTTTTACCTCCATTTGAGCTTGCACTTTTGCATATGTCTATGGTTTTCTCTTATGTTAAGTCATTTCCTTTTCATGCTTTCATAAGTTTATGCAAACATATCTAGTATATTATGAGTTCTCTTGTAGGTCAACTAGAAGTATCCAGCTCTGAGTATAGGTGCATGTGAACAAACTATCCATAGTGTGTCTTAAAACACCTCTGATAGATCTTCCTCCCTGTATCTCCATAGGATCCCCTATTGAAACACTGATATAGGAAAGGTTCTCATCTGAATAAAGTGTATGTTTACTTTTCTCTAGTGTAAATTGTAGGTCAAAGTTGAGTAGACCAACCAATTTGGTGCATCACTGCATTAATTAGGTTATATTTTTAGTATTTCTCTCTCTTTTCACCTCCCCATTGTTAGTAGTAGGAAATCCAGGGCCTTAAGGTGCATCAAGGGGAGCTAGCCCCTAATCTAGAGATTCATCCCTCAAGTTTACAACCCACAACAAGAAGAATGTCTCCATTGTGCTATGTGGAGGAAGAGAATTGAGCTTCCCTTCAGAGGATGTAATCCTCAATGTCAATAGTAAGAAGCCAAAACATCACAAATAATACTTTGATGAGGTCCTAAAAAAATAGAGTGTGGGATCTAATTGAAGATTTTAAAGCCTTTAACATTCAAGTTATGCCCAAGAACCATAATCAACATGTTAACAGGTTGGCAGCTGTGGGAGCCTAGTTTGATATCTTGAATGAGTTAAATAATCCCAAAGTATAACCACATGTTAAAGTAGTAGTGAGACCATAAGTGCTAGATAATAAGGCTCATTGGCAGGTCTTTGATAGTGACAAATAGATTGCTTGTTTCTTACAATAAGAAGCATAGTTTTCCTTGATGAACCAAGGTAAATTTTGACATTAGTATGAGGATCAAATTATTCAATTGAGGTCTAACAAACTTCCTAAAGAGTTGGTCACCCTTGAAAGTCTTTCCCATGAGGGAGACCAAATGAGGAAAGACAAGGCAATGATGTCAACTGATGAGGATAACTATGAAAGAGTCCTTATTTTCAAGGACAAGCTCCTCAAGCTTGGGAAGGTAAGTAATGAGACAGAAAGACATTCTTTCATTAAACTTTGTAAGTGATATTTAGACATCTTTGCTTGAGAATATAGTGATATGAGAGGCTTTGATCTTAAGCTAACCCAACATACTATATAACTAGAGGCTAATGCTAAGCCAGTGAGGCAGAAGAAAAGGCCTGTTAATCCAAAAATTGAAGAGCTAATGAGGAAAGAATTGACCAAATTGATTGAATCTAATATCTTTTTTCCCATCCAACACTCCTCATGGATAGCCAACTTGGTACCTGTGAAGAAGAAGAATGGTGAGTTCTGATTGTGTGTTGACTTCAAAGACTTGAATAGGGTCTCTTTGAAAGATCACTACCCCTTACCATCTATGGAACAACTCCTTCAAATGGTTGCTGGTTGGAAACACTTCTCTCTTTTGAATGGGGACTCAGAATACAACTAGGTGCTGGTAAGAGAAGAAGATCAATACAAGACTAATTTCACCATAAAGTGGGGCACATATGCTTATCAAAAGATGCCTTTTGGCCTATCAAATGTTGGGACCACTTTTCAAAGACCAATGGACATGGCCTTCCAAGGATTACTAAATTAGATGGTGCTTGTCTACTTGGATGACATAACAATTTTCTCCAAGATGGCTAGTGATCACTTAGATCACTTGAGATTAATCTTTGAAAGATACAAGGAATTTAGGATCTCTTTGAATCCTAAGAAATGTGTGTTTATTGTCCATGAGGGAAAACTCTTGGGACATATTATCTAAAAATAGGGATTAGCTATTGATCTTGATAGAATAAGTGTCATATTGGCCTTATCCTTACCAAGCATAAGAAGGGACTCCAAAGTTTCCTTGGAAAAATAAAATTTGTGAGAAGGTTTATACTTGGTTTTGCAAACTTGATCAAACCCATCATTTCCATGTTGAAGAAGAACCAAGTGTTCACTTAGTCAAATGAAGGTAAATCAAGCAAGCCATTGCCAAAGCATCCACACTCATGAATCCTGATTTCTCAAGAGATTTCATATTATATGCCTTTGCCAATATTGACAATATATTAACGACGCTGATGCAAAAGAATGGTGAAGGACTTGAATATCCAATAGCATTTTTTAGTCACAGGCTTGAGGGGTATGAGGTGAGGTATACTTTCATAGAAAAATGAGTCTTTATAGTGGTAAGAAGCCATAAAAAGATTAGGCCAATGCTGTCTAATAGTAAAATTTATCTTATGGTGTCTCATCCTAGAGTGAGAGACTTCCTTCTTAACTTAGACTTGAATGAAAAAAACCCTGGTTGGATTACCAAAGTCATGGAGTATGACATGGAGAGCAAGATCACTAAGATAGTGAGAGGAAAAGGCTTGTGTGAGCATATGGTTGAGGACCTTTATGAAGACAAAGAGGTTATCTTGGTAACCCAAGATAACTCATAGATAGATGCACCTCCACCTCACCTAGTTGGGTTCAGGATATGACGTGTTTCTTGATAATGAGTGAGTGCCCATAAGGTATGGATAGGGAAAAGAGAAGGTATTTTAGACTTTAGTCTATTCCTTATGCATTGGTTGATGGATTTTTATTCAAAAAGGACCTCAATGGAGTACTCCTAAGGTGCATAGATGATGACCAAGTGAGAAGGCTCTTAGAAAAATTCCATGATGGGCCTACAGGAGCCATTTTTCTCTAAGGACTACAATGACAAAAGTGATTAGAGCTTGTTATTATTGGCCCAACCTCTTCAAGGATGCATATACATGGGTAAGAAACTGTCAAAAGTGTGATTTCCTTATGGGTAAACAAATATTGGTAGCCCTTCCTCTCAACCCAATTCAGGTAGAGCAACCCTTCATCTAATGGGGGCTAGATTTAATAGGAATGATCAACCCTCCATCAAGTGAACAACATAGATGGGTGATTACTACAACTGACTACTTCACTAGGTGGGTGAAAGCCATTGTGTTGAAAGAAGATAATGAAGGTGTAGTTCTAGACTTCTATGATAGTATTGTGACCAGGTTTGGTGTTCCATCTGCTATCATTTTTGATAATGCATTAGCATTCCTCGATCTGAAAATGAGTGAATGGGCTCTCAAGATGGGAATCCACCTCAACACCTCTTCCAACTATTATCCTCAAGGAAATGGACTGACTAAGTCAACAAATAATTTTTTTTTAAGAATCATCGGGAGAACTATGGAAGAGCATTAGAGGACATGGAACACTAAACTAAAGACAACCTTATGGGCTGATAGGGTGACTCTTAAAGTTGCCATTGGAAATTCTCCATATGTCTTAATATATGGAAAGGAGGCCAAGTTGCCCATTTCTCTTGAGCTGCCTACATTAGAATTAGCCTATTAGTTGGAGTTGATGGAAGATGAGCCCATGAATGTGAGACTAGCAGAACTCATGGATCTTGAAGAAATGAGAGACCTTGTAATGAAAACATGAGAGTCACAACAAGCTCAAGTCAAGAAAGCCTTTGATAAAAGAGCCATAACAATGGACTTTAAAGAAGGGGTCCTAGTCCTCAAGTGGGATTCAAATAAGCCCAAGCTAGGCAACCATACCAAATTTGATAACTTGTGGAGATGTCCTTATTTGATCCATGGATGCAAACAACATAATGCTTTTTAGCTGGCCCAACTAGATGGAGAGGTACTACCCATGCCAATCAATGGGATTCATCTAAATCCTTTCTATTAGAAGAGTTTACAGCTATTGTATATATTGTACATTTTGTATGGTTTTTCATGTTTTCTCCTAAGTGCCTTGTGCACATCTTTCCATTCATTTGTTTCCCTTCCCTAAGTGCCTTAGGCACAATGTTTGTTTTGTTCTTATTGTTCTTTTTGTCCTTATTCCTTTAAGAGGGAGTTATAGAAAGGGTCAGCCTTGTATCCAATTTTAGAATAACTCAGTTGCAGAGACAAATGATTCCATACCTAATGGACTAGACAAGGCAAGTGGTCTAGGTTCTCAAGCATAGCATGCATGCTTCCCTGAGAGTTTCCAAAGATGTTGGCCATTTTTTGGCCCACAGATCAAGCTCGTGCCTAGATAAATAAGTTGAGAAGAATTATAAAGCTTAAAGGTCAAACAACAATTTTGTGAATAAGTCTAGAAGGGTTTACAGACCTTGGAAAAGCTAAGTACAAAGCCTTTTGGGCTAGGTCTTTACTTTGGAATTCTTTCAGCCTTATCATTGCTAAGATAGTTTCTTTCGGGACCCTTTTTTAACTAAGTGTTGAATTCTTTTAGACAAGTTATCTGAGGCAAAGTTTTTTAAGGGGTAATTCTTTCGGACAAAATGTCTGAAGAAAAAGATAAAGACTGAATTCTTTCAGAGAAATTGTTCCACAAAAATTTATTTGAAGACCTATTTCTTTTGAGAGATTTGTTTCAGCTCTTTTGCGCTAAGTATCAAAAATTATTTCAGATATTTTATTCAAAACAAATGGCCCAAAGGATTTTTTAATCAAAAAGTGTACCAAGAAAAAGTTCTGAAAGATATCTTTTCTCAACAAAATGGACCAAACAAAAAAGCCAAAGGGTATTTTCAGTGTTTCCAAAGGGCATATTCCAAAGCCAAAGGCACTTACAAAAGTTTTGAAGGGTTATTCTCAGTGAAATGGACCAAACAGATAAACCAAAGGGTACTTTCCTTTTGGAAAAGGGCATTTTTAGAAAAGTTGAAGGGAATTTAACAAATTTATGAAGGATCTCTCCACCATAAAGTGCCCCAAACAAAGGTCCTAAAGACTTTCTCTTTCGTGAAAGTGGCCAAAGGAAAAAATTATGAAAGAATTAGCTTGGTAAAAATAGCCCAAAAGCAAAAGGGTGAAATAGATTTTTGAAGGGTCGATCCCATGGGAAAATGGCCGAGGAAAAAAATTGAAGGAAATGACCGAAGAAGTTAATGACGTTTGTGCCAATTTCAAAGTTCAAGCTCAACAAATAACCGTTGGGATTCAAATATCCCATGACAGTCCCACAGATGTCAAAATCTAACCCCTACAAGTATTCATTTAGATTTGAAAAGCCTGAGATGTTTCTGTAGATGTCAAATATGGGTCTCACAAAATAGAACTTTTAGACTTAATAAAGATCAAAATAATCTATACAATCTATGGACTTACATCGAAATAAATGGATACAAAAAACCAATGTCCTTAGATTGGTTTTCCATCTATAGGAAATATCTAGTCTAGGTTTCAAAGTAGGAGCTGGTAGGTGCAATTAATGGAGAGGCCCTCATTTTTGACATGGACATCATCTTCGACAAATAGCCACTCAACACATAAGCAACATGGCTCGGTCTAGATTCAAAGATATGGAAATTTCATCCTTATACATGCAAAAAATGCAAAGTGAATGAGCATGCCATGTATTTAATGCAAAGATCAAATCATTCACACTTGGAAGAGACATGAAACTACCCACGACATATGTCTCTCAACTCCAAAAATGGGAGACTTGAATGCACGAGGGGCTCAAGGAGATTTGAGATGATCTTAGGTGGTTCATCTCATGATCAAGGCAGTTACATGCTTTGAATACAAAAGAACTCAAGGACAATAGTGGTGGTTGTAGCCATTTATGACCACCCTCTCCATTTTCTCATGTAAGGCCCCCTCTTCTCTCATCCCTTTTTGTTATATATAGAGGTTTTTGAGCCAAAAAATAGATCCCTCAACTAGTGATATAGTTACTCTATCAAAATCACCTTGTAACACTCTCTTGGAGCAATAAGATAAACTTTTTTATTCTAGTTTGGGGCAAAGTGTGCATTATTGGAGTTTTAACTTGCAGAATGTATGTCTTTTTTCATCATCTATGAATCCTCCACACATCTTTGTTTAATTCTTTTGGTTCCTTGTAGGTTGTATGAAGTGTTAGACATTGGTGCCCTCTTGAAGTGTCACAAGTTTATAGTGTCTCATACATACCTATTTCTTTTTGTCCTTCAAATTGTAGGGTTTTTCTTCAACCTTCATGTAAATATTTATGCTTATGGCCTTGAGATAGGATCATATTAGTTTGTGTCTTGATTAAATTCATTAGTATGCATTAAGGCTTCCAAGTTGAAAGTGGATCATTTCATATTTGGTGCATCACCATCCTTAGCTTAGATTTCCATTTCATGTGATCTTTCTCTCCCTTTTCTTTAGTCAACGGTAGGTTTTAGTGTGGGAAACAAGCCAAAGTAAAGTATCTGAGGAGCTAGCCTCATTAAAAATTCTAGAGGTTTAACCTCACTACAAGATACCCACAACCTGAGGTTGTTCCAATATTGTAGCTGGAAGTGAGGGAGCCTAAAAAACTCTCCCACAAGGGTGCAATTCTACGTTATAATAGATACTTTATTACACAAGGCTCTTACCACTATATCTTCTCAATAGGTAGAATAGATGTAGAATGCGACTGTCTACCACTACATGTAGTGATATTAACCTATTGGGTTGTTAGGGTGCTAGAGCATGATCACCAATGAACTTTCTTAATGTGAATCATACCAACACCTTTTTCATTTCTTTCCTTAATGAAGGTTGTGTACAAGTTAGGCCATTCTTCCAATCAATGCTAATTTTTACTAAAAACACATGTTAGATAAACTAGACAATCTTGTTGATAGTGACCTGGGGATCCATACTTATAACATGTTCTTGGTATAAAATCGCCAACTCCTCATCCCTATCATCAGCCTCATCCATGATATCCACCATTATCTTTATTGTTGGAGACAAAGTATTGACATGTATCACATGCATGTGCCTCATGTATATAACTAATTATCTGGTAATCATTTATGTCATGGGTATAAGCATCACATATCTTGCAATATTTAGACACTTTAGAATGTGTAACCTATTATAACAAAGGACAAGAGCATACATTATGGTCTTCATGGTAAATCTCACACAACTAATTTAGTACAATGCAAATGTTTTTATGAGGGCAGTTGCTTCTATTATGACCTTTAGATTCATAATGGGTACACCAAAGACCATTATGAGTGTTGTACACATTATTTTCAATTAAGTTCTCTAATTATGATGCCATTGAAGGTATTTGAGATTCCATAAAAGGACCAATTCTAGTATCAATGCTAATGATAACTTCAGTGTGAAGGGTAGCTTCCAAGGCTTAGTGTAGGCTAGTAAAAATCCATTGTGATAATGTTCATCTAAATGAAAGCAACAAGCCCCCTATGAACCATCGAGCATGCTAACTGTTGACCAAGTTTTGGTCTTGCAGGCCAAAATTGGGCACCCCTCATTTTTTATTGCAAGAGTCATTCAATCCATGTTTTGGCTAGTCCATCACTCAGCTGCCTTGTGCAAAATTTTCTCTATCAGACCATTTCCCATGAAAAAACCAAGTGTTTTCCTCTTTTTCTTGCCAAGTGCATTTTGAGTTTGATGGGTGACTTGACTTGTAAAAATTCATAAGTAAAGCCACATGAAAACCTTGATTTGGTCTTGGTAGACCAAATTAGGTTTTCCAAATGGCTTTACTCATTTATCTTATAAGCAAGAGTCAACGTGGAACCCGATTTGGTCTTAGATGCTTTGAAAGGCAAGTGAATTACTTCAGAGGGCTTTTCATCAGCAAAATTGACCAAGTGGAAAAGCTGAAGGGTCATTTGCAAGATTCTCAAAGGGTATGTACCCTTGCAAAGGGCACTTAGGTGGCAAATGAGACCTTTATAATTCTTCTAAAAGGCAACTTTGGAGGCCAAGGAACTCTTATGGGTGGCAAGTGATGAACAAAGTGGATCTTTTTCAAAAAGTCTCAAGGGTAACTTTGGGATCAAAATGCCCTTGTGGAGGGTAGCCAGTTGGAACAAAGGGGCAAGACAGGAAGCTCAAAAGGAACTTGCCATTTGGAAGAAAGTGATAAGCCCAAAAGAGAATTCTTTCAGACTTTTTATCTGAAGGAAAACAAAAGAAGAAAAATCAAAGGAGAATTCTTTCAGATAAAAAGTATGATGGAATTCCTTCAGACATTTTGTCCAGATAAATTTGACAGTCACAAAAAGTCTAAAGAAATTCGAAAGACAAGAAATCTGAAGGGTAGTGTGTCTTTGCGGGGGACACTTGGTTATGAAAGTGGACCATTTTCATTTTTTTGAAGGGTCAATTTATTTTCAAAGTGGACCATTACATATTTTTTGAAGGTATTTTTATAAAGGCAAAGGTCATTTTCAAATGCCAAAGAGGACCATTTCAATCTTTTCAAAGGGTCATTTTCGCTTCGAAAAAATTCATTTGCAAAAATGCCAAAGGAATTGTCCTAGTGGGTGACAGGCCCATGAACATCAATTTCAAGGTGATAAGCTAGCCATTGGGATTCAAATGTCTGATGATGGGCCAATGAATGTCAATTTAAAGAAAGTAAGCTAGCCATTGGGAAGTAATCAAAGGAGTATTCCTTTGGATAAAATGTCTAAAGGAACTCAAAAAAGGAGAATTCCTTTGAACAAAAAGTCTTAAGGAATTCCTTAAGACATTTTGTCTAAAGGAATTCAAGGCTTGAGAGCTTGAATAATGAATGAGTGAACAAGCAAAGAAAGGAGCTCAAGAGAGAATAATAAGCACTGAGAGCCCAAATTGCCAGGATAAGAGGGAAATAGACAATTAAGGGAAAATAAGGTGGGTAACCCAAAATGTGACCACGTTCACAATAAAACAAAAGATCAAAATGCTCCAAGTGGCATAAGAAGTCAAAGAATAGACTCAAGGATAAACCATACCAAGGTAGGTGGCACAGGTGTCTTTAGCAAGAAGAGTAAATGCACTTAGGTGAAATAGTCTCTACCAAAAACCAATAAAAGGATTGGTTTTCAAACTATAGAAAGGAACAACCCATGTTTTCACACTTCACCATTAATGCCTAGCTAGTTACACCCAACATTGAACAGAGCATGGCCCAATCAACACAGCTTGGGGATGGCCTTGTCAGTTGCTAGGAGTAAACCATGCTATTATAGGTCCAGGACAACAACAGTAGCGATTTAGACACCTACAACATGGCTCTCCCATATGCAATTGGAAGGATATGGTAGTAGCATGGGCTTGTGGTCATTTTAGAAGTGTTTAATACATCATAGGTTCCCATCCATTTACTATTAAATAGTCTATTTCTAAGCTTTCTATATATATTTATAACTTCTCATTTGAGAAGGATCTCTCAGCATTTGTATGGCGAAGCCTTGAAGAAATTTATCTTGAATCAAAAGAAGCATTTTTACCTCCTTTTGAGCTTGCACTTTTTCACATGCCTATGGTTATCTCTTATGTTAAGTCATTTCCTTTTCATGCTTTCATAAGTTTATGCTAGCATATCTAGTGTATTGCGAGTTCTTCTCTTGCAGGGCAACAAGAAGTGTCTAGCTAAAAGTATAGGTGCATGTGAACAAGTTGTCCATAGTGTGTCTTAGAACACCTATGATAGTCCTTCCTCCCTGTATCTCCATATGATTCCCTAATGAAAAACTGATATAGGAAAGGTTCTCATTCGAATGAAGTATACGTTTGATTCTCTTTGGTGTAAAGTGTAGGTCAAAGTTGAGTAGACCAACTAGTTTGGTGCATCATTGCATTAGTTAGGTTTTATTTTTAGTATGTCTCTCTGTTTTCACCCCCCCCCCCCCCAAATTTTTAGCAATAGGAAATTTAGGGCCTCAAGGTGCATCAAGGGGAGTGAGCCCATAATCTAGAGATTCATCCCTCAAGTTTGCAACCCACAGCAAGAGGAATGTCTCCATTATGCCGCATGGAGGAAGAGAGTTGAGCCTCCCTTTAGAGGGTGCAATCCATAATGTCAATAGTTTTTAGCACACTCGGTGGGAAAAATTATTGTGTCCTACAAGTTTTAGGATTGGTGATGGTCTTGATATTGTTAAAAATCCAAAAAGAGCTATAATTTAGCACCTAGTGACTCCATTCAGAAACTTAGTCTTTGGTTAATGATCAGCGTGACATCCTATGCCAAAGGTCACTATAAGATCTTATTCTAGGGGTATCCCTTTTAAATTTATTGAGTTTCCTTTCAAATCACCAAAAAGGCTAAGGTTTGAAAATACTCACCCTTACATAGCAAGCCACTTTCCCAAACTAGCCATAAAGTACACCTACTCAAGGAGACCCCAGTTGAATCCTTTAACAGCCATGGCTTTCCCTTTTATGGCCTTTAATGGTCAAAGTCCCTTGAACCTTCAACAATATGACCCAATTCTAGGGACAACTCTCAAAAGTGTTTCTCCCTTTAGTGGAGAGGGCCCAATCACTATTGTCGAGCATATCAAAAATATAGCCAACCTCTACAACATCCATAATATCACTAAGGAAAATGTGGCCATCAGAATGTTAGCCTTGTCCTTCAAAGGGAAGGTTTTGGACTAGTATGGGACCTTGCCTATGAACTCAGTTGGCTCATGGAATGAGTTAGGGACCCTCTTGATAAATAGGTTTGGGGAAAAAGGTGACCATTTGTCTCTAGCTGAGCAATTAACCACCATGAAGAGATCCCCACATGAGTTTATGCAAGATTTTAACACTAGGTTCCAAAAGACTTGGGACAGAATCCCAATTCTTGTGAGGCCAACCCCAAGCTATGCTTTCCTTTATTACTTGAAGGCCCTGAATAGTGACATTGTTGTCATGATATAGTTCATGGGTGGGTATATTCTACCTACTGCTTATGAGATAGCCATAGCTACTAAAAATTAGCTTGTTCAAGCAGGAAAAATAGCTCCTAGACCTCATATGCCACTCTTTCCTAATTTATAGCCCTTAATTCAGCCTACTGCACCCACTCTAGCTCCTCTGTCTAATCAAGAGAAGCTAGCTGCTACCCCTGCAAATGATCTTCATGAAGTTAAGAGCCTGCTGCAAAATGTTATTAAAAAGTTAGTTTCCCTCAATAGATAACAAGCTCAAAGTTATAGGCCAAATCAAGGCTACCAATAGTTTGGGTAGACAAATGGACCTCCTTTCCAAAATTATAATCAAGGACAAGGTCAAATTACACAAGTCAAGCCTTATCAGAGCTATAATCCAAATGCCCCTTCATATTCCAAGGATCTTGTCCCCACTCAAAATAATTTGGTGTAGGAGCAGCCCAATTATCCACCCTTGGGCCATGGCCAAGAGCAGGTTGCTTATGCTAGTGAGCTACCAAATAAAATCATGATCGTATAAGGTGATCATGTAGCCCAATTCTCAACTTTTGAGATATCAACACAACTTGGGATGGACAACAGGCAGGCTCAACTTGATTCCACTCTTATGAATCACTTAGAAGGAGAGTTCTATGTAGTCAATTATGTGGGGAACACAAGTAATCAAAATGATTGTGTTGCATCCAAAACTAGATGTAAAAGGAGAGCTATGGATGAAGATCAAGCAACCACTCAAGCACCTACAATGTCTCCTTCACCACAAGCAAATCAAATGTTTACCAATTATAGACCACTGATTGCAGCTTTAGCTCCTCAGGTTGCACCATAGGTTATGAATGTCCCCAAGGAGAGCTCCAAAGGGAGAGATCCATTAATCAATGTAGTGGACCAAATGAAAAAGTTGCACATGAACATCTCATTGTGGGATTCTTTAACACTACTAGGACAAAAGGATATACTCCAAAGGAATTGCACAAGCTAGGTGAGCAAGCTGTCCCAACAAGAAATGATAATGTGTTGATAGTAAATAGGGCTCATCCCATGGTAGGTCAAGGAAATAAGGATGAGAAGGTCCATCCCTTCTATTTGTCCCTAATTATTGGTGATTTCTTGGTCCATAATTACATAGTTGATAGTGGAGCAAGCACCTCAGTTATGCCCAAATGCATAACTGATAAGCTAGGCCTCAAATATGAACAAATGACCAAAGGAGTTCTACAGTTGGATGGATCACCAACTAAGACCTTAGGAGTGGTAAGAGGCTTGAATATGACTCTCCATGCCTGTCTGACCTTCTCAATTCCTCATGATGTGGTAGTGGTAGATGTTCCTCCTTACTTCACTCTTTACTTGTCAAGGGATTTCACATCCAAAATAGGTGGATACTTGGCAGCCAATTGGTCTTACATGGTTTTTAGGACAAAGTATGGAACTATAGTGAAGATTGAGTTAGAGCCCATCCACAAGGATCACCTAGATCCATACTCACCCAAACTAGTGAATGTGAACTATACAATCATTAATGAAGAAGAGCTCTAGGTGGACCAATCTCCATCATCTTCCCTTGTAGGAGTTGCTGACCTGCTCCTAGATGAATGGGGAAATGACAATTTTGATCCTGATCCTTACAAGTTCATTGAAGAAGCTGGTCTTGGAGTCTACTGCATGCATGAGAAAGATGATTTCATGCCAAAATTGATGAAGATAGATCAAGAGGACTGTGGTTTGTGGTAGTTGTTCTTTGATGGATCTAGAAGTAAGTTGAGTGCTGGTGGTGGAGTGATGCTAGTCTCACCTTCAAATGATAAATACTTCTCAACTTTTAGGTTTTAGTTATCCTGCACTTGAAATGTGGTAGAGTATGAGGCCCTTGTTCATGACCTAGAATAGGCAAGGAAGAGAGGAATAAAAAAATTATAAGTATTTAGAGATAGTGAGTTGATTGTGAACCAAGTGAGAGGTCAAAGCTTGACCAAGAACTCCATACTCAAGTCTTATAAGCACAAAGTGTGGGAAATTATGGATAATTTCATTGCTTTCAACATCACTTCTATTCCAAGAGAGGAGAACAATCACAAGGATAGAATAGTAGTAGTTGGTGCTTAGTTTGATATCTGAAAGGGGGTGAGACAAAACATGAATCAACATCATTTAAAGGTGATTGTGAGGCCCTCCATACCAGACAATATCACTAATTGGTAGGTGTTTAAAAGTGACCAGAAAATATCACTTTTCTTATAAGAATAAGCTAAGTTCACATCCAAAAATTAGTCCAAGCTGCAGCAATAGTATGATGGGCAAATTATTCAACTAAAGACCAAAAGGCTTCCCAAAGGTTTGCTAACTCTTGAGAGCATCTTCAAAAAAGATGAACAACTCAAGAGAGATAAATCAAGCATGTCAACTAGGAAGGAAAATTATGAAAGGGTATAGATCTACAAGGAAATCTACTTACACTTGGGAAGGTATATACCAATGAAGCAAAACATGCTTTCATTATGTTATGCCAAGAGTTTGCAGATGTCTTTACTTAGGAGTATGGTGATTTGAATGGATTTGACCCAAGATTGTCCCAACACACCATTAAGTTGGAGGAAGCTGCCAAACCCATCAAGCAAAAATAAAGGCCAATAAATCCAAAGATCAAGCCTCTCATGAGGAAGGAAATCACCAAATTGATCGAGTCTAGGATCATGTTCCCTATCAAGCACTCTTCTTGGCTAGTCAATTTAGTCCCTGTTAGGAAGAAGAATGGAGAGGTCAGATTGTGTGTGGATTTTAGAGACCTGAATAGAGTCTCACTGAGAGATCACTATCCCCTTCCAAGTATGGAGAAAATTATTCAAATAGAGATAGGTAGTGAAAGATTCTCTCTCCTAAATGGCTACTTTAGGTACAATCAAATCCTAGTACAAGAATGTGACCAACATAAGATAGCCTACACCACCAAGTGGGGAACATACACCTCTAGGAAGATTCCATTCCAATTGTTGAATGTTGGAGCTACCTTCCAACGTGCTATGGATATGGCTCTCCAAGGTTTGATCAATAACATTGTGCTAGTTTATCTTGATGATGTGATAGTATTCTCCAGGTAGGCAAGTGAACATTTGAAACACCTGAGGCAAATATTTGAAAGGTGTAGAGAGTTTGGCATCTCTCTCAACCCAAAGAAATGCATGTTTGCTGTCCATGAAGGCAAGCACTTGGGCCATGTCATTTCAAAGGAAGGCATGTCCATTGATCCAGAAAGGCTGCATGCCATCTTAGCATTATCCTTGCCTAAGCATAAGAACTTGAAAAATTTATTTGGTATGATAAATTTCATTAGGAGATTCATTCCTAACTTTTCTGAGCTGGTCAAGCCACTAACTTCCATGCTAAGGAAGGATAAGACATTCATGTGGATAGAAAGAAGAAGAGAAATCTTCAAAGGCATCAAGCAAGATATCACTCAAACTCCTACCCTGACTAGTCCAAACTTCTCTAAGGACTTCAATCTATAAACCTTAGGAATGGAGAGGTAGTCTCTGCTATGCTCACTCAAGCGAATGGTGAGAATTTAGAGCAACCTCTCACTTTTTTCAGCCAAGGTTTAGAAGGCTATGAGGTTAGATACATGTATATTGAGAAGTAGGTGATTACAGTCATATCAATTCTGAAGAATTTTAAACATATGTTGTCTAACAGTAAGATTCACATTTTTGTGCCACATCCTAGTGTAAAAGACTTCTTACTGAGTTGAGACTTGAATGAGAAAAGGGAAGGTTGGATCACCAAAGTAATGGAGTATGACGTAGAGATCAAGACCACCAAGATGGTAAAGGGAAGAGGGCTCTGTGAACACCTCACTATAGAATTGAAAGAGCCAAGGGAGGGTGTTTTGGTACTCCATGATGAGCCTATAGTAGCTGTACCTACAATCATGAAGAGCTAGGAATAAGACATGGTTTATTTCCTTCGAACTGGTGAGTGTCCATGAGGTCTTGATAGTACCAAGAGGAGGTATTTTAGACTCCAATCTTTTCCTTATGTCCTAGTGGATGCACTGCTATTCAGGGATGACTTTTCAAGGGTACTCTTGAGATGCATTAATTCAAACTAAGTCGATAGGGTACTCTTGAGATGCATT
The DNA here is from genome assembly GCA_037957365.1 of Torreya grandis. Taxonomy (NCBI): domain Eukaryota; kingdom Viridiplantae; phylum Streptophyta; class Pinopsida; order Cupressales; family Taxaceae; genus Torreya; species Torreya grandis. The sequence continues at coordinate 1,210,302 of JARHVA010000348.1, forward strand.
AATTCAGACAATTGTAAGGCTTATGAGGGTTGGTTACATTTGGCCCAGTTTGTTTAGAGACACTCATGCTTGGGTGAGTAAATGTAAAAAATGTGCCTTCTTTGATGAGAAGCAACGACTGGTTGCCATGCCTCTTCATCCTATTCAGGTAGAACAACCATTCATGCAATGGGGGTTGGACTTCATAGGGTTGACCAATCCTCTTTCTAGAGCTAGCCACAAGTGGGTTTTGACTACCATAGATTATTTCACAAGATGGGTAGAGTTAGTAGCTTTGAAAGAGGCCAATGAGAGTGTCGTCATAGTGATGATATTTGGGGTCCCAACCATAATCATTTCAGACAATACATTAGCTTTCTTGGGAATAAAGACAAGTGAGTGGGAATTAAAGTATGGCATCTATCTCAGCACTTCTTCCAACTACTACCCATAAGGGAATGGGCTGGCCAAGTACACAAACAAGAATTTGATTAGGATCTTAAAAAGGACAATGGATTAAAATCAAAGGACTTGGCATGAAAATTTGAAGACAACTCTTTGGGTAGATAGGATCACTCCAAAGAGGGCGATCGAGAATTCACCATACACACTTGTGTATGTAAGGGAAGATAGACTTCTTATCTCACTTGAGTTACCAGCCTTGGATCTTGCCCATCAGATGTAATTGGTGGAGAGCGATAGCCTAGAAGTCATGTATTGTGAGCTAATGGAGCTTCAAGAAGTGAGAGACCAAGCCATGGATGCAATGACCAGCTACCAATAGTAAATAAAGAAGCATTTTGACAAGAGGTCTACACCAAAGAAATTCTCAGAAGGTGAGATTGTCTTGAAGTGGGATGAGGACCGAGCCAAGACTGGAAGACACATAAAGTTTGATGCTTTGTGGAGTGGCCCATATGTCATCACCTAATGCAAGCAACACAATGATTTCTATCTCTCCAAGTTGGATGGTGAAGAGCTACATATCTCAGTCAATGGGACATATCTTAAGCATTGTTACTAGGTTTATTTAGCCATGTTCATAGTTTCCTTATTTTTCCATAATTTTCCCTAAGTGTTGTTATGCATGTGTGTAGTATTTTTAGCTTTTGTGGTGTTTTCCTTATTGTTTGGGGTGAAATATTTGTTGGTTCTTAGGTCTTTAAAATGTTGTTTCCAAATTTTCAAGTTGCATCCTGACTCCATACCCAATAGACTTTTAGGCCACCAGTCTTCTCAAGCATAATAAGCATGCTTCCCTTATGAGTCACTAAATGTGTTGACCAATTTTTGGTCAAGCAAGCCAAAATTAGGCACCCCCTCCTTTTTTATTACAAGATTCATTCAATCCATATTCTTGCTATTCCATCCCTCAGCTACGTTGTGCAAAATTTTCTCTATCAGATTATTTCCCATGAAAAAACCAAGTGTTTTCCTTTTTTTCTTGCCAAGTGCATTTTGGGTTTGACAGGTGACTTTACTTGTAAAAATTCATAAGTAAAGCCACTTTCAAACCTTGATTTGGTCTTGGTAGACCAAATCAGGTTTTCCAAATGGCTTTAATCATTTGTCTTATAAGCAAGAGTTGACGTGGAACCCGATTTGGTCTTGGATGCTTTGAAAGGCAAGTGAATTACTTTGGAGGGCTTTTCATCAGAAAAATGGACCAAGTGGAAAATCCAAAGGGTCATTTACAAGATTCTTGAAGGGTATGTACCCTTACAGAGGGCACTTAGGGGGCAAATGGGACCTTTACAATTCTTTCAAAAGGTAACTTTGGAGGCCAAGGAGCCCTTATGGGCAGCAAGTGATGAATAAAGTGGATCTTTTTCAAATGTTTGAAGGGTAAATTTTGGCTCAAAATTCCCTTGCGAAGGGCAACCAGTTAGAGCAAAGGGGTAAGACAGGAAGCCCAAAAGGAACTTGCCCTTTGAAAAAAAGTGACAAGCCCAAAAGAAAATTCCTTCAGACTTTTTGTCTGAAGGAAAACCAAAGAAGAAAAATAAAAGGAGAATTCCTTTAGAAAAAATGTCCGAATGAGTTCCTTCAAACATTTTGTCTAAAGAAATTTTACAGTCACAAAAATTTCAAAGAAATTCAAAAGATAAGAAGTCTGAAGGGTAGGTGTCTTTGCGGGGGTTACTTGGTTATGAAAGTGGACCATTTTCATTTTTTAGAAGGGTCACTTTCTTTTCAAAGTGGACCATTGAAGTTTTTTTGAAGGTATTTTTCTAAAGGCAAAGGTTATTTTTGAATGCCATAGAGGACCATTTAAATCTTTTTGAAGGGTCATTTTCCCTTCAAAAAAGTTTGTTTGTAAAAATGCTGAAGGAATTGTCCTAGTGGGTGACAGGCCTGTGAACGTCAATTTTAGGGTGATAAGCTAGCTTTTGGGATTCAAATGTCTGATGATAGGCCCGTAAACATCAATTTGAGGAAAGTAAGCTAGCCATTGGGAATTAATCAAAGGAAAATTCATTCAGACAGAATGTCCAAAGGAATTCCTTCAGACATTTTGTCTAAAGGAACTCAAAAAAGGAGAATTCCTTCAAATAAAATGTCTAAAGAAATTCCTTAAGACATTTTTTATGAAGGAATTCAAAGCCTGAGAGCATGAAGAATGAATGATGGAAAAAGCACAGAAAGGAGCCCAAGGGAGAATAATAAGCACTGATAGCTTGAATTACCAGGACAAGAGGGAAATAACAAAGTAAGAAAAAACAAAGAGGGTAACCCAGAACATGGCCATGTGCACAATAAAACAAAAGCTCAAAATTCTTCAAGTGGTGTAACAAGTTAAAGTGTAGACCCAAGGATGAACCAGACCAAGGTAGGTGGCATAGGTGTCATCAACAAGAAGAGTAAATGCACTTAGGTGAAATAGTCTCTATCGAAAACCAATAAAAGGATTGGTTTTCGAACTATAGAAGGGAACAGCCCATGTTTTCATAATTTGTCATTAATACCTAGCTAGTTGTGCCCAACATTGAAGAGAACATGACCCAGTCAACAAAACTCAGGGATGGCCTTGTCAGTTGTTAGGAGTATCCCATGCTCTTGCAGGTCTAGGACAATAAGGGTAGTGACTTGGACACCTAAAACATGGCTCTCCCATACACAATTGGAAGGATACGGTAGTAGCATGGGCTTGTGGTCATTATAGAAGTGTTTAATATAGCATGGGTTCACATCCCTTGACTAGTCAATTGTCTGTTTCTAAGCTTTCTATATATATTTGTAACTTCTCATTTGAGAAGGATCTCTCAACATTTATATGGTGAAGCCCTAAATAAATTTACCTTGAATCAAAAGAAGCATTTTTACCTCCATTTGAGCTTGTGATTTTGCATATGTCTATGGTTTTCTCTTATGTTAAGTCATTTCCTTTTCATGCTTTCATACGTTTCTGCTAGCATATCTAGTGTATTGTGAGTTCTTCTCTTGCAGGTCAACAAGAAGTGTCTAGCTCAGAGTATAGGCACATATGAACATACTGTCCATAGTGTGTCTTAGAACACCTATGATAATTCTTCCTCCCTATATTTCCATAGGATCCCCTATTGAAATACTGATGCAAGAAAGGTTCTCATTTGAATGAAGTGTATGTTTACTTCTCTCTGGTGTAAAGTGTAGGTCAAAGCTAAGTAGACCAACTAGTTTGGTGCATCACTTCATTAGTTAGGTTCTACTTTCAGTATTTCTTTCTCTTTTCACCCCCCCATTGTTAGTAGTAGGAAATTTAGGGCCTCAAGGTGCATCAAGGGGAGATAGCCCCTAATCTATAGATTCATCCCTCAACTTTGTAACCCATAGCAAGAGGAATCTCTCGATGGTGCCACATGGAGGAAGAGAGTTGAGCCTCCCTTCAGAGGGTGCAATTCATAGCGTCAACACTAACCAACATTAATATTGAATGAAAGTTTTGACAAGAGTGTTTTGAACCATGCATCATATTCTCATACACTTTCAATGAGTTATTGTCTTATATCCTATAATATAACAATACTTTGTTGCTCAAATTCAAGAATATCAAATTCTTGAAGAAATGTCATCTTGAGTTGATCATAGTCAATTACCGCTTGTTGAGGGTCAAACTTCCTATACCACTTGTGTGTTCTTTCCAAAAGTGTGGTTGCCAATTATGTGGCCTTTCACTCAAAAGAAGTTATATCATGCACCCTCTAAATGATTTCACACTTATGAACATGCTATAAAACATTCTCCATGCCCCACTATTTAGGTAAATGAAGCATATTTCATAATAAACCATCGATAATTAAGGTGTTGGTGATGATGGCTATTGAGAAACCCTAGGTCTTATTCCTAGAGGGGGAAGTCGAACACTTCCTCTCATGCTACCTCCTATCTCACCTCCAATGCCTCTAGGAGTAACACTCATGACATTGGGCATGGTAAAAGTTTGATTCATAATACTTGGACTAGTACCCTACCCACTAAAAATGCCAGGTCCACCAAGCATACCAAGTTGGGCCATGAAATTCCCTTGAAGAAGAAAAGAAAGTGTTAATTCACTATGAGTTAAAATTTGCTCAACTATAATTTCTCTTATAGGATTAGTTTCTGACTCTACACAATTTATATCCCATTTATGCATAATTAAATCATTTGGTTTAAAATCACAAGCACACACTATGGTTAGGGAACTTGGTTTATTCAAATGTGGTTCTTCAATATCTTCTATCCAATTCATTTCTCGCTCATATGATAAAACTAACATTGGTCATAGTTCAAAAGTGGTTGAGTCCTCCTTATACCCTTCTACTTCCCTATGGATCCTAACATTACTTCCTAAGTTATCTCATTCCCTTCCTACTCTGCCTCCACCTATGATCCTCTATCGAGCTTCATCATATTTATGCTTTTGCAATATCTACTAACTAGATACCATTCCAAACCAAAAATTCCTTACCAACACCTTTGCATTCCACTTCTAACTTTACGGCTCATGCAAGGATGGATTTATCCCTCCATAGGTATAATTTTGAGTCTATAATAAATAAACAACTTCTTTACTTTTAGTGGAAAGTGTCTAATATACCCACCACGTGGTTCTCAGAGAAACTGTAACTTGGTTTCTTCAGGACATGAGTAAGTGGTTAAAACATATTCCAAGATGTATCTATTCAACACTCCTCTCCACCAAATATTAACATACCATGTCCATGGTGTTCCTAGACATGCCAAAGCTCTTTGACATTGTATCATCCAAGCTGGCCTCCTTCCAAAATTTTGTGACCGATTTTGAGCATAGGTGGAGAGCCAAGCATGTAAATGAACAAGGAATTTGACAAAGAAGGTTTCATATAATGAGATGTAGATACTTTTTTTCACCCATGCACATGCAAAAAATCCTATTTCAAGATAGGGAATTACAAAATTATCCTTGACCTCATTAATCCATTGTTTAATACTTTCAAGGGATAAACATTTGAGCATTTTTCATTTATATGTAGCAAGCGCTACAGGGCCTAACAATGGAACCAAAATGTTGGGTAATTTTCTTTCATGTTTTACTTAAGGTGCTGAAGTGTCTAATCCCAACAAGCTTACACACTGGATTTTCACATAAGACTAGGATCTTGTGCACTCACTTGAAGCACGCAACAAGAAACCTATTCCCATGGGTTATGTTGTGCACTCACACTTTTCATAAACTTGAGTTTATTCATATATATAATTAGTGATTACATAGAAAAAGAAAGATATGACTGTGGACCTTGTCCCATTAATCACAACAAACAAGAACACAAAGATAAATTCCATGAAGTACAATGTGGTGATTACACAAACACATACAATGCATATTTTATAAATTTTGTAATGAATTATAATCCACATATTACTCAATGCATCCCTTTGTTAATGTTTTAACTATAAATTAACTTAAGCATAACACCAGAACTAATTGTAACTTTTGTAACTATGTATTATCATAAAGAGTCATTACATAATAGTCATATTCAGTCACTTTACACATCTCTCAATAGGGGTATTTATACTTATTTTTCCCTGACCAAGTAGTCACATTATTAATAATAAAATAGGTAATTGGTCAATAATATCTAGTAGACTGAGAATTATGGTTGTCATTTACTTGTTTTTTCCTAAGGACCCGAGCCTTTGTACCCCTTATATTCTTGTTCGATGCTAGATCCTTCCTACCAAATGTCCTTCTTTGAGTGGGTCAGTGTGAAACTTGTGATGGTTAAAACATAGTTTATCCTTGAGAATCACTCCTCAATCATTTCCCACTTCCCTTGCACTCCCCAAGTCTTTGGTTATTGTATCAAGTCCTATGCTCTCGGGTTATCCATAGTTATGTTCTATCTTTAACTGGGTCTTCTCACATTGTTATCTTTTACACCTTTGTCCTCTCATGCCTCACTGGTTCTGCACCATGATCTTCCTATGCCATTCTAGTTTTGTGCCATGGTCCTCTCGCACCATGCTGGTTTCATGTCAAAAATCCAAAATACTTAGTCAAAATTCAATGTCCAATAGTGCAGGAGGGTGCAGTACATGAGATTTCTAATAATTAAGTATTCATACAACATACAAAATCATTGCCACTCTAATGAAAAGCCTGATCAAAACTCAAAAGTTTAAATATGAAGGTCAAAAATCCTCTACATCCCTGACACCTCATCTTATTATTATACCCTAAACACAATCCAATCCGCTTTTGTGTTGTAAATCCAATTCAATAACATGTCTCTAAATGGAAATTTTCCTTAAAATTTGCATACCAAATTGAATAATAAGCTTGGAAATAGCAAAGCTCTCTGAAATTTACATAGTGAATTCAATATCAACCCTGAAGATAGTAAAACTCTTTAAAATTCACAAACCCAACCCAAAAACAAGGTTGAGGATGGTAGAACTATCTATAGTGAAATATGTGACATTCAATTTTTTTTTCGATATTTTTTTTTCAATATGAATTTTCAAAAGGACTATCTATAAAAAGCTTAATAAAAATAAACAAGTTAAATTTATGAGTAAGTATTTTTTGATTGAAGAGTAGTACACATTTTTAGAACCATGTAATATGGAGTGTAAATATTATAAACTACAATAAAGGAAAATATTTTTCAAATTTATTAGTTCATTAATGAAAAAAGTTTATTAAATTTAAGTTTTATAATATTCATATATATTACATGATTAATGTTTAATGTATATATTTTTTAATAATATACATTGTATAATATCTATATAATAATTAATATTTAATAGATATAAATATTATATTATATATCAAATGATAATATATTTAAATTATGTATTGAACATACAAAAATATATAACATGTATATGAGGACCTACATTGTACACTAAATCAAGGTTCAAGGTAGATATTAGATTGACATGACCCATACCCATTATAAAGGGATCTACATCTTGTAGGGTGGTAACATCTTCGATTAGGCATTTTTTATTTTCAAGGTTGGATAAGGGTGCTATAAGAGTTGATTTGATTTTGGCATGGATCCATGTTTGATGTGCAACATGAATCAATATTACAATATTGTTGATGTTAAGAAAAGACTTTGAGGACCTAAAGTTTATCTTGTATCTTTTATTTGTCTACGCCACAAATATATTGAGCCTATTAATAAAATTCGAGCACAATTAGAGCTTGTCTTGTAAGCATCTTATTTATCCATACAAAAAAAAACTAAAATCTAATGAAGTACTCATTAGGAAAAAGATGTTTTGGAAATATTATTAAAATGAATATTATACTATTATTGTTTAATGCTTCATGTACAAAAGGTGAGATAGAGTCAACAATAATGGATTTCGAGTGTGGTACAATTATGGATTTACTCTCATTCGATTTACAAAACCCCTTCACCAAAATAGAAACTTGTGTCTCTTTAAAAGTGACTTATGGTCTTTAGTATGATAGTTGTAGCCTACGTAAAGGAAGTTGTAACAATCAGGGTGGTGCCTAATTTGAGATACATTAAACCACCAAAGCACAAGTAGAGGGTATGTAGAGACTAGCGTGGATTTGTATCTAGGTCTAGAAAAATACCCAAAATTGATAACTCTTGTGGTTTCATTAAAGAAGCCTTTTCAAAATTTCATTAAATTGGTTTTAGATTCATCTTTTATGTACATGAATCTATGTTATACATGCCATACATAATAAAAAAAGTGTATTGAAAATGGCATTCTAGCTAAATTTAGTATTTACAAAAGTAAAAGATATATATTTTTCATCATTAACTTGTTTTTTATGTTACATTATTGAAACAACAAGTAAATTTGATGGCCATATGATTCTGTTAAAAAAATATTAGTTAATGGAGCATGTTTATCCTTCATTGTTAGTGAATTCAATTTCCTAGTTGTAGAAGACTTCAACTTGTTGTCTTGTGCTCTCCCTGCACACATATAAATCGAAAGACTCCATGTCTTTGTCATCATTTTTATCATCATTTCCATATTTCTCCATGACCTATCCCTTAAGAATGATTTTCACATTTAGATGCTTTTAAATAAAATGATAACACTCCACATAGTTACTTTAAATGTCCTTGTGGGATCATGGGATCTACTAATCTCTATGACGATAATCAAAGTCTTAACATTGATGAACTCTAAACATTCCTCTTAGTAGTAGGTACTAAAGTTGCATCATGGAATTTTATTTTAATGCATAGCCATTGTGATTCAAGTCTAAAAGGAGTATTACACAACTTTTAAGCTTAGATAAGTCATTGTGATTTGAGCCATAATGATGACATCAGTTTTATTTTACATAAGGCGATGTGAACCTTACAAATACTTGTAAATTCAATAACAAGTGATATAAGCTGGGCTAGAACCATTGAAACTTGTGTGGGCATTGAGAACCCACTACAATATCTTAATGTATGGAATCCATTATAATGACTAAGCAGTTCATATTTGACACCATCACTATGATAAAAAAATTAGAGTCTTTGTGCACCTCAAAGAAATAAAACTTAAAGAATACTCTATAATGCATCCATGCCCAGAGACCACATGCGTCACAACAAGAGTGGCCACGATGTCACACACTCCAAAAAAATTAATCTTGAGGGAAAGGATTCCTTAATTTCTCCAAACAATGAGAACTTTGCCAAAATTCACAATCTTTACAAATGAAAACTCATTTTTTGATATAGCTCTAAATAAGTCTCAAATCTCTTTCACTCTAGATCACACGTACTAAAGTTGTATCATAACTCTTGTTTGTAATATATTCTGATGTTTTAAGTTACCTTGGTTTTTTGTTGTAGTGCCTTGCCAACTTTTGTGTTGATTTGAGTCAGTTTCTTTTTCCCAGCATGGAGTGTGGGTCATGACTTTCTACTAGTTGCCTTATTATTGTAAGTGTGTCGTATATTTGTATTTTTTAAAATTGATATTAGTATTATTGATGCGTTCTAATAGTAAACTTATATATTATTTCATATAAATCACATTCGCTATCATATTATATGATTCAATTTCACAACATCTAAGTGTAATATGGATGAATGGATTACCCTCAAAATTTAAAGATACCCAATTACTTTTAATTATGCTAAAAAGCATATGCAAAATATTAATATAGCCTAATTAATTAATTCTAAAATTAGAGATGAAAGGTTTAGAGCCATATCTATTTTATTTTGAGATTTGGTGAGACATCAAGATATAGTAATTTAAATGTGTGCTTAACAGTGATAAAGCCTTAACCCAAAAATTTGATGATAAACAGAGAAGCATCCCAAGAGTATCAATCCTACTCTAGACAATGTACAAGGCATTATGATGTTCTAGATAAAATATTCAACTTGTCTAAATTGATGTAATGGTATATTTAACTTTTTGAATGTTTTAGATATTTAAAGTAGTGTTGTAATGTAATTTGATAACTTGAAATAGACATTACTTTCCTTAACTTTTCAAAAAATATTGGAAAATAATGGGAAGATCATCTAGATGTTTTTGAATTAATTTGCATAACCTTAGCTATTGTTAATGAAAAAATTTATCTTAGAGTTTTTTTTATCAAATATTAAAGGGAAAAGCATATCAAACTTTTATCAATCTTCCTTCTAGTGTGATTAATACTTGGAATGATATTGAAGATTGGCTAGAACTTTGTTTTTATAAAAAAAAAAAAAAACAAGATTTAGATTTGGTTAATGATTTAATTATTATTTCATTTGATTCAAGATAAACTATTTATCATTTTATTAGCATATTTACTAAATTATGATAAAAGATACCTCGTGAGATCAGACCTGCTAAAAGATTGTCTAGACTATATTTTTACAATGCTTTACCTTTAAAATTTAAAATAGCTTTAGAAGATAAAGATATTCTAGATTATGATGAAACTATAATTTTTTGTATCAAATATGAGAAAAACCTAAAATGTGTTGGGTTTAATGATAGATCTACTACATGTTTAAATTTTGATAATACATAAATTCTTAAAATCATTCATAGTCTTAGCAATGAGTTGGTCACCATTAAAACATAGTTGGATGCTAAACCCTCTTCATCAGGTAAATCTTCTTTCATGTAAAATGGGTAAATAAAAGAAAACGTTCATTACTTCAACATTTGTGAATTAGATAATGATCCTGACACGTGTATAGTTGTACAAAAATTTAAAAGATATATCCAATTAAAAGAAAATATTTCTATTGACCTTGTTGATAATATAAATATGTGTGGAACTAATGATTCTTCAAATGAAATCAAATCTACAAATACTTATATTGTTAACACAAGGCAAAAAAATTTATTCTAATACAATTAATAATCAATTTTCTTCTAAAAATCAAGATAAATGGAAAGGTACACAGAATAATGATACATCAGATCATGCAACAATTATTTCCTCACAAAATAATCCCTTGTCCATTAGATTTAATAATCCTCAATATCCTCCTTACAAACCAAAGAATTATATGCATACACATCACTCAGATGTAAAAGCATATAATATTATTGATTATTTAGCTACTATAAAATCTAGATTTTCACTATTATAAGCTATTGATTTACCATGACATCTTGATAAAATTAATGAAACCATTAAAAGTCCAACTTTTATATATATTTTAGGCTTTTAAGAAGAAGATAAAAGTCATGATCAATCTCATTCTATTGTTTTTGCTTAGATTTATAATCCTCTGATAGATTACATACCTCATTTTTATGTATTTATTAAATTATAGATAAATTTATACATAATTGCATTCTAAACACTGGTGCATCAAAGGATATTATGCCAAAATTTATCCTTGATCAATTAGGCATTTTTTATGAAACATATAATAAGAAACTTATAGGTTTCGATTCACGTCCAATAAAAAGTTGTAATTTTTTTTGAGATCTTGCTATCAAAATTATATAAGATGAAAGGATTAGATGTATGACTAATATTCAAATTTTCAACATTTTTAACAATTATGCCATGCTTCTAAGCAGAGATTGGTCTAAAGTGATTAGTGCATTTGTCAAAAAATATACAACTTGGGTTCTAGTAGGAAATGAAAATTTTCTTATTCGAAGAGAGGATTGGTTCAATAATCTGATTGACTCCTCATCTTCTATTATTTTTTATGTAAAAAAAGGGATTGGTACATATGAATTATTAACTCTTGACGAACCTGAACAACAACAAAATATTTTTTTCAATAATAATATATGGTCTTTGCACTTTGGCGGTGCTTATTCATAACTTGTTAATGGTGTAGGAGTTTGCCTTATTTCTCCTATTAAAAAAGTTTATCCTTATATTTATAAATTATCTTTTACCACCATTAATAATATAGAATAGTTTGAAACTTTATGTTTAGGCTTAGAAAAGGCTATAGAACTTAATGTTAAACAATTGAAGGTTTTTGGTGATTCTGAATTGATTATTAGACAAGGAAGGTTTATAAAACCAATTAAAATCATCTTCATTGATATACTCAAAATATTTGGTCCTTACTTGAATATTTTGAAGATTTTAATATCACTCACATACTTAGGGAATTCAATATTAGAGCATATAAGCTTGTTGTTTTTGCTTCTAATCCTTCCCTGAGTGAAATAGAACATGTTGTAGATTTTTTATTTTAAAAAAATTTAAACCTAAAATTCTTGGCTTAAAGAAAAATTAGCCTATTTTTAATTGTGATGAGTATATTGATGATTTTATTTAATGCAATAAATTTTATAACAATGATTACGTTCTTAATCGTGAAGATCACCTACAATTGAACACTAATAAGTTATCTATTGGTCTGGTGAGTTTAGAATCAATGTTTATCCCAAATGATCAACCTAAGATATCACAGACTGAAGAACCTTCAATAAAAAAATATTGGATAGATGATTCCAATAAATCTTGGAACTGAAGAAGATTTAAAATTGATTTATTTAGAAATACAATGCACACCTAATGAAAAGGGAAAGTTTATTAAATTGTTTAAAGAAGCCATTGATATTTTTGTTTGGTCTTATAAAAGCATTAAAGGGTATGATACTAATTGTATAAGACATGATATTCATATTAAACCAGGTATTAAATCTATAAGGTAGAAAATAAGAAAGATGAGCCCTTTGTTGGAAGACATCATCAACATAGAGCTTGATAAGATGTTAGATGGTGGTGTCATTTTTCCTATAACTTATTTTGAATGCATAGCTAATTTAGTACATGTTTACAAAAATAATGATGATATAAAACTTTGAGTAGACTTTACGGATCTAAATAAGACTAGTTTAAAATATATTTTCCTCTTTCAAGTATTGATTAGATTTTAAAATAAGTTGTAGCATCTGAAATGATGTCTTTATTTGATGGATTTTTAGGTTATAACTAGATATTTGTTGATATAGAAGGTAGACATAAGATGATCTTCACAACTTGAAGAGGAACTTTCACTTTTAATAGAATGTCTTTCAGTATCATGAATGCAAGCACAAATTTTCAAAGGGTTATGCATGTAGTTTTTGATGATTTAATTGACATTATCATTCAGGTTTATGTAGATGATCTTACAATCCATTTTAAAAAGATAAAAATCATTTAGATCATCTTTGTGAAGTATTTGAAAGATGTAAAAAATATAGTATTTATCTCAATCCTAAGAAGTTTGTTTTTGGTGTTAAAAAAGGTAAGTTATTAGGGCATATCATTTCTAAAGAGGTAATTTTAGTTGATCTTGAACATATTAAAACAATAAAAGAGATGCAACAACCTAAAATCTAGTATGGTCTTAGGCCTTTCTTTGAAAAAATAAATTTTGTGCATCAGTTCATATTAGATTTCACTGATAAGTCAAATCTTTTGCAGATTTTGTTAAAGAAAAATCAATCATATGTGTGGGATGCACGAGCTGATTTTGTTTTTAATAATATTAAGAATGCCATCGTAAGTGTACTTGTACTTGTAAAGCCTGATTTATCTAAACCTTTTATTCTTTATGTAAATATAACAAATAAAGTTATACGTGCTATAATTATGCAAAATAATGATAAAAAATCTATCGGATACATGAGTCAGGTTCTAAAGGACACAGAAACAAGGTACCCATTTACTGATAAATTTATTTTATCATTAATTTCTTCTTTAATCAAAATTCATTATCTTTTAATGGAAAACAAGGTTATAGTAAAGTCCAATGTATCTGTCTTATCCTATCTTTTAAAACAACCCACTATTCAAAGAAGGTTAACGAAGTGGTTTTTAAGAATATAAAAATTTGACCTTGAATTTAAAATTTTAAGACTATTAAAGGAAATGACTTAGAAAAACATTTAACAAAAAATGTTTCCTCTAGTATTAATGTCTTGATTTTGTCTGTTGATAATTCTTTGAATGCAAAACCTCATTTTTAGATTATGAAGGTTGTTGATTTTTCTTAAAAAAATATGTTTGGAAATGAAATGAAGGATTGGGACTATTTGTTGGTTGAAGATAATTGGTACTATGAATTAGTAAATTATTTTCAAAATTAGGCCTAATTTGGATAAGAAACAAATAAGTTCTTTAAGAGTTCAAGCTTTAAAATTTTGATTATTAGAAAACTTTTTGTTTTATAAAGATTAATATGGTGTATTATTGAGATGTCTAACTCATGATCAAACCTAAAAGGTTTATAGAAGATGTCACGAAGAAATTTGTGGTGGTCACTTTACAAGAAAAACTACAACTTATAAAATTCTACGTGTAGGTTATTATTAACCTATGTTATTTCAAGATACTTATAAAATGGTACATCATTTCATGTCTTGTCAATTGTTTATTTGTAGAGAAATTACCAACAATGCTTTTGAATCTTGTTATTCTTGAAAAGCCATTCATCAAATGGGAAATAGACTTTATTTCTGATATTTATCCACCTTCTTCTATTAAACATCGATATATTCTAACTACAATGGATTATTTTACAAAGTGGCCTGAAGCAATAACACTTTTAATTTTTTTTTACTTTTGAAGTCATTTCTTTATCTAAAAAAAATTTATCTAGGTTTGATGTTCCTTAGAAGATAATTTCAGATAATGGTCCTCAATTCATTTCTAACTAATATTTAGAATTCTTAGGACATTATTCAATTATATCAAGTCATTCTTCAAAGTACTGCCCTCAAGAAAATAGACAAGCTGAGTCAATGAATAAAAAATGATTTTTATAATGAAGAAGATAGTTTGTAATAGCAAAAAATATTGACATCTTAATTTTTTTTAAACATCATGGGCTGATTTTACTATTGTTAAAGTAGCTACAATATATTTTTCTTTTCTGTTAGCTTATGGTTTTGAAGCTACATTACCTATCGAACTACATATTTTATCCACTAAAGTACTGTGCAATATTTGTCAAAATATATAAATTTAATTAAACAAAGACCTAATGATTTATTAGCTTTAGATGAAACTAAGGTAATTCTATTACAGAAATTAGAAAAAATTAAAGAAATGTTGAAATTTTTTTTGAAAAAATGATATCTAATAAAAGGTTTAAGTTAGGTGATCTAGTTAGATAAAACACATGAGAATGCAATAAAACATCATAAATTTGATTCTCTTTGCTTGGGACCATATAGAACTGTTTTTATATTTAGAGAAAATACTTTTCACTTACAAAACATGGATGGAAATTGGTTGTGTTACTCAGTCAATAGACATCATTTGAAACTCTTATATCAATAGCTCTTTCTTTGTTTTATTTTTATTTTCTATTATTTTAGCTTGTTTATTTATTTTTTGTTTGTTTTATTTATGTTATTATTTTCTTTTGAATGGATCATAATGGTAAAATCAATGAAATATTCATATTATTGAAGGAAAAGAATGGAGACTACTATATCAATGTAAGTAAATAATGATGGTAAAATATTCATCATGATATTATTTTAGATTATTTATTTATAAATTAACATGAGTTGATTATTAATGAGTTGAAAACATCAATAATTTTCAAAATTTGTGTTTGAGGCTTTTGCATTTGATTAGATATCCATCTTGAACTTTCTTGTCTAAATAAATCTTATTTTACATGTCACGTTAATTGAATATTTTATCCTTTGAAAAAACATTTATTAAAGGGGTTCATGTATAGCCACCTAAGAAACGATTTAACTTCGATCACACTCTCAGGTGATTTTTTTTTTATAGGCAATTTATTATTTACTACCTTATCTTATTACTAAGATTAATGAACAAGGTCACTAGTGTTATGTCTATTTTTGGTACCTTTTTTTTATAAAAATTAAAATAAGCCAAAGTGTTCTATCATATTGATGACTCATGTCGTAACATTTAAAACTACTAGTGTGGAGGTCATATTTCATTATTTCATTTAAATGTTCATTATTATGTTAAATGTTAGTATAATTGTTACATTTAATAAAGTTATACCCTGACATTATTAAGTGGTTGTGAAAGCATGAGAGAATGCAATGATAAAATACAGTATATATGGTGACATATGAGGTTGCTTGAAACAATTGATTTGATCTCAAATTATGATTCTTTAAATCATATGTTTGTCAGCATAAAGATAATGTGCAGTGGTCTTAATTTTCAAAAGCATTGATTTTTTAATGCATAAATTGACTGATGAAATGATGTTTATGAACAAATAGTTTTTGGCATGATTTACATTGTAAATGTTAAGGTGGTAGGAGTGTTTTGATTTGTTAAAATCAAATACATAACTATAACATTGAGTTTAAATTTGCTTATATTTAAACTTAAATATTTCTAAAACCTAAAATTTAAGGTTCTAATGTCTATATGACCTATGCATATTTATGGCATTGAAATACCAAAGATGGTGGTAATATAGTGAATAAAACCTAATTATGGTTTGGTTAATACAATTGAGTTTGAAATGTTGGTTCAAAGTATGTGTTAGCTAGCAGATTATATTTGGTTTTAATGAGACTTGGCATAAGTGATTTTGCAAGAATTTTGGAGATCTGTTTGACACAATTTGGATTTGATCACATTAGATATGATGTACATGCATTGATAAATGTTTTTTAATGCAATATTTGGTGATAATTTTAGTAGTAGATAAAGTTGACAATTTAATTAATAAGTTGGCTAAGATTCCAAATTGGTACTAGTAGACTTTGAAACCAATTAAAATGGAACATGTTGACCAAGTAGTTATTGAGGCCTCAAAGAATACAAAAAATGAAATTCATTTAGTTGTTTATCATTCTTCACAAGCTTCAAGTAGAAGTGACATGCTATGAACATAAGAAACTTGGAAGGGATATAGAAATATTAGGAATTGCAAATGAGGTAAGGTTTTAGATCTTTGTCATTTTGAAGAATAAATAGATTTAAGGTTTGTTGATATACTTTCAATATGAAATTTCTAAGTTATGTGAGTTAGATGTCAAGAATGTAGTTGATAATGATAATATTTCACAACTCGACACATGTAGTTTCTTTGAATGTGTTTTACGTTGTCCAGTATTTGTTTCTCTTGATGAACTCTGAGTTGAAAGTGGATTCAAATGTCTAGATTTGAGGTTTTGAAATTGATTAAGTTTTTTTTGGAGATATATTTTGCTACTCGGTTTCAGTTTAGTTTTTGTGGATATAGTAGATATGATGACAGAGCTATATTTCTTGTCTATTCTTTAGTTACACCTGTATAGGTCTTTTCTTAGAAATGCATTTGTTACCAGTTTAGGCATGCATAATATTTTGGTATTGGGTAAGATGCATTTTGAATTTTGTTAAGTTTATTGAAAAAAATTATCCATTCAAAAGGGTTTATTTGTTTACATGACAAATTTTTGAGATATCTGATGATTCAATCATAATGTGAGAATGATGGTTTTGGTGTTGACAAACAATTTAAAGGTTTTGGGTATTAAGTTTGGGCATCGACTATCTATGTAAGATAGTTTTGGGTTGATGTTTGATATTTTGGCAGATATTTTGATCATAGAATAGCTCTTATTTATACAAAATAGTTAGATATTGTAGGTTTTGATGGATTATGTTAAGTTGAGATGATTTTTGGTATTTTCACTCATGATTTTAGAAGTATTTGTAGTCTTTATAATGTTTTGTTTTGGTTGTAAATCAAGTATAGACTCATTTATTCAAGGTTTCTTGATCAAATCTCTGAAATATATTTTTATTATTATGTGATGATAATGTTTTGAAAAAGTAGTGTTTGTTCTTGAGCCTAAAATATTTTCTGGGTGTAACAAAATTTACCAGTTTTAGTTTTCTCATTATATAAATGATGTTTGGTAAAATGGTATAATGTTTGAGATTTAATGTCAATTTTGATCTCCAAATAAAGCTTGTTGATTTAGTTTAAAACAAAGTATTGGTTGTTCATTTAGGGATCATGAAAATATAGTTTAAAGAGTAAAATGATATCATTTTTATAAATTTGATAATCAATTATATGGCATTTTATGGTATGATCTCAGTTTGTTGATATGCCATACAAAAAATGTTTGTTTTCATTATTTGAAGTTTTTATAATTCCAAATATAAGTCTCAAGGATTTGAAAATATACATGTTGAGGTTGTTGAACAAATTTGAATTATTTTTGAGTAAAATATTTGATGGCTTCACTTTGATTATGTTGAGGGTTATAAGGTTTACAATTAATAGTTTGCATTAGATGTAAGTCAAATATCTATAGATAATATTTTTATCTATTAGAAATGGTTGAGAATAAATGTTTATTCATTTTGGGACACCCTGTAGTAATAATATATTGAATGGATATATTCTTGTGATTGACATAATATTTTGGGTCTCGAATAGAATATAATATATTTTTATGTCAATGTCTCTGATGATGATGTGGTTGAATAGTATGTGAATGTAGTCAAACTTTTAGATAGTATGATAGAATCATATTTTATTTTGTAATTGTCAAAACAAAACAAGTCTATTTTATGAGTATTGAATGTTGATATAAGTTGTATATTCAAATTTCAATCTTCCTTATTGAAATTTATACATGGATGTTTATCAGAATCAAACATGGATAGTTTGCAATGCAAATAGTAAACAAGGTTTTATTTTTCAATAAAATGTCACAGTGGACCCCTCCTTACTCCAATAGTTCTCATGATAATAATTGTGGACATAATCAAGATTGGCATAGGGAGGATTTGCCTATGTGAAATATTTATTCATAGAGGCCAAAATTTTAGGGGTAGGAGAACTATTAGAACTACTTTTTAACCCTAAGGCACTCATATGTCAATCCATTTTGATGCATCTGACCCCACTTTATGAAATGTCTTGAATACCTTGACCTTTAATCCTACTAATACCTACAAAAACCAAGGTTGGAGAAGACCTTCTTGGAGAGTTCATTCTCATTTACAAAGAACTGTAAGTTTTTCTTCTCAACACATGCATATTGCTTTGAAATCTGATCTAAATCTCACTCCTTGTAATTCACCATAACATCAAGATTATACACCTCGAGATCATATTTGGTTGACAACTAAATTACATTTTTGATCCCTTGTACCTTTGAATACTAAAAATCCATCTCCTGAACTTGTAAATGCACCTATAGACTGTTCTAACTTGAGTCTTGCATATTTTATTTTACATCTATTTGAGTTGGAAAGGGTAAGATTTTCAAGAATAAGAGGTGAAAAATCAATCCTTTGGCATCGCCTACAATTACTATAATGTTTAAAATGGTGAAATTGGAGGTAGATGATGAAGATAATGAAGGTAGTACTAAATTGATTAAGTTTCTAGCTATGGTAATGAACTATATAGAGTATCAAATGGATAAAGGACATCTATTAATTGAGATGTTATTTGATACTAAAGATGAGTGGATGGCTGGATGAATTATAATTCTATTTTTTTGATACTTTTAGATATTTTTCATGTTAGATTTCTTGATGATACTTATTTATTTTTGATATTTGACAATGGTTAAAACTTTTACAATAGTAGATATATTTTGGTTTTAATCGTATATTACTGAAAATATATTAATGCATATGGACTTAGTGTTAGATGTATTTAATTTTATTTAAATTTCTTATGTCATATTGATGTTTAGCATAATTTGATTACTTAAATGGTAGTAATCCCTAAGGTCCCCCACCTATTTAGATTTTGTCCTTATTTGGTCTATTACTATTTTATTTGATCTTTAAAGACTTATTTAAGTCTTAAATATAGTTAATTTATATGCTAATTGATTTTATTTAAAAGTCAATTAGACTTAGCTAATAACTAATTAAAGTTAGTTATAACTTATTATTCAACTATCTCTTGCAGAAATGATTATATAAGAAGATGAAGGAGAATGTCAAGGGAGGAACATTACACAAATATTGTTGAAGACTCTGAATTGTTTCAAAGTTCATCATCATACTCTTTTCTATGCAACATCTCTGAGATATTACAACTCTTGAAAATATATAAGTAATACATTCTCTAATGGTTAAGTGACATGCTTAAATAGTACATGTATATCTAGATTTGCTATTTAATTTATAAATTGATTATTTGAAAATTTTTAGGTTTAAAATCTTATGATGATTGTAGATTTTTAGTCATATGAGCAGAATCTAAACTACTTGACCCGAATAGTGATAAATACTTCACTACGTACGACATGTTGATCTATCCAGATTGTATTTATTTTTATATCTAAGACTTTGTATTGAAATATTATTTCTCAATAAAATATCATTTACTTTTGCTAAGATGACTCTTCTTTAAAACTCACATTTCATTTTTATTTTATTTAAGTTAATTTTAATTTATATTATTTTTTATTTTTATTTTTCAATTAGATTAGATTAGTTAATTCTTTTACTTTTTTATTTAGTTAGAATTTATTTCCTTTCAGTTGTTTTCTTGTTTATCAAAATTTTAAGTCTCTAGCTTGGAGTTGTTAGATTATTTGTAGTTTCTTTAGTTCTTAGTTGCTTATTTGATTTTATAATATAGTTTAAGTCTAAAGGTAATAACTTTTTTTATCTTCTTAATGTTTAATGTTGTTTAATTTATTACTTTCTTATATATGTTCCAATTTAGTGTGTCTTTCTTAGATTAATAATAGTTTAATTTGCTTTAGTTACTTTTATCTTATTATTGTTCTTCTTTTCTTATTTGATTAGGTGTTATGTTTATGTATTGTGATCTTTTTAAAAGGTAATTGCTAGTTTAGCTATGTTAATTGTTATTTATATTTCATTCTTTGGTTTACGTTATCAGTCATCTTATTTATATTTAAATCTCTTTTATTTTGATCTATTTTGAGCAAAGCATGAACATCATAATTTTATAAATAATTTGATTAAACAAATATATATTATAAGGTACAAAAATATTTCTTTCAAGAGACTGTCTAATATATAAGTTTTCTCTATCGAATAGGTTAGATTATATTTTTATAATTTGTTTACTTCATTTAATTCAAATAGATATTTAATTTCTAAAATTATAATAAAGTATTGTTGCTATTTGACGCACTTGTTATTTCCCAGAATATATAAAAACTCCTTGCATCTTTTAGATCCTTTGAGATCTTTTAGACCTGAACTATTAGACTGGTACAATTTCATCTTAACCTTCATGATAGGTGAAAGGGTTGATTCATTGATGTTAAATTTTAATAATCAACACATCCATGTATACCAACACCCACATAGTAACCATAAAAAGTATCAAAACAAGGCTCCCATGATTGAGATCAATCATAATAGGTTATATTTTAGGAAGAGTATATTGCAATCATGACACAGTAGTCTTCTCAATATACTAGATGTGCATTATTCAAGTGTAAAAAAGGTAGAGACATTTCAATGGGGAAATATGTCCCTAGATGTATGTACTATCAACTTGATCAAGGCTAAAGATGAGGCTCTATACGGTTGACATCTACCACACTCGTCCTAGCCCAGGCTTTTGAGAGGTTTCCCCATGTTGAGTAAGAGATCCAGTCAACATGGTAGACTATCCAGACCCAACCATAAATGTTTCTTAGACATCATGGTTCAAAATATGAGGCCAATCCCAAAGGCATGCATTTGGAGCAAAGTTACTAGTGACATACATCTAATACCCGTAGGTCATGGTAGTTCATAGAGAGGATCTTGTGGTAGAAGAATGAATCATAGGGGTGAGAAGAGAGATCAACCTTCCCACCATAGGGTAGCCCCTAAAGCAGGCCCTGCAATTATCTCATAGATGTGAAATGTCTTGAGGCAAAACTTGTTGATGTTGAGATAGGTGAGAGAGGAGAGATATTCCTTACCATTATATGAGGGGCCCTAGAGTGGGTCTTATAATTGGCCCTTAGATGTGAAATATCTTGAGGTTAAACATGTTGATTGAGCCCTACAATTATCTCATGCTAAAGTGGTTAGTCCTAAGAAATGGAGAGATGATACACACAATTATCTAGAATCTCAATGACTATGCATGCCATCATGAAGGCCTTAAGTTTCTCTAAAGGACTATCATCCTAAGCTCTTTTAAACTGAGGGAGTTTAAGAAAAGGAATAGGAATGGGAATCATTAGACACATGAATCCAAGGGGTTCCTATAAAATTATTTGTCAAAACAACTAATGTGTGAAAGGTGATAGCCAATTGCATGAATGTTGTATCTTCCACTCTCAAGGGTAGATAAATTATACTTCCAAAGATGAGAGGGTTCCATATACTCATTTACCAAAGGAGGGAATCCAAAAGGTAATTTCCTATCACTAGGCTGATTGAAATAGACATCCCATCGAACATAACTAAGAGAGTAGTCTAAAAAACTCCTATGGTGAATAGGGTCTTTTCAATAGTGGTATGGATAGGACTAGCTAGGAGGAAACCAGGTTTTCCTTGTGGGGACATCAATTGACATAGTAGGAATCACATGTATCCATACACCACCATCTAAGTCAAAATCACTAGAGGAAATTTGAAAAGAGAGAGTAAGAAATGGAGTTTGAATAATTGGGTGAGAGTTAGGATCTATGTGTGAGTGTTGGTTATCTAACATAGGAACATAATGCATATATTCCTTCCTAGATTGTAGTGGGGGATCCCTATGTGGAGGAAAAGAGGAATGAACTATATGTAGACACACTTGAAGGTTAGTGGGTCCTATCTCAATCACTAGAAATAAACTTGTGATATCTATGATAAGGAGACTCTCACTCGAAAGTATGCACAAATCTACAAAAATCATCCATGAATGTGCATAGTTATTTTGTGTTCCTATCATTGAGGGCATGATCTATCATACGAGAGGGGTAGTGAGGCATAGGCTCAAATCATTTAAACTTGTCTAGCTTAGATGAAGAATAATTGAAAGGTTAAAAGGTAGAATGAGGTTTCCTTTGGTTAAACATATCCCAATCATGCAAAATTGAAAACACAATCATATTAGTGTTCACATAAGATTGGTGTTTTTGGGTAGATACATGGTAATAGGGGACAAAAGGGGGGCTTAAAGTGCCACTTTTTTTCTTCTAAAACTAACAATAATTGAACTTGGAGAGAATTTCAGAGACACTTGGATAAAGAATTTTACATTAATGTAAGAATATGAATTGTGTTATTTTGAATGCATTTTTTAAATATATAATTTTTTCAATGCTCAAATGAGAAAAGTATACAAAATTTATGCATTTATGATGATGGCATAATACTTTTAACAGCGATTTTTTTAATAAATGAATGAATTTTTGTATGAAATTTTATATCTAGATAGAAGAAATCTCGAGAAATGATGAAAATGTTATTAGACTATTTGTAATGATGTATGCATGAATTATAACAAAGTATGTTAAGTATAAATTAATAAATAATTACGAATATTGATATAAAATTAAAAGTTATATATTAAAAAACTACATTCTCCCACCTAAAAACTCATTTGCCTATTCCGATGTGTTCATGAAGATAGGAAAAACATATAAATTTACTAAAGGCCATGTTGACTGAACCATGATAGTTTTAAGGTAGGTTCAAACCCTCCAAGTCTATATCCAAACCAATTTTTGAGGGAAACTCAAAAATGTCTTCTATAGGGCATGCACCCTTATATAAAGTGTGTACACCCTCTCTCTAATCCTAAATCCAAACCAATTTTAGATGGAAATTATAAAATGTTTTCCACAATGTGTACAACCTTTTATAAAGTGTGTACACACTTTATAAAGGGCATACACCCTTTACATAAGGGAAAGGCATACACCCTTTAAAGAACATTGAAAGTTTTTTAAAAAAGGGTGTACGCCCTTTATATAAGGACCTATGCCCTTTGTAAAGGGCATACACCTTCTATAAAGGGTGCACACCTTATTTTTCAAATGAGAGGCTTCATAAATGCATTAATACATTGTAAAATACCTCTACACAGGTTGTGTGTGCTTTTTAAATAGGTATACACCATTTGCAATCCATAAAAAATTCAATACAAATTCATTTGTCTATGAATTTTACTCTATCATTTTGTATTTTACAAACCTGAAACTGGTTTTTATTATTTATAGTCTTCAAATTTTTCATTTAATTTGTCTTAATTAGTATAAACTCTTCAATTTTTAATCTACTCAGACTTAAAATCATAAAAATAGATCATGGTGTTGGGTAGTTGCCACAAAAGATCAATTCAAAAGCTAAAAAATAAGGAAATTGAAGTCAAAAGAGAAAGATAAAGAAAAGGACAATCAAATAAGAGAGCATCCGTAAGAGCTTCTAGACAAGGTGAAGGTACTTATTCACACCAAATAATATTTTAATTAAAAATAACATGCCCATTTCTATTAAATTTTAATTTACATACATCTTCAGTTGAAATAAGATTTAATCAATGCTTGTTGAATACAAAAAATCAATATGTAGAACATGTAATAATGAATTTGTATTGATTGATGAAACATATGGAGTAACACAATATAATAAAACATCCATACATAATGATTTTTTTGAGTATGGTGATAATAAACATCACATAATGACCCCAAACCAATTCTCTCCTAATTAATAAATAATGTAGCTCCTAGACCCACACCTTTAAGGATAATCTAACAAATACCAAGGTATTTGATTCAAATAGATGAGAAGATATTAGAACCTATGGAAGGTAAAATTTCCACAAGAACAATTAAACGTCATGTTCAATATGTAACTATGAATTTGAGAATAAAACCCATGCAAAATAATGTCAACTATTTGTTCAATTGATGAAAATATAAAAAATACACCGTGTGATACATAATTTAGGTTTAAGAACAAACAATATATAGGGAAGAAATAATGCAATATTAAAGAATCTAAGTAATGCATTTAATGTAATAGATAATAGAACTTGAAAAAAGATAATAATATGTCAAGATCAGTAATAATGAAATCTATAGTAAGTCAACATCTAAAGGCCGATTTATTAGTCAAATAAGTGCAACCCTGAAGTTGAATACAAAAATTCTAATAAATGTCATAAAAATAAGAACAAGACTCGATGATCCTTGTAGATTATTAGGATTTTAGTGATAGATTCCCACATAAATAAAATGTATTTCTTGAAATAAAAAGGTAATTGATTGAATTTTTTTGGCATGAAAACACTAGGGTCTCACCTAATATAAAAGTTGTTAAAATAAGAAAATGTGTAATCACCCAAAAATGGTATTTGAGTACTAAGAGTGTTACTTGAGACTACCTATCCCTAGATTAGCCCTAAACCTATCCTAGAGCTTATTATCACACTTATCTAACCTTCATATGGGCCACGGGCATTCCTAGTCAACCCTAAAGTAGTCCCAAACCCTCATTCCCCGATCTCGTCCCTTCATGCCTAGTGTTCTGCTAACTAGACACTAGCACCACATGGTGCTAGTGTCCCCAAAATGGCACTAATGTATTTTGCCCTATCTGTTCCCAAATAGATATATTTTTAAAACTAAAACTTATTAAGATTTGGTCTATACCTCTTTTATCACCCACACGAGCATCATAACAATATATATACATGAATTTTGTCCCTTTGACCACTAGATGGAAATCAGATACAAAATTTACATTCAAATTTAGTATAATTTGAACACAATTAAGGTAATCAATGTCTATTTTGCCCTACTTATGCATATTACCATCTACAACAACTCTAAGCTTAGATTATCCATATTTTTAGTCTCAACTCAATGCCACTATCATACTAGCACTTGCACTTACACCAAGACTTAGGTGGGGAAAATTACATCAATTTTGATCTTTCTTTAAAGTATTGGTATGTAGGCAACTCTCTTCATAGCAGGGTATTGAGGATGTCCAGTCTACCCTACTAATAAACACACTTTTTAGCTCATATCAATTAGATGCCCTAGTTACATGGAGGATTAGGGTTTTCATAATAAATTAGTTATTATAAGAAAAATATAGGGTTTTAAGACTCATGCACATAGGAATAGAATTCAAATATCCAGATATAGGTGCACCCAAAATATTAGGATAGTCTTGCACAAAGGACACTACTGTTAATTCAGGACTCTACTACCACTTTTCCAATAATGGCACTACTATCCAATTATGTCACTATTATCCAAGAGGGGTTTTGACATTGAGATCTA
Source organism: Torreya grandis (assembly GCA_037957365.1). Lineage (NCBI taxonomy): Eukaryota > Viridiplantae > Streptophyta > Pinopsida > Cupressales > Taxaceae > Torreya > Torreya grandis. The sequence continues at coordinate 1,236,381 of JARHVA010000348.1, forward strand.
TTTTATGACACTCATACCAATTTCTATCTCAGTTTTGAGCACCCAAATCATCTGTATCAATTATTTTTCATCTAAGTTTTTACTTATACCATTTATTAATATTTAAAAAAAATTCAAAGCTAGTAAGTTTTGTAACAAATTAGTGATTATATTTATTACATATTATTTCCTTGATATAGTCTACCCAGCTCTTGAACAAACATAGGATTTACATGTGCTAAGTCCTAAAAGGTTAAAACAAAATGTTTAAAAACCTACAAGCCACATGCAAAACATTTTTTGGACATGACCCAAACAAAATTTTATAAAAAATTTAATGGGCATTTGACAAATAGCCAAAAGTTATTTGAGATGTGCAAGTATTTCTATGTTAAAATCAACCAAAAACATAATGCATGTTATTATAAGATCTATTCTTAATTTTTTATGCATTTTTAAGTTTTTCTTAATATACATTGTACTTTACATATCGACAAAATTATGTAGGAATGTATGGTGGCTTCTCCACCTAAAATGTCAAGAGAGTTTTACCCAATTAATTTATGTTGAAGACTCGAGGGATAGTTTTTTTTTCAAAGAATGTTTAGATGGAATATGTAACATTTGTGATGGTTTGACACATTTCACTAGTTGTATACACGAATAAATTTTACATGAATTTGGAAAGAAACTAGTTGATTTTAAGAAGTAAAATTCTATAAAATATGCATTAAAAATGGAAAATAGTCGTCATTATTTAAGTTGGTTATGACCAAAGTATCTGTATCTGATTTCATGTTTGAATTTAAGGAGAATATTATCTACCAATATGCAAGAGACACATAATAAGCAAAATAGTTAGATAATCAATTCAAGTTTTTCAAAGATAATTTCTCAGTTGGGACCACTATTTTAGTTGTGGACTTTAATGAAAACTACACATCACATCCACAAATGAGTTCCAATCCCATTATTATAATTCAATTCAAGTTAGAATTTTTTTATATATTACATTCAAACACACACCTGATAGCACAGAGGACAATAGAAAATTTTTGAGGGAGTGCCACTTTTACATGAGTGATGATAGATCGCATTCTTCAGAGGATTTCAAAGTTTATTTTGAGATATTTTATATAAATATGAATGAAAGAGAAATCAAATTCAATACGCATTACATTTGGTCAGATAATTATGCAGGATAATTTAAAAAATATTGAATGTTTTACTGATTAAGCAAGATGCATAAGAAGAGTGGGTATAAATTTTTTTAGTTTATTTGAGGTTATGCATGGAAAAGGGGAACATGATGGTGCAAGTGCATATGTAAAAAGAGCCATTAAAAAAGAGCATCGAAAGCACAAGGATAGTGTTTATTTTGTTGATGCTACAAGTATTTTGGCTTGGTGTAGTGAAACAATTTCTCATGAATCATATAAAAATTATCACATGTAAAGATTATTTTGGTTAGTGGAGAAGGGAAATAAGTTAATGTATAAATATTTCAATACAATACCTAGATTGACTGATTTTCACTCAATTTGAAATTCAAATTCTAGTTCATTGACTATTTATATTAGGAATATGACATGATTTTTTTTGGGCTACATGGAATTTGATTAAAATGAATGTGATTTAGAAGAATGGGTTTATGAATCGTATTGTAGACCCTTAAGGCCTATGGAGACTAGTGATACATTCTGACCACTAGTGGATCATGGAATGACATCAACAACTGACTTTGACCACATCTCATATCTTGTCCAACCAAGTAAAATTTATTTATAATGTAAATGTTGCCTTAAACATTAATGACATTTCAATTTTTTTCCTACTTTTCCTTAAAATTTGATTACACTTCAAATGTAGGGAAAGTTTTTGAAGTAATTGTACCTAAGGATAATGATGAGAGAATAGACTAATACGTACCTGGTTGTGTAGAGAAAAAAAATGAAATTAACCACAATCCACTAGATCTGTGGTGGTTCCATAACCCTGGCTTCATAGATACTTTCACAAAAAATTAAAACAATGGTTATTTGAGGATTTTGATATGAATAGGGTGATACTTCATTATTAAAATTGGGTTATTATTAAAAATAATTAATTAATCAAATTTCATGGAAAGCCTCACAATAAATGTTTGTGAGAATTTTATGCTCTAAGCATGAACTAATTATTGAAACACTTAAAAAAAAAATTGATCCTAAAGGTATATTGGATTGACTCGGTAAGGTTAGTATTCAATGCAAGTTACATTTTGAAATTTAGTAAAGTTTAGTTATTTTATTTAGTGTAATTTAATTTATAATTATTTTTTATAATGTATTTATTTTTATTTGAAATAATTACTAACACATTTAATGTAGATTACTGGTACTAGATGAGATTCCACCTTCACGTGGTTGGTGTTGTAAGTAAAGAAGATTATCTTCTTGAAACAAAGAAAAGCATAGAAAAAAATACATGTTGAGTAGATAAGTTTTTTCCTCTTTTCAAGGGGAATATAATCCTCTAGGGTGTTTAAGGCACTCCTCTTGTAACTCTAAGATGTGACCATTTGTTTCTACCCCTCACAGTTTGCCTTCAATACATGTACAAATTTCATTCTATTTTTCCCCTTAAGAATGAGAAAATTATCTTTAGGGATGTGTCCAAATGTGTTTAATTTTCAACTCTATGAGATGATGAATCATGAATGAAGTAAATTCATGCATTTATATGTCCATATAGATGTGGCCATGAAAATGGTTCGTCAATGGGATAAGCGAGTCAAAAGATGTGTGTTCTACTAACTAACTTTTGATCCATAAAGAGATATTTGGATAAGAGAGAAGATGTGTTGTCATTTATTCCTCATTATTAGTGGAAGATAATACTCCTGGATGTATTTAAATTACTCATTCTTATGACTGTAGGAGTTGACGGTTCATCTCTATCCCTCATAATTTATTTGCAATGCTTGTGCAAAGTTCATTCTATTTCATCCATTAAGAATATGAAGATTATTTTTAGGGATGCATATGGGACATGTAATTTTATAATCTGGGAGGTGATTTAGGGTATATAAAGGCTATTCATGTATTTATACACCCATTAAGACATGTTTGTGAAGAAGGTTCATCAATTGGGCTAGTGAGTCAAAAGATGCATGTTCTATTCACTAAATTTTAGTCCCAAAGAGAGATTTGGCTATGAAAAAATAAATTATGCCATTTATTATTCATATAAATTTTAATATAATAATCTTAAGGGTGATCAAATAAATTCCTCATGAAATTTTATGAGCTAACAGTTCATTTCTACCCCTCACGGTTTGCTTGCAACACATATGCAAAGTTTTCTATTATTTTCCTTAAGAATGTGAAGATTATATTTAGGGATGCATATAATAATGTGTAATTTTAGACTCTAGGATGTGATGGAGCATATATAAAATCCATTACAATGTTTATACACCCATCTAGATGCATATGTGAATATGGTTTGTCGATTGGGTGAGTGAGTCAAAAGATGCATGTTCTACTGACCAAATTTTAATCCCTAAAGTGAGATTTGGCTACAAGATAAAATATGTCACTATATCTCCATAATATGGAGTATGATATAATCCTCTAATAATTTCTCATAAGACTTAATCATGTAATTGTAGGAGCTGAAGTTCATCTCTACCGCTCACAGTTCACCTACAATGGTTGCACAAAATTCATTTCATTTCCCCCTTAAGAATGTGAAGATTATTTTCAAGTATAAATCCAATTACGTAAATTTTTACTCTATGTATTTATTAAGGGTGAATTAATTCCATTCCAATGTGTATATGTCCATTCAAATGCATCCATTTATCGATTGGGCTAGCGAGTCAAGAGATGTACATTCACTGACCAATTTTCGGTCCCTAAAGATAGATTTGGCTGTGATATAAAACATGAAATAATTTCTTCCTCATAATAAATAGGATATAATAATTTAGGAGTGATTTTAATTCTTACCTATGTAACTATAAGAGCTGACAAGTCATCTATACTACTCACAGTTTACCTGTAATGGCCACACAAAGTTTGTTTCATTTTTCCCTGTAAGAATGATAATATTATCTTCAGGGATGCATCTAACCATGTGTAATTTTTGACTCTATGATCTGAAAAAGTGTGGAAAAAGGCCATTCTAATGTTTATACACCCATATAGATGCATCGAGAATATTGGTTCATTGATTGGGCTAGAGACTCAAGAGATACACGTTCTAGTGAACAAATTTTGGTCCCTAAAGTAAGATTTGGATATGAAATAAAATGTTCTACCATTTATTCCTCATATTAAGTGGGAGATAATCCTCATGGGAGTGATCATATTACTTTTACATAAAACTTTAGGAGCTAATGATTTATTTTTGCCCCTCACGGTTTGCCAATAATGGCTACGCAAAGTTCATTCCATTTTTACCCTTAAGAATGTGAATATTTTCTTCAAGAATGAATTTGAAAGCATGAAATTTTAGACTCTATGGGCTGATGAAGGGTAAATGAAAGCCATTACAACATTTATATATCCATCCATATGCATTTTTGAAGATGATTCATCGATTAGGATAAAGAATCAAGAAATACACGTTCTACTCACCAAATTTTGGTCCCTAAAGCAATATTTAGTTGCAAGAGAAAATGTGTCATTATTTATCCATCATATTTAGTGGGATATAATATTCTAAGGGGTGCTTAGTTTACTTAATCATGAAATTATAGGAGATGACAGTTTATCTCTATCCCCCACAATTTAATTACAGTGCTTTGTAAACACCCATTTTGATACAAGTACACATATTACTAGTCTTCTTATATGTATATACCTCTTTACTAAGAATTAGACATCTAGTGATGTGATCTCCCATAGACCTCTTCGGTCCCATATTATTTCACTTGATTTACTTGTCCTTTAGGCCTATGTGCTATGTTTGTTTATCCTCATAAAGTGTATATTAAAGACCCCTACTTGTGCTTATTTTCTACATGTTTTACGCCCTTGGACACTTGTATTCATGCTGGACACTAGCATTGATGTTAGTGTCTAGGCTAGATGCAACTATCCAATCTTATTTTTTTATCTTTTACCAGATATTTTATGTTATGACCGCTTTATTATCCCTCTTTGCCCATCTTATGGTCAGATTTTCATGCGTCACCAGGGTCTAATTCAATGTCAAAAAGTTTATATATATACAAAGGCTATGGTCTAATTAACACACCTTCTAATTTGACAAGGAAACTCTGTAATAAGCATATTAAGACCTTTAAAATAAGGGGGTTTACTTGGATGAGCACTAATATTGATAGGATTTCTGTGAATCCATGGATTTATTAAAGGTTGTTCATCATCATAATCTAGTTCATTATTAGTTGCTTCAGATTGATTTCTATCAACTTGAATACCTTGAATCAAATCCTGAGCCTAACATTGATTTCGTTGAACTAATAGATTCTTGTCCTCCATTTGAACAATTAATTGGATTAACTACTATTCTAAACTAATTTAACTTTTGAATTATATTAGGGTCAGTAGGATATATATTATCTTCAAGATGAAAAGAATCTAAAAGTAAATAAACATTTGGTTGAGGATTAAAAAACAAAGCTTGCTCTCTTTCCTATCTAATGCATTGATTGTCTTCTTGAATATGATCTTGTGTCTCACATGAATGATTTGTTGTTACTTCATTGATTTCTACTTATTTTACTTCCTCGTTGATGAATTCAAGAATATAAGGTAAATCACAAGGTTTATTATACCATACAAAATGAGTTAGATTGAAATCAACATCAACTTGGTCATCAACAATCTCAATTAGGCATTAAATAATAGGAGGATCTCCAATGTCATGGATAAAAGAAAAAAATATATAAGTTTTCTCAAAAACTCTTCAGTAGAGTCATCAAATTTGTTGACGATTAAAATTGTAACATCAATGAATCAATCCTTTCGCCTATCACAAAGGCTAAGATGGAATCGTACCAGTCTAATAATTAAGGTCTAAAATATTTTAAAGGATATAAAATATGTGCAAGGGATTTTTATATATTTTTGGAAATAAAAAATGTGTTAAATATTAACAATACTTCATTATAATTTCAAAAACCAAATATCTCTTTGAATCAAAAAAAGGAAACATATTATAAAAATATAATCTAACCTATTCGATAGAGAAAACATATGACTAGATAGTCTCTTGAAGGAAAGATTTTTTTTCCTTATAATATATCTTTGTTTAATCAAATTGTCTATAATCTTATTTATTTCACGCTTTGCTCAAAAAAGATCAAAATAAAAGAAACAAAAAGATCTGAAAAATAAATAAAACAACTAACAAAGTAAACCAAAAAATGAAATAAAAATAACAACTAACATAATTAAACTAGCAATTACTTAAACAAAGATCACAATACATAAACATAACACCTAATCATATAAGAAAAGAAGAACAATAATAAAGATAAAAGTAACTAAAGTATTACTAAACTAAAAAAGAAACATTAAACTAGAATAGATCTAAGAAAATAACAAATTAAACAACAATTAACTCTAAGAAGATAAAGAAAGATGTTACCTCTAGACTTACACTATATTATAAAATCAAATAATCAACTAATAACTAAAGAAAGTAAAAATAATCTAACAAATACAAACTAGAGACTTAAAAAAGTGATAAACAAGAAAACAACTGAAAGGAAATAAAGACTAAGTAAATAAAGAAAATAATTAACTAATCTAATCTAATTGACAAATAAAATGTAAATTAAAAATAACTTAAAAAAATTAAAAATGAAATACGAGTCTTAAAGAAGAGTCATCTTAGTAAAAGTAAATGATATTTTATTAAGAAACAATATTTAAGTACAAAAATCTTTGATATAATAAAAAATACAATTTGAATGGATCAACATGTCAGATGCAACAAAATATTCATCATTATTTGGGTCAAGTAGTTTAGATTCTACTCATATGACTACAAATCTACAATCATCATAAGATATTAAACCTAATAGCTTTCAAATAATTGATTTATAAACTAAACATGAAATTTGGATATACTTGTGCTAATTAAGCATACCACTTAACCATCAGAGAATTTGTTATTTGTCTATTTGCAAGAGTTGTATTATCTCAAAGATGTTGCATAGAAAAGAGTATGATTATAAACTTGAAAGCAATTCAAAGTCTTCAACAATACTTGTGTAATGTTCCTCCCTTGATATGTCTCTTTCATATTTTTATATAATCATCTCCTCAAGAGATAGTTGAATAATAAGTTATAATTAACTTTAATTAGCTATTACTTAAGACTAATTGACTTTTAAATAAAGTTAATTAGTTTATAACTTAATTATATTTAAGAATAAAATAAGTCTTTAAAGATCAACTAGAATATTAATAGACCACATAAGGACAAACTCTAAATGGGTGGGGGCCCTAAGACATTATTACCATTTAAGTAATTAAATTATGATAAACATAAATATAATATAAGAAATTTAAATAAAATAAAATACATATAACACTAAGTCCATATGTATTAATCCATTTTTTAGTAATATAAAATCAAAACCAAAATATATCTATTGCTGTAAAAGTTTTAACCACTATCAAATATCAAAAATGAATAAATATCATCAAGAACTATAACATGAAAAGTATCTAAAAATATAAAAAAAATAGAATTATAATTCACCTAGCCATCCACTCATCCTTAGTATCAAATAATATCTCAATTAATGGATGTCCTTTATCTATTTAATACTCTCTATAGTTCATTGCTATAATTGGAAACTTAACCAATTTAGTACTATCTTCATTATCTTTATCATCTACCTCCAATTTCACCTTCTTGACCATTCTAGTAATTGTAGGCAATGCCGAAGGACTGAGTTCTCACCTATTACCTTATGAAAATCCTACCCTCTCCTACTCAAGTAGATGTGAAGCAAAATTTGTAAGACTCGGCTTAAAACAACCTATAGGTGCATTTGCAAGTTCAGGAGATAGATTTTTAGTATTTAATGGTATAAGGGCTCGAGAATGCCATTTGGAAATCAATTAAAGACCATCTTAAGGTGTAAACTCTTGATGCTATAGTGAATTATGAAGAGTGAGATTTGGATCATATTGCAAAGTTATATGCATGTGTTGGGAAGAACTACCTTGAGTTCATTGTCTGTGAGAATGAGCTCTCTAAGAAGGTCTTATCCAATATTAATTTCCATGGGTATTAGTAGGATTAAAGGGAAAGGTATTCAAGACATTACAAATAGTGGGGTTAGATGCATCAAAATGGATTGACATATGAGTGCCTCGGTTATAAAGTCGAGGAATAGTTTTAATAGTTCTCTCACCCTTGAAAATTTGGCCTCTAGGAATAAATATTTATGGAGTTAGATCCTCCCTATGCCAATATTGATTATGCCCTCAGTTATTATCATGATAATTATTGGAGTGAGGAGTCCAGCCTGACATCTTACTAAAAAATAAAGCCTTAGTTACTATTTTCATTGAAAACTATCCACATCTGAATCTGATAAAAACCCATGCATAAATTTTAATAAGGAATATTAAAATTTGAATATACAACTTATGTCAACATTCAATATTGATAAAATAGACTTATTATTTTTTGACAATTAAAAATTAAAAAATGATTATGTCATACTATCTAAAAGTTTAATTGTAATCACATACTGTTTAACCACATCATCATTGAGAAACATGGACATAAAAACATATTATATTTTATTTGAGACCCAAAAGCTTATGCCAATAATAAGAATATATCCATTCAATTTACTTATTACTGTAAACTGTCCCAAATTAAATAAACATTTACCTCAACCATTTATGATAGACAAAAATATTGTCTCTAGATATTTGACTTACATCTGAATCAAATTGTTAATTACAAACCTTATAACCCTTGATAGAATCAAAGTGAAGCCATCAAATATTTTATTCAAAAATAATTCAAACTTGTTCAACAACCTCGACAAATATATTTTCAAACTCTTCAAACTTTTATTTGAAATTATAAAAACTTTAAATAATGAAAACAAACATATTTTGTATAGCATATCAACAAACTGAGATCGTACCATAAATGCCATACAACTAATTATCAAATTTTTGAAAATGCTATCATTTTACTCTGAAAATTGTATTTTCATGATCCCTAAATGAACAACTAATCCTTGGTTTCAAATTGAATCAACAATCTTTATTTGGAGATCAAAACTGACACTAAATCTCAAACATTATACCATTTTACAAAACATCATTCATATTATGAGGAAACCAAAACTGATGATTTCTATTACACCTAAAAAACATTTTAGGCTCAAGAACAAACATTATTTTTTAAATAAAATATAATCATCACAAAATAATAAAAATAAATGGTAGAGAGATGATAAAGAAACCTTGAATAAAAGACTTCATACTTGATTTGCCACCAAGACAAAACATTATAAAGACTATTAATACTTTCAAAATCATGAATGGAAATAACAAAAATCATCTCAACTTAACAAAATCCACCAGAGCCCAGAATATCTAACTATTTCAACCAAACAAGAGCTATTTTATGAGCAAAATCTCTACCTAAATATTAAACATCAACCCAAAACTATTATATATAGATAGTGGATGCCCATACTTAAGACCCAAAACCTTTGAAAATATTTGTCAACACCAAACCATCCTTCTCACATTATGATTAAATCATTAGATATCTCATAAATTTTTATGTAGATAAGTAAAGCCTTTTAAATGGAGAACAATTTTCAACAGACTTAACAACATTTAAAAGGCATCTTACCCAATACTAAAATGTTATGCATGCATGAATCGATAACAAATGCATTCATGAGAAAATACCTATACAAGTGCAACTGAAGAACATACTAGAAATATAGCTTTGTCATCATATCTACTATATCCACAAAAATTAAACTGAAATTGAGTATCAAAATATATCTCCAAGAACAAATTAATCTATTCTCAAAATCTCAAATATAGACATGTGAATCAACTTTCAACTCAGATGTCAGCAAGAGAAACAAATACTAAGCAACCCAAAATACATTCAAAGAAATTACATGTGTCGAGCTATAAAATAGTACCATTATCAACTGTATTCTTGACATGCAACCCACATAACTCAAAATTTTCATATTGCGGGTATATCAACAAACTTTAAATCTTTTATTCTTTAGAATGACAAAGATCTAAAACCTTACCTTGTTCTGCAATTCCTAATGTTTCTCTATTCCTTCCAAGTTCCTTGTGTTCACAACATATGACTTCCACCCTAAGCATATGAATAATGACAAACAACCTAATGAATTTCACCTTTTGTAATCTTTCAAGCCTCAATAACTACTTAGTCAATGTGTTCCATTATAATTGGTTTCAAAGTCTATTAGTGTTAATTTGTAAACTTAACCAACTTCTTAATCAAATTTCCAAATTTATATGCTACTAAAACTATCACCAAATACTGCATTAAAAATCATTTATCAATGCATGTACATCACATTCAATGTAATAAAATCCAAACTATGTCAAGCGGATCCACAAATTCCTTTCCAAATCACTTATGCCAAGTCTCATTAAAACCAAATATAATCTACCAACTAACACATGCTTTGAAATGACATTTTAAACCCAAGTTTATTAACCAAACCATAATTAGGTCTTATTCACTATATTCCTGCCACTTTTAGTATTTTAATGCGACAAATATTTGTAAGTCCTCTAGAAATTATAACCTTAAATTTTATGTTTTGGAAATATTAAAGTTTAAATATAAGCAAACCTAAATTCAATGTTATAGCTATGTATTTGATTTTAACAAATCAAAACACCCTTGCCACCTTAACATTATACAATGTAAATCATGCCAACATCCATTTGATCAAAAAAATCATTTCATCAATCAATTTATGCATCAAAAAACAATGCTTTTGAAAATTAGGACCATGCACATTATCTTTATGCCAACAAGCATATGATCAAAAGAATCATAATTTGATATCAAATAAACTATTTCAAGTAACCTCATATGTTACCCATATATACAGTATTTTATCATTGCATTCACTCATGCTTTTGAAACCACTTGATAATGTCAAGGTACAAATTTATTAAACGTAACAATCATACTAACATCCAACATAATAATGAACATTTAAATGAAGCAATGAACTAAGACCCCCTCACAAGTAGTTTTAAATGTTACAACATGAGATGTCAATATGGCAAACACCTTGGCTTATTTTAATTTTCAAAAAAGAGGGGGTGCTGAAAATAGGCCTAACAGGATGGTCTACCTAAATAATTATATTTTCATGTATATCCTGAGATGCATGTTGCATATTGTGCACCCTACCAACATAACTCTATATAATCTATATACATCCTCTATGCTATGGATGACCTCTAGATCAGGCCCAAACTGGGATGGGTGTCTATTAGGGTCCCATCTTATGACTAACACATTTATAAACTCTCTACTATGACACTCAAATACTAAATGGGATGATTTATACAAGCATGTTGTCCTTAGTAGTGTGGCATCTACCTATGATATTGTGATTGTGTATATCACCACCTTTTTGAGAACATGCTCTTTGTTCCCCAACTCATTGCTAGCTAGTAAAACTCTCTACAATGGTGGCATTGGTTTTGGTTGTTGATGTTCTTGGCACAATCCTTTTCCTTATGTCTACATAAAAAAAATAGGAAATGAGGTTAGTCTCATTAAAAGAAGGTAAAACATGCAAAAATATATATCTTTTGACTTATTTTTTGCCTCTTTCGCTTAGTGACTAACCAATAAATTTTACAGGAAATTTTATAGCAACATTTGGGCATGCCATACAATTTCTTGAAAAATATATAACATTTAAACATTCTATGATATGGTTACCTTGGTTAGCCTTAGGACACCCATTTTATCATGTGTTGTACCATGAATCCTAAGTAATCATGATTAAAATGATCATCTTGATGCAACAAACATTTTGATACTATTTTCTTCAATTTATCTTGTGAAATTTGATGAAATCCATGAAAACATTTGTGTCCAATCAAATAACTATGAAAAATTGAAAACATTTCTACTTTCAATATCATAGTGATTATTTAGACCGTGGTGGTTACCCTCTGCTTGTTTGAGGGTGCCATTTGTCACTTTCTGGCACATTAGGGCCCTATACGCTCTGGTTTCACAAGTTTGAAAGCCAAATGAATCAAAAAATTAATTTTTGTGTTTATTTATCTGTTGACTTACTTTTTTGTTGGTGTTTCTTGGCTTATTTTGACTCCACTATTTGTTTGACATCCATAAAAACAATTGACTAAGGGTTTTGGCCCATTTTGAACACAATGGTGGAGTCATATTTTTCATTTAGAGCCTATGAGACCTTATTTTATCCAATTTGACCCTTTAGGGGTTAGGTTTTCACTCTTTTAGCACTATGAGTCATGAGACGTCCCCTCTACTATTATTATCCTTGAAGGACTTGACTTGTGTCATCAAACACCTTATTGCTTGAGATCTTGTATCATTTTTCATGCCATTGTTTTAGGTTGCACATATTAGGATCCTTAAGCGCTATGTACACTATTTCTCATGCTTGCCACACTAATTCCACCTATTTTTTGCCTCTCCCTAGGCCACACCAACCTTTTCATAATGACATCAAGCCATTTTATTTTCCCATATCTAAGGGCTGAGGATTCTTTGTTTCTTAATAAACAATCTCTAGTTGCTCAACTAACAAGCATTTAACAGTCCTAACCTCTTTTGCATTAAAGGATGACGCATGATTATTAGAATAGATTATAACTATCATATCAAAAATCCTTGACACTTATATTTAGTTGTTCATTCACCCAAGATCATGAGGTTGATAATTAAACTTTCATAATTAAATATTCAGTCACAAATAGATGCAAGTGGGTTCACCTATACAAATTATTCCCTTTATTAAGCCTAAGCTAAGATACATTTTGATTTTTAGGGATGGTGCTTGAAATTTATTACATGAAAACAATTAAAATGTGATCTATGGGAAAACATTTCAAGCATTGAATTAAAATCTTGCATAATGGTATGGGCACATTAGCTCATCCTGATCGAGTGCACAAGCAGATCTACTCTTAGAAAGGTGAACCTACGTTAGGAATTAATCAAAGGAAATGTGCATAGAATTATGAAAAAGGAAACCATCATGTCTATATAGAATGGTTAAATAAATAAAAAATAATACATGTAAGTAAAGTTTTTTAACTAATCTTATACTCAATTATCATAAGTTTTAATGTTTCTCCTTCTCTTTCTCTCTCTTCTACTATATATTATAATTTTCTCATTTTGAGAAAGAGTCAATCTCTTGGGCATTTTATATCTATTGAATTTTAATTCATGAGTCCCTGTTATTTTGATATATATGAATATCTTGAGCCCTCACTGAAATAAAATGTGATTATACTTCCTTTTAATTGATGAAATATGTTGTAGCTCTTATTTTTATGCTCCTCCACTTTTATCTTTCTTCTAAAACTCCATGAACATATTTGAGTTGTGTTTTTACTTTTACAGTTTTTTTTTTTTTTGTGTTCATTCCTCTTCCTACATACTCATGGCATTATGTCCATATAGGTAAGTGATCCTCCCATTTTATATTTCGGTGTATCACCACATTTAATTTTATGCATCCATATAACTCTTCAAGTAGATTGTGAATATGATTTCACTTTTATGCATATTTGATTTTTAATTATCACTATATTAGGGGGGAAAGCACCTAGATTTGGAGGTTTATTTACAATTTTAGTCTCACACTAGTAGAGCTTCCCATGCTTTGGTTGATTTGTGAGTTGCATTTAATCAGATAGATTAGACCATTAACAATACCCAGGATCTTGACATCGAAACTTCTTTAGAAAATGATTGCATCCCTATAATCACAACCTTCCCTCTTTGACCTTGAGTTGAGGCCTCTCTCTCTCTCTTTTCACATTCATCATCCCTGATTTTTGCATTCATATAAGTAATTTATTTCCCTAAGTGACTTTTTATTTACTAGCACAATTGAGACATCTCTATTTTCCCACCTTAACAATCTCTTCTTCCACCATGTTTTATCACTCTATGATTATTCATATTGATGGTAAAATTTGAGGAAATTTGGGATTTTCAACAATTTTATAGACTATTGATGACTCTAAGGGTCTTGGGATCGCTATGATTAGCTCTTTCTTGGCTAGCAAGGCCAATAACTTAATAGAATACCATGTGATTATTGATGTGTTGGAGAATTATTTACATTTGTGTGTGTCCTATGTGAAGTTATACTCTGACTCACTAGGGTCTAGAATGTCATAAGTGTTAAATCCCTCTCCCCACCTTAAGGAGGCTCATGACTTTCTTTCTTACATTTTTCACTTTCAAATTTCACACATCCCTTGATATTAGAACACCCAAGTTGATGCTATGGAGAATGAGATACTAGACCATTTTAGGCCATGATTGTTTGCCTCTTTATATATGTTGAAGATGTATATTTTATTCATTATGACCAATAACATTTATACTACATCTGACCATCAAAGGTAAGTAAAGGTATGATCTTTATTCCTTCCCCAGGCATTTTGTTTGATCTCTAGGTACTTCACAACCTTGTATTCTTTTGAATGTTGGTTGTTTTTAACTCAATGGAAAATGTAATGCCTATTTTAAATTCTAAAAACCTTATGATTATAATTTATTTCTCAATTCATAATTTCCATACCCTTAAAGGAAAATCACCCCTCAAAGTGACCCTTGAGAGAGTCCATGCAACTAAGCCACAACGTTTTGAGAAAATTGGTGGTATGCCTTTGGGAAGGTTGTTATTTTCCTAAAATATCCATGAACTAGTTAATTGTACCTATTTATATTTGTTATGACACTATTTATGGATTATAACAACCATAAATAGATTTTTGGTCCATAAGTTTACCTATTCTTATCCATATATGCATTTTATTTGACCTTCCTTTATCTCTTCATGATATTGTATATTTTATTACTTGATCACATATCTTGCTATATTTATCTAGATAATGTTGTGATCATATTCTATTGTGCTCTTATTTTCATATTTCTATACCGCTATTACATCCCCTTATGACACCATTGGAACTCCCTCTCAAATTACCATCCCTCTTAACTTTTTATCACTACCCTCTCTCAAGGTCATTCTATATGTTGGATAGGAATGTCATTTCTAGCAAACCCTACTTCGACATCTACTTCAGATCATAAATCCTTCACCTTTATTCACTTTAGTTAGGATTTCTTGGAATCAGGTTGGTCAGTACTCTACACATATTCATTAGAGCCAGTTATGAGCTATCTTTAACATGCAAAGTGAAATTTATTATTTTTCATATGCTGTTAGATTATGATTTTTTAATAATTATTTTCATTACAAATCATAACATATTTAACATATTTGTTTGATTTAATATATTTAATATTTTCACTATTTTAGTTATACATTTTTAAGTAAAATATTTTCTTAATTTGAGCCTTCAGTTAATGCATGCCAACAAATTGGTTACTTTATTTAGACCGTAGTGAATCCTATATGTACTTATTTATTTTCTCAATTTTTACCAAACCTCTTGCACACACTTGGATTCATCCATCTACATAAAATACAAATACAATCTACAAATAAATAGAGGGTGGATGACCTTACTAGATTTGGGGCATCATTGGATGTTGAAACAAGAGTTATATAAACTAAGGGTGTCACTAGGCACTAAAGAAAGAGTTATAGGAGGTAAAATGCCACTATGTAGTAAAGTAAGATCTATGAATAAAAATAATGTAAAATGTAGAAATAAATTAACAAGCATGTACTAAATTATACTATCAATTCATGAGACTTACAACATCCATGATATCGACCAAAGTACAAAATTAAGAGAGATTAGGGTTAGGGATACTTACATTTGGTTGACTCATCTATGAATTAAACTCCCCCTTGGCTTAGATCACTTTGTGAGACATGGTTTTAAGTGAAGTAAAGATAGATAGGTGAAACCCTATGTAGATTAAAATTGGATAATCCAAATACTTGATAAACCTTGTAGTTGTAGCTCCTATTCTTGAAATCTTTAAGGTCTATTATGCCAACTTTTCTTCCTTCGCATATTATCCTCTTAACCATGAATTCTCTTCTTCTTCCTAAGTTGGATTTGTGTGTAATATTTATATGACATATCTTAGTGTTGCAAAATTTATTTTGGGAAATGAAATTTAAAAGCATTATTAAACATGAACATATGTTTAATAAGAGGAAATATGTTGAGATGATATTGCAAAGATTTAGAATGAAACAATATTAACTTGCCAATACTCTTATTTTTATTAGTTTACATTTATCTATAGATCAATGTCCTAAGAAACAAACATATATTGAGGATATGTCTCATGTTCCTTATACAAGTGTTGTTAGAAGTTTGATGTATGTCATGGATTGACTAGACTAGACATTGCATGTTTAATGGGAGTTAAGAGCATATGCACACCAAATACATGGAAGAAACACTAAAACACTATAAATAGGATCATCAAATATTTATGTGGCACTTCAAATTATGAAATTTTATACCAAGTACAAATAGAGAAGTATATGTGCAAGGTTTTGTTGATGCAGACTAGGTTGTAGATGTTGGTTTCTAAAGATATGCAAGTGGTATATGTTTAACTTATTTGGTGGAGTAGTCAACTCGATGAGTAAGAGGTAAACATTTTTTGTAATCTCAACTAAAAAATTTTATTACATGACAGCTATTCATGCATGTAAGGAAGTTGTATGGTTATATAGGTTGTGTTTATATGTTGGTTTCTCACATAGAGTCATAACAATAGATTGTGATAGTCAAAGTGCAATATTTTTGGCTTAGATAGAACATATTGATATGTAGTATAATTTTGTTGGAGAAATTTTTGAAGACAACAAGGTCTTTTTGGATAATTTTTATGCCTTGAATAATGTCCTTAACTCATTGTTGAAGTCTATCAATACTAAGAAGTTTTCTTGGTACATGAAATCAATGGGTATAACTCACCATAACAACGGATTTTATGTATGAGTGGTCCCCTATGCAAAAATTTTAATAAGAAGAATAATTTTGGATATGTGTTGTATACTTTGCATGTTTTACACCCCTTATCTATTGTACTCCAAGACACAATTAGGGGGTTTGAGGGCAAGAACCCAAGGAAATGTCCTTGGGTCCTTTATAGGTGGTTTCTTGGCCCATGGTTTTATAATCTAAGTAATGTAATACCAATTAACAATATACTCTATTAATGTGCCTATAAATAATCACACATGGATTAGGGTTAAGCATGAATTTAAAATAATTTATTATATTATGAATGATTGGGTTAATAGTTTGTTATATAGTGAGTGTTATTTTTGGGGGGGTTTATCCCAAAAGGGTTTCCTAAGTTCAACTATTTTGTGTATACAATGAATATGTCACTTTTTATTTCTACTACATTTTGAGATTTTGTTAGCATTAATTCTCTAGTATAGGTTTATTAGTATTTTCTCTTCACTAGTCCACCATGCAAGTGAAAATGTCAAAGAAAGGGTAAATTGCCAATAAAATTTCCATCAAAATAGGTCAAAACATTCCCCCAAATTTGCATGAATGGCCTAATAATGAGTAAGAAAAACCTTTCACACACCTTCACTCTCTCATACTGTAAAAGTGCATATAATTGGAAGTGTGCATTTCCTTAGTATAGGTTAAAATCATCAATGAAGGGCTTAGGTGCATAAAGGAAGACTCATAGGAAAATGACAAAGGCAAAGAGTACAAGATAAAAACATGAGATAAGAGTGTAGTAGTGATAAAAACTAAGATAACACACAAGAATTTTCTATAAGAAGTTGTGATATATGAATTAAAACTCAAAGAACATACTGTTAGGTGTGGAGCCTGATTGTCTTCCAGAATCAGAGGTTAAAAATTTCATGTTATTTTAGCCAGGTTTTGGATCTCATTCTTTGTATCCCCAATGTTGTGGGGAGTTTCAAGGGGGGAACCCCACTTGCAGGGTCTGGGGGGATAACCACCCCAACATGGAGTTTGGGGGTCATGCGCCCTAATGGGGGTTTGGGGGCAATGCCCTCGAAGTAAAAAATTTATTAAAATTGCCTTGTAAAAATATAATTTTGTAGTCAATATGGGCCATTGATTAAAGATTTCTAGATCTGATGGTAGAGGTTATGTTTAGGTGTTTTCACCTTAAAATGTATTGATACATGGCTAAGATGAAAAAATAATAATATTATACATAGAGAGGAGGCAGAGAAGGTAGAGAGGTGTAACAGGTTTTGTTGCAGGATTTGTTACTCCCTTGTATTGCTGGAAATAATATACTAGACAAGTTTGGTGGATGTAGCCATCTTGGGTGAACCACATTAAATCTGGTGTCTCTTATTTTGTGCATGTTTATGATTATTTTCTGAGTATGTTTGATTGATTCATTTCATAGTTTCTCTTGTATGTAATTTAGGGATAAATCTGTGTTTTATTTTATCCTAACACATACACCAAAGGTACAAATGTTTTGTAATAACCATTATATCTATCAAATAATTAAATTGCAAGTAAGAGAAAAACATCATATAAGCAACTACAAGAAAAGTTAGGCTGTAGAAATGATTTTCCCATTCCGTTCACAATGTTAAATAGGTAGTTTTCCCAAAATGAGCTCATGTTTTGTACCAATAATTAATTTGAACAATCCTTTACCTCTCATTATTTTTACTATCATGTTCTTATACTAAGACAATTAGTTATGTGGAGTGAGAATATATATTTTTTAAGTGACAGTGCACACACAAGCATAAAAAAGTAGAGATGATACAACCACAAAGAGTATCACACATAGAATCACAAGTGTGTGTGGTGATGCACACACAAAAAAAATCAAGGAACAAAAATGTCCTCGATACTGATGTCACAAAAAAAGAAGTGAGGCATGAACTATAAGTGTATTGTAGAGATGCCCCCAAAGAAACAAAGTACTTTGGAAGACTATGTGAATAAGTATTCCCCCTCAACTATTTATAAATTTACAATTATTAAAATTAATGATGTTGTTTAAAATGCCTTTAAAAAGTTAAAACAATAAAAAAAATTGTATTTTATATAATTAAAATCTATTTTACCATCAAAATTAAAATCTATTTGAAAAAATAGGCACTTTGAAAAAAAGACAAAAAAGTACCTTTATAGTGCGAAGAAATGACCAATTGAAGTTAGAGTCTCAAATTTGTGCCTAGAAGATCAACTAGAATAAAAATGTCCTTTGTGGGTGTGTGACCACATATTACACCATACCCACCCTCATGCCTTCGACAACATCCTTTGATGCTTTTGAAAAGGTCCAAAATCTCCAACATATCCAAAAAGCCAAAAAGGCCTTGGCTAAAGTGGGGTTAAAATGGCCTTGGAAATAGGGATGGAACTACCATGGAAGAAGGGTCACGGTCTTAGAAAAAGGGATATCCAAGTGGACATAGTTTGGGTTTGGTGGAACTAAAAGGACATTTTACAAGGTTAGCTAAGGGAGTGTGACCCATGCTAGGGGAGGATGATGACCAATGGGAATTGCAAGGATAGGGGTCCAGGGGAGTTTTGTAATGGGAATAAATTGGGGATGACACAACAAGATCCATCAAGGTCAAAAAATTTATGTCGATAAGTAGGGCTGCACTAAGAAAGGTTTTTAGGGTGTCAAGGGGATGTGGTATGGCCAGGGTCAGGGAAGGTCGATGGACATGGAGGTCAATATACACAAAAATTGATGCTTGGTAGTAGAAAAAGTTTAGTAGAGTAATAAGATTTAGTCAAAGGTGGTCCATAAGGGTAGTCATAATGGTGAACTTGAAGGTCGTCAGTCAAATAAATGAAGGTTGATGATCTAGGTCAGTGTTGAACAAAGGTCAACAATCAGCTTTAGGGTTGGTCTTAGACCTAACCTTAATCCAAAATAAATTGCACAAAGTGGTTTTTTTAAACCCCAAATAATATTTTTTGAAAAAAAACTTACAAAACTAGGTTAGTGAAGACCCCTAAAACCTGATAAGGAAAAAATCAAGAGACTCAAAAGATTAAAAAAATTACATAAGAAAATAATAAAAAAGATAGAAGGAAAAATGGATGTAATATAAAAAAGTAAAAGGCTCTGATATCATATATAAGCAATGTATATTTGAGTAAAATGTGAATAACCAAAAATAAATACTTGACTGAAAAATAATAATATTGTATGCAATGGAAAATATTGCTACTAAAATCATGACAATAATCGAGTTACTATTTTTCTCCTATTTCTTTACAAATTCTTTCAAATTGAATTTTCCCTCTCTACTTTATATGCTTAAATGAGTGAGGGAATGATTATTTCATAAACAATGGGTACCCTTATTAAATGATACGATTGGTCTAGCATTAGTAAATGCATATGGTTGGCCACTTTACTCCATGTGATGGAATTGACTTTCTACAAGATTAATAAATTTTTATATTGTACAATTTGTTCATTTTAAAAAGTGTATAAATAATTTATTTAATTATTATGGAAAATAATTTTAATTTAAAATATCTAACCAAAATAAATTTAATTAAAATGTATGAAAATATTAAGTGTTATAGTTTTGGTGGGCGGACTTCACTAATGTTTCGAAGTTTTGGTGTAGCGGTTCGTTACATGTGGTATCAGAGCCTTCACCCGAATTCAAGTCACAGAGCGGGTATGCCAGCATGGCAGTGTTCGTTCGGGGCTCATACACGCAAAGAATCTTGGTGGTAAGGGCACAAATCCAACCCAGACTCTGGACTTTAGAAGCGTGGTGAGATATTATAGTCCTAGTGAGCAGACTTCACTAATACCTCGAGATTTTGGTGTAACGATTCGTTACATTAAAAAAATATACTACACACATATTTCTAAACTAATTAAATAAAATTATTAAAACATATTTTACACATCTCAATTTGATGGTATAAATAATTTATTTTACATAAAATGTTATTACATAAATAAAAATATTAAATAATGTCATACATTACTTAAAAAAATAAAAAAAATATTTGAATAATTAAAAAATAGTTTTACTTAATATATCCCAAAGGAAGTGAGGGCCAAAATGAACCACTATAATTATTGATTGTTTCTCATTATGCTTGACACGAATTTCTATTTTTTTCTTAGCAAAGAAGAAGAGCAAAAACATTCTACTTGGCATTAGAGTTCTCACTACTTCAACATTTGCATTCCCTACTTTGAATTAAAAATACATTTACATGGTCTTTGATAAAAAGCACCCAAGTGCAAGGCCAATGTGGTAGGAGAACATTGTGAAGAATCCATAATAGCTGTGAAGGTGACATATGGTTCATGTAGAGGCAGGGGGATAATATAAGATGTAATAAATGGAACATGGAGAAAGCATACTCCTAACAAGTGCTACATTCTCATGAAATTATTTTTTTTTCCTTTACAATTGAAAGCTAATGACCAAATCAATTTGTCATGCCAATGAATTATATCCAATATGAAAGGAAATAAATTTAATTTTATATACAGAGTATATATATATTAAAAATATGTATTAATTAATCATATTTTAAAAGTTTTTGTAACTTGTGTTTTATTAATAAGAATCAAGATAAAATAATTGTACATAAAACTATCAAATAAAGATTATGAAAGCTTTAAGAGTGATATATTTCAAATGATGAAAGTATTGTAGATAAGTGGGAAAGGACAAATAAATATAAACGTCACATAAAAAGTTCATGAAAGTTTTAAGAGTGACATCTTCCAAACGATAAAAGTATTGTGGATAAGTGGAAAAAGAGAAATAAACACAAAAGTCACATATACCAGAGTGTGAAATAACCATTTATACTCATAAAGGCCATGAATTGTTGCATACCCAAAATATTTTATTTTAATAAAAAAATGATTACATAAAAACTCATGTATACATAAAACTCAATAGTCAAGAACAATTATAAAGTCCACATCACAAAATCAATATTAAAGAGACTACGACATGAATTATCTATGGATGAAAACCACTAAAGAGGTTGAAATACCCTCCCAATGCTTATAAATGTTAACTTAGATTATGAATATAAATGTCATTGAAGATAAAAAATTTGACATCCATCGATATCTGAAAAAAACCTGATAAAAATTTTGACACCCAACAATGCCTACAGGAAACTTGATAAAAATTTCGATACCCACCAATCCCTAAACCCAATAAAAAGATGACAACTCTAGCATGACCACTACATAAATACAATGGTGGATAACTAATGACCATGAAAATTAGCAACGAAGGGTTAAAAGATTCAAATTAGAGACATACATAATGCTAAGTGGTAAACTTGATCTACCAATGATTCCTCTACACACTAACGACAAGACAATAAAAAACCTAATGGAACTACCTCCAATCACCACAATAAAAAAGAGAATTTTCCATCAATGTTATTACCACATATTTGGTTTGACAAAATGGATTTTGTAACCTAAAACAACATTGTTAAGATTTCCATCAATATATATACATAGACTTATTAATGAATTTAAATGAATATGTTATGTTATATAATAAATTTGAAAACAATTAGTTAATAATGGTGTTTTAATAATTTAATTTACAAAAGCAAATTAAACTATTTACAAATTATTAATTATTTATTTTTAAATAATATTTATGAACTTTGTAATATATTTAGTTTAATGATAATGATAGAATTTATATATATATATATATATATATATATATATATATATAACAATTTAAATAATAGTCCATGACATGAGTTGATGAGACGTGGGTGAGTTGGTAAAGTTGTTTCAAGTCCCACTTAAATTTTGTTAGGCATGTGAGGTTGGTTTTGATCATTGATAGTATTTTCGACACTGGTTGTGACTATTGGTACTATTCTCAAAGCTGGTTGTGCTTGTTGGTAGTTAATCACTTAGGGATTTGGGCTCATGTTGTGTCTCAGACCGGTTTATAGCTCTAATCAAAAGCGATTACCAAAAAATCCATAAAATATGAATTAGGTGGATATAAAGATTTAGTTTTTGGTATTTTTGAAGTGGTCCCCAAGTGATAAACTAATAAAGTAGTGTGTTATTAGTCCTTGCTAAGACAGGGCTATAGAAATCACCTAAAGAAAATAATTTATTAGCTTTAATCAATGAGCAATATTGACAAGATAATTACTTTGAAAACTATAGAGTTTTGGACCCATAAATTTTAGAATATTCCTCAAGATTAAGTTTGGGGATATTATATTTAATTGCATTAATATAATGATTGTAACGAATTGTACACATTCCATAGGAAAATGGGCTTTGAGCATGCTCAATGTGTAAGTGAGCATATTCATAGGTGCTTATAATAAACTTTCTGACTGCTTTTATACTTTCATAATAATTTTTTAAATAAAATGGTGCCACATAACAAGAATGTGTACTGAGTTTTGTTTGATTTAAAGTACATGCACACAGATAGATAAATAGATAGATAGAGATTTTCATAACATCCATGAGACAAAAAATAGTTTACGGAACCCTAAACCAAAAAGTATAACCAAAAGAGTGAAGCCAATTTGAGATTTTGGACCCTAGTTCACAAGTCTATCAGTGTTCTGTGTTTGAAGGTGCACTCTCCTATTGTGGATCTTGATCATAAATTCTCTATTTCTATCAATGTTCTCAACTTCAAAAATAGTGAATATAGATATCCCTTGCATATTGTCCAAGTATTTAGCTTGGATGTCATCATATAAAGATAACTCCATGAGATAATGTCATTTCACCTTAGCCATACTTGATGTGCACATTTGCCATATTCTCTCTTTCCACTTTTCTTTTAGGATCTTTCACTTACCCGTCTCACACCAGAGTTGATATGACCCAATTCTCAATTGGGCTATGAGCATCTTCATTCTCCACTTTATTTTTTCCCCTATGTAGATTTTTAAGTCATGCTCATAAGAAGGGTTGAACTTGCTTATGTATTATTGTTTTTTCCTTCCTATTTGGTTTGTCCACATGTTTATTTTGAACTTTTCCATCACATAGCTCTTTATATCTTGATTGGTTGTTGGGCACTCATGTATGTTAATATTCTCCTTATCCATCAATATTTTGTTTTCTTTCATCCACGTATTCTTTCGCTTCTTTAATTCTTCTTTTATTACTGCCTTTGGCCACCTATCCTCCTTCGCGCCTTTTACTTTCTTTAAATATCTTAAGAGACATATTCTTCTACTTTATTTATTATTTTTAAATATATTCCCTGAAACTGTTTGTATGTGTGTTAGAGAACATTGTTTGTAGAGGTGATATATGTCAACAAGTAAATAAGAAAGGATAAAGTCATTAATTTGAATGATATGAGAAAATGTCTATAGATATAAGGGGCCTAGCAGTCTATATTTCCCTTCAAGCGTGTGAGTACACAACCAATTTATATAAGTATTCTTCACAACATGCACCTTGTTAGACTATGTTAGCCTACAAGGTGAGAGAGGGCATTGTCTAGTAAAGTAATGGAACATTTATTTCAAGTTTTCCTAGATAGACGTTAAAACTGCAGAGAAACAATATTTTATTTTTTGATTGATGTTCAACACTCACCATCAAGCTTTCATTTTACTTAGCATGCCAACCATGAGAATGGGACTTGAAGCCTGGTGAGTATCGATACATTGAGCAATGCCTTGCTACCTTTTTGTGTGTTAAATATTTGGTGATGTTATGGGAAACCTTGAACATGGTTTGGGGTTAAGCTTGGATACAATTTCAAGATTTGTAATCATGGCTCATGTTCAAATGTACCTTGTATTTGTTATACCAAAAGCTTGCCACATGTATATTGGAGTTATGGGTTGCCTTAATGTTATGGAGGATTTCAACATAGATCAATCTTTTCCCAATGTCGTAAGATACCATTACAATGCAACATGGTTGACCTTCAACAACTTGATTCTTAGATCATGATAATAACTAGCTTTGTAAACCAAGTAGTTGGGTTACCAATTCCACTAATTAAGAAAATAGTTTTGTAAATAAAATTTGTGAAAAATAATATTTGGATAGACATGTTGAAGACTCAACATTATTGGTTGTACGCTTTTTTGTCATTGTTGACCTCCTTTTCTCATCTTTGTATAATTGAATGTAAAGATCATGTTGTTTTCAAGTTTTGTAGGTTGTCAATTTCTAATTGCCTTCATTTTTTATTTTTTATGTAATGTTTAGTCTAGTGTATCTTTAGGTTGGATCATAGTAGTGAAACCTTTAGAAACTTCCCCTAATTGTATATTGTGACATAGATATACTTCTTGAAATGCCACCCAAATACTTCAATTAATTAATGAAACTTGGTTGCAATTCCAAATATGTCTGGTAATTGAAAAGGAGAGAAACTAGAAAAATCAATTTTTTTCCTAATTTTTCTAATATTCTCTATTTATAATTTGAAAATGCCTCCTCAATGCTATGTCATGCTACTAAGGTTAAGGTTTAGATATGTCTTGTGGTTGGTAGATCCTTTCTGGTTTGATATGAAGTTGTATGTGCATTCTTATAGTTAGGGATTTTAGTCGAGCAAAAGATATTTTGCATGTTTCCAATGTATATATTGATTATGTCATTTTTTAGGTTTTTTGTGATACAAAAGTGGTTATATTTAGAAAGATATTAAGAGTAAGTGAATAACCTTCGAGGAGACTCCACTAGTTCAAGTTTTACAACAAACAACTTTCAAATACATTTGTTATATCCACTTCCCTATTTTGTTACATGTCCAGTTTGTATCATTTGTTTATCAGATCCATTCACCGAGGCAAATGCTGATTTTTTGGGTGTTGGACCCAAAGAATATCTCCCTGTGTGCATTTAACAACAAAATGAAAGAAAAAGTCTAACAAATGTACAAGGCTTAAAGAAGGAATTCAGTTACAACAAAATTCTTAAAGATATGAAGAAAGCATTTGTTGTAATGGTATTGTTGTGCATGATCCTGAATTGGGGCAGGTATTTTCAAGCTTAGATTTTGTTGTTCGCATTTTTTAATGTTTTTCACACATTGGATTGTAAAATAACCTAATTGAATGTTTAATAATTGCAAGGGATTTAGCTACAAGGTGATCAGCAAAAAAATGTATCAAATTTCCTTATATAAGGGTAACTCACTGCTATCTTATAGTACATAGTCTAGGCTAATGAGTTTTTGACATGCATTTGCTTACAATGCTATATATATATATATATATATATATATATATATATATATATATATATATATATATATATATATATATATATATATATATATATATATATATATATATATATATATATATATATATTTTGCTTATTCATCCATGAATTGTGGAGGACAATACAAAGATTCATGGTTTCTAAGCTATAACTCTTATATAGTAGTAGTTATATACTTATTAAGATTAATGCAACGTATTTCTTATCTACTTGTGATTATGTTATACTTTAATTTAAACCTTAGTTTGAGACCAATGATGGTATTTTTGTATGTGTCTAGTGCTCCCTTGTATAGTAATTATATATGATAAATCTAATATTATTAAAATTGTATATAATGCATGCAATGTATATGACTTGTGAAATGTTGCATTCATGAATTTGTGTTGGGATTTACATTGACCTCTCTCTTGACAATCTATTATCAAAAATGGATATCAAATTATAATATCATGTGTGGTTCATTTACTATTCATTATATAATGATATGGATTTTTTAAAATTGTTTTCTTTGTGGTAGTGTAAGGTATTGTTTCTTCATTTATGGCCATTCAAATTAGCGTGGCCTTATGTCTAGGGATGGCTTATGTGGTTATCTATTGTGCTCACTTACACTCTGACTTGTACTTCATTTTAAATTGGAAAAAAATTTGTTTTTGGTGCCATCTTCCTTGCAGTGTTGAAAATCTGATGTGTATATAATATACCTTATAATTTTAAGGAAGATATCAACATGTATTTCTCTTGAAATTCAAGAAATTGAGTTTATTTGAATCAAGGGTTACATAACGACATCCTTGGATTATGATTGGATTGTCATTTTACCTCTATTTTTGTTAATCATTTAATTGGTATAGTATGCATAGAACTTGGGTACTTGGTAGCTTTTATTTATTGAAACAAATCTTTTGGTATATCACAAATTAATCTTAGATTGCTCTTTTTCAATAATTTGAAATTCATATGTATAATGCAAGTTTTATACTCTTTCAATAGTTTACAATTCATATTGTTCCAGATTAGTCAAAAACACAAGATTATGCTATCTTCATTGTAAAGTATTCTTTCATGTTCAATTTTATTATATATTTTTTGGTTGGCAAAGAGCAAAAATTATCTTAAAATATCATATTTCAGAGTTGATATATCAATTCCTAATCTAATTATATAGGGGTCCTATCTCAAATCAATATAGACAAAGAAATAACTAAACCACTTACTATTGGTAACTAATTGAAAGGCAAAATGGTGAAAAATCCCTGTCACAGATGTCCAATTGATACATACCTAAAACATCTATCTACACAGATTTTAAAATATTAGAAATATCATAGGCATGTATTTTACAGGACAAGTCAAATTTTGACAAGATTGTTTGAAAGCATCTTCTACACATGCCTCTATGCACTTGTGCAATGTCCCTTCCTGCATAATTTATGAATTTTGACTTTTATATTAATTTTAGAAACTCAGTGAAACACCAAAACAATATATACAATACATAATACTAACAACTCACAAGTGTAATATTATTTCAGTCAATGATTACATAAATTAATATTGAAGACAATGTCCATTGAGTATTAAATTGCAACCACCAACTCTTACTTGAAAGAGATGATTTTCAGATGTTGTACAACAATAATATGTCCACACAAATAATAGACACAATCATGAAAAGTATTCCATATGAGATTCTATTAGATGAAATAGGTACCTTTCCATTGGAAGCATCAACAATGACTTGGACTTTAAGTTATTTAAAAAAGATGCAAAGTATGAAAAACCATCGATGGCCCAAAATGGTGATAAAAGCAGAGCTAAGCATAAAAATAAATACATGGATGAAACAAAACAAGAAATGGATAAGTAAATGGGACATCAACATGTAATAATGTCCAAACACCAATGAGGAAATAAAATAATATGCGAGAGAGAAATTTAGGGCAGTCATGTGGACAAAGTAGCTGGGACGGAAGAAAGCAAACTACATCAATAAGTTTAACCCCACATGGGAGCATGGAGAAAAGACATACAAAGGGGTATAAATTAAATGGAAAGAAAAGATGTTGATTGTATAGTTAAGGACCAACTCACATCATCTTAGATGTGAAATAGGCAAATCAATAGTACCCAAAGAATAATGAAAAATAAGAACATGTCTATTTTGTGACAAGTGAGTAGTGGAGACAAAATGACACTTAATTGTGGAGAGTGTAGCCTATAGTGACATCCATATCAAATACAAAGATAGCTTGAGGGTTGACAACTTAACTAACTTGTTTAAAGATGAAAGGTTAAATAGTACAAGTTTTCTAATCAAGATCCATACTAGAAGAATTAGCGTCAATAAGAGATTATAAATTTTGGGATAGTAGTAAGGCAACCCTTGTGTCAAGAAGTGGTGATTTAATGCAACTCTCGGTCCCATAGACTATTTGGTCTCATGGATGTTATTAAAAATTTTCATTCATTTATTCATTCAACTTGTCAATGAATCTGATAGATGGTTGTGATATAAATTTCAATCCAACTATGTAGCATTGATACCCTTCCATGAAAGGCAACCGTAATGGGTACTCAAAACATGAGTAACCAGTTGCAATTAGGTAATCGGATGGAGTGCTAGTTGTTGAAGGGTCTACAGACTATTCCCAAGGTTGGGGAACCCTCCTAAACTGTGCATAGTTTCCATCCAATGGTTAGTGTTGAGTGATAGAAGGGAAATAGATGTTGAAAAGTCAACACAACTACATAGTAAAATCATGACAGTCACCAAAGGACTTCCACCTAGACCAGTAATCAACTACCACCAATCAACACCCAAGTATTCAAATCAAGTCCCTGTATGGTGGCTAGTGGGGAGAAAATATGAAAGGAGGTTGTGGGGTGTGACACCACCCTTTAGACCCTCTTTATTTGTCTAGTGGTACGGTAGCCCAGTGGTAGCAATAATTCTTTGTAATTTTTTCTATAATTCCTCACAATCCCTGTTAGTGAAATTGTAATCCATGGATGGAATTACCATGAAGGAACAAAGACTTTTCATCCTCCAATTCTATACCCTGTAGGGTTTTTGTCCTCATAAACAGAAGTTGAACCAATTCTGATTTTAATCGTGAATAATGAAAAGTGAATAATCAATAATTAATCATCCATTTTTTGGTCCTACTTGTCTTTTTATATTTCACTTTTCCAATTTTATCCTAACCCTAAAAGCATTTTAAAAACTTTTAGGCAATTATTACCTTTTTGTGCATTTAATAAATATTTCTTTTCTGGCCATGTAATTAATATTATTTTTTCACCCATTTTAATAATAATAACACCTAAGTGTCATTTTTTTGTATTTTAAAATAAAACAACTTGGACAACTTAAATGAATTATTATTATATTATTTCCCTCATTAAATATTTTGAAAAAGGGACATGACAGTCTATCCTTCCTAAAATTGTTTGTTCTCAAGCAATTACAAGTTCAACTGCTTTGACTCACTCAATCTAATCATCTTTGTAATACCCAGATCTCAAATCATCCTTGGGAACTTGTAATTCCAAATGTCTCCTGAGATAGCTCTAGACCACTTAGCAAGTAAATGCATCTAAAATAATAGCTATAAGGGTCTCATCTCTACTAGCCAAGTTGACCATTCTAGATGAAGGTTTCTCTCCTACCTTGCCTTCCCCTTGCCTATGTTAGTTTATGCTTGTATAAGCAGGATAGAAACCATTGGAAGTGAAAAGTGGATAATATCATGTGCTTTAAGAACATTGTAAGCTCTATACAAATGACACCATCAATAAGATGTAAACATCATCCTTCAGGCCACATAGAGCAAGCTTGAGATAAATCTCTTTCCACTGATAGAAAATATTCATTCCAAAGACATTTTTTACCTTGCACTAACTCGAGCAATGTTGTTCACATATACCAGTTTCCCAGTCTAGACATTGTTGCCGAAACTTTAAATTGTAGTTGAGGAATATTTTTAGAAAATACTGATAAAACAAAAGTCATTCCTAATTCATGCATTTGAATAAGTATTTGATTTTGTAATTATAACTGTTGATCCACCAAGTTATGAGACAAAATACAACCCCCTCTATATAAATTTCCCATCCATAACCGTGTTGGGATTGTTGGTTTGTCAAAGATATTATTTCTAACTATTATAGTATTCCCTGACTTTTCATTTGGAGTATTGTCTTTGTTTATTACCATTAAATGATGCATGTCTGGAGAAATTCTTATTTGAGGAAATATATAATCCAATGTTAATTCAAGCACATTTATTTTGTTGAAGGTCCATATGAGAGTATATATCTAGGCTGAAGCATCAGGACTGCATGCAACAACCAAGAGGCATGGTTGAGTCATTGGTCCTCCTAACTCTAAAGCAAGTGGACTGCAAGTTTTGTCTAGTATCATTGAACTGTCTCTCTTTTGGGAAAATAGATTATAATAGCCTTGAATTGATGACACAGGTATTTCCTGCAACATGGATGATTCAATATGATTTGATGACAATGGCACTGTTGCTATTGAAGTCCTCAAAGAATTATTTTGCTTGAATATGAACCTTGGCTCCTTATGAACCACAAGAAGATCTATATTACTATAGTCAACTTAACTCCCAATGAGTGCATGAGTTTCAACAAAAATGTTTATATACCCTTCACTAATTATGTCACATACCTTAGCCATCTCTACCTCAATTTGAAACCTTTTAAGAAGTTTCATCATGCTATCAACAAACTCCCCAAAGTGATCATGTACAAAATCATAATATTGATTGACCAAAACAATAGTGGATGTTCGAACCATTGCTTGCTTCCTTTGACACTAATAAAAATATAACTTGTAAAGCAACTTCTATTTTACCAACACCCTTATCACCACATATTAATCTTTCTATGGAAATTTCTTGATCAGTTAAGTCTACCTCCACATCTAAAATAACTTTTGCTATTGTTGATTGTTGATTGTTCTATACAGTGTCCCTCCTTTCATATCTGTAAAGAACGATTGTCTAATTTTAAAAGCTTTCCATCAAAGATCCCAGGTAATGAATATAGTCCCTTGATTGGCACCTAAGATGGTGGTAGAAAGATGCATCCTCTACCCTGATGACTTGCAGGGATACCAAGATCCCACTCCTTTGTGCATAGCCAATTCGGTGTTTGAGTAAAATGATATGTTCATTTACTGAAAGTGGTATCTTTTACATTTTTTTCAAGCTTAGAGTGCTTTCCATGATGAATAAAATCATGAAATGACATAATAGGAAGCAACAAATCTGAAATATTTTCATACCTTAGGCTGCAATCAAAATGCTCACCTCTTTTTGTCCAAAGAGAAATTATTGACATATCTTAACACCCCCAACTTTGTGACTAAAAATCCCGAATTAGGGCTAACCAAAATATTTTTATCAAA
Source organism: Torreya grandis (assembly GCA_037957365.1). Classification (NCBI taxonomy): domain Eukaryota; kingdom Viridiplantae; phylum Streptophyta; class Pinopsida; order Cupressales; family Taxaceae; genus Torreya; species Torreya grandis. Next base: position 1,268,239 of record JARHVA010000348.1, read on the forward strand.
TGCATATCCATCCATAATGCTACTCTGAAAACCAATCAATGGCTCACCATTTGGAAGTTCGAAAGATAGTACAAGTTTTGGCGGAGTGTCCTTCACCTTGAACTCTTCACATCCAATAAGTGAAGCCCTTTCTACCTTGAATTCCGATTTTGATATTTCCTCTTCCCTCATCACAATAGGAGAACTCTCTCTTTCTCTGGTGATCACTAGAAGTAAGACCCTCAATTGTAACATATGGTTTCAACTTCTCTGCACATTGACCAACAATATTTTTAACTAGTGTATGTAAAACTAATGAAACTTCCTACTCCAAATTAGCCAATAGTATGGATAATAAATGCTAGGAAATTATCATCACTATCATTCAGGGCCAAAGTCATAATTGTCTCCATTGAAGCCACTACATTTTTATCATGATTCTTATTAATAGTTGCAAGAAAATGCTGAAACGTTTTAATAATAATATCATTACATTCAAGATCCAACATCACAACACATGCCCTGAACTTTGCCATAGTTTATAGAACTGTGACCCTCCATAGTTTCTAGAACTATGACCCTCCTAGCAAAAGGACTTTTGATGTCATCTAGACCTTGAAAACTTTTTTCAATCATTTGAAATATCTCCATTATGGTATTATTATCGTATGGAACTCTAGGAGTTGTTATTCTTGTGATTTCACTAATACAAGTGATAACTACAAGTCTCACCTCTTTGTCTCGGTGTCTCAAAATCTTGGGCCTAACCAACGAAATCATTTATGGAGTTACAGTGTATTGTATAGCCTCAAAATATAAATTTTATACTATGGATAAACAATTCTCCACTTCCTTCAAAATACCAAGTAGAACATTTTTTAACTAAGACGACTGGTCAAGTTTCTTCCCTGCTCTATAAAACTTTATTCCCAAATCATATTTACTCGTTAATTCCATGATTCACAAATATATATCGAATATTATTTGTAAAAAAAAAAAAAATATTCCTAAAAAAAATTGGTAAGATAAAAACACCTAGATTATTTCTAAATTCTTACTTTTATATCAAATCTAAAAACTCAATCAATAATTAAAAGAATATACAAGACATAATTCTGACAACTAACAAGTATACTCTTATTTCAGTCAATAATTACATAAATTAATGCTAAAGAAAATGTCAATTGAGTACTTTGCAACTGTTGGCCATTTTTGGCCCACATACCAAAATTTTGCCCAAGTATGAGAAGGTGGACAATCAAGCAAAAGTGGCAAGTTTAGACAACTTCGGGCTCTTGGAAGGGAGAAGTCTTCGGGTTCTCTCTCTCAGAAGTCTTTGGGTTCTCCAAAGTAGAAGTCTTCAAGCTTTCAAAGTTGCAAGACTTTGGGTTTCTGAGGGCACAATGTATTTCAAGTTTTCAGAGGAGCACTACTTTAAAAACTTTATAAGTAATCAGCAGTCGAAACCCTGAAGCAAGTAGGAAGGCTTGGAAAGCTCGATTTGGTCTAGGCAATTTATTTTAGGTTTCTGGGGGTGCACTACTTATTTCAATTTATAAGTTGCAAGTAATGAGAACTCTGAAGTAAGTAGTGGGGCTTGGAAAGCTCGATTTGATCTTGGCAGTGTATTTTGGGTTCTCCAAGGAGCATTACTTAATCACTTCATAAGTTGTGAGCAGTCAGAAACCTGAAATAAGTAAAGGGGCTTGACAAACCCAATTTGGTCTCAAAAAATAGTGCTTCTCGGGTTCTTCAAGGGACAAGTCTTCTCCAAAAGCCAAGGGTCATTTCCGAAAGAAGGTGGTCCCAACAAAAACTCGAAGGTCCTTTTCACCTTTTTGAAGGGTCTTTCAAAAACCTGAAGGTACACTTCAAATAGGCCAAAGGGCATTTTCAAAATGCTGAAGGGCCTTTTTTTAAAAAAAGGGATATTTTCAATATTTTCGAAGGACCATTTCAATTTTTCTGAAGGGTCACTTCCCTTCGAAAAAGTTCATTTGCAAAAATGTTGAAGGATCATTTCAGAATTTCTGAAGGGCTCTTTCCCTTCGGGAAGGTCCATTGCCAAAATTTCAAAGGGAACCTTGCCAAAAGCCCGAATGGAATTTTTATAAATTCCAAAGACATGAATTCCTTAGGATAAATTGTCTGAAGGAAGAAAAGTCATAGATAATTAGTCCAAAAGAAACAATGCTTTTGAAAGAATTGTTCGAAGGAATTGTTCAAAACAAAAGTCTGCAAAAATTGCCCGAAAGGAAATGTACAATACAAAGGAAATAACTCAAGTAATTGACTTGCATGCAAATGTCAAAATCTAAACCCTATAAATATCCATTGGCATTCAAAAGTTGTCAAAGGGGTCTCTGACTAACATAGAGATGACATGTGGTAGCATTTCAGGAGATAGATCCAACGACGCATATCAATCTTCCATTGAAGATCAACGGACATGCAAAAAATCAAGGATGGTGTCAATTTTAATCTACAAGAGGACCATATAAGTCCAAAATAATAGTAAGGATCATGCCAGGTTTTAAATACAAGAGATCAAATCATATACAATTGGCAGTGACATGCAACTACCCACAACATGGCTCGCTCAGCTCCACCCAAGGGTGACTTGAATGCATGATGGGCTCGAAGAGATTGGCGATGACCTTGAATGACTCACTCCATGGTCAAAGAAGGACGACAGTGGTGGTTGCAGGAATTTATGGTTCCCCTCTTTCCTTTTTCTCACACAAGTTCCTCTTCTCTCTTGTCCCCTTCTATATATACGGGCTTCCAAGCCATTGTAAAGGGTTCCTAGTTTTTAGACTTTTTTATCTTTTTGGGAGATGAGACACTCTTTGAGATACTGAAAAAATATGCACAACTTGATTAGGCTCGACCCTGTCAAGCACTTGTAAGAACTACCTATTGATGCAATAAAATGACTTTCTTTGCCTATCTCTTGCCTTGGATTCATGTCTATTGAGTTATGCACTATGGCAATGTGTGAAGGAGAGTCTTCCTCATCCATGGTCCTCCTTTCTGACCTTGTTTAAGGAGTTTTTCAACACTATTTGAAGGTCTAGTTTAATGTGTGAAGGAGAGTCTTCCTCATCCATGGTCCTCATTTCTGACCTTGTTTAAGGAATTTTTCAACACTGTTTGAAGGTCTAGTTTAGTGTTATTTTTTCCATTGATGTGAGCTTTCAATGAGTCTTAGAACTCCTCTCTATTTTGATTCCTTGCTTCCAAAACTTCCTCTATGAAATACTAATACAACCAGCTTGATCTTGAGGTTGTGCAAGTCGGTATTGTCCTTTGCAGAATCAGTGTGGGTTCAAGCTTGTGATATTTTCTCATTTAGCTTTGGTGCATCACCTGGTTAGCTTTCTTAGGAACCCTTATCCCCTTTCTAACCCTTTTTCTCATGAATCATTAGTTTAGCATTAGTTTAGGTGAGAATCAAAGATGAACTGGCCTACTCTGGAGGTTCAACCTCACTACAAGATACCCATACCCTGAGGTTGTTCCCATGCTTGTAGCTAGGAGTGAGAGAGCTTAAAAAACTCTCTCACAAAGGGTGAAATTCTATCGCTACAACATCAACCACTAACTCTTGAAAGATATGATTCTCAAATGTTCTTGTATAACAACAATATGTCCACAAAAAATAGACACAATCAGAGTGTATTCAACTTGTCAGTGACTTTGATGGATGGTTGTTGTAAAAATTATAGTCTAGTTGCTCAACATTGATGTCCTTCATTGTATCGCAGCCCCAATGGGTACTTAAAAGACCAATAACCAGTTGTGATTAGGTGATCAAATGGAGTGCCAACTTGTGGGGTCTACAGACTGCTCCCAAGGTTGGTGACCCCCCTAAACTATGCACAATTTTTCCCCAATGGTGAGCGTTGAGTGATAGAAGGGAAATAAATGCTAGAAAGTTAACGCAAATGCCTAGTAAAATCAAAATACCAATAACCAACTGTGATTAGGTGATCAAATGGAGTGCCAACTTGTGAAGGGTCTACAGACTGCTCCCAAAGTTGGTGACCCCCCTAAACTATGCATAATTGTTCACTAATGGTGAGCATTGAGTGATAGAAGGGAAACAGATGCTAAAAAGTTAATGCAAATGCCTAGAAAATGCCTGAGGATAAAGCAACATGTTAATTTTATTTTTTAAGGGAGCCCACTAGAGATAATACAAGAGTACAAATACTTGGGAATTGATTTTCACAATAGACTCAGTTGGGGTACATGCAGATTGAAGATAATCCAAGGTGGATGGAGGGCATCTTACCTTCTTCAAAACAGGTGTAGGAAAGCTAAATTATGGGATTGAAAAACAAAAAAAAACCTTTTTGGTTTGCTAGTCATGTCGGTTGTTCTCTATGGTTGTGAGGGTTGAGGTTGTAGCATGTCAAACTACAAGTGAAAATAGTTAGAAAGAATTCAAAAGAACCTGATCACGAGCAACTTTAAATTCAAAACAATGGTACCCTATGAGATCATCTTAGTTGAAGAAAGAACATTTCCAATGGAGGCTTTAGCATTAATCAGGCTGCTAAGCTATTTAAAAAAGGTTGGAAACATGGATAATCATCACTGGCCCAAAATGGTCGTAGAGGAGAAACTAGATTAGAGGAAGAAGACATGGAAGCAGAACAACAAATGGTTGGCCAAGTGGGACATTAATTTACAAGAATGTCCTAACAACAAGAAAATAAAAAAAATTGTGTTAGAAATATTTAGGATTGCCATGTGGATAAATCATAATGGATGAAAAAAAAACATTATATCAAAGAATTCAATCCCACATGAGAGCATGGTAAGAAGGCTTATATGCAAGCTAAGTTTAAAGGCAAGGCTCAGATTTTAGTGGCTCAATTGAGGACTGGGTCACATCATCTTAGGTGTAAAATTGGTAGATGGATGGTTCCAAAGGAAGAGTGGGAAGAAAGAACCTATATTTTTTGCAGTTAAGGGGTGGTTGAAACTGAAATGTATTTCATCATTGAAAGCATGACATATGTAGATATTCAAAGTCAATATGAAAACAATTTGAAAGTAAGCAACCTAAATGGAAATTTTTAGGAGCCTAGGCTGCATAATACAGTTGGTTTATTGATCAAGCTTCATAGTAGAAGATTTGATATCAAAAAGAACAAAATAATGTCTTGATATTTTAGATTTTGGTCCCTTAGACTGCTTGGTCTCACGGATGTCATTAAAATCATTCTTTCATTCATTCAATAGTCCCCAAAGCACTCTTCCACCCAAACTAGTAATCAACATGTTGACCAAATTTTGGTCCTGTAGGCCAAAAGTCAGTCTCCCTTTTCTTTCCTTACTGTCCTGAGCAGTCTATCTCTGATGCCTTCACCTTACTACAATTGTGGTTTTTTCTCTTTGTAATAGGCCTATTCTTATAAAGACCTGAGTGATTTGAGTCATGTAGGTTTTCAGGTTGATCTGGGGCTTATTCCACTTCAACAAATCACCTCGGATATGGCTTTTTTGGCAAAGGAACGAGCCAGTTTCAAAGGAATACAAGTCTTTCACAAAGAACCGAAGTTCAAGTGCCCTTGCAGAGGGAAAGCATGTGACAAATGGGACCATTCAAGTAGGCTTTGAAGGGAAACTTTGGACCCAAGGTGCCCTTGTGAAGGTAGAGAGCACATTTGAAAGAGAGCAAGGTAGAAGGCCTGAAGGGGAATTTTCCTTTGAAAAAGTGACAAGACAAAAGACAAAGGATTCCTTCAGACTTTTTGTCTAAAGAAAATCTAAGAAACCAAAGGTAAATTCCTTCGGACAAAATGCCTAAAGGAATTCCTTCGAACATTTTATCTGAAGGAATTTACTAAGAGGAGGCCGAGACATGAAGACAAGATTTCCTTCAGGCAAAATGTTTGAAGGAATTCCTTCAAATATTTTGTTTGAAGGAATTCCTTCAAATATTTTGTTTGAAGGAATTGGGAAGAGAAAGGAGCCTCGAAGGGCAAGTTCCCTTACAGAGGGCTCTCGGCTATCAAAAAGGGGGCCTTTTCCATTTTTTTGAAGGGGCACCTTCCCTTCGGGAAGGTTCATTTTGTAAAAGCTGAAAGAATTGTTAGAGGATGATGACGGGCCTGAGAACATCAAATTCAACATGGTGAACTAGTCGTTGGAGGTTCAAACTGTTAGGAACCCCTATCCAACGGAAGCACAATTGATTACTTTCTTATAAGCAATTAAACACGGAATTATACCAGAATGATTAAGTAACTAGAAACTTGAGACAACAAAGAATTTGAGAGACAATACACAATCTTGTATTAGATACTCTTAGAAGAAAATACAATAAGGAAGATGCCACTTCTTCCTCCACCTCAAAGGCTTGCCACACCTCAAGACCTTCTTCCCTCTCTCTCTTGCTCAACACAACCAACTCAACAACCTGAGTTGTTATCCCCTCCTTGAATGCTTCAGCTGATCTCCTTGACCTTACACCTGTAGATCTCCTTGACCTTGCTTCCTTGCTTCAATGCTTTACTTGCTTGCTTAATTTACAATACATGCCTCATGGGTCTTTAAATATAATCCCATGCATACAAAAATAGAATTCTAATTACAATAATTAGACATGTAGCTCGGGACTATAATTAGCCCTTAAACATGCAAACACTCGCTTCACTTAACTGACTGTTCGTCAACAGCAGTTTTGGAACCACCACATGCGATCGACGTCGGTCCCTGTCTGTCTGGTGTTGACCGACGTCGGCCAACTTTCTGCCGACGCCGGTTGTCTTCAGTCCTCACCTGCCAATGTCGATTGCCTTCTGTATTGCACTCTGCCGACGCCGGTCTCCCTGGAACTCAGCAAACTCCTCCATGTTTGCAACAGTTGAAGCTTTTAGCTCCACAACCTAACACAAACATTCAGTGACGTGCCCACAGACGTCAAATTCAAGATAGTGAGATAGCTGTTGATTTTTAAATGGTGACAGACCCATAGACGTCAATTTTGATGGGATGTGTTAGCCATTGAAGAGAGGCCAAAGAAAGAGTTCTTTTAGACAAGTGACTGAAAGATTTATTTTAGACATTTTGTCTGAAAGAACTCATGAGCGCAGGCCTGAAAGAGTTCAAAGGGCATAAGACTTGAGGATAGACTCAGTGACTTGCTAGGAAAGGGGCCAGGAGGAGATGAAAGATAGCCCTGAGAGCCAAGTTGCCAGGAAAAGACAAGAAGTATCACAGGAATGAATAGAGCAGTCTAGGTGGCACAGAAGACATCGGTAGGAGAATTTATTATTGCAGATAAAATAGTCTCCACCAAGTGGTCATCAAAGGGAACACAAGAATTCAATAACACAACCCATTTTTCTTCATTTAGCATTGATAAGTAGATAGTCACATAAGTCTCATAGAGGGGCGGCCTTGTCATTCAAACAATAAAGTGACCCATGCTTTAGCATGAACATTTAATATAGTTTGAGCAATAAAGTCAAGACTTGTGACATCTATAACATGGTTCTTTGAGGCCATTTATGGAAGGATGACACCAGCATGACCAGATTCCACTTTCCTAGGTGTTTAATATAATATGGGTCACCTATTTTGGAAGGCACCAAAAGTCTTTCTCTTAATGATATATATTATAACCTCTCAGCTGAGAAATGTATCTCTCATTTGTGTAAGGAGAAGCCCTGCCAAATTTTACTTTTGAATCAAAAGAACGTGTTTTACCTCTCTCTGACTGGTTATACTTCTGAATATGTATGTCTATCAACCTTGTGTTTAGTCATTTCGTTTTATGCTCTCATAGGTTGACACCAACATATCTAGTATATCCAAGACCATTTCTGAAGGTTAACAGGAAGTGCCCAAGTTCGAGCATAAAGATAAAAGAGCCATTATCTGACAGTGTGCTTCTATAGCACCTATGGTAGGTTCTTTTCTTTGTATCTCCATTAAGCACCTTGTTAAAGTGCCATGTAGTTTGGTCTTTTATTCAGATGAAGTGTTTGTTTGCTTTTTTGGTGTAAAGTGTCAAAATACGTTGAGTAGATCAGATCATTTGGTGCATCACCATTTTAGGTAGATTCTATTTTTTTCATATCCTTCTCCCTTTTCACCCCCTATTATTAACAGTGGTAGTTAAGGACCTCAAAGATGTATCAAAGGGAGTTAGCCCTTATCTAGAGATTATTTCCTCAAATTTTCCAAACCCACAGCAAGAGTAAAGTCTCCATTGTGCCGCATGGAAGAGAGAAGTTGAGCCTTCTTTCAAAGGGTGCAATCTACAATGTCAATAGTTTTTGGCACGTCTGGTGGGACACATCTTTTTTTTATGCTCAGAGAAGTTCCAGGATTGGTGCTGGTCCTGTTACTACGAGAGTGAACAACTAACCCAGCATCTGGTGACTCTATTTTCAAGAACTCAGTCTTTGATCAAAGATCATCCTGACATCCCATGCCTAAGGTCACCACAAGATCTTATGCTAAGGGTGTCCCTTTCAAATTGATTAAGCTGCCCTTAAACTCAGCAAAGTGGCTAAGGTTTGCAAGGACTCATCCCTATACATCAAATCAATTTCTCAAACCTACCATAAAATATACCTACACAAGAAGGCCCCAATTGAACCCTATCATCGCCATGGCTTTACCTTTTGTAGCCTTCCATGGTCAAAGCCCTTTAAACCTTCTACATTATGACCCAATCCCAGGGATAACCCTTAAGAGTGTTCCTTATTTTAATGGAGAGGGGCCTATTACCACTATTGAGCATATCAGGAATATAGCCAACTTCTGTAACATTCATAATGTCATTGAAGAGAACATAACCATCAAATTACCGACGTTGTCTTTTAAGGGTACAATTTTGGATTGATATGAGACTTTGCCTATGAATTCAGTTGGCTCATGGAATGAATTAGGCACTTTCTTGACAAATATATTTGGGGAGAAGAGTGACCATCTCTCTCTTGTTGAGAAATTGACCACTATGAAAAGAGTTCCGCATGAGTTTATGCAAGATTTTAATACCAGGTTCCAAAAGACCTAGAATAGAATCCCCATTTTAGTGAGGCCGACCCCAAGATATGCTTTCCTCTACTACTTAAAGTCTTTGAACAATGACATTGCTATCATGATATAATCCATGGGGAGGACAAGTGTTACTCGTTGCTTATGAAATAGCCATAGCCGCCAAAAATTATCTGATGCAAGTAGGAAAGATAGCCCCTAGACTTCATATGCCACTCTTTCCCGAATTATCACCCCTAGTTCAGACTAATGCACCCACTTTAGCTCCTTTGCTTGGTGTAGAAAAGCCGACTGCTACGTCACCAAATGACCTACATGAAGTTAAGAGCTTGTTACAAAGTGTAACCAATGAATTAGTGGCTCTTAAGAGGCAACAAGCCCAAAACTATCGGTCGAATCAAGGATACCAGCAATTCAGACAAACAAATATACCTCCTTTTCAAAATTATAACCAAGGACAGGGTCAGCTTACCCAAGCCAAACCATATCAAGGTTATAATCTAGGTGCCCCTTCGTCATCCAAAGCTCTTGTTCCCACTCAAAATAACTTGGTACAGGAACAACCAAATTACCCACCCCTAGGGTATGGTCAAGAATAGGTTACGTATACTAATGAATTGCCAAATCAATATGTGAATACGTAAAACAATTAAATAATCCAATTTCCAAGTTTTGAGGCATCAATACAGCTTAGGATGGACAACAGGCAGACTCAGTCTGATTCCACTCTCATGAACCACCTGGAAGGATAATTCTATGCAGTAAATTATGTGGGTAGTCTGAATAACCAAGGTGATTGTGTTGCAGCCAATACTAGGTCCAAAAAGAGAGCAATGGAGGAAGCTCAGGTAGCCACTCAAGCATCTGTAACATCTTTTTCATCAAAAGTAAATTAGAAGTTACCAAATTACAATCCATTGATTACACCCTCAGCTCCTCGACTTACACCTCAGGCTGTAAATGCCCCCAAAGAAAATTCAAAAAGGATAAATCCTCATATCAATGTGGTGGACCAAATGAAGAAGCTGCACATAAATATCTCATTGTGAGATTCTTTAGCAATGCTGGGACAAAAGGACATACTCCAGAAGGAATTGCACGGGCTGAATGAATAAGTTGTCCCAGTAAAGGTTGATAATGTGTTGATTATGAATGGGCACCCTTCCATGGCAGGTCAAGAAAAGAATGATGAAAATGTTCCTCCTTTTGATCTATCCTTAGTCATCAGAGATTTTTTGGTTCACAATTGCATTATTGATAGTGGAGCAAGCACTTCAGTAATGCCCAAATGCATAACAAATAAGCTACGACTCAAATATGAGGAAATGACCAAGGGAGTCCTATAGTTAGATGGATCACCAGCTAAGACCTTAGGAGTGGTAAGAGGCTTGAATATGATGCTACACACTTGTCTAACCTTCTCTGTTCCCCATGACGTGGTAGTGGCAGATGTTCCTCCCTAATTTTCTCTCTGCTTATCCAAGGATTTCACGCCTAAGATAGGTAGGTACTTTGCAACAAACTGGTCTTACATGGTTTTTATAACGAAATATAGAACTAAAGTCAAGATTGAGTCAGAGCCCATCCAAAAAGATCATTTAGATACTCACTCAAGGCAGCAAATGTCATCTATGCCATCATTGACGAAGAAGAATTATAAATGGACCAATCTCCACCCTTTTCCCTTGAAGGTGTTGCTGATCTACTCTTGGATGAATGGGGAAGTGACAATTTTGAACATGACCCATACAAGTTCATAGAAGAGGCAGGTCTTGGAGTTTATTTCATGCAAGAAGAAGGTAATTTCATGCCAAATTTGAAGAAGGCAAACCAAGAGAACTCAGGTCTATGGCAACTCTTCTTCGATGGCTTAAGAAGTAAACTGGGAGCCGGTGGTGGAGTAGTCTTAATTTAACCCTCAAAAGAGAAATACTTCTCAACTTTTAGGGTCCAATTCTCTTGCACTTGCAATGTTGTAGAATATGAGTCTCTCATTCATGGTTTAGAGTGGGAAATAAAAAAAGGAATAAAAGAATTACAGGTTTTTGGGGACAGTGAGCTAATTGTAAACCAGGTGAAAGGTCAAAACTTGACCAAGAATTCTTATGCTTAAGTCTTACAAGCATAGGGTGTGGGACCTAGTAGAGAGTTTCCTTGTTTTCAATATTATTTCCATTTCAAGAGAACAAAATAACCAAGTAGACACACTAGCATTAGTTGGCGCTCATTTTTACATTCCCAAGGAAATAGGTCGAGACAGTTGTCTGTGCCATTTAAAAGTAATAATAAGACCTTCCGTTCTTGATAATGTCATCAATTGGTAGGTGTTTGACAATGATCAACAAATAACACTCTTATTACAAGAGGAGGTTGAGTTTGCTTCTAGGAATCAAGCCAAGCTACAACAGTAGTATGATGGCCAGATTGTTCAGCTGAAGAACAACAAACTTCCCAAAGGTTTGGTCACTCTCGAAAGCATCTTCAATGGGGATGATCAAATGAAAAATGACAAAGCAAGTATCACGACCAAGAGAGAAAATTATGAAATAGTCAAAATATTCAAGGATAGGTTGTTTACTCATGGAAAGGTATGTATAGATGATGAAAGGCATTCCTTCATTTTGTTATGCAAAGAGTTTGTTGATGTTTTTGCTTGGGAGTATAGCAACCTGAAGGGTTTTGACCCAAGCTTGGCCCAACACACCATTGAGCTGGAGGAAGGCGCTAAGCCCATAAAATAATAACAAAAGCCTATCAATCCGAGGATTGAGTCTCTCATGCGGAAGGAACTCACCAAGCTGATTGAGTCTAGGATCATTTTTCCTATCAAACACTCTTTTTGGCTAGCCAATCTGGTTCTTATTAGGAAGAGGAATGGGGAGATCAAACTATGCGTTGATTTTAGAGACCTCAATATATTCTCACTAAAAGATCACTATCCCTTCCCAAGTATGGAGCAAATCCTCTAAATGGTGACAGGCAGCGAATGTTTCTCCCTCTTAAATGGGTATTCAAGGTACAATCAAATACTAGTCCAGGATTGTGATCAGTACAAGACAACCTTCACTACCAAGTGAAGAACTTTTGCCTACAGGAAGATGCCATTTAGACTGTCAAATGCTGGAGCCACCTTTCAACAAGTCATGGACATGGATTTCTAGGGTCTGATAAAAAATATTGTATTAGTCTACTTTGACGACGTGACAATTTTCTCTAAGGATGCAGGCCAACATCCAAAACACCCGAGGCAAATCTTTGAGAGGTGTAGAGAGTTTGGTATCTCTCTCAACCCAAATAAATGTGTGTTCATTGTCTATGAAGGTAAACTCCTTGGTCATGTTATTTCAAAAGGGGACTCGACCATTGATCCAGAAAGAGTACGCACCATCTTAGCGCTATCCTTACCAAAGCACAAGAAAGGTCTGCAAAGCTTCTTCGACAGAATAAATTTTATTAGGCAATTTATCTCTGATTTTGTCGAGATAGTCAAGCCACTAACTTCCATGTTGAAGAAAGATGAGAAGTTTGCATGGACAACACAAAGGAAGGATAGTTTTGAAGGGATTAAGCAGACTATTGCCCAAGCTCCCACCTTGATCAGTCCTAACTTGTTTAAGGATTTCAACCTTTACACTTTCAAAAATGAAGAGATAATCTCTACCATGTTTACTCAAGTAAATGATGAAAACCTTGAACAACCTCTCGCATTTTTAGCCAAGGTCTAAAAGGTTTCAAAATTAGGTACAAATATGTTGAAAAGCAAGTGCTTATGGTCATACGAAGCCTGAAGAAATTCAGACATATGTTTTCAAACAACAAGGTTCATATCATGGTACCACATCCTAGTGTCAAGGATTTCTTGACTAGCCATGATTTGAATGAAAAGAAGGCAGGATGGATTACCAAGGTAATGGAATAGGATGTGGATATTGTTGACGATGTGGATTGCATCCTTGAAAGAAGGTTGGGCTTCTCTCTTCCACGCGACATAATGGAGACTCCTCTCTTGCTGTGGGTCTGGCAAAATTGAGGAGAGAATCTCTAGATAATGGCTAGCTCCCTGTGATGCATCTATGAGGCCTTTGACTACTACTGTTAATGATGGGGGGTGAAAAGGGAGAGAAAATATTGAAAATAGAACCTAAACTAAAGCAGTGATACACCAAAATGGTTGGTCTACTTAGCTTTGACATACACTTTACACCAAGAACAAGCTGATATACACTTCATTTGACATGAAAAACTCTTCTGCATTAGTGTTCAATAAGGGGTCCTTTGGAGATACAGGGAGGAAGTACTACCAGAGGTGTTTTAAGACACACTATGGTAGCCTGTTCACATGCACCTATACTCTGTTTTAGACACTTCTTGTTGACCTACAAAAGAAGAACTCACAATACACTAGACATGTTGGAATCATTCTGTGAAAGCATGAGGGAAAATGACTTAACACAAGATAAAACCATAGACATATGCAAAAGTGCAAACTCAAATGGAGGTAAAAATGTTATGTTTTGATTCAAGGTAAAATCCTGCAGGGCTTCGCCATATAAGTTGAGAGATATCTTCCTTTCTTGGAGGTTACAATATATATAGCATGAAAAATAAGACTTTGGTGCTTTCCAGAATAAGCAGCCCATGCTGCATGGAACACCTAGGGAAGAGGAAATTTGCTTATGCCGGTGTCATCCTTCTAGAAACGTCCTAAAAAATACATGCTATAGATGTCACAGGTCTTGAATTTGGTGCTTAAAGCGTATTAAATGTCACTGTGAAAGCATGGGTCGTATTAATGTCACTGTGAAAGCATGGGTCACTACAAATATCTTTCTATGCTAATGGTTTTTGTGCCACCTGGACTATTCTATTTTCCCCTGCACTTGGCTGGGTGCATCTTTTGGAACATTCCAAATGTTGTCGTATGTGTGCATGGCTGTGTTCTGGATTCTCTATTTTGTTCCCCCTTTCCTTACTATTTCTTGTCTCTTTTTGACAATTTTGAGCTCTCGGGCTACTCTTCTTGTCTTTTTTCAGGCTATTTAACCTCCTTTTTCAGCAGGTAATGCATATCATTAAATTTGATGTCTGCGGGCCTGTCGGCATTTGAAAACCAACAGCTATTTCACCACCTTGAATTTGACATTCGCACACCCATCACCAAACATTTGAACTTCCAACGACTACTTTGCCATGTTGAAATTGACGTGCTCGGGCCCGTCATTACTTTAGTAATTCCTTTGGCCTTTTGCAATTCCTTCAGCCCTTTGAAATTTCTTCTTTCTCAAAGGGAAGGTGTCCCTTTAGAGCTTGGAAAAGGTCCCCTTTTTGGCAGTTGAGATTCCTTCGGGCTGCCTTGGTCTTCTTAATTCCTTCGAACATTTTGTCTGAAGGAAATCTTTCCTTCAAAGCCTTGGCCTTTCTTCATGTGAATTTATTTAGACAAAATGTCCGAAGGAATTCCTTCGGGCATTTTGTCTGAAGGAATTCACCTTTGGTTTTACATGGATTTTCTTCAGACAAAAAGTTTGAAGAAATCCTTTGCTCCTTTCCTTTGAATTTCTTTGGATTTCCTTCAGAGAAAAATTTGAAGGAATCCTTTACCCTTTGCCTTGGATTTCCCTTGGACAAAAGTTTGAAAGAAATCATTTGTCTTTTACATGGATCTTTTTCGATGGAAAACTTACCTTTCACCCTTCTACCTTGTCATTCTTCTGAAGGAAAAATCTACCCTCCACACCCTGCTGGAACGGTCTAGTTTGGCATCTTCCTGCCCTCCACAAGGGTACTTATCCTTCAGAGTGTTTATACAAGACTTTCATTTCTTTAAAACTGGCCTATTCATTTACAATAAAAGGCCTGCCCGAGGTAATTTTATGAAGCGAAACAAGCCTCAGATCAACCCAAAACCTATCGGACTCAAATCACTTAGTGCTTTCATGGAACAGGCCTAAGACAAAGGAAAAAAACCATGATTGCAGTAATGGTGAAGGCATCAAATACTGGGACAATAAGGAAAGAAAAGGGAGACCAATTTTTTTGGCTTGCAGGACAAAAAATGGTCAACAATTTGGCGATTCCCAGGGGAAGCATGCCTGTTATGCTTAAAAGACTGGTAGCCTCAAAGTCCATTGGGCATGGAGTCAAGATGCAGCTTGAAAGAGTTAGAAACAACCTTTTGAATACCTATGAACTAACAAAGCTTTACCTCAAGCAATAGGAAAAAAAACCAACACAAAACAAGATTAAAAAACACTACACTTGTGCAAATAACACTTAGGGAAAACAAAGACGGCTGAAAGCAAACTAATATGTACAGCTAACTAGGTACATTTGCCTCCCTCCTAGATCAAAGGGAGAAATTCTTAAGTCTCCTTCATGGCAAGAAAACTTACGTTGTCAGACAAGTGACTGAATGGAATGGAGACTTGGTGACTTGCCCTTCTTGTCTGCCACCTTGATTGGCTTGTATCCAAATGAATCAGGGTCAAACATGATTCCAACATATATGTATTCATCTTTCTCTCGGAAGCTTGCCTCATGCTGGCCCTTCATGCTAGTGTATCTCACCAAGAAGTCAATGGCTACTAGCTCATCACCATAGGGATCATCTAGCTCATAACCCCCTTGATATGCATCATGGATTGACTTGTTCCCTTCTGCCTCATTGAAGAGACTGTCAAATTTATCTTCTACTTCCTCATGGCTTTCTTGAATAAGGGTGACTGTTGTGATGTTTGAAATGAGATCACAAACTACTTTCTCATCCCACAAAACATCATCTTCTTGCTCAAGGCTCTCTTCTTCAAAGCTTTCATCAAGATGGACAGGCCTCTCCTTTTCTTGCTCAAAGACCAGAGTCTCTAGTTGTTCCTAGACATGCTCCTGATCCTCCTCCAATTCAAGTTCCATGGCATGGTCATTCTCTTCATCAAAGCAACAAGGAATTTCATCAAACAACAGAGGAGAGAGCTCATCATGCTTACTTTCCTCATCATCTATTGTTAACAAATAAGGTTTGTCAACTTATTTTTCATATTGCTAGAATATCCGCATGTATGCATGACTTGTGTCTTCTCCATTGTTGATGATGTCTTCAAAGGGAGCATCCATGATGATCTCATCCTCATTGTCATCCATGATAGCCTCCTGGGCAAGTGCAAATTGGATCCTCTCTTCTTCACTTGCCTCTTTCAAAACAGGTTCCTCCTTGAGAAAGAATAGAGTGGAGGGTTGATGGACAAACTTGTGTAGAAGAGGAGGCAATCCTTGAGCTAGAATAGAATGATTCTCTTCCTTCCATTTGGCTAGCACCTCATCTATATCAGATGTGGCTTGATAGCTGTCTTGAAGGAGTGTAGATGGGGTGTGTTCGGATATGGAATCTATTGTTTGGTCTAACCATCCATCACACCTTGGCTGAGGAACTTCATTTTGGACTCCAACTCTGCAATTCGCCTATCTATATTCTCTTGAAAGAACCTTTCTTGGAGGTCAAAAGCATCATCATGATGAGTAGGAGTGGCTTCATCTCCTTCAAGGCTTATATCAAAATGAATAGGCCTCTCCTCTTTTTTCCTACCGCATGATTCCATTATTTGCTTCCAACTCATGACCTTGGGATTGGAACTTTTCTCTTGTGAACAGGTAGTAACTTTATCCTCTTCAAGGTTCTAAGCTGGTTCATGATAGGCACTCCTATGCTGAAAGATTTGAGGAGGTTGAGGGAGACTGGGAAGGGTCTGCTCATGCACAAGAAGAGTTGCTTTAAGAGAGATGTGTTGCTTTCCAAAAGATATAGGGTGATTCCCATCAAAATAGGGTCCATATTCTAAAAAATTGAGAAGGTTAGTCTCCATGAGAGGTTGCTCTAATGCCCTTTGATGTTGGAAATCTAGGTGCAAGAAATTAAGAGCAGGAATGGTTATTGCATCAGATGAGCTAGAGTGAGCAAGTGTTATTTGGTAGAAAGGATTTGGTGCACAAGAGGGGGCTTTCTTTAGAATAAGAGGGGGTTGTTTTGGAATGGGAGAAGTTGCACAGGGCTGATTACCTTGAATGGATGGACTCTTCCATTTTGCTACTCCCTCTTTCATGGATTTCAAGGCCTGAGCTTGCCTAAACAAGCACTCCTCTTTGTAAATAAGCTCTTGCTGATATCTATTCTGCTTCTCCAATCTATTTACCTCCATCACTTGCTTCTCAAATTTTAGCATTACTTCCCTTACACTATGTGAAGGGCAACGAGGAGAGCTACTTGAGGTGATGCCATGAATAACCTGAGCTTGATCAAAGTTATATGAAGGAAAACAAGGTCCATGCTGATGAGCAATGGAATTATACATACTAAAAATGTGATTTTTTGATGGCACCAGGACTGCTTAACTAGCTGATTCAATTCAGAGTCGCCATTGGTGTTGGTTGAAATGCCTTTAAAGGCTGATTGGTTGAAGAACACACCAAAAAATACTTCAACTCTTTACACAAACTATCCCACAATCGCTTGATTAAAAGTCAGATGCTGGATTAGTGGTTCATTCTTACTATAACAGGACTATCACCAATCCTGGAACTTTTTTGAGCATTACAATGAGTCCCATCGGGTGTGCCAAAAACTGTTGACGCTATGGATTGCACCTTTGAAAGAAGGTTGGGCTTCTCTCTTCCACACGGCACAATGGAAACTCCCCTCTTGTTGTGGGTCTGGCAAAACTGAGGGGAGAATCTCTAGATAAGAGCTAGCTTCGTTTGATGCATCTCTAAGGCCTTTGACTACTATTGCTAATGATGAGGGGGTGAAAAAGGAGAGAAAATATTGAAAATAGAACCTAAACTAAAGCAGTGATGCACCAAAATGGTTGGTCTATTTAACTTTGACATACACTTTACACCAAGAACAAGTTGATATACACTTCATTTGACATGAAAAACTCTTTTGCATCAGTGTTCAATAAGGGGTCCTCTGGAGATACAGGGAGGAAGCACTACCAGAGGTGTTTTAAGACACACTATGGCAACATGTTCACATGCACCTATACTCTACTATAGACACTTCTTGCTGACCTGCAAAAGAACTCACAATACATTAGACATGTTGGAATCATTCTGTGAAAGCATGAGGGAAAACGACTTAACACAAGACAAAACCATAGACATATGCAAAAGTGCAAACTCAAATGGAGGTAAAAATGCTATGTCTTGATTCAAGGTAAAATCATGTAGGGATTCACCATACAAGCTGAGAGATATCTTCCTCTCTTGGAGGTTACAATATATAGCATGAAAAAAAGACTTTGGCACTTTCCAGAATAAGCAGCCTATGATGCGTTTAACACTTAGGGAAGAGGAAATTTGCTCATGCTGGTGTCATCCTTCTAGAAACGTCCTAAAAAATCCATGTTGTAGATGTTGTAGGTCTTGACTTTGGTGCTTAAAGCATAGTAAATGTCACTATGAAAGCATGGGTCGTATTAATGTCACTGTAAAAGCATGGGTCGCTGCAAATATCTTCCTATGCCGATGCTTTTTATGCCACCTGGAATATTCTATTTGCCCATGTGCTTGGCTGGGTGCATCTTTTAGAACATTCCAAATGTTGTTGTATGTGTGCGTGGCTGTGTTCTGGATTTTCTATTTTGTTCCCTCTTTCCTTGCTATTTCTTGTCTCTTTCTGGCAATTTTGAGCTCTCGAGCTATTCTTCTCGTCTTTTTTTGAGCTCCTTGGGCTCCTTTCTTAGCAGGTAATACATCCCATTAAATTTGACGTCTACTGGCCTATCGCCATTCAAAAATCAACGGCTATTTCACTGCCTTGAATTTGACGGTTGTGCACCCATCATCGGATGTTTGAACCTCCAACAGCTAGTTTACCATGCGAAAATTGACATGCTCAAGCCCATCATTACTTTGGTAATTCCTTCAGCTTTCTACAACTGAACCTTCAACCTTTTACAATTCCTTTGGCCCTTTGCAATTTATTCCTTCCCGAAGGGAAGGTGTCACTTCAGAGCTTGGAAAAGGTCCCCTTTTTGGCATTCGAGAGTCCCCCGCAAGGGCACTTGCCCTTCGGGTTCCTTTGGGCTGCCTTGGTCTTCTTAATTCCTTCGAACATTTTGTCCGAAGGAAATATTTTCTTCAAAACCTTGGCCTTTCTTCAAGTGAATTTCTTCGAACAAAATGTCTGAAGGAATTCCTTCAGGCATTTTGTTCGAAGGAATTCACCTTTGGTTTTACATGGATTTTCTTCAGACAAAAAATCCAAAGAAATCTTTTACTCATTTCCTTTGAATTTATTTGGATTTCCTTCAGACGAAAATCCGAAGGAATCCTTTACCCTTTTGCCTTGGATTTCCCTCAGACAAAAGTCTGAAAGAAATCATTTGTCTTTTGCATGGATCTTTTCTGAAGGAAAACTTACCTTTCAGCCTTCTGCCTTGTCATTCTTCTAAAGGAAAAATCTGCCCTCCGCAGCCTGTTGGAACGGTCCAGTTTGGCATCTTCCTACCCTCCGCAAGGGTACTTGTCCTTCGAAGTATTTATACAAGACTTGCATTTCTTTAAAACTGGCCTATTCCTTTGCAATAAAAGGCCTACCAGAGATAATTTTTTGAAGCGATGCTTAGGTTAATGTGGGAGTGAAAGAAAAGGGTACTTAAATGAGTGAAGTGGGTATTGATGTGCTTATCAGGTGTGGGAGCTGGAAGTGACATGAGTGGGAGTGTAGGAATGGGTAGTTGGAATAGGGGAACCTATGGAAGTGTGGAATTCAAGGTAGTGAATGAATCATTGTTATCAATTAGATTTTTCACCCATCTTTGTGTGGTATTATGTTGTATAATGTGAGTTTCAAACTATAGTTCTTATTTCAGAGATGTGTGATCATCCTTCAAAGTCTTATAATATTCCATTGTTGGCTCTATTACTTTGTTTCCTTTTATGATGAGTGTAATTTTAATTCAATTCAAGATCAACTTCTCTAATGCAGAAAAAATAGGCCAACCTTCTGTAGGCCATAACTTTTGACTCATAGCTCCGTTTGAACTCTTCTATGTGCCAAGGTGAAGCCATAATCATTTGAATACCATTTTATCAATAATACTACTAGTTTTTTTACCTCTTCATGACTATTCATAGTGTTTTCTACTTGAATGTTGGATCTTGCTTAGTGAAGACTACGGATTCCTTAGCATGTTGTCTCATTCTTTCATCCTATTTGTAGTTGGAAAGCTTCTTCTTTCAGGGCATCTGAAGTGTTATAAGAAATGTAAAGGATTAAGTGAGTTATTATTTTTATTAGTGCCTATTAAGGCCTCTTGTCTAATCCTCTAGTGGTTGGTTCAAGCGGGGAATGGATTAGTAGGGTCACAACAGGAGAGCCCATTGGCAAAGGGTTTTTTGATGCTGCTCTCTCATAGCCCATAGGGTCCACCTTCGATTGGTCTGTGCCCAGCGTATTCTTTTCTTGTCTGCAGTTCCAAAGCATTGCAAAGGTCTTGCTTTAGGATGTAGGATTGCCTATGAAGGGCAAATTACTGGTAAATCTCCAACTAATAACTTCAAGGGTCTATGGTAATGATTATAGGTACAAGTGAAAGAGATAACACCACTAAGCACAAATAATAAGAAACTAGACCTCTCAGAGATCAAACAAGAAAAAAACTTCTTTCTCAATGATGTACACATGTTTGAAGGAAGATTTTAAAATACTTAAAAATATATTTTAAATTGAATAAAATATCCATTATTTCAATTTACTGTAATAGCTTGATAATTAAATCCACTAACTTGACTCTGATATCGAGTCTATTTTATACTCTAATGGGTGTAGGCCTATGATTCATCATGCTTAGCATCATACAAGTACTTGATAAATCAAGGGGATTGCTTATGCTAAGGGGTTCCTCCTAAAGATAGTGCTCCCAATGCATGTGTTAAAGCTTGGGTGCAGTCATTTCTTATACTTAGGTTAATTAGAAAAGGTATGTCGATGTCAGCCTCATATCAACCCGAAACCTACAGGGCTCAAATCACTCAGTTATTTCATGGAACATGCCTATGACAAAGGAAAAAGCCATGATTGCAGCAATGGTGAAGGCATCAAAGACTGAGACAACAAGGAAATAAAAGGGAGACCAATTTTTTTAGCCTGCAGGACCAAAAATGGTCAACAGATATCAAAACCACAAAGCTAGTAAGGGGAAGAGGGATGTGTGAACACCTTGCTACAGACCTTAAATAACATAAAGAGAACATTTTGCTACTCCATGATGAAGCTGCAACAAAGGAACCTGCAATCATAGAGGATTGGGCACAAGACATGACACATTTCCTTCTCACTAATGAGTGCCCATAGGGCCTTGATAGGACTAAGAGGAGGTATTTCAGAATCTAATCTCTTTCTTATGTCCTGATTGATGGAGTGTTATTTACAAGAGATTTTTCAAGGGTACTTTTGAGATACATAGACTCATATCAAGTCAACAAGGTACTATCCGAGTTTCATGACAAATCAGCTAGTGGTCACTTTGCTCCTAAGCCTACAGCTACAAGGATTATAAAGGCTAGTTAATTTTGACTCACTTTATTCAGAGATACTCATGCCTAGATACAAAAATACCAAAAATGTGTCCTCTTTGATAGAAAGCAATGATTGGTTGCAATGCCTCTACAACCTATTCAAGTAGAACAGTCGTTCATGCAATGGGGCCTAGACTTCATAGGAATGATCAACCCTCCTAGTGCTAGCCACAAATGGGTCTTGACTGCTACAGACTACTTCACGAGATGGGTATAAGTTGTTGCTTTGAAAGAAGCCAACGAAAGTGCAGTCTTAGAATTTTATGAAAGTTTGGTGACAAGATTTGGAGTCCCAACTACCATCATCTCAGATAATGCATTGGCTTTCTTAGAAACCAAAACAAGCGAGTGGGCATTGGGATACATCTACCTTAGTACTTCTTCTAATTACTACCCACAAAGAAATGGGCTGGTTGAGTCCACCAATAAGAATTTAATCATAATCATTAGAAGGACAATGGAGGAAAATTAGAGAACTTGGCATGCCAAGCTGAAAACAACCCTGTGGATAGACAGGGTTACTCCAAAAAGAGCAGTTGGCAACTCACCATACACACTTGTGTATGGAAGGGAAGCTAGACTTCCTATTTCACTTGAATTGCCAGCCTTAGATCTTGCCCACCAGCTGCAGTTGGGGAAAAGTGATAGCATGGAGGTCAGACTTTGTGAATTAATGGAACTTCAGGAGGCAAGAGACCAAGCCATGGTTTCCATGACCAACCATCAGCAACAAATGAAGAAGCATTTTGATAAGAAATCCTCATCAAAAGACTTCTCAAAAGGCGACATCATCTTAAAATGGGATGAGGACTAAGCTAAACCTAGAAAACACATGAAGTTTGATGCCTTATGGAGTGGTCTGTATGTCATCACTCAGTGCAAGCAACATAATGCATTCCAACTCTCCAGGTTGGATGGTGGGGAACTACATATCCTAGTTAATGGGATATACCTTAAGCATTGTCACTAAGCCTTCTCTTGTTATGTACATATTTTCTTTATTTTTTTCCATGTTTTTCCTAAGTGCTTTTGCGCATGTTTGTAGCTTTTTTAGCCTTATGTGTGTGTCTTTCCCTTTTGGGGTAAAAGCTTCGTATTGATTCTGAAGTTCTTCAAGATTATTATCAACTTTTCAGGCTGTATTCTGACTCTGTGCCCAATGGACTTTTAAGTCATCAGTTTTCCTAAGCATAACAAGCATGCTTCCCCTGTGAATCACCAAATATGTTAACCAAATTTTGGTCCTGCAGGCCAAAAGTTGGTCTCCCTTTTCTTTCCTTGATGTCCTGAGAAGCCCGTCTCTGATGCCTTCACCTTAATGAAATTGTGGTTTTTTCCCTTTATAATAGGCCTGCTCTTATAAAGCCCTGAGTGATTTGAGTCCTGTAGGTTTTTAGGTTGATTTGGGGATTATTCTGCTTCAACAAATCACCTCGGACAAGCCTTTTTTGGCAAAATAATGGGCCAGTGTCAAAGGAATACAAGTCTTCCACAAAGCTCTAAAGGTCAAGTGCCCTTGTGGAGGGCAGACAGGTGACAAATGGGACCATTTAAGCAAGCTCTGAAGGGCAACTTTGGACCCAAGGTGCCCTTGCAAGGGCAGAGAGCACATTTGAAAGAGAGCAAGGCAGAAGGCCTGAAGGGGAATTTTCCTTTAGAAAAGTGACAAGGCAAAAGACAAAAGATTTCTTCAGAATTTTTGTCTGAAGAAAATCTAAGGAAGAAACCAAAGGTATATTCTTTCAGACAAAATGCCCAAAGGAATTCCTTCAGACATTTTTTCTGAAGGAATTTACCAAGAGAAGGCCGAGACATGAAGACAAGATTTCCTTCGGGCAAAATATCTGAATGAATTCCTTCAAACATTTTGTCTGAAGGAATTGGGAAGAGAAAGGAGTCCTGAAGGGCAAGTGCCCTTGCGGAGGGCTCTCGGCTATAAAAAAAGGGGGC
This sequence comes from Torreya grandis, assembly GCA_037957365.1. NCBI lineage: Eukaryota > Viridiplantae > Streptophyta > Pinopsida > Cupressales > Taxaceae > Torreya > Torreya grandis. The sequence continues at coordinate 1,291,765 of JARHVA010000348.1, forward strand.
CTTTTCCATTTTTTTGAAGGGGCACCTTCCCTTTGGGAAGGTTCATTCTGCAAAAGCTGAAAGAATTGCTAAAGGATGATGACGGGCCCGAGAACGTCAAAATTAGCATGGTGAACTAGCCGTTGGAGGTTCAAACGTCTGGTGACATGCTCGTAGACGTCAAATTCAAGATAGTGAGATAGCCATTGGTTTTCAAATGGTGACAGGCTCACAAATGTCAATTTTGTTGGGATGCGTTAGCTGTTGAAGAGAGGCCAAAGAACAAGTTATTTCAGACAAGCAGCCGAAAGATTTCTTTCAGACATTTTGTTCGAAAGAACTCATGAGCACAGGCCCGAAGGAATTCAAAGGGCATAAGACCCGAGGATAGACTCAATGACTCGCTAAGAAAGGGGCCAGGAGGAGACGAAAGATAGCCCCAAGAGCCGAGTTGCCAGGGAAAGACAAGAAGTAGCGCCGAAACAAATAGAGCAGTCCAAGTGGCACATAAGACGTTGGCAGGAGAAGTTATTGTTGTAGATGAAATAGTCTCCACCAAGTGGTCATCAAAAGGAGTGCAAGCATTCAATAGTGCGGCCCATTTTTATTCATTTAGCATTGATAAGCAGACAGTCGCATAAGTCTCATAGAGGGGTGGCCTTGTCATTCAAATAATGAAGCGATCCATGCTTTAGCATGAACATTTAATACAGTTTGAGCAGCAAAGTCAAGACTTGCGACATCTACAACATGGTTCTTTCAGGCTATTTATGGAAGGATGACACCAGCATGAGCGAATTCCTCTTTCCTAGGTGTTTAATATAGCATGGGCCCCCTATTTTAGAAGGCACCAAAAGCCTTTCTCTTAATGCTATATATTGTAAACTCTCAACTGAGAAATGTATCTCTCATTTGTGTAAGGCGAAGACCTGCCAACTTTTACTTTTGAATCAAAAGAATGTGCTTTACCTCTATTTGACTGGTTATACTTTTGAATATGTCTGTCTATCAACCTTGTGTTTAGTCATTTCATCTTGATGCTTTCATAGGTTGACACCAACATATCTAGTATATCCAAGACCGTTTATGCAGGTTGACAAGAAGTGCCCAAGTTGGAGCGTAGAGACAAAAGAGTCATTATCTGACAATGTGCTTCTGCAACACCTATGGTAGGTTATTTTATTTGTATCTCCATTAAGCTCCTTGTTAAAGTGCCATGCAGTCTGGTCTTTTGTTCAAATTAAGTGTTTGTTTACTCTTTTGATGTAAAGTGTCAAAATAAGCTGAGTAGATCAGATCAATTGGTGCATCACCATGTTAGGTAGGTTCTGCTTTTGTCATATCCTTCTCCCTTTTCACCTCCCTCATTATTAACAGTGGTAGTTAAGAATCTCAAAGATGTATCAAAGGGAGCTAGCCCTTATCTAGAGATTCTTTCCTCAATTTTGCCAAGCCCACAACAAGAGGAAAGTCTCTATTGTTCCGTATGGAAGTGAGAAGTTGAGCCTTCTTTCAAAGGGTGCAATCCACAGCGTCAACACAACCACCACCAATCAGCACCTAGGGAGTCAAATCAAGGCCCTATACGATAATGAGTGGGGATAAAAGATGAAAAGACACTGGCATGACATCACCCTCTAAACCCTCTTTATTTATATGTACACATGAATGTAAAAATGGTATATACATGTTTCTTATAAACTGTCAAATTTAGAGGATTTTTTTCTTAGTCATCTAAATGCAGTCAAAATCATTTAATTGTGCATAAACATGAAAGACACTTATAAATGACAATTTACACCTATATATTATCAGAGTTTGCTCCCAATCCAGATAAGATGAATGTGAAGGTCAAACAAATTACACGAGACAAATCAAAATGGAGAGCCAAAATATTCATTAACTTTGGAATATGAATACAATGAAAGAGACGTACATATATAGGTGGGAGAGAGAGTGAAACCCCACATTTCAGTGAATGTGGGACTAATCTTTCTAAATGACCCAAATGGCCTCTAAGACCCTAAACAAGCATAATGAACCGGGTAGACAAAACCCGTAGGATAAAAGTCTACACTAACACCCCCCTTTAAGCGTAGTTTAGGTGGGCTAAAGAATTGGGTTCTAACAATGAGACCTGATGAGGTACCAAAGTACATAGCAATCTCTCATAAAGTAGAGAAAATGAGAAAACCTGTAGTGAAAACTCTTCCAAAAAAGAGATATATAGAAGTGAAGAGGCTAGAATCCCCCCAAAAGATGATGTTGTTTTCAATGTAGACCACATCCCAAGAAGAGTTCATAGATGTATTTTCTCTTAGTCAAGAGTTTGGTAAAGATATCTACAACCTACTCTGAAGACTAGCAAAATCTCAAGTCGATGCCCTGACCATGAATAAGCTTCCTGATAAAATGCATATGAATCTCAATGTGTTTGATCTACTAGTGTTGAACCAGATTCCTCCATATCTATATGGTACTCTGGTTATCACAATAAATAGTGATGGGTTAATTGAAAGGAATGTCAAACTCAGATAGAATCCATTGAAGCCAAATACCATAAATAGTTGCGTTAATAGCTCCCCTATACTCTGTCTTTATGGATGATATAGCACTAGCATTTTGCTTCTTGCTAGACCAATTGATGGGACTAGAACCCAAAGAAAATTTGTAACTCAAAGTGGACTTGCAATTTTGAGTATCACCAACCCAATTTGAATCTGTAAAACCAACCAAGTCAACCTTTGTGCCAAATCTATATTGAATAATGAATCTATATATCAATAAATGTAGTATAAGATCCTCTTAGCTACTTTCTAGTGCAGCTCATGGGGTTCCTGCATGAATCTGGAGACAAGTCCCATTGCATATAAAATATCATACTTGGTATGAGTCAGATAAATGAGGTTGCCAACAAGTTGTTGATACCAAGTGACATCAACCAAAGGTGTAGAATAACCAGCCTCAAGTTTGACTCTTGATAGAAAGGGAGTCAGAGATGGCTTACAATTAGCCATGTGAAACTGAGCCAAAATATCAAGAGCATACTTGGGTTGTGCAAGTGAAATCCTTGAATTAGACTATAAAATCTCGATGCCAAAAAAGTAATGTAGAACACCCAAGTTTGTCATGTTAAATCTATCTTGTAGAGTTGTCTTCACCACTACAATAGTTGATGAGGAACTCTCGGTGATCAAAAGATCATCAACATAGAGGACCAATATCAGTAAAGAATCATCTTACCACAAAAAATATGCATTGGGGTCCGAATGACACATGGTGAAACCTAAAGTAAGGAGGAAGGAATTCATCTTGACATGCCAAGTCTGAGGGCCCTGGTTGAAGCCATAGATGAATTTTCTAAGTCTGTAAATTAAGAATAAATTCTGAACAAACCAAGTGGCTACTCCATATAGATCTCCTCCTCAAGGTCTCCGTGAAAAAAGACACTCTTCACATCCATTTGGTGCACATCCCAACCATGTGAAGCGGCTATAGCTAGTGTGAGTTGGATCGAAGTCATCTTTGCAATAGGTGCAAAGGTCTCTAAGTAGTCAATGTTGACTACCTGCAAAAAACCCTTGGCAACCAATCGCACCTTTATACTTATCAACTGACCCATATGCTACAAACTTGGTCTGATATATCCACCTACATCGAACCATCATCCTTCCCTTAGGAAGTGAAGTCAAATCCCAAGCGTGATTTTTGATCAAGGAAGAATATTCTTCTTGCATAACACTATTCCACTCAGGGATGCCTAAAGCCTCTCAGAATGTATGTGGATCTGAAATTGAAGCATAAAAAGCATGTGGACCACTTTGATAATCTACCCAAGTGGGTCTATCATCTACTGGATCCCCTACCCAAGTACCTGCACTTTGAAGTGTCTATCTGGGCCAAAGGGGCCCAGATGTGGGTGACTCAGGGGCTAACTCCTCATCCTCTGAAACATGACTAGAGGTGGATGTAGAAGACTCCCTATCACTACCCTCGTTGTCAGAACTGGAAGAAGAAGACCCTGGCTTAGGACCCTACTCTGGATGATTTGAGTCAAAAGAAAAATCATCAAGTCTAAGTGAATATAATGAAAGAGAAGTGTCAAGTGTTGGGTTTGTGGGACTCTCCCAAAAGTGAACACTTCTCTCTATGAACAACTCATGTGGGGTTGGATGTAGAAGGCAATACCCCTTGACACCATATGGATAACCTACAAAGATGCAAGACTTGAAATAAGGTTCCATAGCTTTGCATATCTTTTTTGGTATACGTGCCATAGTTAGAGATTTAAAAACCCTAATGTGCTCAACATCATCTTTCCTTCCATGCTAAGCTTCAAAAGGTATTATATCTTTCAAAGCTTTGTGAGGAACCCTGTTCTAAATATAGCAAGCATAATTAATGGCTTCGACCTAATACTTAGGTGCCAAGGACTTAGAGTGAATCATACAACTAGCCATCTCTTTCAAGGCCCTGTTCTTGCATTCTACAATTCTATTTTATGAATGGCTGTAAGTAATTGTCCGCTGTGAATCAATCTCCTTTGTGGTGCAAAACTACTCAAATATGTTGCTGACATATTCACCTCCATTGTCAGTTCAAAGAACCTTAATGGATTTCTCAGATTGTTACTCAACAAGTGTCTTGAAGTCTTGAAAATCTTCAAACACTTTAGACTTTTTCTTAAAAATGTAGACCCATGTATATCTTAAGAAATCATCAATGAAAGTGAGAATGCACTTAGCCCTTGTAAAAGATAGACTAGGAAAAGGCCCAAATACATCATGTGTACTAACTACAATGCTTGTGAAGCCCTCCAAGCTTTACCTTTATCAAATTTTGTTTCAGGATGCTTTCCAACAGAGCACCCCTCACAAAGTCCCTTAGAGAATTGGACTCGAAGCAAGCCTATGACCATGTCATTTTAGTTGAGTTGTTCAATGTAGCGGTAGTTAAGGTGGCCAAACCACTCATGCCATAATTTGCTTACTTCATCTAAATGAGTCAGCAATGTTGTTAAAGAAGAATCAAGTGCAAAATGTGAGGTGTATAACCTGACTTAGTGATTTGCCCTACTCATTGCCATTGTAGTATCACTAAGCAACTCCCTGATGATAACTAAATCTAGTAAAAACTCAACCCTCATGCCATTACGAATATGGGTGATTTGATACACTGATAGGAGATTAGTTGAAAGGGAAGAGACACTTAGAACATTATTTAATGTTCTTCCTTTCATTTCAATAGACTCTCTCCCTGCAATAGGTACAAAAGTGTCATCACCCAAACTGATAAAAGACATGCTACAAGGCTCTAAAGAAGAAAACTCAACTAGTGAATAACACATGTGGTGAGAAGCACTCAAGTTAATGACCCATGAAGATGTTGAAGCTATAACTGCTACAAAAGCCTTGCCCTTTTCTTTCTCTTTCCCCTTGCCCGTTGCCTTAGTAGAATCTTGGGTAGATGAATTCTGCTTGATGGATTCAGAAACACCTATATTGTTCTTCTCTAAGAGATGAGTTAGGTGATCTATTTGCTTCTTCATGCATTTACTTTCATTATGTCTATTTTTTTCACAGTAGACACACTTAACGTTTTCTTTCTTAGGTTTCTCATTGAAAGAGGAGGCCCCAGTGTTGATTTAACAGAGGTTTATTATTTTTTCTTCTCTTGATCATTTTTCTTCTTCTCTCTTTGTTGGAAGTCTTTGCTTTCCCATTCCCAACAATTAGAGCTTGAGGTTTTGTGGACTTCAATATGCCCATTTGGATCAACTTGTCTTGCTCCCTAGTTAAGTCGACAATGAAAACATCTAAAGAGGGCATTTTCCATGCAGTGTCTAAAGCACTTTTAGTGACATAAAAAGTAAAAACAAAGACTGAATAATCAAGACATAATTTAGAGAGTATAGAGAGAACAAGTTGATCATTTTTTTTTTTAATCCCACATTCTTTCAACTATATCTTAAAGACTTGAACTTAGTAAAAAAATTATGAAGGGTGTTAAAGTTACTAGAACTTAGGCTAATGAGTTCATTCTCAAGTTCGTGACCTCTCATCACATCTTGCTCCCCAAATAATTTACCCAAAATAGTCCATACATTATGAGGTGATTTGACAGGCTCTAAGTGAAATAAAAGATCAAGTGCTATAAAAAGACAACCCATAGGCTTCAACACTAAAATTATACCACTTAATTATCTCTGCATCTATGTTAAGTTTAATTTCATTAGCCATGGTTATATTATACAAACCATTACTTCTTAGAATGATTGTCATCTTGAATTTTCATTTATAATAGTTAAAAGGAGTTAGTGGGTTTATTGAACTTGAATCCATCAGTGCAGAAATGAAATGTAATAGTAGTGCCAGTTGAAGTAGTTGTAGAAATAAAAATGCAAGTAGAATGTAACGAGGGATTAAAAACGCACACAGTACACCCTTGGACTATGAAATGGTGAATCCCCCGGGGCCTCCCCCAAATATTACAAATGCATGATTAAAAGATGTCAGACTTAGTCAATAGTGCGTCTAGAACAATCAGTGCATGTGTCAGAAAAAATATTTTTTTGCCAAATAAAGCGAGGACATCAAGTTCAATCAATAATGCGTCCAAGAGTGTTTAAGTATGAAAAGTGGGTCAAGTGGTGAACCCTCCAAAAAGACACTTTATAACTTTAGTGCATTTACAAATCAAATTAGACCAATGAAAAGAGGATGAAAAAACATAAACTTTTGAAAAATACGACACATAATTCTGAGTTATCGATCAAAAGTTATAGCAAATTACATTTTCCATCATTAATGGGGTTTTTAATAAATTTGCACTAAATATTTGAATAAGTGAAAAGCGAGTGAACATAGCCTTCCATCCAGTCAACAGATCCAGAATTAAATGTCGGCCCTCTTCAAGCAAATTACAAGTCGTTATTCAATCCTTCCACAATATATTATTTAGAATAATAATAATAATAAAACTTTTAGCTACAATATATAAATTATAAGATTTGATTTTTTTGAGTAGCAGTTACTAAAAATGTCATAACTTTTGCATTTCTTAACGAAATTCAAAAATTCAGAATGATTCGAAAAGCTAAGACCAAGGCGTACCAAACCCATAAAAATTTTAACGTGATTCACTGTCGTTCAAGAGTAGTAACAGTTTGAACACACAAATGACAAACTAGGTGCAAGCAATGAAAAATAAAATTTGAACCACAAAGCAACAGAGGATGCACTATGATGAAAAATGTGTTTTCTCAAGCAAAAAATGTATCTTCCAAGCCGTAGTGAAATTTACCAAACTGCAATAGCATTAGATCTTCAAAGAGCTTCCATATACCAACATTACACAACATGCAAATGTATGATAAAAAGAATAGACAGATCTTAATAAAAACAATATGAATCTACAAACTTGCTTATGCAACAAATCTCAAGATTTCACCAAAAATTTAGCAACGAATAACCAGACAAACTTTTACCATAGGTGGCTTCGATACCATATCGGAGTTTGATCCCAGTCTAGATAAGGTGAATGCAAAGATCGAATGGTCACACGACACAAAAGCGAGTGCACACCACCAAAGAGTGATAGCAAATTGAAATCACAAAAAAAGAATTGTATGAGACAAATCAAAATGGAGAAAGCCAAAATATTCATTAACTTTGGATTATGAATACAAATGGAGAGAGGTACATATATATAAGTGAAAGAGAGAGTGAAACCCTACGTTCCAATAAATGTGAGACTAATCTTTCCAAATGATCCAAATGACCTCTAAGATGTTAAGCAAGCATAATGAACCGTGTAGACAAAACTCATAGGATAAAAGTCTACACCATCATATATACATGAGAAAGTTTTGATGATAGAAGTCAAAAAAACAGAGAAGACACGTCATGATTTTTTTTTAAAAATATTTTATAATAAAAATCATCAAAAATGAATAAACAATAAAATCAGTCACTAATTAATTTTATAAATATTTTATACTAAAAATCATAAAAAATAGATAAATAAGTATCAACATTACATCTCACCTTTAAAAAATAGTTATCTTGTAAGTTTTTACCAACAATGCCCATACACATTTTATAGTTCAAAAGATAGATAATGTTTGTCTAATTTTGATACTTCAACTTTTGTCCCAAAAAGTTTCAAAAAATAAAAAATACCATATCAGAGAAACTCTACCAACTTGGCCACCTCACCCTCCTTAGTTGAATCTATGGTTGTCAAGAAAACAATCCTACACACATTGCCTTAAGCTACACTCTAAATTCATTGTTTATTAAGTGGGAGCATCCCATCAATGCGTATTCACAAGCATAACCTTCTACTTTAATGAAAACCCATACAATATACATTAGGCAATTTGACCAAAAAGCACAGCACAATATAAACAAAACTGAGTTGAGGTCACTTGTCAAATTAAAATTAACTACTTTGTCTTAGTTTGTGTAGTACACAACATTCTGAAATTTAAAAAAAAAAAAAAAGAGTGCAGTACAATATCAACAAAACTGAGTTAAGGTCACTAGTCAAATTAAAATTAACTGCTTTGTCTTGTTTTGTCTAGTTCACAACATTCTGAAATTTGCTTCTTGAATAAAGATACATTATTTTTTAGTTTAATTGCAAGGTTTTTCATTTTATTTTTATAAAGTGAATTTAAATTTATATAATTTATAATTTTTATTTTTTAAAAATAGTAATATTTATACTTTTGTTTTGATTAACTTTTAAACTTCTGATTTTTGTTAATATTTTTTAGTGATATTTTTTTCAAAATTGTTTGCTCGATAAATTTGGTGAAGTTATGCCCAGTGTTAAGGTTTAATGTTGTGTTTCTCTGATGTTCTCGATTTTTTGTGTTGTATTCTACTGGTTATGGCTTGGGGCCTTAAATATCTCCGTATATATCTTTAAAAAAAAATTGGAGAAGTTATGGGTAGCCTTTACTTGAGTATGTGCAATTTGGTACCATATTTGTAAGATTTTTAAATATAGGCCACACTATGTGCCCCATGCTTGTTACTCTTTTTTTCAATCAATAAAACTCTCCAAAGCATCAAATTCTTGCCTTGCTCAAACTTCATTAAGGTGGTACAATCAACTTCTTTCCCTTCAACCTGAGCCAAATGGTCACTTGGCTCACTTGTCTTTTTTTTCTACTTTGGTACATTTCTATGTTAGATGTCCATTTAACCACAACTTGAAGCAAAGTCCGTGAAAACCTCTTCCACACCCTCCTACCAACATAATCCTCTTCCATGCCCTCTACAAACATATCTTCCTTTGTGGGGATAGTATCCACCCCTCTACTTATGTTGTCTCCTCGGTTTACAAATGCTTGGCCTTTATTCATTGTTTACACTGCACACCCTTTGCTTCTTCCTCTTCCGTTTTATGGTGTCTAGATATTATTTCTTCTCCTGTTGAAGGCCACTGTTAGGCTTCTATTTCTTCAGAGATTGGGACATGTACTAGAAGGAATGAAGTAACGTCTTCGGAAGAACACCAAAATTAAGAATCTAAACACAAGGATAAAAACTGAAAAGCTTCTTACTGGTTATTTTGCAACACAATAAAAATCATTTGATCGAGAAGGGCAATGCTTGAATGTTGACCGGTTATGATATAGAGGATTTCATATTGAAGGCTATTATGCAATTGATTTTTACAGTATATGGGGGCCTAAAACATGATGCACATCTATGGTGGGACTAAGTTATATCTATACACAAATAAATGCAGATTATATTCAATAATGAACTGAATGGTACATAAGATATCCACGGAGATATATACACACCAAAGGTTACATAAAAATGTGCATTTTATATGACACATCCCTATATGTATGTTGTAACTCTATATCAATTGAACAAGGGGAGAACCTTTACAAGGATCATAGTTTACTAAAATTAAGGATAATTATATTGATGAAGTTTGAATTTAAATCCTACAGCTCTCCTAGTACTGAAATAATACAATATACCTAATGCATACCATATTTTGTTCAATGCTCTAAAATGCTGGCAACAATGATCATGAAAGAAAAGCTACTGACTGGGACTCACGTGCAACTTTAATAAACACATCTTCTAGGGTTGTATCAGCAATACCCCAGGCTTGAATGGTGAGGTACCCTTTGGCACGCTCTATGGTCCGAAAGACGTCAGTAATTCTTATGTCCCGTTTTGGTAGTTCAAATTTCTGTGTCCCAGAAAGACTGTAAACCTTCCTTGCATTCCTAGACAAACTTTGTACCAACTTTTCCACTTCATTCTCCTCAGATGAAAACGTAGTTATGGTGAACACATATGATCCTCCATACCTTGCCTTAAGCTGCAATCCCAATTCATAATCTATTCAGTGACATCAATTAGAAGAGCTACAAATCCATTTAGAGAGGTAGTTCATCATGCAAATTCACTATCATGGTTTTCTGCAACAGTGAACCCCGTGCCATACAGAACCAGTAACATACCTCTCTAGAATTTCCTATGCACTGCAGTTGTCCATCCACAAAAATACCCAGGCGATCACAGAGCACCTCTGCCTCTTCCATTGAATGTGCTGAGATCACGTAAATTTTTAGAAAAATATATCTAAGACATTAAAGAACCAAATTTATTTCTAGAATGTATCATAACAATCATGGGTAGCCATTCTCACAAATATTTGAAGGAATAGCGAAGGTTTCATACAGTCTCACATTTTCTGTCACAATCATGTCATTCCAGATGAAGAGAAAACAGAATTACATGTTCGGGTATGTGAATTAGGACATTTGACAGATAAGAACACAACATCTACAAAAAGAGTTAAGGTCCCTACTTGTCAAAATAATTGCTCGGTCTCGCTTTGCCCGCTTCACAACATTCCATAGTTTGCTTCTCGAAGCTGGATCCAGCCCTGTACTGGGCTCATCCATATACACAACCTAGTTGAAACAAACACAAAAACTTATTCGTAAATTGCATATTTCACAAGATTCCCTAAGCAAAAGGAAATTTTCATTTTCTCAGGAGATCTAGTAAAATGGTTTTGAATGAAATTTTGAAATTCACACTTGAGGATCTCCAATGAGAGAAATAGCAACACTAAGCCTTCTCTTCATGCCACCACTGTATTTTCCAACTGGCTTGTTACCAACCCCTCCATTGAAAAGATCTACACTTTTTAGGGATTCTTCTACTGCCTGCAAGGTCGCATCTTTAGTAATGGATTAGTGTCCAATATTCAAGACTAGTATTGTAAAACAATGCACTTGCATGGAGAGAGCGTTAGTGAATGTTAATCTTACGTTTTGAAGGGAGGCACCTTTGAGGTTCTTCAGCCTACCATAAAATAAAAGATGTTCCCTTCCAGTAAGAGTTTCCCAGATCAGGCTACAAAAATCACTTTGTCACATAAACTTTCACCACAGAAACCACAGAAATTTAAGTAGAAGCAAAGCAGTTCCTATCAACTTAGTAGGCATAATTTTTAAGTCAATTCCATCAGTTCATTTCAACATTAACATTTATGCCCTGGAACATGGATATATTAAAGGCATAAGTAATTACTCATGCTGTGGACAAACACCCATGCTTGTGTAGATTTTGTCCATATCTGTACGTATATCCATACCCTGTATGTATGCTGTTCCTGAAGTGGGAGCTGAAAGCCCAATCATCTGCAAGAGATAAAATTTGACATCCTTATTTTTACCAAAAAATATGGCTGAATTGTGTCAATATAATAAACAATGGGTTCAAATCCAGAGATGGAATGGATGGTGGCCAATGCCATTGAAAATTCTGAAAAATAAAATTAAACAGAGACCTAGAAACAACCATTTTGAGGTGCAGTTGTCTTCAAATATTTCCAAACAGATTTAGAGTTAGAGTATAATGCACTAACAAAGATGATGGACGTTCAAACATCAAAGAAAGGATGCAAACCATATAAACAATTTTTATTTTGGCTGAGCCATTAAATGAATAGAGCATTGATCGGGGAACTGACTACCTAGCTCTATTCCCATTCACTGCAGAATAGTTTCTATCTAATTATTGTATGCTCTTTAACCAAAGACTTCAGAAAGATCATACAGGTCAGATTTAATTTTTTATTTTACTTCTGGATGAGGGAGAAATTCTGCATATAAAATACTTTTCTTTGCCTCTTGGCAACTGCATAACTTGATTATCTAATCCCCTATGACAGTGCATATTTGTACATTTGATGTAAATCCACTTAGCTGGGCTCTTTGGGCCACCGGTTGTGGGTGTACCTTGGAATTCTCAGGGTTAGATTTCATTTAAACCCTTTGAGGCACCGGTTCATGGTGTCCTTTAAGATTATGAGGTCCCGAGTTCATGTTTTCCTATGTTGGTGTGGTAGAATCACCGCAGCCTATCTTGTGCATAATAGAAGAAAACGTGTGTTATAACAACCCAAGCCCAGTTAACTTCATATGTAAATAGATGAGGATCATTTTGATCTATTGTGCAAAGGTGATAATTTGGTACTTTATATATACAGCATATATTGTGTTCTCTCTCTCTCTCTCTCTCTCTCTCTCTCTCTCTTTCTCTCTCTACACGAATTGATTGGTGGAAGCAATCGATCTCGACAAATATAAGAATCTAATCTTACATGGTATCAAAATCTATGGAGTATACTACTCCCCAAGGTTTGATCCAAGTTCTCATAGAGTTGTAGAGGCATTAAAGTCACCTAAATTTGTGGAAGAGATTCAGTGTATTGTTGTGTGCCTAGTTAAGCTTGAATCTAGGGCTGGGAGGAAATTCATCCATAATCCGTGAGACTTCCACCAGATTTGCGAGCAAATGTTGATGGTGAAGATGTGACGAGGTTGTGTGAATTTCAAGTCTCAACTCTTTGCAGTGTATTTTGGAGCCCAATCCGGGTTTCCTCACAAAAACCTAATATCTTGCGTTGGAATAGATTTTTCCAAATCTGTTTGCATATTCAGATTCCTTTAGATGATTTAAACACACAATTAAAATCCCACAAAAAATAATAATTAAATTAAATTGCACGTGGAAGCCTGCCATTACTTTAACAATGTAACACAAACGTCATTTTTTCCCCTCAAAAGTCGAAGTTTCTAGTTCATCAGAGAGACAAATTACCTAAGCGGAAGGTCATTGTGACTATCCAAATAGGGTGTTGGAAGCAAAAAACATCCCCAAGAATAGCAAATGATTGATGCTGCTGGTCAAAGAGGCACGAGAGTGATGTGAAAGGAAAATCAATAGAATTTTACACCAAATTTTGGATCCTTGTGACCAACTGAGCAAGTCAGGAGCGAAGATGCATAGGGGCAGACCACAGAAGTAACACTGCTCAAAAAGATCTCCCTCTGCCACCCCAATCTAGTTAGGCATGCTATGCTTGGCTTTATACAAGGGCAGTTCGACGCTTGGGAGGGACACGTGTCATGGAATAACAAGTCTTAAAATAATTGAGAAAAAAAATATTTGAGGTCCATTCATCCATCAAGTCAACACCAGCAACTCAAATTTTGAGAAGTGTCAACACGATCAATGAATTAACAAAGCCATCCACCTGCCCTCGTTATTTTGAATTTCTTTATATTTTGGAAATTAAAATTTTTGACAGAGTTTTAGAGCCTTGAACTTCCAGAGGCCATAAAATTGGCATGCGGACTCCGCTGTTTGTTTTGTTTGAAGTGTTGGAAGGGCATTAATGAGCTCTACACAATAGTGGAAATTGTTTGAGATTGTGAGGATGTTTGAATATCTTTTGGACTTCAAATTTAGGAATTGCCATCCTAAATGGAAAAAATTATATTCTTTGTAAGCAAGATATGGAAGGATACCTAAAGAGGAAGAGTCTATGGCGGATTGCTAGTGGTACAAAAAAGGTTCCCAACAACATAGATAGATTGGTCAAATACAACAATCACTTGGATGAGGCCTTTGGAGCAATCAGCTCTCATATTGCCAAGAAGCCAAGGTTTGACATTTGAGGAAAGGAGACCCCAAAAGAAACGTGGGACACACTTAGGAATCTCTTCATTCAAACAACGCAAGAGTCGTCCAACTGAGTAACGAACTCTCTCCTTGACCCAGGTTAAATAGATGCCCACAACACCCAATGTAAGCGCCCAAAACTAAGGTACATGGGTGCAATGGTACATATCACTAAAAATATGGGTAGGCTATGTTGGAGAATTAACCTTGATTTGGGTCCTTCATATAAGTTTATAGACTTATCCTAAGTCTTATGTGTTTGTGCATTTATTGTATTTCTAAATGCACTTTATTCTTACCCTTTTGAGGTGTCACTCACATCTTTAGTCCACTTGTTGGATTTAGAGTTACATGCATGTAACCTCTCTCCCTCCACATGATACACATGTCCTCCCTTGTAAGAAGATTAGAAACACATGGCATACATGTTGGTGCCTGCACATGTAACTCATTTTCTCCTTTAGCTCTTTATAAAAAGTTCTTCTCTCCCCTTCTTCAACATTTGCTTCTACACTCTCACAATTCTCTTGTTGATCTAGTCTTGCTCTTGCATTCTTGTGATGCTCTTTGGTTTAAAACTATTAACATTTGCTTCTACACTCTCACAATTCTCTTGTTGATCTAGTCTTGCTCTTGCATCCTTGTGATGTTCTTTGTTCTAAAGCCATTCTCTCTCTTTATTATAGCTTATTCATGCTATTGTACTTGGAGTTCATTGTTTGCAAGCTTCTAATAGATTGTGGAGTTTTTCTCCGTATGACAGTTTTCCCACTTGTACATTTGCCTCAACTTTGTGGTTTATGCTCATTTCAAGGTAGCATTGTTCTTTAATTTTTATTGTTTGTTCAACGTTAAATTCGATTCTTGGTAAATATTCTATTATGGTATCAGAGCATTGGTTGTTTTAACATTGTTGGTGAATTGTGTAGGCCCTTCTTAGAGTAATTTTATTTCTTGTCTCCATTTTTCGCCCTCTAACCTTTTTTCAGATTTCTCCTTTGAGGCTTGTTTAAAGGCAATTTTGTTGCATAACAATTCCTAATAAGCTTTGCTTGATTTTTTTTTTAGCCTTGGTATTGCATTGGTGTATAGTGAATGCACAGTCTTGTTGCTTTTTCAACCTCTACTCTTTTGCTTTATCTTCTTCATTTTTTACACCTTTGTCTATAGCTTCGAGTTTTTTTCCTCAGTCGTAGCTGGTTTAAAATCACAAGCATAACTCATTCTTGTTAACTCTTCAAGTTAATTCCTAATCAAAACATTGATCTTTGTTTGTTTGTTGATTCATAAGTTTTTTTGGGTGCCTTGCCTTCATTATCCTTGTAATGCACCTAGCCTTTCTTTGTTGGTTTAAGTATCACTTTGCGTTGTGCACTCTAGTTTTGGCTTGTGTAGGACTGATGCTTATCTTTTACAAATTTCTTTATAGCTCAGGCTCAATCTGTTGCTCTTGCCTTTCTTTTGTTTATTGACTCTCTCTGCAGTTTCAGGCACAGTCCTATATGCTCTACTATTGTGTGTAGACCACTTAAGTTTGACTCTCTACACATTTTTCTTTCATTTCTTTCTTTTGTCTGGCGTTATCTGTGATAATTCAAATATACTTGCATATTCTCCTATTCAAAGGGAGTTTTTTAATTGTTCAACGTTCAAAGAAAGCTATTTATCTTAGTGTTTTTTTAATAACAACTCTTCAATCAGAAAATTAAAGTTCTTTGCTTTGTCATCTGGGGGCACCATTTCCTGTTGTTTTTGGCCTATTGTCTTTCTTTTCAGCTATTCGTGTGTTTCCAATGGCATTCCAGGACTGTTATAACCCAAGGTACGTACAAAGCTAATCCTTTTATCATTGTTTACATTCAAAATAAATTAGCTTTTGCGTTTCCTTTCACTACACTGGCCATGCGCAGTCTACGCAACTGTAATCCTCAATTCTCCTTGCTTCAGTTATCATAGTTGTTCAGTCTGTTCTTTTTTTCTGTCACCATTTTGTATAATATCATTGTGTATTTGAATCATTGCGTATCTTTTGTTGCTTGGTCATCAACTCCTCATTCATAATTTGCTTAGTATAATTGGTAGCTTTAAACACATTAATAGAACTCTTATAATAATTACGCCTTTCTTTTAATCTATGCAATCTTTATTGCATATGGCTTTATTTGTAAAGTGTGTTCTTATTTGCAAATTACGTCAAGATAATTGCATTTTCCTTTGCCATGATTATATGGTTTAATCCTTAATCTTGTTTTGTTTTAAATCAAAACACTAATATCAATATCTTTTTATCACTTCAAAAATAAAAATTGTTTTCAACTTTTTTTCTTGTAAAAAAAAGAGTTCCCATGTGGAATGTGATTTCTTTTAATAAACTTCAAAAGTTAAGAAAAAAAAAGACTTTATATGCTTTAATATTTTCCTTTGATCAAAACAAAAAAGGCATTTTTTTATTCATGAATGTGGTGTTGAGTTTTTCAATTCTTATTCAAAAGCAAAAAAAACCCCACTTTCCTTTTTGTCTTATATGGAATCTTAAAAGTTTCTCTAAGGGATGTTTAAATTTCAATTTCAAAAATCTTAAAGGCATTTTTGCTTTAAAACAAACTAACCTTTTTCTCTGGTTAGTTCAAGCACTTTTTTGTTGTAGACTTACATTTACAAGTTAATTGATCTAATCGCCAAGCAATTTTATTCTTTATTTTTTAAAGATGAATTTTTTAAAATGTGTTGGATCAATTTAAATTTCTTGTCATTGATTTTCTTTCCATGCTAGCGCAATTAGTGTCATTTATTTTTATGGCTCTTAAATTAGCCATTTTTAGCACACTATGCAAACCATTTCTTTTCAAAATGATGAAATTGATGCTCTTAAGAAACAAATTGCATGCCAAAATGATCTGCTAAATGCTTTACAAGTCTCTTTTATTGAGCAATGCAAACTATGCAATCTTCCTTGGAAGCTTTAAATGCGAAATTTGTGTCTTCTGCTAATGATAATACCTCTAATGATGATGGATCTCCTTATATTTCTAAATGAACTCAAACTTATTTGAACACTTCTTTTACCAACCCCGTATTAAAAATCATGCAAAATGTGGACTATTCAGGTGGTGCGCTTGGTAAGTGCGAAAATGGTATTCTTGATCCTATTTTGCCTAAATCAAATACAAATTCTAAAAGTCTTGGTTATAATGATTCACCTGTTTGTAATACAAATTCATAATCTTATTGTCCTCCTCACCAAAGGACTTATGATGCAACTCCTTTTCATTATACTGATTCTCGTGCTCATACTTTGGTTAAAACTGTTATACCATGTGTGCATTGTGAAAAACACAGACATCATATATCTAAATATTGAAAATTACACTCATGCAAATCTTGTAGTAAATCCACTCATGACACTTTGCATTGTTGAAAAACGAATAAATCTCCTATCTTTAACGGTAAAATTGTTTGGATTCCTAAAGAAACTGATTTTTCTAGAGATTTTGATGTCTTGTGATCATTCTTCTAATGCTTCCCACAAAATATATTTTGCAAGTGACGCATTTTCTTTGTCTCCATTTTGATTATCTGTCTTTTTGCATTCCTTGATTTTTGTTGCATAGGATAAATGCTTTGGTTATGTTGACTAATTTCTTTTCATGTAGGTTTACGCACTTTATGATGAAAGTTGTTTTTGCTCATAGTTGCCTAGTTGTACATCTACTTTTATTACATTTTGTATGTAGATCGTATTTTTTGCATAATGGTTATTTAACTTGAAAGATTGGTGTTAGCTTGTTTGTCTTGAAAGTTTGTGGATCATTTTTTTTTTGTTAATTTTTGTTCCATTGCGGATCAGCCACATTGTCCGAAGAAGATTCTTGGTGATCACACTTTCATCCTTGGGACTTTTCGCAGCACCTTCTCTTCTTTCTTCTCTAAAATTTTGTAATTTCTCTTGAAAGAAATTTCTATTAAGAGGGAGTACTATGTAATTTCAACTCCTGTCTTTGTTTGTAAAAGGTGTTTTCTATTTTTGTAACCCCAATTTAAGATAAGGGGGAGTGTTGGAGAATTAACCTTAATTTGGGTCCTTCCTATAGGTTTATAGACTTATTCTAAGTCTTATGTGTGTGTACATTTATTGTATTTATAAATGTATTTTAGTCTCACCTTTTTGAAGTGTCACTCACCTATTTAGCCCACTTATTGGATTTTGAGTTACTTGCATGTAACTCTTCTACTCCCACATGACACACATTTCCTCCCCACTTGTAAGAGGATTAAGGACATATGGCACACATGTTGGAGCTTGCACATGTAACTCTTTTTCTCTCTCAGCGTTTTATAAAAAGCTCACCGTTAAAACCATTCTCTCTCTCTATTATAACTTATTCATACTATTGTACTTGGAGTTCATTGTTTGCAAACTTTTAATAAATTGTGGAGTTTTTCTCCGTATGATGGTTTCCCCATTTGTCAAATTTACCTCAACTTTGTAGTTTGTGCTCATTTCAAGGTAACATTGTTCCTTATTTTTTATTGTTTATTCAACGTTAAATTCGATTCTTGGTAAATTCTATTAAGCTCAAACATGAAACTTGAAAATTGAAACTCGAAAGTTAAACCTTATCAAATCATATGTATCATACGGCATAAAAATTATATCATATATATCATTGAGTTATATAATTTATATCATATTATCATTGATTTATATATTTATATCACATTATCATCGATTTATATAATGTATATATCATATTATATAAACCCATGGTTCAATATGTGTCATGAGCCAATCACAAAACAATATCCAAAATATTCAGAAATTGTTTATTACTACTTAGATCACAATCATTAGTAATAATGGGTGTGATGATGTGGGGGTACACAAGGTGTGTACCACTAAAAATACAAGTATGCTGTAACATCAAAACTCAGACATCAAAGTTGAAAATTGAAACTCAAAAGTTGAAATTTATCAAATCAGATGTATTATATGACATAAAAATTATATCATATTATCAGAGTTATAAAATTATATCATATTATCATTGATTTACATACTTATATCACATTATCGTTAGTTTATATAATGTATATCATATCATATAGACTTATGCATCAATAATTGTCATGAGCCAATCACAAAACAATATCCAAAATGTTCAACAACTGTTTATTTCTACTTATAGACCAAAATAATTAGTAAATAGCTAAATGTTATTACATGCAAATCTCAGTAACACAGTTGAAAATGAACTCTAAATGTCATAGTCAACTAAAATGCAATGTGAGTGGTAATATACATTAAGGTTTTTGGCAAAATATACGTTTTTAAGTTTTTGTTTGACCATTTCAATTTTTTTAATTAAATTTATGTTGAGTGTGTATGAAATTAAGGAAGACGCAGCCAATATGCCTGGGACACATTAGGCCACCTTGGGAGTGTCTTGGGTGAAGTGCATGTACCTGGTGTGGGTACGCCTCCGGTGTAGCCCAAATACGGTCAGGTGCATGCACTCAAACAACCTTGCCTTGACCCTATGAGCTTGTGATAGTATAGAAGCCTGCTTGGAATGGATCAAGGCGATTCAATCACAATTCGAAGTGTGGCACTAGATATTGAAAAAAAAAATCTACAACTGATTGAGATTTTTCTATCAAACTCCAGAGCTCCCTATGATGTATTTCACTATGGATTTCTAATCATGAGGCTCCTAAATAAAGGAAAACAACAAGATCTTAACTTTGATGGTTTTTGCAAAAAAATATTGGTTAAAAAAAAACTGCTCAAAATGGAAAGCAAGCTCACTTCATCAAAGGTAAGGAAAACAATGAGTTGAAATGGCACCATAACTATGAGAAGGATGTTGAAAGAAAATTCAAGCATAATGATTAGAAATAAGGAAAGGTGAAAACTGGTTCATACTATGGCAAAAGAGGATGTCATGTCCCCTTTTCGAAATAATTAATTATGAAAATAATTAATAATATCTTAAGTCGTCTTAAATTACTTTATTTCATGACATGGAAAAGGGACATTTATTATTATTATTATCATGTGGGCCAAAAGTAATATTCATTAAGTAGACCAAAAATTAATATTTATTTAAAAGTATTTTTTCAAATATTTTTGAGTTAAATTGGAAAAGGAAAAGTTATAAAAAGAGTTGGGCTCAAAAGAGTCATTATTCATTATTCATCTGTGACAATCAAACCCTAATCCGAAGCTTGAGCCATTGTGTTCAATCTTTTCATCTGAGGATGAAAACCATAGTTACCAAATCCAGCCATATCCGAATTTTTTAGCCGGCCCGAATAAGTTCGTCCAGGTCGGCCCTATTTTTTTTCATTTTTTAAAATTTTGTTAAGGTTTTATGCGCAAAAAAACACCCAAAAACCATAAATATGATATAATATTAACATTTAATATTATTTTATTCATGTTTTTCATTGTATTTGTCAGTTTTGCATATTTATAAAACTATGCTCACATATATATATTTGTATCTATTCCGGATCGGATTTTTCCAAACTTTTTCAAGAATTCCGAATTTTGGATTTTTTTGCCCTTCCGAACGGATTCGGATTTCTGAACTTGGTAACTATGATGAAAACCCTCTGATATACAGGTTTGCGGGATGAAACCCCTCTAACCCATTGAGGTGATTCCATTCAGGTATCATATTTGCACTGATAGATTAGGATCAAATTCCAATTTTGATGTGATTGACGATTGCTATAAATTTCCAGAATTCGTGAGGGTTTGATATATCCCTTTCATTTACAATTGTGTTGTGTGGGCTTCCCTTCTAGCGAGACTGTTGCGTTGGGGTTTATGTGACCAACTGAGTCTAATTTATGCAAATCGAAGTGGTTGTTGTGGCCTTTACTTCCAGCTGTAACCTTACTTCGAGCTTCATGTAGAACGTGATCTCTATGTTTTTTGTTCATTGTTGCATATAATTATTTTACAGAGGTTTATTCAAGTAAGTTGTCTTTTGACTGCCAATGAGATGTAGAAGGGTTGGTTAAGTGTGTTGGTTGCGGCCAACCCCACCCAGGGTCGAATCTCACAGGGCGTTTATAGCTCAGATGTGGCCGTTTGAGTTTACATAGTGCTTTCAGTGGTCGGTGGTGGCCGTTTGTGTTGATTTAATGGTTCTTGGCTGTGTTGCAGGGATACGCCCCCCAGCCCCACGCCTCCTGTTCGGAGACGCCTCCGGCACGGGGACGTCCTGGGTACTCCCGGAGGCGTCCCGGAGGCGCCCGCCGGCGTGCCGGAAACGTCCGGCACGCCGGCGGGCGCCTCCGGGACGCCTCCGGGAGTACCCGGGACGTTTCCGGCGCGTACCCGAGGGATTCCGGCAGAAAAATGGCGAATTGTTTTTTAAAAAAACCCCAGAAAATCCTTTAAAAAAAAAACCCTAAAAACTAAGCAACCCTAAATGTAAATCCATTCCGAACCCAACGTATAGAAATAAAATAAACATTTAAGTATAAGTTTCTTATACTTTAAGTTATATTTTATTTATATACTTTCAGGGTGTTTGAGAGGGGTTTCGGACTACTAGGAGCTATAATGCAAATTCTAGGTTTTGGAGGATCCTGTCATATTTCAGAGTTAGTCAGATTCCAGGGTTTCAAGGTTTCAAACTTAGCCATATTTCAGGGTTTCAAGATTTCAAGGAGACATCATAGGAGGTATGAAGGCTGCATGAAGGGATGTATGTGTGATAGAATAGTTTGAGAATATCTCTGGCAAAGTGCCACAAGCCGATCCCACCCCATTCCCTGTGCACCCCTTAAGGCATGCACTCGTGAGATTCAATGCACCGATGAGCCCTTGTGAGAGAAAGTGTCAGTAAATGATAAAGTTGAAAAATAATGGGAGTGGCATTCATGATTTTGTGGACAAGCGAGATGATTTATTCTAGATTTGAATGTACATCTTGTCTTTGAAGTAATGAATGAATGAACATTATATATTTTTAAGTGTTTTATCATTTATAGACAAATATTTTCACACTATGTAGTTTCAAGTGTTTTACTAAAAAAATGAGTAATATATATATATATATATATATATATATATATATATATATATACACAGACGTACCCACGACGTATCCAAATCAAGGTTTTTGAAAAATGACGTACCCGCGTACCCGAGACGTCCCCGTATCCGTACCCGTACCCGTACCCAAACAACATAGGTTCTTGGGGACTGGGGCCCCTGATTGTGCCCCAGATCCGGTTCGTAGCTCCGGTCAAAAGCTATCTGAGCAGGGGCCTTGCCAACCGTAATATCTATAAAAAAAAGAGCTGTCTTTTGGCCTTGTGATACAAAATAACTGTAAGGATTTTATTACAGCATTCTATTATTGTTTAGATTGCTTCATTATCAAAATTTTGTATGCTTTCATCTCAATACAATAAGGGTTTCAGTCAAGTTTCAATTAGGTTTTCAATATCAATCTTGCATGTGGGTTGTTTAGTATTTGTTTTGATATCCAATATTGAAAAGGAATCACAAAAAACTTTAAAGTTGATCAATTAACCGGAAAGAGACATTTCATAGGACATAGTGAAAGGAGATGCTTCAAGCGGTTCAGAGATTGTGAAAATTGGAAGGGCCATCAAAGGAGACTCAACAAACCAAGTATAAAGGTACCTTTTCAAACTTTACAAACTCACTATTTCGTCATGAATGGGTTATGGATGGATTTTGGATGTTCATGTCAAGTGGCTGGAGATTGCACCTTGTTTGATTCACTTGATAAGGCCAAAAATGATAGAATATTTGTTACAAACAATTTTTCCATACCTAATCTTGGTTAATGACAAATCAATGCTGAGAATGGATTAATTAATTATGTGTATCATGTTCCAGGATTGAGTACAAATTTGCTATCTTTCTATCAAACAGCTCAAACAGGAAATAAAGTTGAATTTCGACATGATATATTTGTAGTGAAACACATCAAAAACAACTTCAAGGTTGTAGCTTTTGGCCCATTTCACAGCCATGAAAAGTTGTAAAAGTTCACTAAGGTTTTAAGATGCATCTTAAAAGGCAATGACTTGAAAAATCTATGAGGGCAATAGGCCAAATTATAAAACCCCTTTAAAAGAAATGAAAGCCATAAAGCAAAGATTTATGAAACTTGAAGATGGGAAACTCCAAAAAACAAATTCTCGTGATGACACCTCCTCTCGTTATACTTTAGATGTTGATTACTCTCAGAAGGGAGATGATCCCTCACACGATGATGCTTCCACAGATGATTTTGTAGATGATAATGATTCCTCATAAGTTTTGGATGGTTATTCGTAGCGTAATTTTTCAAATGTTGATTATTCCTTGGCTGGTGCTTCTTCATATGACTGTTCAGATGATGCCATAGATAGCAGACATGTTTCTTACAATATTGTCCCCTTGAGAGGTCAAAACTTATATTAGAGTGTTTGGCCCTTCACACGATGCTCACACACTACCATTTAATGGAGACCATGGATCCAGAAAGTCTGAAATAAGTGTTGGTTGAAGGATACTTCAGAAAATACAAAAGACGCTGACTTGGATAATATGGGTAATGTATTATTGACCCTATTAAATTAGAATTCAGAACCATTAGAGTCGACACTGGTTACTGTGTCACTCCTTAATGACGATGGTGATAAGGACAATTCTTTCAATGACTCCTCTAATGATGTAACTTCCAAGTCAGACTTTTGGAATGATGAGCACATGAGGTGGCTTTCCAGGAGGAAATTTCTGAGTATGAGAATAACACGGTTTCCAGAGATAATTCTCATGGGAAGGACTTCTATGATGATTTTGCATGGGGAGAGGTGGGTGGTGAGAAAGCGAATATATATGAGGAGCCTTATTGAAAGATTCTCTTGTTCTGAAGGGTTCTTACTCCATGTCCTAGACATCCACTTGTATTTCATTGATTTTATTTCACGGACTTGTTTTGACCCATTTGGCTTGTTGGGGTCATTATTAATTGTTTTTTGAGTGTAGCCATGATTGTCGTTGCAAGGCCTATGTTTTTTTGAAGTGCCTCTTCGGATGTTTGCAATACCATATGAGATTTGATGTTTTGTGCTTAGACTTTGCATCTTCCTTTGCAAACACAGAAGTGCTTAGTGAAAATTCAATCCTTGGTTGGTTTGTGGATGGCCTCGATGCTTTGATATGAGATGCCATTTCTTGGATTGGTTTGATGGATGAGTTGGATGCTTTGATGATTTGCCGGTTCTATAGAATACTTGGCTGGTTGTTTCTACACAATATCTGCATTTTGACCTCTTCATGGTGCTGAGCTCATTGATATGATCTTGTTATTGAGCTTTGTGGGACTGTTTATTACGTAAGATGATCGTGATGAGGCATTTTGATGATAGTGACATGCTGCTGCATTTTTGGGCCCTTTTATGCTTTATTCATTGATGCTTTGTGTATGGAGTACTTGAGCCAATGAATGGGGCTTGAAGGGGATGATGGTATCGCCATTCAGACTCCAAGCTTGTTGACATTATTAATATAATTTCTGCTATTGGTGCACTTTGGTTCTTGCTCTCGGAGAGATAGAGCTTGCTTAGGTATATTGACCCTTTGGCATACTCTTAACCATTGGTGCACTATTGTACCTTGACATTTATGCACTCTGACTCTTTCATATGAAAGCTAAGTCACAAGGTTCGAGTTTGAGTTCATGTTCAATGCAGATAGAGTTCAATTCAAGTTCGCCAATGAATAAAGTTTAAAAAAAAATGACTTTAAGTTCGAACAAAATTTTCTTGAATCATTTTTATTTTTCTAAAAAATTGCATAAATATGTCAGAGGGACAGAGTGGAGAAAGCTGCCCATCCTCTGCTTTCAGTTGGTATATGTATGTATACACACATTTTTATAAAATAATGCAAAAGTATGTTAAAAAAATCTGTGTATAAATTAATGACAAAGTTTGTGTTCATGTTCAACAAGGATAAAGTTCAGAAAAGTTCAAACTTTTTCCATAAAATTCGGCATACCTTGTGATATGGTATAAGAGGGAGAAGCTTGCTTGTGTGCACTTGGATATTGCTTTCGATTTGTTTCTTTGGACTCAAAGATTGTAGAGGTTTAGTTGACAGGATTGGTGATTTGATATATGATTAAGGATACTTGTTATGATATGAACTGCTTGGTTATGGAGTTGCTACTTATGGCATGTGTGGCAACATTATGGAGTAGCTTTTCTTGTGGCTTATGTCATTTTTATTGGATAAAAGTCAACATTGTAAATTAAAGAAAAAATTTACAAAATCCAAAGCCTTGTGTAAATCAAAACCAAGGGTCTGCTAAAGTATCTCTGAGAGTATTGATTTGGCATTAGAAATTCTACCAAACGTGCAGAGATATACCAAAACAAAACAAAATGGGGGAACCGAAAACTAAGATACAAACCACTATGATTGCATCGCTTCTAATTATGACTTACAACAAACCTAGCAACCTAATACTTACAAATAAAGCTAGCAAAGGAAAACCACATAATATATCTAAAAGCACTGATAAAATAAAATCTATTTACACCATTGTAGTGTTATATTATTGTAATATAATATTCTAAATCTTAGGAGTAACTATAGGAGAGCTTTTGTCTCGTAGTGGTAAGCTAGAGAGTCTTCATAGGTAGATAAAGAGTCATCTTGAATATGAAATAGATAGTCAAAAGTTTGGCTATTAATATTGTAAACTTTCATTCATTTGAATTAATACAATTTGCAATTCTTTGCCAATTCCGTCATCCATCCTGGCCAAACCTAACATTGGTATGAAAGCACAGGCTTTATATTAGTCATTCTCCATTCTCCCCCTTTGCTTTCTCCCTCTAGCCAATCAAATCTCTTCAAAACTCAGTTTTCTATTCCAAGGACTGTGTACAAGCTATTCTAGGAGGTGTATCAGCTGTAGAAGGACGTATTGGTTGTTTAAAGACACTTTTTCTCTGATTTTCTGAATTTCATGAAGCGTTTCAACTAAAAATGGCGTATTGATTAATGTTTTGACTGTCTTTGAGCTGATTTAAATGCCATTTTGGCAGATTACTAGGCATTTCTCATCAGCGGTAAGGCGCTTTTGGCTGTGTTTTCTGTAGTGGACTGTGCTTTGAATGTTTTCTGACCTGCTTAAGCATTTTGGAGGTGCTTGACTTGTCTGACATCAGGTATATTCCTTGAATTTTGGACTGTGCATTCATCAAAACTGATTTGTTTCTCTTTTTGCGCGTAATCTCTGATATTTAGCAGTGTGTGGCAGTCATTTGCAGTTCATAAGGTCTTTTTTGTCTTCGCTCTTGACTGTATTGTGGCATTTTACATGCTCCAAGGGCTGTGTGGCAGCATTGAAGACAAAAACAACTGTTTCAAAGCAAACATTGGCGTATTGATTTCGTCATAGGCTGTGGCAACATGTCAATACCTGTTATTTGCTCATAGGAGTGCATGGATATCCTACCGGGAGTTTTTTCAAACATTCTATATCATCCATGTGGTGCCAAAAGCCCATCAACATAAGATTTCACTAAAATTAGTACCTTCAACTTCATTAAAAGCAAATTTTTGAATGGGGAATATTCCCACAAGGGAATAAATAGCATTTATTTGTTTATTTTTTGACTTATCAAAAGCAAAATAAGTCAAATTGCAAACCAAATCAATTTAATTTTTCTGTAAATAAGCAAAATTTGAAAACAAATCAAATTGTGCAAACAAAAAACAAAACATGACGTTCGGTATCAACAACACCTCTGGTTCGCATCTACGAGTAAAGTCGTCGTGATCAAACTACTGCACCTATAGCCTAACATAGCTGCAACAACAATGTTTGTGACTTAATCCCTATAAACCCAGGGAGAAATAGGAAAAACTCATTATCCCATTCCCTCTGTTACCCATTTGTGACTATCACAAGACGTAAATCCCGACAATGAACAAGAACAATCCGAGTATATAAAGTTATCACGTCCACATATAAGGATTTCTCGTTAAACGAATGTTGTATATGAAGCAAATCCTTTTCACTACTGCCTAGATACCATGTACAATTCTGCTCTCAAATGCTTTAATGTCTTTTTTACATGTCGAATATATAAAAAAGATAAGCTTCTTCCACACACCAACGGGCATATAGGAAAAGCAAGCATATAGAGAGATTTGGTATATCGGTCAAGTGATATATAGAACTGGGGACCTTTTTGGAGTGATAAGGAACATTTCCATCTCTCGATACAACAAACATGCATTCTATAAAGACAATTGTTGCCACAACTCTAACTAGGAAAAAAAACGAGTTAGAATGGTCTAGATAGATGAGAACACACTAATATTTAATGACTTGTGGTTCAACATCAATGACAATGAAGATCAACTTGCTGAACTGAAGGATCCAAAGGAGATTCCATCATGGAAACAAAAGAACTCTAAAGCATTGGCCTTGATGAGGGCCTCAATTGATGTAAAAGTGTCTCGTCACATTCAGGAATGCAACACTCCATGTGAAGCTTTTCACAAATTGAAGGAACTGTATGATTCCCACTCAAAATTGGAGTTCATACAACTAGAGTTGAAATTGTTCAATCTAGAGTTGAAAAAATGGGAATGTCATGAATTTAGCTTCTTAAATCCATGCAATCAAGCATGATGTTGATGCCACTAGCAAAAAAAATTGATGTCCATATGACTGCCTTCATAAAGGCTCTTCTTTCTACCTACTCAGCCTACCTTGAGTCATTGCAAGCAAGCAATCTGTTGAAGACTCACATTTGATCAATGGGTTGAGAAAATGGCCAAAAGAGAAAAAGCCTTCGGAAGAAAAACAAAGTCCACTGGAGAAAGTATTTGTTATGCAAAAAAAAAGGGAAATTCTTCCAAGAATACAGGGAATAAAAATGGGCAAAGGGAAGAACAAAGGACGAGGTAGAAAATTAATCAAAAACAATCAAGAAAAGTCGAATGACAAACAATATTTGCATTGCAAACGTTGTGATAGAAAAGGGAGTCATGAGACCCATGAATACAAGACACCATGGAAGAAAATTGAAGACTACAGAAAACAGAGAGTAAAAAATGAGAAGAAAAACTCAAAATGTGATTTAGCTTAGTTCTTTTGTGATTGCATATTTTCCATCTTTGACAAAGCAAATAATGCCTTTGAGAGTTCAACCTAGGATAATGTTGGGGTTTTACACAATGGTGCCACTCTGCACATGACTTTCTAAAGTAACTTCTTTGAAGAGTTTCATGAAGAAAGTTGTGGTCAAGTGTATTTGATAGATAAAACAAGTCTGCGACCTCAAAGCAAGGGTACAATCTGACTCAAGTCACCAAGACATCCCAACTTCATCCTCCACAATGTACTATACCTTCCTTAGTTGAAAATAAATTTGTTCTCTTGTGTTAATTTGACAAATGGGCCACTCCATATTGATTGATGATAGAGAGGTGAAAGTCACGAGAATATGTAATAACATAGTCGTTTTGACTAGATATGAGGAAGGAAAATTGTTTAAACTTAGGGGTGAGAACTCAGTGCCCAAGAATTTTGTTCATCTCGTAGAAGGAATCTCAGCTAGTCTTCTCTGACATCCCAGATTTGGGCACACGCATTACGAAACATCCGCACAGTGCAAAAAAATGGTGTTGTAGGCGTGTTGACTTTGCCCAAAAAACATTGAAAAATGTGAACCCTACATATTGGCAAACATGAAAGAAAACTCTTTCAAAAGTCAGAATGGAATGTAGACAAGAAGTTGCAACTAGTTCTCTCCCAATTCTCTTCGCCAGTGGTCATAAATACTTTGTTGTTCATTGATCACTACAGCAGGGTGACATAGATATATTTTATGAAGAATAAATCAGAGCCTTGGAAATGTTTCAAAAGTTTCAAACCATGGTTGAAAATGAAACTCAATCCAAAATTGGCACACTTAGGACTGATAATGGTGGTGAGCTCACTTCAAAGGTGTTTGAAACCTATCTCAGGCAAAACCAAATCAAATATCATTTCACAGTCCCTTACACTCCATAGTAGAATGGAATAGTTGAGCAGATGAATTGAATTGTCATGAAAATGGTTTGGGCAATGTTGTTCTTCAACAGGGTAAATTTGCACTTCTGGGCAAAAGCAGTTCAAACAGCGATATACATCCGCAACAAGTCATCATCAAGTATCCCTACAGATGAAGACTCTATCTAAATTCTGAAGTGATCATCTCCCTTCAGTGCAACATCTTTAGATTTTTTGGATCCACATGTTATGCATTGGTTCCAAAGGAGAAAAGAAACAAACAGGAATAAAGAAGTCACAAATACACACTTTTGGGATACTTCGAGTCTTGAAAAGCATATAGGGTATTTGATGAGAACACCAAGAAATTTCTCATCACAAGGGACGTCGTCTTTTGTGAAACTACAAAGGACAACTCAAGCATTAGTTGACAACTGAATCAACTAGAAAAATATGCCAAATTTGATGTTTTCAAGGAGGTTAATATGCAGGTTCCAAATAGTGAAGGAACAACCTGCCATTGGGAAACACATGAATCTCTATTCATTCCTATAACTAAAACAACATCCCCTGCAGAAGATAGTGAAACTTCATCAAAAGATGGTCCAATGGCAGAAAATGAAGGAGTTTCAAATTCAAAAACTGAGGCACTTGTGATTCAACAAGCTACACAAAAAAAGATTCCAAAATGGGTTGAACAGACATTAAAAGATGTCAGCCCTGATGTAGTTGGCAAAACAAGCACAAGAAGTGCACACACAGTCACACAACAATCAAACAAGTTCCTTAATGAACTTCAAGATAATATGGAAAAGCTTACCTTGGAATGCCCTCCTGAAGAAGAATTCAATGTTGTATTTGACTTTAAACCCACTTCTTTCAAACAAGCTAAAAAACTCGAGGCATGGAAAAATGCTATTAAAAGTGAGTATGATGCATTGGTCAAGAATGGAACTTGGAAATTGGTTGATCCTTCAATCGGTTGTAAACCAATTGGCCACAAGTGGGTATTTCCAATAAGTACAAAGCAAACAGCTCACTTGACAAGCACAAAGCAAGGTTTGTTGGAAAGGGATTTGCACAAAAAGAAGGAATTGAATACAATGAAACCTTCACCTCCTATAGCAAAATGGACTACCATTCAAACCATGTTGGCTCTGACAGCTTACAACAGATAGAAAATTCACCAAATGGATGTCAAAACTGCATTTTTGAATGGTGACCTCAAGGAGACAATGTACATGACACAACCCAAAGGTTTTGGAGTAAATGGCCAAGAGCACAAAGTGTGCATATTGGAAAAATCATACGGAGCCACACGGGCACAACAAGAAAGTTGGAGCAGATTTATTATGGTTGTTGTCTTGTTATAGAGCTTAGTTTCTACCTGACCTAGCTAGCTTCAGATATGTTGTACTAGGTTTGTGGCTCTCATTGATTTTGATCGAGGGATTGATGGTGTTTTAGCTCTTGGGTGAACCCCTTACCGTTTGGGTTGGATCTTAGTAGCTCTTAAACAAACTCTCAAGGTTCATGGCAAACATTGTTGGCAATAAAATTGATAGAGTGCCAAAGTGTCAATAGAGTTCAACACAAGAGGGTGAAAGCAGCAAGAGATAGAGTAAGCCCCACATGAGGAATAAGGGCAGCAAGGGAATCATATGGAGTTTAAAGTATGAGTGACGAAATGGGGAGAGTTTGGTTGCTGGGATGCAGAAGCTGCACAGACAAATTGAAGCGCCAAAGGAGGAGGAATAAGGAGACTAAGGGAAAAGAAGGTCGAAGACAAAGTGAGTGCCAAAGGCTAAGCATTGACCGTTGACAATGCTAAAGCTTCATGAAAGGATGCCATTTGGGAGTCGCATGAAACAACTGCAAAGATGCATGAATACACAAAGGTTGTTGTTGACACAGTGGATTGCATCCTTCAAAAGAAAACTCGGCTCCTTTCTTCCACGCGGCACAATGGAAACACTCCTCTTGCTGCGGGTAGCAAAACTGAAGAGTGAATCTCTAGATCAGGGGCTAGCTCCCCTTGATGCACCTTAAAGTCCTGAATTTCCACTGCTAACAATGGGGGGGTGAAAAGAGAGAGGGATGCTATGAAAACAGAAACTAACTAAAATAGTGATGCACCAAAATTGATTGATCTACTCATTTTTTATCTATGCTTTGTACCAAAAGAAGCGAACAGACACTTCACTTGAATAAGAAATTAGACTGCATCAATGTTTCAACAAGGGGTTTGATGGAGGTATGGTGAAGAAGAACCTATCATAGGTGCTCTAAAGGCACACTGTTGGATGATTGCTCACCTGCACCTATACTTCAACCTAGACGCTTCTTGTTAACCTGCAGAAGATCTTGGATACACTAGATACACTGGCATCGACCTATGAAAGCATTAAAATAAATGACTAAACATAAGGCAATATGCAGACATATGCAAAAGTGTAAAAAATCAGATGGAGGTAAAACACTTCTTTTGATTAAAGGCAAATTTTTCTCAGGGTTTCGCCATACAAAACTGAGAGATCTCTTTCAAAGCCGAGAGATTGCAATATATATAGAAATTGGAGAAAGACCTTTGACCAGTCAAGAACAAGAGGCCCATATTGTTGTCGCTTCTCATTAAATGTGCCTGTGAAAGCCATGTTGTAGGTGTCTCATTTATTGACTTTGTTGCCTAGGCGTATTAAACACTCCTACAAAAGTATGGGTCGCTTCCCTCCATAATCGACAAAGCCATCTCTCCATTGAAAGTTCGCACAGCTGTCCACCTATTGATGCCAAACAAAGAAAAAATGGGCCGCTCTCTTGAATGCTCGCGCAGCTCTCTTAATGGCTATTCGGCAGAGACTATTCCATCTACAAGCAGTTACTTCCCCTACCAATGCGTCATGTGCCACCTGGACTAATCTGGTTCGTTCCTGCGCTTGGTTGGCTGTGTCACCTGGAATGTTCTGAATGTTTGTCTTATGTGTGCGTGGCTATGTTTTGAGCCATTCTCTCTCTCTCCTCTCTTTTCTCATTATTTCTTGTCTTTCCCTGATAGTTCGGGCTCCTGGGGGGCTATCTTTCCCGGTGGGTCAATGAGTCTTGCTTCCAGCTTTATGCCTTTGAATTTCTTCGGGCCTGCGCTCATGAGTTCTTTCGGACAAAATGTCCGAAAGAATTCTTTTGAACGTTTTGTCCAAAAGAACTTGTTCTTTGGCTTCTCTCCAATAGCTAACACATCCTATCAAAATTGGCGTCCTTGGGCCTAGCACCATTTGAAAACCAACGACTATTTCGTTACCTTGAATTTGGCGTTCGCGGGCCCATCACTAGACATTTGAACTTCCAACGGCTAGCTTACCATGTTAAAGTTGACATCCGTGGGCCCGTCACTACACTTCAACAATTTTCTTGGTTTTTTTGTAAATGGACTTTTCCGAAGGGAAAGTGACCCTTCGGAAAAAATGGGAAGGTCCTCTTTTGATGGCCAAGTGTCCTCCTAAAGGGCACCTACCGTTCGGGTTTTTTGTCTTGTCGAATTTCTTCGGACAAAATGTCCAAAGGAATTCGTGCCTTTGGCGTCCTTTCTTGGATTTCCTTGGTGAATTTCTTCGGACAAAATGTCCAAAGGAATTCCTTCGAACATTTTGTCCAAAGAAATTCGTTCCTTGAGTTTCTTCATTGAATTTTCTTCAGACATTTTGTCCAAAGAAATTCATTCTTCGACTTGTCACTTTTCCCAAAGGAAATCCTCCTTTACGGCTTTCTAGCCTGGCCTTTTGCAAACGGACCTTCTGCCCTCCGCAAGGGTACTTTGGGTTTTGGTTTCCTTTCGGACGAATTCGCAAAGGCCCTGTTTGGCACCCGAATGCCCTCTGCAAGGGTACCTACCCTTCGGAGCTTCTGTAAAAGACCTCTGCCCCTTTGAAACTGGCCCATTTTGCCGATAAAAGGCTTACCCGAAGTAACCTGTTTGTCTTGCCCAAACATCCAGGATCAAAATGAGTTCCAAATCAACCCAAGTGCTTGCTGGACTTTAAAACATTTGGCCATCAGAAGGAGGAAACTTGGTCTTTAACGAAAACAGGGCTATTACAGAGAAAACCATGAAACCGTTGTGGGATGAACTTGTCAGAAACTGGTTAATAGACCCTGCCAGGAAAAGGAAAGGGAGTGCTCAATTTTGGCCTGGAGGACAAAAATTGGTCAACAGTTGCACAAGTAACACTAGAGGACAAAATGCATGTGTGAGGCGTCATTGGAGAAATTCATACAAGCTAAAGAGATGATGTATTATGTAACACTCATTGTAAGAGATTAGGTTAGCTTGGAAAGGAAAGGATATTCACATTGAGATAGAGAGCGTTTGGGAGTAGCTTGTGGGGCAAATTGCTTGAGCTTTTGCCCATTGCACCACTTTTGTAAGGCAATTGCAGGGATTAATAGAAGTGGACCTCATATGTGTTTTTATGAGTTAGATTTCCATTTTAGCTTGTGTTATGCATTGTTTTTATGTTTTAATTAAAGTAGTTTTAAGTATTTTTGTGTGCAACCTCCATTAATGTTGAACTATCCTAAGGGTTTAAATTATAAAACCAGTTTTTATCTTCTCAAGGCTTTAGTTGCATAACAAGAGAACCCTCTGGTTCTCTTGCACTTCGGGTGAGACTTTATTTTTCTTAAAAGGATGACATCTTTCCTAAAAAGGAGGATGCACTAGGGCATTTGAGTTTTCATTTTAATGCTTGAGATTATTGCTAGAAGAGCATGTGAATAAGGAAAATACTTCTCAACAAACATCTTTAGCTCTTGGGTGAGCTTTTATGTTTCAAGATTGAAGACTCAAACATCATAAAATCATGTGGAAATTGAGGTTGCTCTTGATGGACAATACCAGGTTAATTTCCTCTTTGTTGTTCTTGGAGAATTGTGGTTTGGGCTCTAGCAGATTGACTTAGATCCATTAATTTTGGATTTTGTCATTGTGAAACATCAATAATTGTTGGCTCTAGGTGAATGAGTGTTGATCAAGTTGACTTCAGAGACATTGATGTTAGACTGGATTTGGGAGAGTGATTCATGTGCCTATAGAACATGGAGGAGACTGTGTCCCTTAAGGAGGGATGTTTTTGTAATGCCACCTTCCTTCTGCCCTTCAAGTTGGATTCACAAGGGGATGTTTGTGCATATTTGCCCATTTGATGTAAACCCACCTTGTCGCCCCCCTTTGGATCACCAATTATGGGTTTACCTTGGAATGCTTGGGGTTTAGGGTTCAATTATCCCTTTGTGGCATTGGCTTGTGGTGAACTTGCGATTATCGCTTATTGGACCCAATTGGATACAATTTTGAGATACCTTGGGATTTGAGTTTATTAAGGTTGATGATGGTGTCATAGCATCATAGCAACTACCTTGTATGATGGAGGCTAATGTGTGTTATAATCACCGAAGTGTAGTTAACCTCATATTTATATATCACCCAAGTGTAGTTAACTTAATATTTATATATCACCCAAGTGTAGTTAACTTTGTATGTATAAATATGATGATGGTTGCGCCATATTTATATCTTGATCTATTGCACTATAATGATACTATGAAGATTTGGAACATTTTGTGCAACATCCATATCTTGTGTTCTCTCTCTCTAGGATGTAAAATCCCTATCTTGTGTTATCTTGTGTTACTCTCTCTCATCTTTACTCCATTGTTGTCTAGAGTAAATCAATCTCGAGGAATATAGGAACCTCTTATGCGATAAGCAGTCAATACATTCATAGTACATTTTGAGACAAATTTTTCTCATTTCTATGGTGTGGAGTGTAGAAAAGATTGTTCCTATGTGAAAAATATGGTATCAATAGATTTCTAATCTATCTACACTCAAGACAAGCATCCACAAACATATTTGGCTAAACCATGATACAATTTTAGCTTAACAAGTTGAAGATCGTAAATACTCCATTGAGGAGCTTCAAAGTTTTGTATTTCAGCACTTTTCATATAACATATAGAAGGTGAAATGAGAATGGATTCTTGTTGTTTGGTTTTCAGCTACATGTCACAAAGAGCTTCTCCAATAGTCTTCTATTCAAAGGCAGTTCTTGTCATGTTACTTCTTTCTAAATGAATCTTCATACATAACTTGATACAATGCAGATGCTTCCTTTCGATTTTGATATCATTTTATTGAAGAATTGCAGCTTTCAGTTGTTGCACTGCTAAAATCATCAGTTTCGCTTCACATCAACGAGATCTTCTATTTTGATAGCAGCCTTAGTCATTTGGGTTGAAACTATTCAAAAAGTGACAAGTAAAGGGAAGCTCAAGGGGGTCTCAAACCACTCGATTACCGATTGAATCGATGACAGGAATTGTTTTAAAAGTCTAGAGATGACGTCATCAGAGAAAAGCAGCACACACCATTGGATTTGCTAAAATGCTCAGCCAACCGTTCAATCGACAACTTATATAAAAGCTTTTTGCCTTGGTCAATTCTTCAAATCAACTAAATACAAAAGCATCTCAATGGGACCCTCCACTTGTCCATTCATGCCAAAATCAGTGACGTTAGCCATTTTGTAGAACGAAGGATGAAGTTAGCATTCAAAAGTGCCTCTCACTGTCAGATACACATCAAGCCCCTCCAGCCGTCTGATCTTCCTTTATTGAAAAGTCAACCCCAAACATAATAGTTCACATCATGGGACACGCATATGTTGAAAAGTCAAAATGAAATATGTGGTAGCTGTGAGACGTATTTGAAAGACTTGAAAGAGGAATCTTTGGCCATTCGATTGTCCTAGGATCAACAACCTGAGCTCTTCTAAAACAAAAGAGATGATGCTAGCATTTAAAAAACAACTCAAGCCATCGCATAGACTCTTGCAACACTAATCTCTAATCGTCTGATCAACAAAGCAAGAAGTTTGCAGAACAATGAAGCTAAGGTAGTAAAAACAAAGAAATTAACCTTGCGAAAGGAAGATATTTGCATGCAAGTATAATGAAGCTCAACTATATGACTAGATTGCCATAAAAGTTGTACCTAGCTCCACCCCCTGTGTAGAAGTGGTTGCTGAAATAACTTTCAAGTACAATTAAGGCGCTATTTTCAAAGGGTGGTTCAGCCTTGGATTCAAAGCTTGTAAGGACGGCAAGGGCAGCGCTACTAAATTTAGTCATGTATGTAGTTGGATGCAATGCAAGAAGCTAAGCCATGTTGGGAAATTATGAGAAATCATGTACGTTGAGCTATAGATTGTCAAGCTGCCTAGGCTACAAAGGCATGATTGGAATACTACAGGAGGAAGCATGTGCACTACCAATCTCTTCTACCCTTGTACTTGATAGCTAAGAATGTTAAATTCCTCTCTCGCTCCTCTTCTCTATAAATGTAATGAGCTCTTTTCAACAAATGTTGATCCTTGGCTTAGCTAAATCCTGATTTGCTTGTATCTCAATATCTAAACCTCAATTGCTTTATAGGTAAGAATTCTATTGACCCTTTTAATGAAACATAATACTATTTTTGTGATTACTCTTGCAATTCATAAAAGTTCGTGTGGTTCATGTTTGTCTACCCTCTGGCTTTGTCTTGCTTCTCATTCTCATTTCTGATTAGATCTCAACTCTTGGTTTTGTCACTTCACATTGTGCTCAATTTCCTTTCTTGCATATTTAAATAGCTCTGTTTTTATCTGGATAGGGAATCAATTCAATCTACTCTGGCATATCACCTCTTTTATTTTATTTCTCTTTCCGTTTTCCCTAACAATTTTTTTTTCATGCATTAGAGTAGGAACAAAATCAACTGTATCTGGAGGTTGTTCTACAAGATTAGTCCCATGCAATAGAACTTCTCATTTTGTGACTGGTATGCGAGCAGCACTCATATCAGACATATACGAGCATTAACAGAAATATCATTTATGTCGTTCCCATTTCAAATTTTCAAACCTTGTAAGGCAAAACAATCAATGATGTATAATGTGAAAACAAAACCTTTGAAGAAGGTATTGAACTCCAACAAGCATAAATTACTAGATATAAAAGTTCTTAGAAATGGAAAAATATATAACTTCCATGATGGTCCTAAAAAGTATAGAGTTAGCTATGATGAGCTCATGGATAATTAAGACGAATGTGTATTAAGATCTCAAATAATCCAAAAGAATATGGGGCTTTGATCATCTCACGGTATCACGACTGTAACCCAAATCAAATGCAGTCTTCACCACTGGTTTTGTGTCCATCTCAAGCACTTGTGGTCAAAACTGCAAAGTTGGATTCGTCATATACAATACTGCCCAATGCAACAAAGTCAGCTTTGTTCAGCACACTCTTCTATGGTGTCTTTATAAAACAACAGAGCATGGAAAATGAACCGGCAAAAGGCAAACATTTGCTCTTATTGGAGTTTTCAAGCCATTCCTTCCTTGTATAACTATGTACACTTGCTAGTCATCAAATAGGCTTCTAGTTAGGCTATACATCCAACCTCTAGAATCATTGTACATAGCTTGCAAATTCTGAATTAATACAATCTCATGTTACAATTATAGTATGGCGATTTATTTTTCTTTCATTCTTTATCGAGGCACTTTGATTGCCAAGAGATGATTGAGAACAACACTATGAATGTGAAAACGATGGGATGATTGATCACTTTGCACAACTCTTAGAAGCCATTTGGAGGCCAAACACCGTATAAAGTACAAGTAAACCAAGATATTCCAATATTTGAAGGCAAGATAGATTTTGATGTTTTAAATTAATGGCTTAATCTGGTAGATTCCTACTTTGTTATGAATTCTCTCTAACTCAGAAAATATTATTTTTGCCCTTTTAAGAGCTCCCTAGTTTGTAAAGAAAAGGTGGGAAAACTATTGTTTTGCCCATGAGAATGAATTTACTCCTTTAGAAGCCTAGTCTAGTTTTGTTGATGCCTTGAAAGAAACCCATTACCTTGTTGGAAACTATGATGATCAATAAATTAAATTTTCTGAATTGCATCAAGCTCATGATCTTGCATCAATTCATTAAATTTTCTGAATTGCATCAAACTGTTGATGTCTAGGAATACACTAATAATTTCTGTACCTTGACATCCGAGCTTAATGTCCAAGATACTTAGAAAAAACTGACTTTGGAGTATAGGTTAGGCCTCAGACCATATATCCAGTCCGACATGGGTTTTATCCCCATCTCTTCGTAAGGAGAAGCCTATAGTTATGCATGCAAACTTGAAGCAAAACCCCAAAACCACAAGTCCAAGAATAATGATTCTAAATCGTTTGACAAAGACACCAAAAAGTCTCAAAACAAGAACATTAAGTATGTAATGAAATCAAATCCTAAGAAACCTATTAGCTTTTTGGAAACTATGATGATCCAATCATTAAATTTTTTGAATTGCATCAAGCTTATGATCTTGCATCAATTCATTAAATTTTCTCAATTGCATCAAGCTGTTGATGTCTAAGAATACATTAATAATTTCCGTACCTTGACTTCCAAACTTAATGTCCAAGATACTTGGAAATATCTAACCTTGAAGTATAGGTTAGGCCTCAGACCATATATCCAGTCCGACATGGGTTTTATACCCATATCTTCATTAGGAGAAGCCTATAGTTATGCATGCAAACTTGAAGCAAAACCCCAAAACCACAAAAGTCCAAGAATGATGATTCTAAATCATTTGATAAAGACACCAAAAAGTATCAAAACAAGAACATTGAGCATGTAACAAGGTCAAATCCTAAGCAACAAGGAGAAGGGCCATCATGTCACTTCCCAAAGAAGAACTTACCACCTGAAGAGAAAAAGAAGCATACATAATTCCAGTTGTCACTCTAAGGATGATACTCTCAAAAATCCTTCCTTGCACAAATACAAGCCTCTAATTCCACCGCAATGGCACTATACAAAGGAAAGTATATCATGGACTTTAAGCATAGCGCCATGGTAGCAACAACACAAGTAGCATCATTTCCACTTCTAATTTAGAATAAGCAGAAAGATTGTTTCATTCTCAAATGTAGGTCAATGAACAACCAATATATTTCATTGTTGACAGTGAATGTGAGAAGAATCTGATTTCATCTGAAGTTATTCAAAGATTGAGTTTGCAACTAATGCCTCACCCTCAACCATAAACCATTGGATGGTTCAGCTTGGCTTTTGAGAAGTGCCACTTGGTGGACAATCTATGAAGCAAACCCCATAAACGTTGTCATAGATGTTGATGAGAATAGATATTGAACACTCCCTAAGCTTTCACTCATCAACACCAGAAGTTGGTAAGTTGTAGGAAGAAATGTGTGCTCTTGATGGTCAGACATGAACATAAGAAAGACATCCTTGTGGTACAAACTAATGCCATAGCACCTTTAGTAGAAAAATAACAGTTCAACCAAGTATTGGAGTGATACAAGGATCTATTCCATTCCCCAGTTAGAGTGACAGTATTGTTCAGTAACACATACTTTTGATCTAATTCTAGTGTTACCTCTTCCTAATGCATCCCTCTACCATCATTCATTCCTATAGAAAGGAGAAAATGGCAAATTCAAGAACTTGTCAAGAAAGGAAACATTAGGCCCAACTCTTCACCTTGTGACAGCACAATTGTGCTTCCGTTAAAAAAGGTTGGCACATGGAGCTTGTGCATCGACTAGAGAGCCTTGAACAAAATTACGCTAAAGAAATACTATCCACTTCCAAGGATAGAGGACCTACCCTAGCAGCTCCGCAAATAAAAATTCTTCTCAAAGATATTCTCTAGTCAGGGTATCATACATGTGGATGATGAAAGCTTCATTTGTTGTTGTCTACCAAAATGACATGCATTTTCAACAGAACATGGGAAGAACATTTGAATTGCATTCAACAAGTGTTCAACACTTAACAGTAGCATAGATTGTATGCAAATCTTGAGAAATGTTCATTCACCTTGGAGATACAACACTTGAGGTATATTGTTGATGCAAAAAGTACATATGGATCTGACCAAGATCCATATCATTCAAGAGTGGCCTACATCTAAGACTCTTACACTCCACGGTTTCTTAGGGTTGGCAAATGTCTAGAAGAAATTTGTTCCTAGTTTCTCTGACATCACTTGGCCCTTGAATCAAGTCACATATC
Organism: Torreya grandis; assembly: GCA_037957365.1. NCBI lineage: Eukaryota > Viridiplantae > Streptophyta > Pinopsida > Cupressales > Taxaceae > Torreya > Torreya grandis. Next base: position 1,331,969 of record JARHVA010000348.1, read on the forward strand.
TGCAACAAAGCTCTTCACAACACTACAGAGCACAACAATCGTTTCTAGGTATTTTAGGGTTTCCAACCATTGGAACTCAATGATGTAGCTCACCCTACACCATCATCAATAGGAATACTCCCCTGGGTCAAATGAAAGTTACCAAAGTTGCTAAGTTCATTACACATTTAGTAGGAAGTATAGACATTTTTGTAGAAGAACAATGCTACGTATAAGTATCACCATGATCAACATCGAGCATCACCCCAGTTCAATGTTGGTGACAAAGTATGGTTTCATTTTCAAGTGTATAAATTCAAAGAGCTAGTGAGCTCCATAATGAACGGTTCATAAGGCACAAAACTTGCTGAAAGTTTTGCAAATGGGGTCACAAGCTAAGTTGGATTGATTGTGGGGGGAACTCCATGGTTAAGCACGCTTGAGTCATAACAGTGCTAGGATGGGTGATTTCCTAGGAATTCCCAATGCTTCACCCCTATGAGCATCACCTAGATGCAATGAGTGTCAAGTGGACCATCCATACTCATGAGAGATGGATTCTTGTGAACCACTACTCTTGAAATATGGGTCGATGTAGGTTGATTCAAAACTACGTAGCTGAATCTCAAAATCATATCACATAATTTGATGCACTGCAGAAAATCACCACCTATATAAATTCAAAGAGCTAGGGAGCTCCATAATGAATGGTTCATAAGGCACCACTTACAGAAGGTTTTGCAACTTGGGCTGCAAGCTAAGTGGGATTAATTGTGGGGGAACTCCATGGTTAAGTGCGCTTGAACTGGATCAGTATTGGGATGGGCGACCTCCAGAGAAGAACGGGTGCTTCACCCTTGTGAGCATCACCTAGATGTAATGAGTGTCAACTAAACCATTCATACCCATAAGAGATGGGTTCTTGTGAACCACTACTGATGAAATATGGGTCAATGTACGCTGACTCAAAACTACGCAAATGTATCCAAAAATGATATCATATAAGATCCAAACTCTTCAATCTGACCCACATACTATCACTAAGAAGGTTGGAGATAGCAACTTTGAGCTCAATCTACAAACTTATCTTGGTCTTCATCCAGTTTTCAATTCAAAACTTTTGCGCCATTGATTTCCACCTTTGTTGGACACACAAATGCAACAAAATAATCCCAGCCAGCAGAAATCAATCTTGATTGTAGTATAAGTATATAAAGTCAATGATGCACAGTTCAAATGCACAAGGAATCGGGAAATTCCAATCTACCAGATTGTCAAGCTTAGTTGGGTGCCTCGTTAAAGGAAATCGTACACTAAAGTTCAAGTTGTTGAACACTTTCCACACCTCTCTCATATTGTCACAATGGATACCATTGCTTATTAAGGAGGGGCAACCAATCTGGGAGGATCTAGGACTTTGATCATCTCATGGTATCACAACAACCCCCAAATAGAATGTCATCTTCAGCATTGCATTTGTTGTCACCTTTGAACACGTGATCATGTCGTCCTAGTCTCACACTCAAGAAATATTTCACTAGGAACTCCTTGTGCTATGATTGTATTAGCAATGTACAACTTTGAAAGTGGTGGTGTAAATCTAAAAACAATGCAGTAGACATAATACACACATAATAAGGAGAATGACACAAATACTTTACACAAATATTGAGTATGACAACAATCTCACCCAAAATTGGCCTTGGCATCCACCTAGTGTTACCACCTCCATATGGACTCTACTTGTTAGCCCTTCTAACAATGTTTCTAGAATAAACTTCACGATCACACAACCCAATACTTTCCTTGACAATCTACGTCTGTCTCTAGGACTCTATATGTGTGTGCATCTCCATACATGTGTGTGCAACTCTATCTATGTATGTCCTAATACATGTGTGTCTCCATGTGTGTATATGGGGGTGGTAAGCATCCTTTTTATAGATTCTCAAGGGCCACCCCACTTTCCTCCAAGATAAGATAATCCCCTTTGACCAATTATAACACATATTTCATCTCACACCTTTACAACACTTAGGATTATCACTTTGGATAGGATTATCTTTGACATGGCACAATTGACCTATAAGAATTCATCGCAGGATTCCCACCTAATCAACCTATCCCAAACATTATCTTAATAGTGGACAAAATATTCCAAAAGATATATAACATCACTCTTTTGGAATCATTACAAATATAATATTAATTATTTGGGACCACCTTGACCTTGGTGACCTACTTACCATAACAATGATACTTTGACATTACCACAACCATTTACGAAATATATTTACTTTTTACCGTTAATAATTATTTTCACAAAATTTCTTCAACTACTTTGACCATTACCATGGAATATTTACTGATTACTTTATGACATTTTATAGTGTGTGTCATTCCTCCTTGGTGGACATTGATAACTTCTAGTGGACACTAAAACTAATTATACTTACAGCTAATTATTTACAATATTTTCACTAATGAAAATAAAATTTTGAAGGAAGATTTTGATGTTGACATCTTCCTGTCAGCTTCTACTTCATCCTCAGAGTAGATTGTCAAGGATAATCTAGAACTAGTGCATGAAATATCTTCAATTTGTCTATAATGTCCCCAAATGGGACGATTTCATACAAAAGGAGTTTTTCTCAAAATCTACAAATCTGAAAATGCAATCAACAAATCCTAGATTGCAAAATAAGCTCACAAAACTCTTAATAAGCCTTAGAAACCCTATGCACCAAAATAGTAGAGTTTTATGGGTAAAATCCAGGCAATAACTTGTTCCAAAATAACTAAAAATTTGTAGAAAAAATTCAAAATTTAATTTGCACGAAACAAGTACCTTTTTACCCAATTTCTGAAACTCAAACGCCACTTTTTGATGGCAAAAAATTCTGATTAATTATCAAAATTTACAACTGCTGTTTTGAGAGATTTTCCTCTTCAAACCCCTGTCGAAAATAGCCACAAATCTCGAAAAAATACCAGGAAATTACAACCTATTTTGAGCATATAAATCGTCAAACTAGCCTCTCCAAGCCAATTGCTTCACTTTCCAAGTACAGGGAAAAATAACAAAAAATTATAGAATAAATTCTTACCTTTTGCAAGTGGAAAAACCTTTAAAAACTTGTCAAATAATTAAATAATAATTCTGAAAATTATTATTTAATTTTCTCCTTCAAAACCTTCACAAATTCATCCAAAACTTCACACTGTTGGGTGAATATTTTGTCAACCAGCTAACTGGTGATCAAAATAGGTCTCTTCAACCACAGAATAGGGAGATTGGTCGGCCAGGTGTGCAGGTTTACTACATCAACAAGGGGCAAATCTCTCCTCTCATCAAGGGGAGGTTCCCTATGAATACGCAAGAGCTATAAACTATATAAATAAGCAGAAAATAACACATAGGGGCAGGATAAACCATCCATCTCTCTTCTTTCAGAGATGATGCTCACAGATCAAAGGAGAAATCCTGGGTGATTGGTGAAGGTACTTCTCTTTTTTCAGAAGTAACATTCAGCCAAGAGCCAGATCCCTTCCTGGATAGTAGAAATCCCGGTGAAATGACAGAAGGCACTTCTCTTCTTTCAGAAGTGCTTGTTCTTGCAAACAATAGGAATCTTTCTGGTAAGTAAAAGGTAACCAGTAACAAAAGGGCGCAGTAACCAGCAAGATGAAACAGAACACAAAGTTTTCACCTCAACTGTCCAAAGAGTATAACACAAAGGATAATGGGGGCACAAAGTCGTCCCAGAATCTTCAACACAAAAAGAAAAAAAAACACAGACTGAAAACAATTGTGAAAGCACAAAGTCTTCTTACAGTTGGCTTCAAGACACCTTCCTTATTACTCTCACTAATTTTGCTTGTCAAATTAAATAAACAAGAACACATTCAGAAGACAGACATAAGAATAATCTCCTAAAATTATACAAGCCAAAACAGCACAAAGTCTGTAAACAACTTGCTTTCTCATTCAGATAAAATGAAATGAAATTACAATCTGAGCTCAAAGTCTCAATATTCTTCTTTCAACTGGACAGAGTTTCGCTCCTGTAAAAAGTGAAAAGTCTCTTTGCATCGAATGAGAGAATACATTATATAGAGGCCAGGAGAGACTTGGCACTTTGTCCTATGGAGCGACCCATGCTGCGCAATTAATGCCTTGGATGCGTTTTTGATTCTGTCAAGGAGGGCCACGCTGGAGCAGGGCGGTTGCCTTAACTGTGGCGTGTTGGTTCATCTCTTTTCTCTATTCCTGGGCCTGAATTACTCATTCCATCACCTGCTAGTCGCGCAACTGTCTACTTTGCCTTTATTCCAAAGGGGACAAACAGGGTCCGCTTTCAATGTTTGCAGGCCCCAAATATCTACCCGGCGAACTGCTTCACCTACTGAAATTAATTCTTGCTGAGTTTCCCTCTTTGTCTCTTCTCATTTGGCTCCGGCTTTAGGGTCTTTGAATGCATTCGGGTCCGCATTTCAAATTTGCAAAGCTCAACAGACACTTCTTCGTAGCAAATTTGCTGCCCGCGGGTCTTTTATCTTTGGAAAGTTACCGGCTAGCCGGTCGTCTTAAATTTGACGTTTGCGGGGCTGTCATTCTTCTCATCAACTCCCTTTGTGTCTTTCTCGCTTGCTATGGTCGCTTTCCGTTATGACGCGGGCGAGGACACATGGCGGCATCCGCAGCTTTGAAATAGGCTTTTCGGAATAAGCTTTGAAATTTGTTAGAGACCGGGAGCGCAGATGCGGACACTTGGCAGCTTTCGTTGCTCTTTGAGGCTTGACCCTTTATTTCCTTCGGACAATTTGTCCGAAGGAAATCTCTCCTTGGCTCTGCATCTCTGCGTTGGGAGTGTTCCGTTCTTGACACGTGGAGCCTTCTGCTGCTTTTAACAATTGACACGTGGCGCCTTCTGCCGGAACAGGCGAGGACACGTGGAGGCATCCGCTTAATTCGGAGGAGCTCTTAGAAACCTTTGAGAGTCTCGCGAGAGAAGATACGTGGCGGTTTCCGTCGAACTCTAGAAACACTTTCAAAAACAATCTGGACTCACTTTTAGCAGTCTCGCAGATGATGACACTTGTCGGCTTTCGCCGATTCTCACCAAGGACACGTGGCGTCTTCCGCGGCATCGTATTGAAACCTTCCGCCATTGACACTTGGTACTTTCCACTCGTCCTCTTCTTTTGCGCGCCCCCTTGGTTGAACTATCCGTTGAACCATTTGGATGTTGAATCGGTTGAACCGTTGAACCAAAGTGGTTCAAGGTTCAACGGTTCAAGCCTTCGTTTTTCATTAAGTGTTCGAAGCCATGGAACTTTGAAGTGGTTGAACTTTGAACCTTGAACCAATCCTGAAAATGACTAAGTGTCGAAAACTGGTTCTTTTGATTGGACTCGCTTGCGGAAGCCTTTGACCCTGTCGAACCTGCTAATCCCTTTACTGAAAAAGCTTGAAAAATGAGGAATTAGAAAGCTCAGAACAAATTTTGAAAAGGAGGGAGACAATTTTGGTCACGCCGGACCAAAATAGTTCATATGTTGTCCCAAAAATGAGAACGCTGTTTTTGGGGACAACAGCTGGCTCCAGTTGGAGAACTTCCGTCAGATGAAAACTCGAAACAGCTGAGGGGAGTAGAAACCAGAATCTCCAGTGCCTTGAAGTATGCCATTGGGCTATGGAGTTGTGCTATCCAAAAAGAAAGGCTCCAAAAAACGAAAACGAAAAGCACAAAAACAGAAACAAAAGACTATACAAATATACATATGTACAGGGGAGCTCATCCGATACTTCAAGAGTTGAAGTGCTTCAGATGCTGCCCGTTGTGAGGCAGAGATAAGAGAATGCCATCTTGATACTTCAACAGAAAACTGTTTTCACCGTTGAGCTGATGAATAGTAAAAGGGCCCCTCCACATGGAATCAAACTTTCCATGCATCCCCTTTGGTTCTCTTCTCTTGTCTCACAGCAGGGCTTGATCTCCAATCTGGAAATCACGGTTCTTTGCTTTCTGGTCAAAGAGCTTCTTCACCAGACCTTGATGGGCAGCAATTCGGTCTACCACTGCAGTTCTCTGCTCATCCAGCTCAGTCAGGCACATGATCCTCTTATCAAGGGCACTTTCATACGTTTGATCTTCAATTGCCTTAGCCAATTTCAATGCTGGCAATTCCAAGGTGATTGGTATCTCAGCATTGATACCATAAAGAAGTTGGAAGTGAGACATACCAATTGCTCTCTTTGGTGTAATTATGTCTGCCCACGGAGCATCAACCAATGCTTTATGCCATGTCCTTTGGTTGTCATCCACCAATTTCTTGATGATAGTCACCAGGTTCTTATTGTTTGATTTGGCCTGTCCATTCCCTTGTGGAAAGTAATCAGAAGAGTGGGAGAGTGTAATTCCATAGTGGAAACAGAATTGAGTAATCTCTTGGGAAGTGAAACAAGCTGCGTTGTCAGTGACAATCTTGGTCGGGACCCCGAACCTGGAAATGATGTTATCTTTGAGGAAATTGCATACTAATTCTGAAGTAGCATGTTTGGTTGGAATAGCTTCCACCCATTTGGTGAAGTAGTATGTTGCTGTAAGGACATAATCATGTTTAGCACTTGAAGATGGGTTTACAGCACCAATAAAGTCAATTCTCTATTGCTGGAACGACTCCTCTATGACCACTGACTTGAGACGCAGGGCAGCTAACTTGAGTCTCCCTACAAACTGCTGGCATAGTTCACACTCCCTAACCCACTTGTATGCATCTTGAAAGAGAGTTGGCCAGTAGTACCTGGCTCGCAAAATTTTATGGGCAGTCACAGGGGCAAAAAAATGTCCTTCACAAGCCGAATTGTGGAAAGACTTCAGAAGTCGGCTTTGCTGCTCCTTGTCCACACAGCGAAGGAACACTCCATCAAGACTCCTCTTGTATAGGCCATTGTCCCAGAGGACAAAATTTGCAGCTTTCAGCTTGATGGTTCTCCTTTCTTTATAAGATAGGTGAGCAGGACACTCACCATAAGTAAGGAAATGAGCAATATTTGAATACCATTTAACGGTGGTGGAGACAAAGAGGACTCTTGGTGTGTCTTCCACCTCTGATTCTTCATGCTCTGTTCCTTCTGATTTGTTATCAGCAATTAGTTGGCATAGCCCCTTCCCATGCACCAGCTTTGTTGGCTTGATGACCAGATCAAACTCCTGGATCTTAGCGACCCAATTGCCTCTTTTCGTCCCAAACTCTTGTTGAGTCAATATGGATTTGACCGTGGTGTCGGGAACCAAGGCAGTTGTGTGTGAATTCAAGATGTAGAAGTGGAAATGCTTCACTCCCTTCACCACTGCATAAGCATGCTTCTCCATGTTTGAATACTTCAGCTCATGATCTTTGAGAGAACAGCTCATGAAGCAGATGGGAGATTCCACACCTTCTTCGTTTTGCTGAACCAGGATGGCTGAAAGTGTGTGTTCAGAAGCATAACTATACATGAGGAAATCCTTTGTATAATCTGGACAAACTAGAAATGGGGCGTGAGCAATGGCAGTCTTGATATCCTCAAATGCTGACTTGTCTTCTTCGATCCAGCTGAATGTGGTCTTATTCTTCATCATGTTTACAATGTGCCTGGTCTTCTCAGCAAATTAGAGGATGAACCTCCGTAAGAAATTCACCTTTCCAAAGAAAGTGAACAACAGTCTTACTTGTGGGCAAGGTAAGCTCTTAGATAGACTTGACTCTGTCTGAGTCAATCTTTATGCCTCTTTTGGACACAACGTGTTGGAGAAGTTTCCCCTCTGTTACTCCAAAAACTGATTTCTTGGGGTTTAAAGAAATGCCATTCTGACGGCAGCATTCCAGCACTTGTTGCAAGTGGCTCACATGATCTGGGCGATGCTTAGAAAAGACAGTCAAGTCATCAAGATAAACTACGATGAACTTACCCATCTCATCCCTGAAGGCAAGGTCCATTGCTCTTTGGAAGGTGGCGATAGCATTTATCAAGCCAAAAAGCATCCTTTTATATGCAAACGTGCCCCAAGGTGTGGTGAAAGCAATCTTATGCTGGTCTTCTTCGCCAACTTCAACTTGATTATATCTTGAGAAACCATCTAGCATTGATAACATCTCTGAGCTCGTCACTGTCTGAAGCACTTGATCCATGATTGGCAAATGATAATTGTCCTTCAAGGATGCCCTGATTCAAATTTTTAAAATCCACACAAAGGCGAATTTCACCATTCTTCCTTATAGGCACTATATTTGCAATCCACGTGGAATGATGGATTGGAAAAATGATCCTAGCATTTAGCATTTTTTGTATCTCAGATAAAATAGTACCTGATATTTTCGGATTGTATTGTTTGGATTTTTGCCTGTAAGGCACCGAGTCAGCCTTAAGAGGAATGTCATGATGGATTTCATTAGGCCTGAGTGACTTCAGGATATCATGGGAGTAAGCTAAGACGTCCCTGTATTGATTGAGCAAAGTGGTGAACTTGAACCTCTCCTCAGGAGTACAACATTTCCCAATGTTCACTATCTTGGGATCTTCCTTGGTTCCCAGATTCACTTGATCAAAATCCTGAGAGGAGCTTGAATCCGTTTGCTGCTGTTTGACGAACCTGTCATGTTTGTCAAACAGTTTCTCCAGAGAAACCAGGCTTTTGGGAATCTTATTCCGTTTAAGTTGCAAGAACTCTTCACCTGCGTCTACATTTGATTCAGGAGCTAGTTCACACTTCTGAAGTTCGCTGCCTTCAAAATGTAGCCGCTCAAAGCTGTCCTTTTGCTCCAAGAAGGCAATGATTTGACTGTTATTGTTGAACACTTGCCAATGACTGGCGTTATCAGGCACACTTGGCTGAAAGACCAGCTTAATGGTGTACCTGTCTCCTTTGAAGTCTGAGTGGGGGACTAAGAGAGTAGCTGAGACAGCCAATGCATCAGCCCGGTCATTAAATTCTCTAAGAATGACAGAGATGCTGAAAGCATCAAAGCTTTCAATTTGGTCCCAGACCAGATTGCGGTAATGATGCAATCTTTCGTTCTTGGTTTGATACAGGTTTCTCACCTGACAAACCACTAGTTCGGCATCTCCTTTGGCATGAAGGAGCTTTATGCCTTTGTCTCGAGCAGCCCTCAATCCAAGCAACAGAGACTCATATTCAGCTGTGTTATTAGTGTTGCTGCACTGCAACTTGTAGGATGAAGGAAAAATATCTCTTTGAGGAGATATCAACACAACTCCGGCCCCTGAACCGTGGAGGAGCAGCTGCCATCAAATTCAAAAATCCATACCTCATTAGATATTGATTTTCCTTTGGATTCTTCTTCATTCGGAGGAGGAGATTCCTCCACACTTGCATTGCGCTCTGTCAATTCTTCTGTTGTTTTAGCTGAACGCATTTTCAGGGTGTCACTTGCAGGAGCTTCATCAGATGCCTCATGAACTTCATCCGTGAACAGAAAGTAGTTACCCATGTCTGAAGACTCAAACAGAATTTGAGCTTCAGGTGCCGAGGTCCGAGTAACCACGTATTTTGCTTCTTTCTCAGGGAGCAGCCTCTTTATAACACCTTTGACTGGAATTCTTGCCTCAGATAAGTCCATACTCAACTCACCACCAACATCTCTGTAGAAATTCCGACCAAAAGGATGCCATATGATGCTAGGACGTCAACCACCAAGACAGTCATCTTGATTCTTTTGTCTGGGAAGGCCGCAAATACAAATTGGGCGTCCTTGATCTACCCCAGCAGTGGTACTTGCTTGTTTTCCATGGAGAAGCATTTACCAAAGGTTTTGGTCAGTGTAAGGCCAAGGGATTCAGCCACTTTGGCAGGCATAACATTGTCCGAAGCTCCAGAATCAATGATGCAATTGTTCAGCTGGTGTCTATTTATCAACAATGAGACATAGAAAGGTTCAGTCCTGCCAGGAGCAGCACCGGTGGGTGCATTCTTGAGGGAATCACGAGTCACCTTGGGAATTGCTTATCCTGCAGGGGCGTTTTGATTCTTCACACACTGAACCAATTTATCTAATTGCTCAGGATGGGACTGCAGAAATTCAAATTCAGACATTTGAATTTTGATTTTCTTTATATGGTCAATTATGTCAAATGTCTGGAATAAGCCAAGAGCAGAGGACAGGTGTTCATTTTTTTGATTTTTGAAAGGGGGAGGACTGGACTGTGAATTTGAAGTAGAGGGCGTATAGGCATTTGAGGTACTCACCTTTCTTGCAATCACCGGGTCCTTTGGCTGGAAAGGAAGAGTGGACCCTCGCTTAGCAATTGAAACTGCTGGTTGAGGTCACTCCTCTGCTTTCTCCTTATCAGCTCGTTGGGTTGCTTGATTCTTGGACCGGGTGAATACAGCATATGACAACTCAACTGCATTACCTTCACTCTAGGTTCATCCTGATAATTCAAAAAACCAATATGGGAGTCGCCAGCTAACTCTTCTTCTTCCTCAGTGAAGAGATTAGTGCCATCTTCAGGATTTAACTCAGGTTGGAAGGAGAAATCCGATTCAGCTTCGAAATATCCAACTGCTGAGTTGGTTGGAGGTGCTTCAAGGGCGAGATTTCTCTGTGGAGGAGGAAGGCAATTCTGTTGTCTTTGATTCCTGGCAGTATTGCCTTGGTACGCCTGATTCTGAAATGTCCTCTTGGGAATATCTCTGTATGCAGGAGCAGATGACATCCCTTGCGCCATTTGTTTTCTGAGGGCCAGCACTTCATTTGCTAGCTTCTGCACCATTGGATCAGTGGTGGCTGAAGGGGAGTATTCAGAGGAAGGAGAAGATTTACCTCTGTTTGGATCTCTTCTTATCTTTTCAGCCAAGATAAGATCATCTTCTACCTCAGTAGCCAAGTCTTGAGCAGCAACAAGGTCTATGTGTCTAGCCCATCTCAGCAAGAAACTCACTTCAGGCAGTTGTGAGTTGATGAAGAAACACTTAAGATTCTGGAGTGTTCGCTGGGCGACCATGGGAATCTTGTGCCTCAGCTTGTCGAACCTAGCAATGAAGTCCCTCATAGGTTCATGGGGCTCCTTCATCTGTGTGAGCTGGGCCAGCAAGGCATGCGCATCTTCTGCAGGCTTGACCCTGGCTTCAAATTTATCTTTAAGAGTGTCCCAATCAGTCACTGACCGAGCTTGTAGATGGTAGAACTACCCTGCAGCAGCGCCTTGTAGTGTCTCCACGAATAGCCTGACTGCTATGTCTTCAAATTCCACCCCTATTACGCCACAGGGTATGCTGAAAGCTGCAATGTGTTTATCAGGATGAACTTTTCCATCACCAAAGAATTTGAGAAAATTCTTCTTTGAATTGCGTGGAAGTTCATGCAGAGGTGGAGTCAAATTGAGTGGGCCAAATGAGTTACCCCAGGGGCTTTGAGCCATGATTTGATTATGTAAAACTGGGATCACAAATCTGGGTGGAGAATGGGTAGGCAAAGTTCTGCTAGCAACAAAAAAAAGCTCTGCCTTGTGTTGGTGACCTGGTAGGGCTAGGAGAAAGACTCCTAGTTCATTGAAGGTGAGGTTGTAGAGGAAACAACTCAAAATTACTCTGCTGCACCAACTCAAAAGCAGGGTCAACAACACCTTGAGATTTCTGGGTTCTGGTATAACGTGGAGTTGCCAGATTGCAGAACAAAAATGGAAAAGAGCAAGATCTGCTTCAGCTTGAAGTTTGAGACTTCAAACTGTGCGCTCTTACCCAGCAGAGTTGCCAAAAACTGTTGGGTGAATATTTTGTCAACCAGCTAACTGGGGATCAAAATAGGTCTCTTCAACCACATCATAGGGAGATTGGTCAGCCAGGTGTGCAGGTTTACTATATCAACAGGGGACAAATCTCTCCTCTCATCAAGGGGAGGTTCCCTATGAATATGCAGGAGCTATAAACTATATAAATAAGCAGAAAATAACACATGGGGGCAGGATAAACCATCCATCTCTATTCTTTCAGAGATGATGCTCACAGATCAAAGGAGAAATCCTGAGTGATTGGTGAAGGTACTTCTCTTCTTTCAGAAGTAACATTCAACCAAGAGCCAGATCCCTTCCTAAATAGTAGAAATCCTGGTGAAATGACAAAAGGCACTTCTCTTCTTTCAGAAGTGCTTGTTCTTGCAAACAATAGGAATCTTTCTGGTAAGTAAAAGGTAACCAGTAACAAAAGGGCGCAGTAACCAGCAAGATGAAACAAAACACAAAGTTTTCACCTCAACTGTCCAAAGAGTATAACACAAAGGATAATGGGGGCACAAAGTCGTCCCAGAATCTTCAACACAAAAAGAAAAAAAAACACAGACTGAAAACAATTGTGAAAGCACAAAGTCTTCCTACAGTTGGCTTCAAGACACCTTCCTTATTACTCTCACTAATTCTGCTTGTCAAATTAAATAAACAAGAACACATTCAGAAGACAGACATAAGAATAATCTCCTAAAACTATACAAGCCAAAACAGCACAAAGTCTGTAAACAACTTGCTTTCTCATTCAGATAAAATGAAATGAAATTACAATCTGAGCTCAAAGTCTCAATATTCTTCTTTCAACTGGACAGAGTTTCGCTCCTGTAAAAAGTGAAAAGTCCCTTTGCATCAAATGAGAGAATACATTATATAGAGGCCAAGAGAGACTTGGCACTTTGTCCTATGGAGCGACCCATGCTGCGCAATTAATGCCTTGGATGCGTTTTTGATTCTGTCAAGGAGGGCCACGCTGGAGCAGGGCGGTTGCCTTAACTGTGGCGTGTTGGTTCATCTCTTTTCTCTATTCCCGGGCCTGAATTACTCATTCCATCACCTGCTAGTCGCGCAACTGTCTACTCTGTCTTTATTCCAAAGGGGACAAACAGGCTCCGCTTTCAATGTTTGCAGGCCCCAAATATCTACCCGGCGAACTGCTTCACCTACTGGAATTAATTCCTGCTGAGTTTCCCTCTTTGTCTCTTCTCATTTGGCTCCGGCTTTAGGGTCTTTGAATGCGTTTGAGTCCGCATTTCAAATTTGCAAAGCTCAACAGACACTTCTTCGTAGCAAATTTGCTACCCATAGGTCTTTAATCTTTGGAAAGTTACCGGCTAGCCAGTCATCTTAAATTTGACGTTTGCGGCCCTGTCATTCTTCTCAGCAACTCCCTTTGTGTCTTTCTCGCTTGCTATGGCCGCTTTCCGTTATGACGCGGGCGAGGACACATGGCGGCATCCGCAGCTTTGAAATAGGCTTTTCGGAATAAGCTTTGAAACTTGTTAGAGACCGAGAGCGCGGATGCGGACACTTGGCAGCTTCAATTGCTCTTTGAGGCTTGACCCTTTATTTTCTTCGGACAATTTGTCCGAAGGAAATCTCTCCTTGGCTCTGCATCTCTACGTTGGGAGTGTTCTGTTCTCGACACGTGGAGCCTTCCGCTGCTTTTAACAATTGACACATGGTGCCTTCTGTCGGAACAGGCGAGGACACGTGGAGGCATCCGCTTAATTCGGAGGAGCTCTTAGAAACCTTTGAGAGTCTTGGGGGAGAAGATACGTGGCGGCTTCCGCCAAACTCTAGAAACACTTTCAGAAACAATCTGGACTCACTTTTAGCAGTCTCGCGGATGATGACACTTGTTGGCTTTCGCCGATTCTCACCAAGGACATGTGGCGTCTTCCGCGGCATCGTATTGAAACCTTCCGCCATTGACACTTGGTGCTTTCCGCTCATCCTCTTCTTTTGCGCACCCCCTTGGTTGAACTATCCGTTGAACCATTTGGACATTGAACCGGTTGAACCGTTGAACCAAAGAGGTTCAAGGTTCAGCGGTTCAAGCCTTCGTTTTTCATTAAGTGTTCGAAGCCATGGAACTTTGAAGTGGTTGAACTTTGAACCTTGAACCAAGCCTGAAAATGACTAAGTGTCAGAAACTGGTTCTTTTGATTGGACTCGCCTGCGGAAGCCTTTGACCTTGTCGAACCTGCTAATCCCTTTACTGAAAAAGCTTGAAAAATGAGGAATTAGAAAGCTCAGAACAAATTTTGAAAAGGGGGGAGACAATTTTGGTCACGCCGGACCAAAATAGTTCATATGTTGTTTCAAAAATGAGAAAGCTATTTTTGGGGACAACACACCAATAATAAAAAAATTAACAAATAAAATCAGATTATTTAATTTGCAAATTTTAGATCAAATAAAGCGTCCAAACCTTATATCCAAGCTCCCCAAGTGGTTCGCTCCACTTGCAAAAATAATATAATTAATTATCAAGCTTAACATGCAAGAAAAAAACCACGAAACCTTTGCAAAATTTGACACAAACCCTCCAAAACAATTTGCCCCACTCCTTAGGGCAAGAACAAGACCTCTTTAGCAAAAGGTGGTGTCAAAAGACACGTTTTTAGATTGATCAATCACCAATGGTAGCGAACCTCTATTAGGCATGCACCCAATAGTTTTCTTCAAGCATGAAGAACAATTTTATCAAAATTAAGCATATCATCCATTGTAGCTTTCGCCATGTATTTATAACTTCCAAAGTGGGTGAACCACTTTGAAAAGATAAAACACATTTCTTTTTCTTTGCTTTAACTCCCATGCCGACATCTCCTTTTTAAATAATATATTAAATAGTTGCATTAATTAAAAGTAGTAATTAAAATTATTTTGAGGCAAATAAATAATTAATTAATTCATTTAAGCACTTTAATGTTAGAAACCACTTTTTAAATATTCTATTAATTAAATAATAATTGTCTTATGATAAAAATCACAATTTCGACAATTAATAAATAACTAATAAAATAACAATCCCCAAAAGGGCTCTTTTAATCTATTTTTTATTCATGATATGGAAATAGGGACATCACAGTCCTCCCTTCTCAAAATTGTTTGCCTTCAAGCAATCCACAACAAGGCTTCCTGGATAAAGCATCTGCAACCACATTATTTTTACTTTTTACATACTCAATATCAAAATCATAAGCTTGTAACTTGCTTACCCATTTTTGTTGTCTATCATTCAATTCTTTTTTATTGAGGAAGAATCTCAAGCTATTGTGATCCGATTTTACAATGAATTTGCCACAAACCAAATATTGCTTGAATTTACTCAAAGCATGCATAACCGCCAACATCTCCTTGTCATAAATTGAATAGGCTTTTTCTGAATCCTTGAGTTTCCTACTCTCAAAAGCAATAAGATGTCTCTGCTGCATTAGAACAGCCCCTATTCCTTCACTTGAAGCATCACACTCAACCACAAAAGGAGTAGAAAAATCTGGAATAACAAGAACTACACAAGAACGCATTACCTTTTGAGATTTTCAAATGCTAGTTGGGTTGTTTTGGACCATTGGAAAGCTCCTTTCTTAGTCAAATCAGTGAAGGGGGCAGCAAGTTGTGAGAAACCTTTCATAAACCTCATGTAATAACTACAAAGACTACAAAATCCTCTTAATTGTGTGAGTGTAGAGGGAATAGGCCAATCCATGATAGTTGCAATTTTTTGTTGGTCCACTTGCACACCTTGTGCATTGATGACATGTCCCAAATATAAAATTTCTATCAATCCAAACTCACACTTGGATTTTTTTGCAAAGAAGGAATTCTGTTCTAATGTGCTCAAAACCAAATCCAAGTGTCTTAAATGCTCCTCCAAGGTTTTGCTATACACAAGAATGTCATCAAAGAAAACTAGCACAAACTTCCTTAGATATTTGTCAAACATATTGTTCATACAAGATTGAAAAGTAGTTGGGGAATTAGTTAATCCAAAAGGCATAACCAGAAACTCAAAATGGCCAAAATGACATCTAAAAGCAGTTTTATGAACATCTCTTATCTTGATTTTGTGATAACTGGATCTTGAAATAATTTTGTAGAAATAAGTGGCACCATGTAAGTCATCCATTAGTTCATCAATCATAGGTATTGGATACCTATTCTTGATGGACTTCTTATTTAATAACCTGTAATCAATGTACATCCTCATAGTGCCATCCTTCTTCACTAGAACAACTGAAGAAGCAAAAAGGACTCGAGCTAGGACTTATGTGCCCCATATCGAGCAATTCTTTGATGATTTTCTCAATCTCTTTTTTGAAGCCTCTTAGGTGGCGATAAGGAGTGATAATAACCGGTTTAGCACCTATTTCCAGCTCAATATTGTGCTCAAAACCTCTATCTAGTGGCAAACCATAAGGTAAATCATCAAAGACATGAATATGTTTATCTAAAATAGCTTGAAGCTCACCATTAGGGGGCTGCGTTTTCCTTTTTTCTGAATTTATTGTGATAAGGCAGCTTGCTGCCCAAGCAATTTGACCCCTTCTAAAAGCCCTCTCCATCGTCTTCATGGACATCTTGTGGAGCTCCATCGGCTACACCTTTAAGGACCACTTCCTTGCCCTCTTTGAAGAATTTCAGCGCCATGGTTTTATAATTTTGAGTGAAGTCTCCTAAGGAATGCAACCATTGAACACCCAAAATAATATCAATATCTCCAATATCAACGATATAAAAATCATCCATTACCTTGTGTTTCCCAAGAGTGAGTGGAAATTGAGATAGCATTTTGGAACAAGAAATGGTGAATCCATTTGCCATAGTCACATTAAAGCTTTTGCAATCCATAGCCTATAATGCCATCTTCTTAACCAAGCTCTCATCAATGAAATTATGAGTGATTCCACTATCAATCAAAGTAGTCACTCTTTGACCTTTCAATGTACCTTTTATTTTGAATGCATGATACTTGGGAGCTCCTGAAAGAGAAGCAAGTGTACTACCCAAGTCTTGTGTGTCTTCCTCATGTGCATGCTCTTCAACTACATTGTCATCATGCTCATCATTAGTATCAATACATCAAAATCTGAATCATTATCAATTACCTCAATATAGTAGACATGCCCCTTACCCATGCAATGGTGGCCTTTGGTCCATGGATTTTTGCAAGTGAAACATAGGCCTTGTCTCCTTAATTCGTCTCTTTCATCTTTCATATTGCTGTAATAAGGCAATGATCTATGAGGTGGCACATAAGGTGAAAAAGGCTTCTTTTGTGGCTCATTTGGTGGTGCTTTGGGCTGCCCACCTTGTGCTCTTTGCTGCCCACTAAAATCAGTCCTTGGCTGCCCTGCATTTGCCCCTTTGGGCAGCGAATAAGTGGCTGTCCTTGGCTGCCCCTTTGGCCCTTCATAACCCCCGTATGCTCAACTTTCTAGATCCAATGCCTTAGTGATAGCATCTTGCAAAGAGAGAGGATTAAAAGCCTTAACTAACCCTTTCAAAGGTTCACTCAAACCTTCAACAAATAATACAATCAACCACTTTTCACTAATATCAGAAACCATAACTGAAACCTTTTGAAAATCAGCAACATACCATTCAACATCATGTTCTTGTTTGAGTTGTGTTAACTCACAAAAATGTCTATCCAGATTTTTTCTATCAAACCTCTCCATGATTATTTTGCCAAACTCCTCCATGGTAGTAATAGATCCGTGGCCTTGTGTGATTAGGCCATGAAACCACCACTCATAGCAATACCTTTCAAATGTAGGGTAATGAATTTTAGAGCCTCCTCCTCAAACATGGGGTTAAGTGACAAATATGTTTCTAACTTCTATAACCAAGATCTCACATGAAGTTTATCAATACCATCAAAAATAGGAAGAGAAATCTTACCCAACCTTTGTTGCGAGTCTTTGCAGGGTTGCATATTAGGAGCCTTTGATTTGGTTCCTTCATCTCACAAAAATCCCAAAAAGTCAAAAGACTTTGCATGGCTAAGCTTAGGGCTACATATTTTTCTTGACGAATCTCCAAAATATCCTCCCTTGGCGTCCTTTTCTCTATCATTGGTTTCTTTTGCAAAAAGTTTGCCTTGAAGAATTTTTTAGGGGGGTTAATAGAAACCCTCTCATCATTATTCGAATGTCCTTCTCCATTGAAGGAGTGATCTTTCCTTGGATTAGTAACATCTTGCAACAAAATTGCGATTTGCACATTCAAAGTTTGTTGAATTTCTTTTTGGCTTTCTTTGATTAAGCTTTGCATAAGCTTAAATTGTTCTGAATAGAACCCTTGCTCCTGGTTCCCCATAATATTTTTTTTCTTTTGATAAACTATGTACTCTTTACTTGTTTGCATCCAACAATCCACTCATAGGTAGACAAGACCAGTGCTCTGACACCACTATAATGTCCCCAAATGGGACAATTTCATGCAAAAGAGGTTTCTCCAAAATCCACAAATCTGAAAATGCAATCAGCAAACCCTAGATTGCAAAATAAGCTCATAAAATCCTTAATAAGCCCTAGAAACCCTAGGCACCAAAATAGTAATGTTTTATCGATAAAATCCACCAAATAAATTGTTCCAAAATAATTGAAAATTTGTAGGAAAAATTTAGAATTTAATTTGCAGAAACAAGTACCTTTTTACCCAATTTTTGAAGCTCAAACAACACTTTTTAATGGCAGCACATTTTGATTAATTATCAAAATTTACAGTTGTTCTAAGTGATTTTCCTCTTCAAACCCCTACCAAAAATAGCCACGAATCTCTGAAAAATACCAAGAAATTACAGTGAGCTATTTTGGGCATAGAAATCACCAAACTAGCCTCTCCAAGCCAATCACTCCACTTCCCAAGTGTAGGAAAAAATAGCAGAAAATTATAGAATGAATTCTTGCCTTCCGCAAGTGAAAAAAACTTCAAAAACTTGTCAAATAATTAAATAATAATTCTAAAAATTATAATTTTATTTTCTCCTTGAAACCCTTCACAAATTTGCCTAAAACTTCACACCAATAATCAGAAAATTAACAAATAATATCAAATTATTTAATTTACAAATTTTAGATCAAATGAAGCCTCCAAACCCTATATCCAAGCTCTCCAAATGGTTCGCTCTACTTGCAAAAATAATATAATTAATTAGCAAGCTTAACATGCAAGGAAAAGATCACGAAACCCTCCCAAAATTCCACATAAACCCTCCAAAGCAATTCACCCCACTCCTTATAGCTAGAACAAGATCTCCTTCGTAAAAGGTGGTGTCAAAAGACATCTTTTTAGATTGATCAATCACCAACGGTAGCGAACCTCTATTGGGCATGCATCCCAATAGTTTTCTTCAAGCATGAAGAACAATTTTATCAAAATTCAGCATATCCTCCATTGTAGCCTTTGCCATGTATTTATAACTTCCAAATAGGGTGATCCATTCTGGAAAGATAAAATACATTTCTTTTTCTTTGCTTTAGCTCCCATGCCGACATCTCCTTTTTGAATAATATATTAATTAATTGCCTTAATTAAAAGTAATAATTAAAATTACTTTAAGGCAAATAAATTAATAATTTATTTATTTAAGCACTTTAGTGGTAAAAAACGTTTTTTAAATATTCTATTAATCAAATAATAATTGTCTTATGATAAAAATCACTATTTCGACAATTAATAACTAATAAAATAACACTCTCCAAAAAGGCTCTTTTAGTCTATGGGAAAATAGACTAAAGGTCTTCAAGCCCTGTTTATTCATGATGTGGAAATGGGGACATCACATTGTCATAATCGATCCATTTTTTAATTGGAGCACCGTCCAATTCTTCAATTCTAAATGTCTCATTATCATGCACTGGTACTATCTTGTAAGGTCCCATCTATTTAGGAAGGGACCACTTGATCTTACGATCAAAGTACTCTTTTTGCTTCATTTTTTTCTTGTAAGTGTTTTTTTTGGTTGTTTGCCACATTTCCTTGACAAGATGAAAATGCACCAACCTATCACTTACACTCTTGCATTTCCTCCAAGAGATGAAGATGCACCAATCTATCACTTATAGACTCACCTTCATCTATCCTTTGACTGATGAAAACTCCTAAGGTTGGGACATCAAACTCAATGGGAATGACAGGACCAACACCATAAGCAAGATGAAAAGGAGAATAACTTGTTGATTTTGGTCCTATATGTCCACAATGTTGCATGAATCCACTTGTATCATGTGTGTACCTGTTGCATCTTTGGTAAGAATTTAGTGCAATACATGACTTTTTTCGATCCACCTGTCCATTCATACTTGGCTTATAGGTTGTTTCCTTCCTATGCTTGATGGAAAACCTATCTATCGTTGATTTTACCACTTCATTGATGAAGTGACTATCTTGAGCTGTTAAAATTTCTAGTGGGCAGTCAAACCTTGTAACAATGTGTTCATACAAGAACCTTAACACTGCATCCATAGAAGTAGTTTTAAGAGGTCTAGCCTCGACCCACTTAGTCAAGTAGTCTATGGCAACCACAATATACTTGTTTCTTTGCGTTGTACATTAAAGTGGAACCATAATATCTATTCCCCACTTTTCAAATGGCCCAAGTGATTGAATGGGACACAATAGTGATGATGAAGTCTTACGATTCCCATGTGATTGACAAACATCACATGCTTTACAGTAATTGAAACAATGCTTGAAAAGTATTGGCCAGTGATAACCTGCATCAAGGATCCTCTAATGTCATTAGATGTCCAAAAAAGTTTACTCCACACATACCATCATGTAACTCTTCAATCAGCTCCTTTCCCTTGTCTCGATCAACTACTCTCCTATACTTTCCATCAACTCCTACCCGATACAAGACTCCATGTGCAATTGAATATTGACAATTTGCTTAGGTGATCTTTCTCTTAATCTTTGCAGTAGCACCATTAGGGAATTTGAAATCATTCAAATAATTCCATATATATATATATATATATATATATATATATATATATATACACTCACTAGAGACTGCATCAATGGTTAATAAAGCTACATCTGAAAATTCATTATCATCAAAAGACGAACCCATACCATCATTGGCTCAAGAAAGTGCATTTGCATTGGCATGCTTCTTTCCTAGCCTATCCACAATGTCAAATTCATATTCCTGCAACAAAAGTATCCATCATGCTATCTTATTTGATGGGTTAGGCTTATATACAATGTATTTCAAAGCTTGATGATTTGTGACAACTAAAAAAAAAATCCCTCGCAAATAGATCCTAAATTTTTTCATAGCAAAATTGATAGCTAGATCTTCCTTCTCACTTACCATGTAGTTTACCTTTACAGTGCTCATTTGCTTGCTTTTTAAGTAGAATGGATAAGCGTTCCCATTCTCATTCCTTTGGCTTAGTGTGCTCCCTAGTGTTGCATGTGAAGCATCAATTTACACAATGATCATCTTGTTCCAATCTGGATTCTTCAAAATGGGTGAAGTTACGAAGGCTTGCTTAAGTTTCTCAAAAGCTTCAAGTGCCTTCTCTCCTAGGTCATAGGGAACATCTTTATTTTAGAATTGAGTTAATGGTTATGCAATTTTTTAGGAGTTCCTAATAAACCTTTTATAGTATCCAACATATCCCAAGAATGATCTCAGCTTCTATTCATGGGAAATTGCAATTACTTAATCTTTGAAACCTTTTCTAGATCAGTATTGATGCCATCTCTAGATACAACACCCACTTTGTGGGATTCAGTGATGCTTCGGCCTCATCCAATATTTGAAAAGCCTTCTCCATCTGGTACAAATGATCAACCTTGCTCCCATAAATGCAAAAATCATCAAGAAATTCCTTGATGAAACTTCCAATATAGAGTTCAAACACCACATTCATTAAGCATTGGAAGGTTGCAGGTGCATTACACAACCCATATGGCAAGACTCTATAAGCAAATATTCCCTAATGAGTGGCGAATGTATTCTTTAGCTGATCCTTCTCAACTATGTGGACCGGGTTGTACCCACTAAAGCCATCAACAAAGTTGTAGCACTCATTACTAGGTACCTCATCCAAAATCTGGACCAAGAAGGGAAGAAGGTAGTGGTCCTCCTTTGTTGCTTTGTTGAGCTTTCTGTAGTCAACACAAATACGCAATAGTGTCATGAACCCATCGTTCCAATAAGACCTTGCATGAACTCTTCTCAACCATGGCCTTCCCAACAACATTGGATATGCAACAATATCGTTCTTTATGACATCTGAAACAACACCTTTTGGTTTTGTTTTTCTTTTATTTAAAGATCTTAGCATTAATGTCGAAGGGCGATCAAGCTTCAGACCTAACATTTTCATTATAGATTCAGTCATAACAATGACAGTAGCTCCACCATCAACTAGAACATCAAGAATAGAGATATCACTTCTCAATAACTCAACGTGCAAAGCGTATGGACCCAACTAGGCTTCCAGAACTAGGGCTTCAACCTCCTTCCATCTAGCACTGAATCCACTACGCAACTCCCTCCCCTTTTTTGAAAAAGAAAGCAATAAAATGGTCATATGTGATACTGGAAGGACGAAGGACACCTGGAGAGGTCTTCAAGAATGGATTATGGTGCTTGCCCTTACGAAATTAGAAAATCTTACACACCCAACTTTCTTCTATTATCTCCGTTCATTTTTTTATGCTCTCTATTTTCTTAAGCATCTCTTTTCTTAGTTATTTTTGTAACTAACACATCTACTTGATCATTTTTACTCATATCAGCTAGATCAAGTACATTTACAGGGGCTTTAAATTTATTATTATCTTTTGTCCCAAAGGTAGATACTTTGTTTTGAAAATTAGACATTTAATGTCCTTTTTCCTTACACTCATAGCATACAATTTTGGATGCCTATCTCGTTGTTGGGAGTGTTGGGAGCCCGGATCCTTCCCTTGAATAAAGTTTATAGCCAATTGACCCATTTTCTTAATTAGATCATCAACCTCACTTGATGTAACAAGAGAGGAAGAAATGCTCACTATTAACAATGGTGGTGCCTAGGCCAAAGGCATTAGTGCAACCTCAACCTTGGTAGCAACTTCTTTTGGTTCCTCCTCCACGCTTTCTTCTTGTCTCCTAGTGATGTCCTTTGATTGCTCAAGGTTCGTCAGCTGGTCATACTTCACCCGTGGCCTGATTTATAACTTCATCCCTTGGATATATTAATTGTATGGTAGGTTGTCTACACCAATCATTAGACCTTTTGCTAATCCTTCTTCTCAGATGTGGGTGTCCAGCTTCCTTTTTAGCTCTAAAACTCATGCATGTTAGTACCGGATCTTGTCATTTGCTCCTTGGGCCAACTTTGTGATGTCTATCATGGGATCTAAATATTTATGGTGTGCACCAAATTCTTGTGGAAAACTATCATGAAGCAAATCCCATGAATTTTTTACATTATCATTTAGTGTCTCAAACCACCTGAGTGTTGAACCATCTAAAAATATAGGAAATAATTATACCCACTATTCTCTTCTTATGAGCCCATTACAAATGCAAGTTCTTGTAAATTCTTGAATGAAAGAAAGAGCACTTTCATTGGATTGGACTGCAAAAACATAAATCTTACCCATCCTGCTCTGTCTATGCATCTAATCTGGAGTTCAAAGATGATGAACAAGCACTCTGTTTTTTGCCTTATAAGTCCCTTGTGACCTCAACAAAATGAATCCTTGAAGGAAGAAGTCGACTCCAGGTGCTTATAAACTTTAAACTACTTTGAAAACACTATTAAAAGATAGCTACACCTTGCCAGAATTAAAAATTGCCTTGGCTTTACAATTCAATCCAACAAAATAACACCAAAGTGTTTAACACTATAATTAATGTGGTAAAACAAACACAGCAAATTACTTAACTAGAGTGTAGAAAAAGTGTTTTGAAGGTATATGCATCTCTCCACTTTTGATTATAAGGAATTTCACAAGTAAGTTGGGTAGAACATTCTATTGAATTAGTAAATGATGAAAAAACAGTGAAGCAAATAGCTTATAAAATGAATCATTATTTTGCCAAGACAATAAAAGAAGATATAGGCAAGCTTCTTGATGCAGGATTTATCTTCCCAATACATAACTCAAAATCGGTCTCTCCCATTGTGGTAGCAAAGAAGGAGAAGTTGCTTATTTCCGTTGACTACAAAAAGCTCAACAAAGCAACAAAGATGGACCACTACTCTTTCCTTCTTGGACCACATCTTGGATGAGGTAGTTGGGAATGAATGTTATAGCTCTATTGATGGCTACATTGGGTATTACTGGATCAACATAGTTGAGAAGGATCAACTAAGGACTTCGTTCACCACTCCTTGGGGAACATTTGCTTATAGAGTCATGTCATTTGAGTTATGTAATACACCTGCAACCTTCCATCGCTTAATGAATAGGGTGTCTATAGTTTTAAACCCTACATTGGAAGCTTCATCAGATTATTACTTGATCATCTATACCAAATGGAGAAAAGTTTTTCAAATATTGACTGAGGCCCAAGCCTCATTGAATTCCACAAAGTGCGTGTTTGGATGCTTTAAATGTGTCTTGTTAGGACATGTATCTAGAGATGGCATCAGTACTGATATAGAAAAAGTTTCAAAGATTAAGCAATTCCCATTTCCCTTGAATAGAAATAAGTTGAGAAAATTCTTGGGACATGTTGGATATCATAGAAGGTTCATTAAGAACTTATCAAATATTTCACATCCATTAACTCAGATCTTAAATAAAGGCGTTCCATATAAACCAAGGGAGAAGGCACCACTTGAAGCTTTTGTGCAACTTAAGCAAGCCTTGGTAACTTCACCTATTTTGAAGAATCCCAATTGGAACAAGACATTCATTGTGTATATTGCTGCTTCGCATGCAACACTAAGGAGCACACTAAGCCAAGTAATGAGAATGGAAAAGGTGCCTTAAAGACATGTTGCATCAAGAGATGGTATCAATACTAATACAAAAAAGGTTTCAAAAATTAAGCAATTCCCATTTTTAATGAATAGAAGTAAGTTGAGATCATTCTTGGGACATGTTGGATATTATATAAGGTTCATCAAGGACTTCTCAAATTCGTACAACCATTAACTCAATTCTAAGAAAGACGTTCCGAACTAAGGGAAAAGGCACCACTTGAGGCTTTTAAGCAACTTAAGCAAGCCTTGGTAACTTCACCTAATTTGAAGAATCTAGATTAGAACAAGACAATCATTATGTATATCGATGTTTCACATGCAGCACTAGGGAGCACACTAAAACAAAAGAATAAGAATGGAAATGATCATTCAATCTACTTCAAGAGCAGGCAAATGAGCAATGGCAAAGTAAATTATATGGTAATTGAGAAAGAAGATCCATCTATCATTTTTGCTCTGAATAAATTTATGAGCTATTTTCTTGGGCAAAAGTTTTTAGTTGTAACAGATCATCAAGCTCTAAAATACATTGTCAATAAGCAGAAGGATAGCAAGATAGATTATTTTGCTACGGGAATTATTGTAAATAGGCTAGATAAGAAGCAACTCAATGCAAATGCACTTGCTCAAGCCTATGATGGTATGGGTTAGTCTTGTGATGATGATGAATTTTCAACTGCAACGTTATTAGCCATTAATGCAGCCCCCAAAGAGTTTATAGACATGGAATTATTTGAATGATTTCAAGTTCCCTGATGGTGCTATTGCAAAGATTAAGAGGATGATCACTCAAGCAAGTCGTTCGTATTCAATTGCACATGGAGTCCTATATTAGGTAGGAGCTAATGGAAAGTATAGGAGATCAGTTGGTTGAGACAAGGAAAGGGAATTGATTGAAGATTTTCATGATGGTACATGTGATACAAGTTATCATTGGCCAACACTTTTCAAGGATTGTTTCAATTATTGTAAGGCATGTGATATTTGTCAATCACATGAGAATCGTAAGAATTCATCTGTACCATTGTGTCTCATTCTACCACTTTGATGCAATCACAATAAGGGGGTCCAATGAAGGACAACCTTTAATACCGTGCAGCTAGGATTTACACTCACTCTCTTATGGTCAAACACAAGCACACTTTTTATACTTGGAACACAACACACATTATTTATTTAACTAAATACATATTAAAAATATTTGCTTACACACACACACTAACTTGCCTCTATAGGCTTCCATCATAGCAACATGCTATCAATTTCTTGGTTCATTTATGAGCCCATACACTCTTTTGTAGCAATTATGTTTTGTTCCGCAGTTCTTTTGTGTTGTTCCATGGCTCTATTGTTATGTTCCGTAGTTGTGTTGTATTGTTACGTAGCTATTATGTTGGGCCCCTTTTCCTCCGTTTTGCAGCATTTTTTCTTCCTTGTTTTGCAATGTCTTTCTAATCTTCTCACACTACTACTTGCGCCCTCTCTCAACGATGCTTATGTTTCTCCCCCCTCCTCTGCTCTCTGCCATTTTCTTTAAAACATCCCTTGAAATGTTTTATTTAGTTGGACTCCATCTACCACCAATTCCTTTGTTAGAATCTGAACCATTTTCCTTCTGAATTGTTATGCTGCTCCTATTTGGACCAGAATCTCTATAGAAAATCACAAGGAATAATTTTCCTGTTCTTTGTAACGGTTTCTAGTCGTTTAAAATCATTCTTTACCAATAGTTTCTAATGCCAATTTCTTCTGCCTTAAGAGTTTGTGTCGATTGAGCTTTCATTCTAACGTGCAACAACAGTTTGTTATCATTTAATAACAAATTGAGGATTTCTACTTGTCATATCCTCCTCTTAGCCTCTATCATTTCTAAACATGTCTAGACAGATAAGGACGTGTGTGGACAAGTAGACAACAAATTTTCTTTTTCCAAGTGGTCAGAGAGGTCGACAACAATCTTAGCGATTTAGGAATTACGTGGGAACCTAATCTGCAACTGTTAATTTGAAGGATGAAAAGTTGTAGAATAAGAATGAAATATGCAGCTCTTTAAGATTGTGGAATCCTTGCAAAATCCAAATTATTAGCAAGAAGAAATATTTTTGGGTGATGCAAACTTTCCCTTCACCTTGGATGCTCCTGCATCACATTTGGTCCATTTCAAAAGTGGGGAATGGACATTGTGGCTCCACTTCCACTTACATCACGATAAAACAAATATATTTTGGTTGCCACAAACTACTTGACTAAGTGGGTTGAGGCGAGACCTCTTGAAAACAACTTCCATGGATGAAGTGTCGAGGTTCTTGTATAAGCACATGATTACAAGTTTTGGCTGCCCACTAGAAATTGTGACAGATCAAGGTAGTCACTTCATTAATGAAGTGAAAAAACCATTGGCAAATTGGTTTTCCATCAAGCATAGGAAGCCAAAAACCTATAAAGACAAGTACGAATGGACAAGTGGAAGAAACAAATCATGTATTTTGCCAAATTCTTCACAAAGATGTTTACAAGTACACACATGGGACAAGTGGATGCATGCAACTTTGTGGACATATATGGCCACATCAAAATCAACAAGTTATTTTTATTTACATCTTGTTTATGGTATTGATCATGTCTTTCCCATTGAATTTTATGTTCTAACCCTCAAAGTTTCGTCAATCAGAGGATGGATGAAGGTGGTATATAAGTGATAAGTTCGTGCATCTTCATCTCTTAAAATGCAACAAACAAAGGAGACCACTATCAATAAAAGGATGAAGCAAAAGGAATACTTTGATCATAAGATCAAATGGTCTCCATTTTAGGTAAATGACTTGGTCCTAGCGCATAACTCTCGGCATCACAAGAGGAAACATAGTAAGCTCTTCCTAAATGGATCAAACCCTACAAACTAGTACCAGTGCATAATAATGCATTATATAGAATCAAGGAATTAGATGGCACTCCAATAAAAAAATGGATCAACCATGACAAATTAAAGATATTTCTGACACTAGTTCTAGATTGTCTATAACTATCTACTTCGAGAACGAAATAAAAGATAAGGAGAGGGAAGATGTCAGATTTTCCTCCAAATTTTCATTCTTATTAGTGAAAATGTTGTAAATAGTTTGATATAAAGTATAATTAGTAGTAGCGTCCACTAGAAGTTATCAGCACCCGCCAAGGAATAATGACAGACACCATATAATGTCATAAATAATTAATAAAATCACATGGTCACAATCAAAGTAGTTTTGGGGAATATTTTGAAAATAGTGATCAATGGAAAAAATTAAATATTTGTCATAAATGGTCACGGTAATGTCAAAATATCACTATCATAGTAAGTAGGTCACTAAGGTCAAGGGGGCGCAAATAATTAATATTATATTTATAATGATTCCAAAAGAGACCATATATCTTTCGGAGTATTTTGTCTATTATTAGATAAATGTCTAGAATAAACTGATTAAGTAAGAATCTTATGATGAATTATTATTGATTAATTGTGCCATGTCAAAGATGATCCTCTCCTAAATGATTATCTTAATTGTAAAAGTGAGATGAAATATGTCTTCTAAATGGTCAAAGGGGATATCTTACAAGGTGGGGCAGGCCTTGGGAGTATAAAAACAATCCCTACTACCCTTGTACACACATAAAGATAGACAAAGTTGCACACGTGTATGTAGATACACATATAGAGAGTCCTATAGACATAGAGTTAAACTATCAAAGAAGCTATTGGGTTGTGTAATCATGAAGTTTCTCCTAGAAAGGTTATTGATAGTCTAGTGAGTGGAGTCCATGTGGAGGTGGTAACACTTGGTGGAAGCCAATTCCACCTTTTGGGTGAGATTATAATGCATACATAATTATGAATTGAACTATTTTTTATATTCTATTTTGGTGTCAATTCTATCATTTTTCCTTGTTACGTGTGTATTGTGCCTGTTGAGTTGTTTTTAGATTCACACCACCACAACCAAAGTTGTGTATTGTTAATACAATTATAACATGAGGAGTTCCTAGTGAAATATTTCTAAGGTGCCGAACTAAGTCAACGTTTCACTGGGAACTCCTCATGCTATGATTGTATAATGCACAACTTTAAATGTGGTGATGTGAAGCTGGAAACAATGCAACATATACATTACACACGTAACAAGAAGAATGACACAAAATATTACACAAATGGAGTACAATATATAATTGTATTAATAGCAATAGGTGTGTTACAATCTCTTCCAAAAGGTGGACCTAGCTTCCATTGCATGTTACCAACTCCACATGGACTCCACTCACTAACCCTTCCATTAGCCTTTCTGGAAGAAACTTCCCGATCACATAACCCAATAGCTTCCTTGACAATTTATCTCCCTGTCTTTAGGACTCTATATGTGTGTATCTCCATACATATGTATACAACTCTATCTATGCATGTCTCAATACATGTGTGTTTCCATGTGTATATGGGAGTAGTAGGCATCCTTTTTATACACTCTCAAACGTTGTCCCACCTTCCTCCAAGATAAGATAATCTCATTTAACCAACTATAACACATTTCATATGTGTATATGTGAATAGTAGGCATCCTTTTTATAGACTCTCAAAGGTTTCCCCACCTTCCTCCAAGATAAGATAAGATAATCTCATTTAATCACTTCGAACACATATTTCATCACACCTTTTACACTTGGGATAAAATTATCTTTGACATGACACAAACAACCTATAAAAATTCATCGTAGGATTCTCACCTAATCAACCTATCATCAACATTATCTTTATAGTAGATAAAATATTTCAAAATATATATAATATCACTTTTTTGGAATCATTACAAATATAATATTAATTATTTGGGACCATCTTAACCCTAGTGACTTATTTACTATTAGAATAATACTTTGGCATTGCCACAACCATTTACAACAAATATTTATGTTTTACCATTGACCATCATTTTCACAATATTCCCCTAAACTACTGACTAATACCATGGAATTTTTACTAATTAATTTATAATATTTTGTGGTGTGCATCACTATTCCTTGGCAGGCGTTGATAACTTATAGTGGACATTACTACCGATTATACTTTACATTAAATTATTTACAACATTTTCACTAATAAAAATGAATTTTTAGAAAAAAAAATTGATGCTGACAATAAAATAAAACAAATCATGGAGTGTGAAACAACAAAAAGCGAAGCAATTTCACTTCTTGTGGCTGTCCCTTGTATAAATATTTATATTAGCTATGCTGCTATTCAACAAATAGAGTTCTAGTGAGTCAGTGTTGGTTCATACAGTGGACCTCTTGATTCATTGTACAGAACTTGCAGATTCTGAATAAATACAATCCTCCGTTAGAATTCTCATATGGTGCTCTATTTTCTTCCATTCTCTTTGACATGGCACTTTTATTGTCATGTCACATTAGAACCTCGTTTAGTGTGTTATTACGTTGATAACCCCCAGACTCTATATCATCAAAAATATTGCAAGGAGCAAACTGCTTGTCAAAAATATTTTAAAATGCAGTCTTTTAAGAACAAGCAAATGGTTCTTTTGAGGCATTAAATATCAGAAAAAATATATACACCAGACAAGTTAATGTCATATGACATTGGAAGATAAACATATCTTACGTGTTGAATTATATATACACAGGCAAAAAGCGAAAATAAGGCAATAAAATACTGCGCAATATAAAGAGTTTCAAGAAGCAAAACAATTGTGTTTACCATGTTTATGGAGGTGGTTTTCCCAGCACCATTGGGACCAAGCATACCAAAGCACTCTCCTCGAGGTACAGCAAGTGATAAACCACGGACTGCAAATTTTTCGGCATTACCATCTTGTCTTGGATACACCTTCTTTAGGCTATCACAAATTATGGGATGGGATTGAGTAGATGATTGTACTAACTGCTCCACCACCTCCTTCTGCAGGAAGAGAAAATAATTAAATAATGAGCAGAAATTTTAGTGGGGAGATGTCACAAACAAAAGTCAAATATGTTTCAAAGAATCATTTAAAAAGGATGCACATCCACAAAAACAGGCTTACTGAACTGCTATCCACTGTGTTGCCCGTAACCTCCTCTTCAACCAGTAAACCACTTTCCATCACTTAATTATGTTACTATCAAAAAATCAGGTAATTCATAAACTTCTATTGTACTAGGATTTTGAATCTCATATCTATAAGCCTCTCACGTACAGCATAATCATTCTATCCTCTAATTTCCCTAAAATTCAAGTCCAAGTCCTTAATTTTTTTCTGTGACTCACATCTCTACAGGCCATGTTTAATCATAGACCTGATATCAAATGCATTAGCTTCAATTTCCCATAAATGGATTTCCCAATGTTGCATAGGAACATCAAAAATTGTATGCATTACTTTAATTACTCCTCTATCCAGTACTAGGTAAAGAAACAGAATCATCAACTTTCATGGCACAAGGTTTTGGCAATGGTCATTAGTATTTCGTGAAGATTTCTTAATTTTCAAATTTTGATGTTAGAATTTTGAGTCTTGGATTTCTAAGGGATTGTTTTACACAATCTTCATACGAAACTTTAATTTAGAAAGCAAAATGTTCTCGTACCTCTATCAAAGCATTTGAAGCTGTAGTTAATGAGACAACAGCAGTTTTGTCATTTTTTAACAAGAAAAAAAACACTCTCAAATTGATGTTACTTTTCTTTGCATCACATTCTAGAAGGTAACTACAGTGCTATTCGAGTGCATTGCATCTTATTATTTCTTCAGGATCTACCCTTTTCTTAGGTATCATGGAACTATTTTATTGTTGCTTGGTAATCTAAATGCATACACGTAGAACCAGTCCCGAGATCTAGATTGCAAGAGATGGTTATTTGCAGAGCAACTTCTGCAGAATCCCATACAAGATCATTGAATTTAAGTGCTATGAAAGCCTAGATTTTCTACGATAGTAATAAATTCAAATTTTGATTCTGGAGAGAATTTCCCAAAACTCAAAAATCAAGCAAGGTTTAAAATGATGACAATAACTCTGGACTTACGAAAGATCAGCCTCTGCTGGGCACATCAGCTGCAACAGAAAACTTCAGCCAGAGGAGATCAATTCTGATTGCATTATCCAAGCCAAGATAGATCCAGTCATGGATGTAAAGATCAAACATAAAAGAAGCCAGGCAATCACTATCTACAAAGCCATCAGACCTCACCAAGGAAAATGGTTCACCAAAGTGCAAAACGAGGAAAAAATTTCACTTCCAAGTGGATTGTGGAGTTTATTGTCAAGTGCCAACATCCAAAGAGTCTCCCTGGTCATCAACATACTACAGACTTTACCGCCAGTCTAACAAAGCATTCCTGCTTGTTGCTAGTTGGTGCCATCACTACCTCCAATCTCATGACACTTGGAAAGACATCTTAGAACTTGATATCAAGACCCGACACTAACTATTGAAAAATGAAATGATAGAATGTGAATGGTTACAACTTCTGAAAAAGTTCCTTGTCTTCCTCATTAGAACATGTATATGTATTATAGTGATTCAAAGAGGGTGAGCCTTCATTGATTAAATCCTACCAAGTCATTTTACATTTGATCTCTTGGATCTATATAGAACTAGTATATAATAGTCAAAGACTCAAAACTACCATTACAATTCTATATGCTTGTGTTTTGTGGTTCCGTGAATTCATAGAAGGCTTCTTCTCATTGCTGGGGCACTCTTAATTGCTGTTTAGAAGCAAGATAATATATTTCCATTCTGAAACACATCAAATCCTCTGTTAGTATGCTGTACCATGACACTCACAGCTAGGTGCAAGATCATCCCATCCTCACCCATTGCAAAAATATGCAATCCTCAACACTCTAGCTACAAGTGTCTTAAGAATCTTAGACAAAGAGAACTTTGAACAAGAAATACCATATATCACTAGAGTTCTAAAGATAAGCAGTTATGGTGGCTGGCAAATCGAGAAAGCTTTTCAAGAATGCAAAATAAGTTCCCCACCCACACCAATTAGAAAAATAATTGGGGGGACAACCACAATTGTTTCTCCCACATTCAAGAGGGAACCAACAAAATTGCAAGAATCTGAAGAAAAGATATAAAGACAACACTCTTTCCCCTTAATACACTTGAGCTTAAAACTACAACAGACCCTATTAAAATATATAAACATAGTGATGTTTAGCTAACTCCATTTGCCTTTGGGCACCCCATACATTGGCAAAACTTGCATATTGATCCAGATCAGATTAAGGAGCCTTGTGCAAATTTTTGAAATACCCGAAATGAAAAATCAGCATTGACTAAGCATTCACATACTACAAAACAGCATACATGCATTGAGGATGTGATGATTATTGCTCGGATCGATCATTACACTAAGCAATCCCTGACACACAATGGAGATTGAAAAACACCAGAACAACCTAAATAAAGATGATGTCAAGAAACTTACAAAAACAGGATATTTGATGATTCAAAAACAGGATAATGAGGCCAGCCAAGTTACTCAAAGGTAAAAATATTGTCCTCGTGTAAGCCAATTCACTTTGCTCTAAAGTTTTAAATTTTTAATAAAATTTTTTTTATGCTTTAAAAAGCCGTCGTAATTAAAATCTTGATGTGTCAACAAGTACAATCCAAAACATCAATGCAACAATCACGGACACAAGTACCCCAAAATCCTTCAATAAACACATGAACTGCGGAAGTGTATTTCTTTTCATTTTTCAAATTAAAGACAATAAGCCACCACCATGGAACTATATTCAAAGCGGAATGACATTTTTAATGTTGAAGGAAGATGAAAAACAGCATTTAATGAATAAGTCATTACTGGTAGTCGAGAAGATTTCCACCATAACACTGTTGCTGGTGATGGTATAGTCAGCAAAGATGATTATGGCAGTGAGTAAAATGATAATTAATTCCATTATCAAAAGTTTTTGAAGTTCCATTTACCACTCAGCCTAATACGTTTTATGCTACATTTTTACATTAAAAATCTTTCATCATTCCTCCAGCTATGTTTTAATACTACATAATCCACAGTACAGAACATCACTTTACTTTTCCTACATAATTCGATTTGCTCAACTTTTTATAATTAGTCTTTGAGTGACACATCGCACCAAGGCTCAGCAAGGCTTGTCATAAGCAAAATTCTAAACCATTTTTT
Organism: Torreya grandis; assembly: GCA_037957365.1. Classification (NCBI taxonomy): domain Eukaryota; kingdom Viridiplantae; phylum Streptophyta; class Pinopsida; order Cupressales; family Taxaceae; genus Torreya; species Torreya grandis. The sequence goes on from JARHVA010000348.1 coordinate 1,365,883, forward strand.
AATCACAACACTATTATTGTTTCATAAAAGTTGTTCTTCAGGCTTGTCAAAATTCAGACTTGCATGTGATAATCCCACTAAGGTTCGAATATGCTGTGGTAACCTTAAAAATATGGCATAGAATACACTGCATAAGAACATTTGGAAAAGGAATGCTTTAATTATTTTCATAGTGAGTCGATTGTGTCTGCATCTAACATTGGCCTCCATGATTGATGGAGAGAGCTCTTTCATTGCTTATCAAAGTACATATAAGATCGGTTATGACAGGTATGTCGGTTGTACAAAACTGCCCATACTTAACTCTACACATGTAATCATAATAAAATAAACAAATAGGCCCAAGTACATTACATGATGTTTAATCACTCCTTTTGTGTGCTTTTATCTAAAAAAATTGCATGTAGACAAGTAGAAGAACATAATACCAAAGTTCCTTACTACACAATCAACATGTATTGTGAAGCTTTATAATGTTTTGTTTTAAATGTGTTTAGGTTTGTCTGATTGTGGTTGCATTTCAACCCATAAAACCCCACCATGCATCCCTAAATTGTAAACTAAGCCTAAACTGACAATGGATGGCAAGAAATTAATAGGGCAGTATGTCTGGTGTAGTCTTTAGGAAATAAAAATAAAGCAATGTCTAATTTTAAGTTTAACGATTGCATCTCATGAGAACACTTCTTAATTAGGTCGAAGCATCCCCAATTTTGGTTGTATGGGGATGGATGCCTTATAGCCTTGATTGTAGCGAAACAAGGTTGACTTAAAAATTGACCCATTAGTCAAATATATAATGGAGGGAAGTGTAATTGGGGTGACACAATTTTTTGTTGTATGTATGGGCCTAGTACATACAGGCACATTACGTGCTTATTATATCAGTGCAACCTTGTAAGTGGAAAACATTTGGACGTTTTTTACAACCAACATATAAGAAAAATTCTCAACTGAATCAAAAAGTAAGCATTCTTTCAGCTTTTAAAGATACCACAGCAACCAGACGGACAGGACAAAGTTGGAACAAAAAGTCAACTTCTAATTATGCAAGACAACAACATGTATCTTTCTAGCAACAGACTTGCACTATATTTATGGGATGGTAATAATTTTAAAGTTCTATTAACTTATATAGATCAAAAATTATGAATGCATGTCATAGAAAGTGATAAAAAGTAACCTCTTGTGCAACATCAGCTTTCTCCATCTCCACTGTCACTTTAGAGCTCTGTGTTTTTAAACTTGTTCTCCTGAAGGATGGTTGGCTTGACTTCCTTATCCGGTCCAAGAAGAATAAAGGATGCTTCCTGATTCCACTTCCTAATGAAACTACTTGATCTAAATAGTATGCAAGTGGAAGTATAATAAGCCATTCAACAAACATGATGATCAAAACTTCTTTCAATCCATTGTCATGATCGTTCAAGTTTTTCCATCGCATACCATCAGTTCCCTCACTGACCCCTGTTAAAGCATAATCTGCCAGTTCATAAAGCCCTCGAAACAGAGAGAACCCTGGTAAAAGCTCCATAACCAAGACCCAGTTTTCTGACAAATAGAAAAAGAATAAACCTTTATTTTAATGTTAAATTATTTCTAATTAAAAAATATTGCTCCATCTGTAAGCAACTCCTATCCTAGCTTCTCCCAGCTGCTAATAAAGTAAATACGAATTGGTCATTTCTTGCCTCCATTTATTTCCACCAGATAGAAAAGCATGTATCATGCTAAGGATAAAAGCATGGAAAGTGGTTGAAAGGATATATGAATAAAGACCTCAAAAAGGAGTTCAATCCAAAATAGTTAGATTGCATGTCCAATACAAACCTAGAATTCTAAACCAGCCAACCATCGTGTAATCATATCCAGCTATCAATTCTCCAAACATATATGAAATTAGAGGAACAGTATCAAACCTTTAGATGCATATAGTTGTCAGAACAAAACATACTTGCAAAACAGGAAATATGTATGTTTTCAAACTATGTTTTGTTCTGACGTTTATATGCATGTACCGTAAATATCTGTTTTTGAGGCTGCTTTTTTCTTCCTCTATTTATTAATACAGTTAAACCTTTTTCAAAAAAAAAAAAGGAACAAAGCATACTTAGAAAAATAACATATCAAAGACCAAGACAATAAGCACGGTATTGCAATCATGTCTTTCAAATGTCTGAATACAGTGAGATCATGTTCAACAAATTTCTGAGCAGCCAAAATGAGCAGAGATCAAATAGGGAATCAAATCATAACTTACTATAATTTATATGATTTAAACAAAACGCCATAATATCACCTTATGTACAACATGTTACCATTTAGGGCTTCTGTCATTCCACACCAAACCTTCCTATGTCTCAACATCTGAACGGTGAGAAAGAGATCCTCGTACAATTACTTTTAAAGTTAGAATTACTTTTTGAATGTCTCTCATTCCCCAGACAAACTCAGACTTACTTGGGAAACTGGTATCCTCCAAAAAGAATTGGAAAAGGAAGGCTCCCAGCAGTCCAAATCCGAATACGTATTGATATCCAACAACTGTCAGTGTAAAGCCAAGTAATAGCCACAGAAATCAGAGAGTTGAATAAAAACACAAGTACCCATGCTTATAAACAATAACCTTCAGATCACATTTCAAATAAATTCCACCCAAAACTGATATTGGTTCCTGTTTCAGGTTTGTGCTGTAATACCTGTAGCTGTTTTAACATTAAAAAAAGCAGTAGCTGCTAAAAATCCAAGTGCTATCTGTAAGTTGATGTAGATAAAATAAAAAACTAGCTGTATGCCATAATCATTCAACCGGAAAAACTTCAACCCTGCATCGAAGGAATCAGTTTGAAAGGATTAGAGATCATGTTTGATAATTTCAATCTCGAAGTTCTTCAAGCCAAATAAACTATTGTAGCTTACCTATAGCAGATCCGAATATTACAAAGCATAACATGTAGACGACTGAAAGGACCAAAAAATAACTATATGTAATTAACCAATATGGCCCATCTCCCAATCCATGCATTTTCATCATAATCCGCAGATTCCTTTGCTTCTCATATACCAATGATATTAAAATTACCTGCAAAAATGTATACAACCAATTTTTGTAAGTCGAACACAAAAAGGCAACTAAATGATAAAATTATTGCCTTTCAAATCATCCTCATCTAATTAAAAAAACTAGAGGATCTGTACACCCTGTCAGAAGGCATGCTTGACAGTCTGTTATGATATTGGCCCCATCAACCCTACCTGTAGTAGGTATCCAGAAAACTTTTATATAAGAGCACTCAAAAGCATAAGGGTCCTTCTAATGCAAGATTTTGTTGCTATTTAATGATAATGTGATGCATCCCTTGACTACCCAAAGGGACCTTTGGCATATGGCATCATTTACAAGAATTTCGACACCCAAGCAACTTCCAAGATACAAAGCAAGGAGCACTGCTCTACTTGAGGAAAGTTTGGCACCAATAATGAAGCATGGCCTCGTGTGAACAAATTTGGGCATATGTCCAAGACAATTCAGGGTCTAATTTCACAAATCAATGGTAAAGCCCCATCTAAAGGACTAATCTCTAGTAATTCCAACTATAATTAACAATCCCTTGAATTCTCCATCATCACACATCATCCTTTGCATCATTTGGGTGCATCATTTGGGCTGGAAATTAAAATTGTAAGAGTTTCGAATTTTTTCTCTAAGAAAGGAGACTTAATATAGGATATATCAACTTACATAGTAGGCCTTCCCACTGCAGCAGCTTGTGCTTAGGACCATTTCCAACTTCTGAAAGTAAACTGATTAACTCTTTGCATATGCTATAATATTTTTCATTTTGGAGAAAGGCAACTGGCAGGAAAAGCTAGTTACAGAAGATTTTGACTCCCAGAACTCCCATAATGGGATCAGCCTACCACACAACCTATTTTCAAATATTTTATGCTGAAAATAGACTATTTATTTGTATACCTCACCTAATTTCTTATTTTAATGTGTTTCTAAGTTATTAAGTATAGATTATGCTTCATAGTCAGTTGAATTGGAGATGAATCATTAATTATATTTATATTTATGTCAATTTAGCTGTACCAATGCGTTTCATTAGCCATAGAGGACCCCCATTGAGGCAATGATCAAGTGTTATACTAAGTATGAGGTGGTGTGTGAATTAATGCATACATTTATGAAAGTTAAATGCAATTAATGCATAAACATCGCAGATGGTGTTATATGCTCATGTTGGGCACATAGGTTACCCTTAAATGGTGCCTTGGCCCATCACATGCCACTGATAAAGACACCCCTAGAATAATATTAAATATGTTAACCAAGGGTTGCCGGCATTCATGCTTACTTATATGTTTTTCTTTGGCCAATCGTGTAATGTCCCTTTGTACTAAGTCAAAATGTGTGGGACCCATGAGACCATTTCTATACTTATCGATGGGCGAGGGGTGATTATTGGAGAAATATTTACTAGTGAAGATTGATTTTGTTCTTTTGTCCATGGTATTTTTATGAGTTTTGGACCATTTCCTATATTTTGGGGGCATTTCCTAAATTTGAGGAGGTCGGTTGGAGGTAGGATCTTCACCATTTGTTTCCTCATGGGGGGTCTACCCTAAGGGGACCTTTTTACTGTTGACATTGTTCATCCCTGTGGATATTTTTAAGTGAACGTATTCATTTAAGTGCCTTAGGGAAAACTTGTTCCTCTTCTTATGCAATTTTGGAGGGCTAAGGGAATAGGACCATGTCATGCAGCCTATCGTTAGATACAGGCGTGAGTCAGTTGTTCATAACACTTTATCTCAGATCTTTCACACGAATAGTTCTCAAGCTATGGTTGATTTATTGATGAGAGGTCAAGATTTATTTAATACTTGGGCATTTTAATTTTATTACACTAGCACCATGTTATGCAATACTTGTTGATTAAGTGATATGAGTGTCATATCAAATAAAAATATTTTTTATTATTTGACACTAAGGCTAGGCACCTAGGGTTGGAAGCATGCCAATAAATAAATAGAGGTTGTCAAACCTTGAGAGGAGGAATCTATGCCTCATTTCACATATTTTCAGACTTAAAGTGGGTGGCTACAACAGGCAGAGCTCATCTATAAATTCAGGGATGAAAACCCTTGATCTAGAGATTAGAGGATGAAACCCTTTTGGTTTCTTGTGGGCAATCTCATCCAAAGATTACATTGGACTGAAAGCATTCTTTTTTAATTGGCAATCTGATTTATGAGGTGGCTAGAACAACATTATACAACAACAATTCTGATTCAGGAAAGATCTTCCACCAAGTGCTTCATTTCTAATTAGTAGCACACTATTATTCTTTCTCTATTGATATATTCCAACAGATTTTTATCAATAAAATACAGCTCCAATGTTATTATTAGGGTTTAGTTTGTTTATGCGATACATTGTTCTCTTCTTCCTGGCATCATTCTGGTTAAAATAAAAATTAATCAATCAAATAGAGGTCATAACAGTGGTATCAAAGCCGATTTCCTACCTGTTGACCATTTTTGGCCTTCCACATCAGGCCAAAATCGGTCTCCTTTCCCTACTATTCAGAACCATCAATCTAGTCATGTACCCACCTTCTGCAAAATCCCCTTTTTTTTCTTTGAGATAAGTCATGTTCTTATAGAACATTGAAAGATCTAAGGACCTGCAGGCTTAAGTTCAGTATGGAGCTTTTCGCTTTGTGCAAATGCCTTAGACAAACTTTTGGCAAGGGGATGGACCAGAAGGAATACGGCTCTCTTACAAAGCTCCGAAGGGCAAATGCCCTTGCGGAGGGCAGGAAGATGCCAGATGGGGCTGTTCAAGAAGGTTGCGAAGGGCATCTGGGGCCCAAGTGCCCTTGCAGAGGGCAAGGAACACTTGCGAAGGGATCAAAGAGAAGGCTGAAAGGGTAAGGTTTTCTTCGGAAAAGTGAACAAGGCAAAAAAGGTGGAATTCCTTCGGATTTATTCAAGGCAAAAGATGAAGAATTTCTTCGGACAATTTGTCCGAAGGAAATTCGTAACGAAAAGAGCAAAGGATTTCTTCGGACGATTTGTCCAAAGAAAATCCATGTAGAACCAAAGGTTGAATTACTTCGGACAAAATGCCCGAAGGAATTCCTTCGGACATTTTGTCCGAAGAAATTCACAAGGCAGATCGCCGAACAAAGACCGTCCTTTCGGAAAGAAAATAAGCGGAAAATTCATAAAGCAAATCCTTCAGACAAAAAGTCCGAAGGAATTCGTCCGCAAGAAGGCCCGACCAAGGGAAAGCAAGAGGGAAAAGACAAAGGAAAGGTTTCATTCGGGAAAAATGTTCGAAGGAATTTCTTCGGACATTTTGTCCGAAGGATTTGAGAACCAAAGGAGCCCGAAGGACCCCGAAGGGCAGGTGCGCTTGCGGGGGACTCTCGGCTGCCGAAAGGAGGACCTTCCCCAAGCCCCGAAGGGACACCTTCCCTTCGGGAGGGTTCAAAGACTAAGCCCACACAGAGCTAAGAAAGCCGAAGGAATTGCCGAGGGGGTGACGGGCCTGAAGACATCAAAATTGAGCATCGCAAACTAGCCGTTGGAATCCAGACGTCAGATGACATCCTCGTAGACGTCAAATTCAAGGCAACGGAATAGTCGTTGATCTTCAAATGCTTGAGCGCGAACCTGAAGAAATTCAATAGGGTTAAGGCTAAAGGGAAGATATCGCCGAGAAAGGAGCCAAAAAGGCTAGGAAAAGACAAAAGAGATGACAAAAGACAAAGCCAGGAGAGGACAAAGCTGGGAAAAGACAAAAGTCAAGAACGAGCTCAGCGACCTGCTGATAAAAGAGCCCAAGGAGCCAGCAAAGGACGATAAGATAGCCCCGAGAGCTCAAATTCTAGGAAAAGACAAAGCCAGGAAGAGACAAAATAATGAGATATGGACAAAACAGCCCAGGTGCAAAAGGAAGGCATCAGCAGGAGAGTTATACAGCGGTTAGAACAGCCCCTATGAAATGGTCATCAAGGAGCACAAATAGTGAACGGCGTGGCCTGTTTTTTTCTCATTTTGCATTAATGGTCAAACAACCGCGTGAATGTCTGGAAGAAGGGGTCTTGTTTGCAGACAAACGGCGCGGGCCATGTTTTCACACATGACGCTTAATATATTTTAAATGCCTAAAGTCAAAACTGGTGCTAACATAGCATTCTCTTTCAACGGCTTCTTCTTCCCAATGCTCTCAACGTACATGGGCCACTTGTAAAAGGGCGCCAAAGTCTTTTCCAAAAGGGGCGCCATTTGCGTCCTCTTTCTCTATATATATTGTAATCTCTCATTTAAGAAGGCATCTCTCATTTTGTAAGGCGAAGCCCTGCCAATTTTCACCTTGAATCAATAAAATACGCATTTTTAACTCTATTTGGTTGGATATATCTCTGAGTGTGCCTGAGTATTTACCTTGTGTTCAGTCATTTTTTCCATGATGCTTTCACAAGCTTGATACCAACAAGCCTGGTATAGACCAAGCGCCATTCCTGTAAGTAGCAGAAAGAGTTGTATCTGGAGCGCAGAAAGAGGAGAGGGTTACCAGACAGTGTGTTTTTCTACAATGCCTGTGGTAAGTTCATCTTTTGTGTGTCTTCATCAAGCCTTTTTTTAAGTTCCCTACAGTCTGGTCTTCCCAACAGATAAAATGTATGTATGTCCTCTTTTGATATAAAGTGAGTAAATGAGTAGATCAAACTTTTTGGTGCATCACCGTATTAGCTTAGGCTCTATTTTCAATAATCCTTCTCTCTTTTCAACCCCCCCATTATATATATATATATATATATATATATATACTAGCAATATTGCTAGAATAACTCAGAGATGCATCAAAGGGAGCTAGCCCTTATCTAGAGATTCTCCCCTCAGTTTTGCCAGACCCACAGGCAAGAGAGGAGTCTCCATTGTGCCGCGTGGAAGACAGGAGCTCAGCCTCCTGTCAAGGGTGCAATCCACAGCGTCAACAATTTTTGGCACGCTCGATGGGACAATTTTCTAACACTCAGAAAGTTCTAGGATTTATGTTGATCCTGTTATAGCAAAAAATAATTATTAATCCAACATCTGGCGACTCCATTATCAAGAACATCAGTCTCTGTCCAAAGACCAGTCTGACCTCCTATGTCTAAAATCACCACACGATCTGTTGCTAAGGGTGTCCCCTTTGAATTCGTTGAATTGCCTTTGAACTCAGCAAGGTGACTGAGGTTTGCAAGGACTCATCCCTATTTAGCAAGTCATTTTTCTAGACCTATTATAAGGTACACTTACGCAAGAAGGCCCTGGTTAAATCTTCTCATAGCTATGGCCTTACCTTTTGTGGCCTTTCATGGTCAGAGTCCTTTGAATCTTCTGCATTATGACCCAATCCCAAGTGCAGCCCTTAAAAGCGTACCTCCCTTTAATGGAGAAGGGCCTATTACTGCTATTGAACACATCAAAAATATTGCCAACCTCTGCAATATTCACAATGTCAATGAAAAAAACATTGCTATCAGATTGTTGGCATTGTCTTTTAAGGGCAAGGTTCTGCACTGGTATGGGACTCTACCTGTGAATTCAATCGGCACATGGAATGAATTGGGTACCCTCTTAACAAATAGATTCGGGAAAAAAAACGATCACCTCTCTTTTGCTGAGTAGCTAACCACCATGAAGAGAGCTCCACACGAATTCATGCAGGATTTCAATACTCGGTTTCAGAAAACATGGGATAGAATCCCCATTTTGGTAAGGCCGACCCCAAGCTATGCTTTCCTCTATTATCTAAAAGCGTTGAACAGCGACATTGTTGTTATGATACAGTCCATGGGAGGACATGTGTTGCCCGCTGCCTATGACATAGCCATAGCAGCTGAGAATTGCCTAGTGCAAGCGAAAAAAATAGCCCCTAGGCCTCATATGCCACTCTTTCCTGAATTGTTGCCTCCAATCCAGACTGTTGCACCCACCTTGGCTCTTTTGCCTGGCATAGAAAAGTTCGCTGCTACTTCGTCCAATGACCTCCATGAAGTCAAAACCCTGTTACAAAGCGTGACAAATGAACTAGTGGCTCTCAAAAGGCAGCAAGCTCAAGGCTATCGGCCAAATCAGGGATATCAACAGTTTGGGCAAACAAATAGGCCCCCTTTCCAGAATTATAATCAAGGACAAGGTCAGGGTGCGCAAACCAGACCTTATCAAGGCTATAATCAAAGGGCTCCATCATCCAAGGCTCTAGCGCCCGCTCAAAACAATTTGGTACAAGAACAGCGAAATTGCTCACTCATGGGATATAGTCAAGATCAAGCTGTTTACACAAATGAGATGCCGGGTCAATACACGAATGCACAAAACAATCATGCAGTCACTCAATTCCCAAGCTTTGAGGCGTCATTGCAACTTGGCATGGGCAGCAGTCAGGCTCAGCCCGATTCTACTCTCATGAATCACCTAGAAGGTGAATTCTATGCAGTCAATTACGTGGGCAGTTAAAACTTACATAACATAAAAAATTGTCAAAATACCCTATTTCCACCACATTCGTACAAGTTCGTACAACTAATTTTCATGGGAGGGAGATTTAGTAAGTATTGTGAAACTTAAAATAAGTTTCATGAGAAAAATGATCCATTTGGATGCATATTTATTCTCATTTCTCCATTAGGTCTCTATAAGGGTTTAACAAGGGTTTTAGGCTTATTTTCCCTCTTAAGCTTTGTTCTTAAAATTGGGATGGTGCGGACAATCAAGGTGACTATGTTGCAGCCAACACAAGGTCCAAAAAGCTGCTCAAACATTAGCACCGCCTTCTTCATCACATGTATACCAGAAAATTTTAAATTTCAGACCACTGATTACACCCTCAGCTCCTCGGCCTGCGCCTCAGGCTGTAAGTAACCCCAAAGAAATTTGAAAGGAGGCAACCCTCAGAACAATGTGGTAGACCAGATGAAGAAGCTGCACATGAGTATTTTTTTGTGGGATTCATTATCAATACCGGGACAAAAATACATGCTACAAAAGGAATTGCACGGGCTAAATGAACAAGCTGTTCCAGCAAAAGCCGATAATGTTCTGATCATGAATGGGCAGCATTCCACATCAGGCCATGTTAAGAAAGAGGAAAAGGTCCCCCCTTTTTATTTGTCCTTGGTCATAGGCGATTTCCTAGTGCACAATTGCATCATTGACAGTGGAGCAAACACCTCGATAATGCCTAAATGCATAGCAGATAAACTGGGGCTCAAATACGAAGAAATGACTAAGAGAGTCTTGCAACTAGATGGAACACCAGCAAGGATAGGAGTGGTGAGAGGCTTGAACTTGACGCTCCACGCCTATCCAACTTTCTCGGTCCCTCATGACATGATAGTAGCGGATGTTCCCCCCTACTTTGTCATTTGTTTGTCTAAGGATTTTACATCCAAAATAGGCGGGTACCTAGCAGCAAACTGGTCCTACCTGGTTTTTAGAACCAAATATGGGACCAAGGTTAAGATTGAGTCAGAGCCACTCCACAGAGATTATCTAGAACCATACTCACTCAAGGCGGCAAATGTCAGCTACGCCATTATTGATCAAGAAGAATTCCAAGTGGATCAATCTCCATCCTCTGCCCTTGAAGGAGTTGTTGCCCTGCTCTTAGACGAATGGAGAAGTGACAACTTTGAGCATGACCCTTACAAGTTCATAGAAGAGGCAGGCCTTGGGATTTATTGCATGCACGAAGAGGGTACTTTTGTACCAAATTTGATGAAAGCAAGCCAAGAGAGCTCAGGTTTATGGCAGCTGTTCTTTGATGGCTCAAGAAGTAAGTTGGGCGCTGGTGGTGGAATGGTGCTAGTTTCTCTTTCACAAGAGAAGTACTTTTCGGCTTTCAGGTTCCAATTTTTTTGCACGTGCAATGTTGCAAAGTATGAATCTCTCATCTATGGTTTGGAGTGGGCGAGAAAAAGAGGAATTAAAGAGCTGCAGGTTTTTGGCGACAGTGAGCTGATTGTGAATCAGGTGAGAGGCCAAAATCTGACAAAAAATTCCTTGCTTAAGTCTTACAAGCACAGGGCATGGGACTTAGTGGAGAGTTTCCTTGCCTTCAATATTACTTCCATTCCAAGAGAGCAGAATAAGCAAGCAGACAGGCTAGCAGCAATTGGTGCCCAGTTTGATGTCTCTAAGGAGATAGGCCGAAACAGCACTCCACGCCATTTGAAAGTGGTAATCAGGCCCTTCGTACTTGACAACATCACCAACTGGAAAGTGTTTGACAACGATCAACAAATAGCACTCTTCTTGAAAAAAAAAACCGAGTTTGCTACTAGAAACCAGGCTAAGCTACAGCAGCAGTATGGCAGCCAGATTGTTCAGCTAAAGAACAATAAACTTCCCAAAGGCTTGGTCACCCTCGAAAGTATCGTCAACGAGGATGACCAATTAAAAAGCGATAAAACAAGCATCACGACGAAGGAAAACTATGAAAAAGTGGAGATATTCACGAATAAGCTGCTTGCACTTGGGAAAGTGTGTACAGATCATGAAAGGCAAGGCTTCATCTTGTTGTGCCAAGAATTTGATGATGTCTTCGCTTGGGAGTACAATGACCTGAAGGGTTTTGACCCAAGTTTGGCCCAATATACCATTGAGCTGGAGGAAGGTGCCAAGTCGATCAAGCAAAATCAAAGGCCTGTCAACCCAAAGATTGAGCCTCTCATGCGGAAGGAACTCACCAAGCTGATTGAGTCTAGGATCATATTTCCGATCAAACACTCTTCTTGGCTGGGCAATCTTGTTCCTGTCCAAAAAAAGAATGGGGAAATCAGATTATGTGTAGATTTCAGAGACCTCAATAGAGTCTCTTTGAAAGACCATTATCCTCTCTCAAGTATGGAGCAGATCCTCCAAATGGTGACAGGCAGCGAGCATTTCTCCCTCCTGGATGGGTATTTAGGGTACAATCAAATTTTGGTGCAAGACTGTGACCAGTATAAGACAACCTTCACTACCAAGTGGGGGACGTTTGTTTATCGAAAAATGTCATTTGGACTATCCAATGCTGGTGCCACTTTTCAATGAGCCATGGACATGGCTTTTCAAGCCCTGATAAATAACATTGTAATGGTGTATCTTGATGACGTGACAGTATTCTCTAAGGAGGCGGGCCAACACATGAAACACCTCAGACAAATCTTTGAGAGGTGTAGAGAGTTCGGTATCTCTCTCAACCCAAAGAAATGCGTGTTCGCCGTCCATGAGGGTAAACTCTTTGGCCACATTGTTTCTAAAGAAAGCTTAACCATTGATCCAAAAAGAGTTCGCTCCATCCTAGAGTTGTCATTGCCTAAACATAGGAAAGGTCTGCAGAGTTTCTTTGGCAAGATAAATTTCATCCGAAGATTTATTCCAAATTTTGCAGAGGTAGTCAAGCCATTGACCTCTATGCTGAAAAAAGATGAGAAATTCACGTGGACAATGCAAAAGAAGGATAGTTTTGAAGGGATCAAGCTATCGCCCAGGCTCCTACCTTGATCAGTCCCGACTTCACCAAGGATTTCAACCTCTGCACCTTCGAAAATGACGAGGTAATCTCCGCTATGCTTACCCAAGTGAATGGTGAGAACCTTGAACAGCCGCTTGCTTTTTTTAGCCAGGGTCTAAAGGGTTTCGAGGTCAGGTATACATATGTGGAGAAGCAAGTCCTTGCGGTCATTCGGAGCTTGAAGAAATTCAGACATATGCTATCCAACAGCAGGGTTCACCTCATGGTTCCACATCCCAGCGTCAAAGATTTCTTGACCAACCATGATTTGAATGAAAAGTGAGCGGAATGGATCACTAAAGTAATGGAATATGACGTGCATATCAAGATCACCAAGCTGGTAAGAGGGAAAGGACTGTGTGAACACCTTGCTGCAGACTTTAAACAGCAGAAAGAGGACAATTTGCTCATTCATAATGAAGCCACAACAGAAGAACCAGTAGTCATGAAGGATTGGACATCAGATATGAGGCGTTTCCTTCTCACTGGTGAGTGCCCGCAGGGCCTTGATAAGAACAAGAGGAGATATTTCAAACTCCAATCTCTCCCTTATGTCCTGATTGACGGAGTGTTGTTCAGAAGGGATTTCTCAAGAGTACTTTTAAGGTGCATAGACCCAGGTCAGGCCGACAGGGTGTTGTCCGAGTTCCATGATGGGCCAGTTAGTGGTCACTTTGCTCCTAATCCTACAGCTACAAGAATAATGAGAGCTGGTTACTTTTGGCCACTCTATTTAGAGACACCCATGCCTGGGTACAAAAGTGTCAAAAGTGTGCTCTCTTTGATGGAAAACAACGACTGGCTGCAATGCCTCTACAGCCTATTCAATTTGAACAGCCATTCATGCAATGGGGCCTTGACTTCATAGGGATGATTAACCCTCCCTCTAGTGTTGGACACAAGTGGGTCCTAATCGCTACAGACTATTTCACGAGATGGGTAGAGGCTGTTGCTCTAAAGGAGGCCAACGAAAGCGCAGTCCTGGATTTTTATGAAGCCCTGGTGACAAGGTTTGGAGTTCCAGCTACCATCATCTCAGATAACGCTTTAGCTTTTCTGAGAACCAAAACGAGTGAATAAGCGTTGAGATATGGCATCTATCTTAGCACTTCTTCCAACTACTACCCACAAGGGAATGCTCTGGCTGAGTCCACCAATAAGAATCTGATCAAGATTATCAAAAGAACAATGGAAGAGAATCAAAGAACTTGGCATGCCAAGTTAAAAACAGCCTGTGGGCAGACAGGGTCACTCCAAAAAGGGCAATTGGTAATTCACCATACACACTCGTGTATGGAAGGGAGGCTAGACTTCTTATTTCACTTGAATTGTCAGCCTTGGACTTTGCTCACCAGCTGCAATTAGAAGAGGACAATAGCATGGAGGTTAGGCTATGTGAACTGATGGAGCTTCAAGAAATAAGGGACCAGGCTATGGCTTTTATGAACAGCCGCCAACAGCAGACGAAGAAGCACTTCGACAAGAGATCTTCATCAAAAGGTTTCTCTGAAGGAGACATTGTCTTGAAATGGATGAGGACCGAGCTAAGCCTGGAAAGCACACAAAGTTCGACGCCCTATGGAGTGGTCCATATGTCATCACTCAGTGCAAGCAGCACAATGCGTTCCAACTCTCCAGGTTGGATGGTGAAGAATTATGTATCCCAGTTAATGGGATACATCTCAAGCATTATCATTGAGCCTTCTCCCATCATGTATATATTTTCTTTGTTTTTTTCCTATTTTTCCTAAGTACTTTTGCACATGTTAGTAGTTTTCTTAATCTTGTGTGTGTTTCGTTTCCTTTTTGAGGTGAGACCTTCGTGATTGATTCTTGGATATCTCAAGGCTGTTGCTAAATCTTTCAAAGCTACATCTTGACTCCATAACCAATGGACTTTGAGGCTACTGGTTTATAAGCATAGCAGGCATGCTTCCCCTGGGAATCACCAATATGTTGACCATTTTTGGCCTTCCACATCAGGCCAAAATCGGTCTCCTTCTTTCCCTACTATTTTGAACCGTCAATCTAGTCATGTACCCACCTTCTGCAAAATCGCTTTTTTTCTTTGAGATAAGTCCTGTTCTTATAAAATATTGAAAGATCTAAGGACCTGCAGGCTTCGGTTCAGTATGGAGCTTTTCGCTTTGTGCAAAAGCCTTAGACAAACTTTCGGCAAGGGGATGGGCCAGCAGGAATACGACTCTCTTACAAAGCTCCGAAGGGCAAATGCCCTTGCGGAGGGCAGGAAGGTGCCAGATGGGGTTGTTCAAGAAGGTTGCAAAGGGTATCTGGGGCCCAAGTGCCCTTGCGGAGGGCAGGGAACACTTGCGAAGGGATCAAAGAGAAGGCCGAAAGGGTAAGGTTTTCTTCGAAAAAGTGAACAAGGCAAAAAAGGTGGAATTCCTTCAGATTTATTCAAGGCAAAAGATGAAAAATTTCTTCGGAAATTTTGTCCGAAGGAAATTCATAAGGAAAAGAGCAAAGGATTTCTTTGGACGATTTGTCCGAAGAAAATCCATTTAGAACCAAAGGTTGAATTCCTTCGGACAAAATGCCCGAAGGAATTCCTTCAGACATTTTGTCCGAAGAAATTCACAAGGCAGATCGTCGAACAAAGACCGTCCTTTCGGAAAGAAAATCTGCGAAAAATTCACAAGGCAAATCCTTCGAACAAAAAGTCCGAAGAAATTCCTTCAGACATTTTGTCCGAAGGAATTCGTCCGCAAGAAGGCCTGACCGAGGGAAAACAAGCGGGAAAAGACATAAAGGAAAGGTTTCCTTCGGGCAAAATGTCTAAAGGATTTGAGAACCAAAGGAGCCTGAAGGACCCCGAAGGGCAGTTGCCCTTGTGGGGGACTCTCGGCTGCCGAAAAGAGGACCTTCTCCAAGCCCCGAAGGGACACCTTCCCTTCTGGAGGGTTTAAAGACTAAACCCGGTCAAAGGAACACAGAGCTAAGAAAGCCGAACGAATTGCTGAGGGGGTGACAGACTCGAAGACGTCAAAATTGAGCATCGCAAACTAGCCGTTGGAATCCAGACATCGGATGATGTTCCCGCAGACGTCAAATTCAGGGCAACGGAATAGCCGTTGATCTTCAAATGCTTGAGCACGAACTTGAGGAAATTCAATGGGGTTAAGGCTAAAGGGAAGAGATCGCCGAGAAAGAAGCCAAAAAGGCCAAGAAAAGACAAAAGAGATGACAAAAGACAAAGCCAGGAGAGGACAAAGCTGGAAAAAGACAAAAGTCAAGAACGAGCTCAGTGACCTGCTGATAAAAGAGCCCAAGGAGCCAGCAAAGGACGATAAGATAGCCCCGAGAGCTCAAATTCTAGGAAAAGACAAAGTCAGGAAGAGACAAAATAACGAGATATAGACAAAACAACGCAGGTGGCAAAAGGGAGGCGTCAGCTACAGAGTTATTACAGCGGTTAGAACAGTCCCTATGAAATGGTCATCAAAGAGCACAAACAGTGAACGACGCGCCCTGTTTTTTTCTCATTTTGTATTGATGGTCAGACAACCGCGTGAATGTTTGGAAGAAGGGGTCTTGTTTGCAGACAAACGGCGCGGGCCATGTTTTCACACATGACGCTTAATGTATTTTAAATGCCTAAAGTCAAAACTGGAGCCGACATAGCATTCTCTTTCAACGGCTTCCTCTTCCCAATGCTCTCAACGTACATGGGCCACTTGTAAAAAGGCGCCAAAGTCTTTTCCAAAAGGGGCGCCATTTGATTCCTCTTTCTCTATATATATTGTAATCTCTCATTTGAGAAGGCATCTCTCATTTTGTAAGGCGAAGCCTTGCCAATTTTCACCTTGAATCAATAGAATACGCATTTTTACCTCTATTTGGTTGGATATCTCTGAGTGTGCCTGAGTATTAACCTTGTGTTCAGTCATTTTTTCCATAATGCTTTCACAAGCTTGATACCAACACGCCTAGTATAGACCAAGCGTCATTCCTGCAGGTAGTAGAAAGAGCTGTATTTGGAGCGCAAAAAGAGGAGAGGGTTACTAGATAGTGTGTTTCCCTACAGCGCCTGTGGTAAGTTCATCTTTTGTGTCTTCATCAAGCCTTTTTGTTAAGTTCCCTACAGTCTAGTCTTCCCAGTAGATAAAGTGTATGTATGTCCTCTTTTGATATAAAGTGTGAGTAAATGAGTAGATCAAACTTTTTGGTGCATCACTGTATTAGCTTAGGCTCTGTTTTCAGTAATCCTTCTCTCTTTTCAACCCCCCCATTATATATATATATATATATATATATATATATATATATATATTAGCAATATTGCTGAAATAACTCAGAGATGCATCAAAGGGAGCTAGCCCTTATCTAGAGATTCTCCCCTCAGTTTTGTCAGACCCACAGGCAAGAGAGGAGTCTCCATTGTGCCGCGTGGAAGACAGGAGCTCAGCCTCCTATGAAGGGTGCAATCCACAGCGTCAACACTACCAACTTGTGAACCATGGACAAACATGGGAGAACTCTAACGAATGAGGAAAGAGCAGATCCATTTCACAATAACTTGATATGGATTCAACATGGTTAAGAAAGAATGACAGATGTAATGACAAAAATGTTAGAACGTCAAAGTAATTTTCCCACTGCCATACTTTTGCAAAATCCAGAACCTACTAATATACTTGAATGAGGGGGAAGCTCAACTTCACATAGTCGACCCGTGGTTAGTCAAACGAGTCCCATTCTAACACCTGTTAAGCCCTTGTTTATACAAAGGAATTATGGATCAGATTCTGAGACAATTACTCCAGAGAAGCTAGACGCACTTTGTATCGAGTATCAAGGGAAATCGGAAGACTTCAAGGCTACAATAAATTTTGTCAATTTCCTTGAAATACTTGGGAAGAAGTATTGGGGAGGTAGAGCCCATGGTAGCAATTGAAATGACATGAAAGATATGCAACATAAAGTGAATAAACTCAATGCTCCTACTTTCAATGGCAGCAACAAAATATCCACTTAGACATGGTTGCAGAAGTTACAGACATACTTTATACTCAGCCCTATGGTGGAAGAGGATGCCATACAGTTCACTACATTGCGTTTGTGGAGTGTTGCCTATGACTGGTGGCACCACGATTTGATAACTCAGGAGCACAACATTGTACATACATTTGACGACTTCACCATGGGGTTGTTGGACTGCTTTGAGCAGAAGAATGAGGAGTACTTCAGGGAGCTTGCTAGAATCAAAGAAAAGACTTTAGTGGAGTCATATGTTGCTGCATTTCAGTGAGTTGCAGTCATAGTACCTAATGTATCGGAAAGAAGAATTACTTTTCTCTTAATTGAGGGTTTATTTGGCCCCTCAAATGTCTGGTAAAGCCTTTCCACCCTCATCACTATAGGATGCTATTAAGAGGGCTTTGACACTTGAGCCTTCTATGCTTAGGAGCAGATTTTTGCCTCAACTTAGAGAACCTACTACTGGGCAGCATAGAGAAATTTTTTAGAAAGGAGGACAGAAAGGCAATAGGTTTAAATCATACCCTCAAAGAGCTACACCTCCACCCCCTACCCCCTTTATGGCTAAAAAGATATGAGCAAACTAGGAATGAACTTCGAAGAGTGATTTACGTGCAAGGAGCATTGGGAGCGGGTCATAGATGCCTTGGCAAGGGCCAAGTCCATTACATTCAGGTGGTACCTAATGAGGAGGCTGGTTATGAAACTGATGAATCAGAACAACAGCAAGCAACTGAGGAGCAGATTGTTGAGCATGAGCCCAAACAATTGGCAAAGGATAATATTGGCACTAGCAAAGGTATAATTGCAACTCTTTCAAGAGCACCACAATATCATCCATTCATAGTTCGTGAAGAGTTATCCGGACGACGGATTACTATGCTCATTGATAGTGGGGCTACCCACAATTTTATTGATGTGGGCCTTGTGGCCAAGAGGAGATTGAAGGCGGAGGACTTCTCAGGATTCAATGTGATTGTCGGTAATGGTTTCACTATCCCATGCATCAAGCTAATCCGGCAGCTCAAGTTATCTTTGGGTGATTATACCATATGTGATGACTGTTGTAGCGTAGAATTGCACCCTTGTGGGAGAGTTTTTCAGGCTCTCACTCCCAGCTACAAAATTGGAGCAACCTCAAACTGTGAGTATCCTGTAGTGAGGTTAAACCTTTAGGCTTTTTAATGAGGCTAGCTCCTCAGATGCTTCACTTCAGCTATTCCCACACACTAAAACCTATTGTTGACCAAGGAAAAGGGAGAGAAAGGTAACATAAAAAGAGAAAATTGAACTAAGAAAGATGATGCACCAAATAGAGAGTGACCCACATAAGCATAAAATAAACACTAATTCCGCATAAGATAATTCTGCTTACATAACCTCACAACTGGTTAATTTGCATCAGTGTTTCATAACCTAGACTTACTAAGCCATACATGAAGCAGAGAAGAATTTCGAAATTCACACCAAGAGTCCATTAATTGCAGAAAGAGCTCAAGTTCAGACCTGCAACTAACCCGAAAATACCTGAAAATAGGTGAGAAGGAAGGACAAGGGACATGGAAGAACACTTCTTCACACGGCCATCATGCACAAGCTTGCTAACCACTATTTTTAGACAAGAGATAGGTAAAAATAATCTTTATTGCTTCAAAAGGTCTTTCTTACAAATTTTGACAGGGTTCTTCTTTGTCAAATGAGGATATCTTCTTTTGAAGAGAATCGAGACATATAGAAAAGGGGAAGACCCAAAGAGAAGAGACGAGCAAACAGAAATCAATAAATGAGACCCAACCACCCTCCATGAATTCTCACCCACACTTGGTTTAATTTGGACCAATCCTTCTCCAACGAAATAACCGCCATTAGCTCCAAAAGTCTTCCAGCCCTCTCATTGGTCGAGAAACGCACTAAAAGACAAAACTCGTTGAGGACAACGATGTCATGGTCCACTTAAGAAGGAAAAGTCCAGGAGCATCTTAAATGCCCGAGCTATCTTTTCTAATTGCTTGATCTTCATCTTTCATCCCCACGCCATCCTCCACTTGTCCGCTTGCGTATGAGCACAAAAATTCTTACATCTATAAACCTAACTGAGCCATGCTGCTTCTACATTTGTCGGTTGTTTGTCGAAGATGATGGCCACGTACGAGGACTCCCCATTAACTTCACCTACCAGCTCTTGCCTTGAAACCCGGACCAGATCTTTCCTATAGATTAAAAAACCAATCTAAGGACATTGGTTTTCCCGAATTTATCTTATTTATGTCGGTGCAAGTCCATACGTTGTGCATCTCCTTCTGGTCTTTTAAACGCCAACGGCTACTTGCAAGGGCTCAAACTTGACGTTTGCGGCCCTGTCATCAATTTCTTCGGACTTTCGTTTTGGGCATTGTCTTCGACATCCTTTCAGGCTCTTTTTTTCTCGAGCTTTTGTAAGGTACCCTTCGGATTTTGAAAATGAACCTTCCCAAAGGGAAAGAGCCATTCGGGTTTCTTGAAAAGGACTTTCCCGAAGGGCAAGAGACCCTTCGGGCTTTGTTAATGGCACCTCCCAAAGGGTAACATACCCTTCAGACTTTTTGCTTGAGACCTTCGGAAATATTGCAATGGTCCTTTGAAAAGTGAACAAGCCCTTAAGTAATGGACCCGGGCCTTTTGCAAAGGACCCGGACTTTTGTAAGTGCCCCCACTACTAATGACAATTTTCCAGGATAAAATGGAAATGTCCCTTCAGAAGGGGTAGTGACCCTTCGAAAAACCTAAAATGATCCTTCGGAGTTTTTGTTTTGGCCACTTTGCTTTAAAAGATATCTTTCAGAACTTTTGCTTGGAACAATTCTTTCAGAACAATTTTCCCGAAGATTTTCTGACACTTGAACGAAGGAAACCGAGACAAAACTTCCGAAGAAAGAACACTTCGCTGAAAGGAGAAAGAATTCCTTCGGGGAAATTGTCCACACAATTTTCCCGAAAGGAAAATGAAACCAAAATGGGCCCGAAAGAAATCCCCTGTCACTTGTTCTCCGAAAGAATGAACAAGTAAAAGACTTAGCCGAAAAAGAGATTTTTCATTTAGCTTTTGGCTTATAGGGTTATCCTCGAACATTGCTGTCGGATCCATTTCTAAGCCTTTGACCAAATGTTTCATCAAACCATGCAAGAGCTTCATATGTGGGCCAAAAATGGCCAACAATGACTTCATTGTTGTTGGGTTGGGGGAAGCATACATGGTATTGGGAATATAGTGGCTGCATTCCCTTTGGAAATTTTTCCATAATTATTGGTACATGGAGTTGAAGTTCAAGTCATAGGGGAGAGACATGGTACTTAAAGGCATACATGATGACTCACCATCAATGGATACAACCAAGAAGATGGAGAAGATACTCTTAGGGGACAAGCTTTATCGGCAGCCAATTGCTTTGTGATTAAAGGTATGCCTACCATACCTTCAGATGGGCACCGCACTTATCATGTTGACACTCAAGCTATCTTGGACAAGCATCGTGTTGTGTTCAATGATATGCCTACCGGTTTGCCACTAGATAGGGGATTCCAACACATCATAGAGTTGGCGCCGCGCTCTAAGCCCATCATGATCACCCCCTACTGCCATCCACGGTTATATAAAGAGGAAATAGAAAAGGCTATAGAAGGACTTCTAGAGATGGGTCACATTAGACCCAATTTTAGTTGATTTGCTTCATCAGTAGTGCTTGTAAAGAAAAAGGACGGTACAATGAGGATGTGCATAGATTACCGGGCCTTGAACAAGAAAACCATCAAGAACAGGAATCCCATTCAGAGGATTGACAAGCTTATTGATGAGTTGCATGGAGCCATCTATTTTTCAAAATTTGACTTGAGCGCCGACTATCACCAAATCCGTGCACGTGAAGAGGACGTGTACAAGACAGTCTTTTGGTGTCATTATGGACACTATGAGTTCATAGTCATGCCATTTGGACTAACGAATGCACCAGCCACTTTCCAATCAGCCATGAACCAAGTTTCAATGCTCAGTTGAGGAAATTTAGGCCACATCATTAGCGCTTAAGGCATTTAAGTGGATCAGCAAAAGATCCAATCTATTCAAGATTGGCCAGCCCCTACTTCGTTGACCCATTTGAGAGGCTTCTTAGGCCTATGTAGTTACTATTTGTGATTCATTAGGGTATTCTCACAAGTGGCAGCACCCTTGACTTAAATGGTGAAAAAATGAGCCTTAGTATGGAGTGACACAGCTCAAGCTTTTGAGAAGCTCAAGCAATTGATGTGCTCATGCCCTGTGCTTGTCATCCCAGGTTTACTACCATTTGTTGTAGAGTGCAATGCTTCAATTGAGGGGATCGGAGTTGTGCTAATACAAAAAGGTCAGCCCATAGCGTTTGAGAGCAGAAAGTTAAAAGCTACGAAGAGGACATTCTCTATTTATGACAAGGAAATGCTTGTTGTTGTGCATGTTTTGGCTAAGTTTAGACAATACTTAGTTTGTGGAAGATTTGTGGTGAGAATAGACCACAACAGTTTGAAATTCTTCCTTGGCCAACATGATTTAAATGATCGGCAGTAGAAGTGGGTAAGTAAGCTTCAAGCTTATAATTTTGTCATTGAGTATGTGAAGGGTAAGAAGAATGTGGTTGCTAATGCCTTTCATGTATGCCTACTTTCTACGTCATTTCTTCTATTGCTGTTGATTGGAAGGCTTTTATCATGGCCAAATATGCCAAGAATACCTTCGCTACTAGTGTGTTGGATGGGAATGTGGCAGATGATAGGTATGTTGTGGTGGATGACCTTATCATATTGTATAAGAACAAAATATTCCTTGTACCTGAGTCCAAAATGGAGAAAGTTATAAGGACTTTGCATGATGCACCCCTAACTGGTCACCCGAGCTTCTACAAAACTTATAGGCAGCTGAGACAAAGGTTTTCCTTGAAGGATCTCAAGGAGGATGTTCTTAGGCATGTTAAAGAGTGCATTACTTGCCAACAGAATAAGCAAAGCACACTTCCCCAGCAAGGTTACTACAGCACTTGCCCATCCCAAACCAGAAATGGGAAAGTATGTCCATGGATTTTACCACAGGGCCTAATAGAGTGAATGGCAAGGACTGCAATTTTGTGGTAGTGGATCGGTTAACTAAGTATGCCCATTTCTTTGCCATCCCTATTGAGTTCAAAGCACCATAGGTGGCTGACCTATTTTTTAGAGAGGTATTCCAGCTACATGCCTTGCCCAAGACTATTTTAGAGACAAGGACAGAAGATTCCTCAGCACCTTTGGGCAAGAGTTATTTTGTTTGACTAGCATCGAGCTCACTCCTAGCATCAACTATCACCCCTAGACGGATGGGCAAACAGTGATAGTTAATAAATGGACCAAAGGGTACTTAAGGAACCATGTCAAAGAACAACAGACAACATGGATTAAGTGGTTGCACCTTGGAGAGCATTGTTATAATACCACTTACCACATGTCCATAGGCGTAACACCATTTAAAGCACTATATGGATATGATGCACCTACCTTCACTAATTTGGTGTTCACTAACAGCCATGTACCGACAGCTGGTGACTCTATGAAGCGTAGCAAAGACATTCTGAGGTCACTTAGAGACCATTTGCAGCAGGCACAAAATCAGCAAAAAAATTATGCAGATTGGCACCATACTAAGATATCATTTGAGGTTGAAGATATGGTTTTTCTATGCCTGCAACCTTATAAGCAAACTTCCATGAAACGAAGTATTGAAGAGAATTGGAGAGGCGGCCTATGAATTGGAGTTGCCAACAAGCAGTTGGATTCACAATGTTTTCCAAGTGACTTGCCTTGTGACATCAACTGATTTGCCACCCCTAGATGATGAGGGGGAACTTGTATTGGTTCCTCATGCCAATATTGACACACTGGAGAAGAGCTTAAGGAACAAAACCATCACAGAGTATTTGGTCCGTTGGAGGAGCCTACCCACAAAGAGTGCTAGTTGGAAGGGGCCAGAGATACTTGAACATCCAACATTGCATTGCTTGTGGGCAAGCAATTCTGGGAAGGCGGACTTGTAATGTCCCTTTTGTACTGAGCCAACCCCTGTGGGAACCATGAGCTCATTTCTATACTTCTTGATAGGCGAGGGGTGATTGTTGGAGAAGTACATACTAGTGAGGATTGGTTTTGTTCATTTGTCCGTTGTGTTTTTATGAGTTTTGGACCATTTCCTATATTTTAGGGGCATTTCCTATATTTTAGGGGCATTTCCTAAATTTTAGGTCGGTTGGAGGTCGGACCCTCACCATTAGTCTCCTCATGGGAGATTCACCCTAAGGGAACCTTTTTACTGTTGACATTGCTCATGCCTTTGGATCTTTTAAAGTGTATGTGTCCATTATAAGCATAGTTACCATGTTGGAAAAGTTTGGGTAGTTCGGAAGGGCAAAAAAAGTTTGGAAATTTGGGATTTTACAAAAAGTTCAATTCGGTAAGTTCGGTTCAATTATTTTATAAATTTAAAAAATTATATAAGTTCGCAGGGCTAAGGGCAAATCGAAGCTCGAATGTCAACGCAATTGAAATCTAAGGGCCAAAACGCAACAAAGTTCGAACTGGAAAGTTGAATGGGCAACACCACAAGCCCGCAACAAAGCTCGAAGCCTCAAACTGCAAAATCGAATGGGCAATGCAGCAACCAAGCTCGAACGACAAAGTGCAAACAGAAAACTCCACTTCAGATCTAAGATTTTCGAGTTTATTCCTGCATTCTTTCAATTTTTTTCACGTTTTAAATTTTTCCTGTCTTTTCTGCCATGTTTCACTTTTCCTATTGTTTGCTCCGCATTTTACTATCAACATCGAACGATTTAGCCTTTTAGGGTTTTAGTGAGTCAGTTTGATGTCAATTTCTTGTTTATTTATTTATTTATTTTATTAAAAAAATAATAATGTTATTAAAAAAACCGAATTTGACCAAACTTATTCGGTCAGGCAGAAAAGTTTGATTTGAACCGAACATGCACCATGATTGGACAAACATGGTAACTATGGTTATAAGCATAGTTTGCATACTTGGAGAGCATGCGAGTACTTGCCAAATTTTTCTGCTCGCGAATTTTTTCACTTATACTTGCAGGCCTCAAAATTCGAGTTTCAACGAGTTTTTTCTCAATACTCACCAACTTTTTCCGCCCGCAAGTTTTTTTCACTTATACTTGCAGGCCTCAAAAGCCGAGTTTCAGTGAGTATTTTCTCAGTACTCATTGCAAGTATTGAGAAAATACTCATTGACATAGTCAAAACGCAGAAAAAGTACGAAAAAAATACAAACTTTTCTCCTTTTTAAACACGCATGCCCCCACAGTTCCATCACACAACATTTAAGGCGAGACAATATATCTATAAAATAATAAAGCATAAGTTTACATTTAGATATGCACATCTAGTACCTTATACTTTAAGTTATATTTTATATATAGACTTTCAAGATGTTTAAAAGTTGTTTCAAACCTCTAGGAGCTATAATGCAAATTCTAGGTTTTGGAGGATCCTATCATATTTCAAACCTAGTCAGATTTCAAGGTTTCAAGTTTTCAGACTTAGCCATCAAGGTTTTAAGATTTCAAGGAGACATCATAGGAGGTATGAATGCTGCATGAAGGGATGTAGGTATGATAGAATAGTATGAGAACATCTCTCGCAAAATGCCACAAGGCAATCCCACCCCATTTCCAGTGCATCCTTTAAGGCGTGCACTTAGGGAGGGAGATTTGATGCAACAGCAAGCCCCTGCAAGAGAGAGTGTCAATAAATGATAAAGCTGAAAAATATCAGTGTATACATATGCCCCACCCGAAGCTCATCATCTGTCACAATAGTGTACCGTGGGATGGTGCTTTGGGAAAGATACATATCAACATGAAAGCATAATGAACATGTTGAAAGAAATGGTGTAATTTCGTACGATATTTGTATTCAAATCTAATAGAAAACACTTCCCCAATGTTTTATAGACTTATTTGATATATTTTGTAACTGTAATTTGTATAAATTTTATGTTTTTTTAAAAGATTTTTAAGTATTTTTTTAAGTTGTCGAGTATTGGCAAGTGTTCGCTAATCAATTTTTTTTTGGGTTTCCGGGTGTTTGTTGAGTACGTGTATGAGAACTATGGTTATAAGCATAGATTGCATAACCGTCGAGTACTCACTGGTTACTCGAGTACTCGTCGAAAAAAACCTACAGCGAATAATTGCTGCTCAAACTCGCAGGAATCCTCTAAGTAATCATTTTTTTTGCTCCTGGCGAGTACTAGAGAGTACTCGCGAGTACTTGACAATTTTTTATTTTTTATTTTTTTCAATTTTTTTTGGCGAGTATTCGTCGAATAAACTTTTTTTGGCTGGGCAAGTACTCGTCGACTGCAAGTATGCGAACTATGGTTATAAGTGTCTTGGGTAAAACTTGTTCACATTTCTTAGGGGCTTTTGGAGGGCTACAGGAATAGGACCATGTCATGTAGCCTATCGTTGGATATGGATGTGAGTTGTTCATAATGCTTTATCTTCGGTCTTTCTGGCGAGCAGTTCTCAACCTATGGTTGATTTATTGATGAGAGGTCACGGTTTATTGACTACTTGGGCATTTTAATGTTATTACACTAGCACCATGTTATGTGGTACTTGATCATTAAGTGATATTAGCGTCATATCAAATAAAAATAATCTTCATTATTTGACACTAAGGCTAGGCGCCTAAGGTTAGGAGCATGTCAATGAATAGAGGCTGCCCTCTAAAGAGGAGTATTCTATGCCCATTTCACATATTTTCAGACCTAGAGTGGGCAGCTACAGTAGATAGAGCACATCTATAGATTCAGAGACGAAAACCCTTCGATCCAGAGATCAAACCCTTCTGATTTCTTATGGGCAATCTCATCTAAAGATTGCATCGGACCTACTAGCCATTTTTGGCCCACATATAAAGCTCTTGCATGGTTTGATGAGGCAGTGGATCAAAGGCGTAGAAATGGATCCAACATTTGCAAATAGAGAGGATCCAAGCAAGGGTTTCTAAGGATCTAGCAGCAGTGTTCAAGGATAAGCCTGCAAGCTAAAAAAGCTAAGTGCAAAGTCTCTTTTTCGGTTAAGTCCCTCTTGTTCATTCTTTCGGACTTTGTATGGGACTAAGTGTTTATCTTCTCTCGGAAATTTTGTTTCCGACTAAGTGTTGGAATTCTTTCGAATAATTTGTCCAAAAGAAAGGTTCCGAAGACTCTTTTCTCGAGGAAAGGGTATTTTTCGAATATCCGAAGGGACAAAACATTTTTTCCAAAGGTCACTTTTCAAAAGAAATGGCGCTAAACACTTTTTCCGAAAGATATCCTTTCCCTTTGGAAAAAGAACTTTGCAAAAAGCTGAAGGGTCCATTTCAAAGGCCCGAAAGATCTCATCG
Source organism: Torreya grandis (assembly GCA_037957365.1). Taxonomy (NCBI): domain Eukaryota; kingdom Viridiplantae; phylum Streptophyta; class Pinopsida; order Cupressales; family Taxaceae; genus Torreya; species Torreya grandis. Next base: position 1,392,896 of record JARHVA010000348.1, read on the forward strand.
AAGCAAAGTGCCCAAACAAGTTTTTCCGAAGGGTACTTTTTGGGAGAAATGGCCCAAAACAAAAAAATCCGAAGGGTACTTTCCCTTCGCAAAGAGCCAAACACTTTTTCTGAAAGACCATTTCAAAAGTTCCGATAGGAGCTTTTCAAGAATTCCAAAAGGTGCTTTTCATTTAATCCGAAAAATCCTTGGCAAAAAAACCGAAGACGTGATTTCTTTCGGACAAATTGTCCGTGGGAAGGGTCTACGCAAATTGTTCAAAAGAAAGGCTCATCTCAAAGTGCCGAAACAATCCCTTCGAGAGAAAAGTCCGAAAACAAAAGGCCACAAGTCCAAAAAAATTCCTCCGAAGGAATAGCCCGAAGAAAAGTCAATGATTTCTTTTGGAAACCGAAAAAATTCTTCCAAAGCAATTGTCCGCAGGAAATGGCCGAAAGGGAAAAATCCGAAGGAATTGATGACAGGCCCACAAATTTCAAAATCTGAACCCCTGCAAGTAGCCATTGGCATTTAAAAAGATCAAATAAAGCTATGCAATCTATAGACTCGTATCGACATAAATGGATACAGGAAAACCAATGTCCTTAGATTGGTTTTCCATCTATAGAAAAGATTTGGCATAGGTTTCAAAGCAAGCTCTAGTGTATGCAATTAATGGAGAGGCTCTCGTCCTTCGACATGGCCATCATCTCTGACAAACAGTCTCTCAATTCAGAGGCAGCATGACTCAGTCCAGATTCAAAGTTATGAGGATTTTGTCCTTATACATGCAAGACAAGTGAAGAATGGCGTGGAAGTGAAAGATGAAGACCAGGTGATTAGAAAAAGTAGTTCAAGCATTAAAGACGTTCCTGGATTTTTCCTTTTTAGTGAATTATGACATCATCATCCTCAACAAATTCTTGTCTTCTAGTGTGTTTCTCAACCTATGAGAGGGCTTGAAGACTATTGGAGCTAATGGTGGTTAATTTGTTGAAGAAGGATTAGTTCTAATTAAACCAAATGTGGGTGAGAATTCATGGAGAGTGGTTGGATTTCATTTATTGAATTTTGTTCGCTTGCCTCTTCTTTTTTCTCTTCCCCTTTTTTCATATATCTCCGTTGGCTCCCCCATAAAAAAGAGATATCTTCATTTTGACAAGGAAAAACCCTGTCAAAATTTGTAAGAAAGACCTTTTGAAGCAATAAAGATCAATTTTTACCTATCTCTCGCTTGAAAATTGTGTTTAGCAAGCTTGTGCATGATGGCCTTGTGAAGAAGTGTTTTTCCATGTCATTGTCCTTCTTTATTGCCTATTTTCAGGTGTTTTCAAGTTAGTTGCAGGTCTGAACTTGAGCTCTTTCCGCCATTAATGGACGCTTGGTGTGGATTTTGAAATCCGTCTTTGCTTCATGTACTGTTTGGTGAGCCTAGTTTATGAAACACTTATGCAAATTAACTAGATTGTGAGGTTGTGTGAGCAAGAATTATCTTATGTTGAATTAGTGTTTATTTCATGCTTATGTGAATGTTAATCAATTTGGTGTATCACCCATTTAGCTCTCTTAGTTACCCTATACCCCCTCTCTACCTCTTTTTCAAGCAGAAACATTAGTTTAGGTGATCTACCAAGAGGAAGTCGGCCTTCTCCGGAGGTTCAACCTCACTACAGGATACCCACAACCTGAGGTTGCTCCAATATTGTAGCTAGGAGTGAGAGAGCCTAAAAAAACTCTCCCACAAGGGTGCGCTTCAAGCCTACAAGAAGACCAAAAGCATTGTTTTTTATTTGGCAATCTGATTTGTGGGGCGGCTGGAATAGTATTATACAATAGCATAAATTATGAGTCAATAGAGATCTTCCGCTAGGCGCTTGATTTCTAATTAGTTACACACTATTATTATTTCTCTATTGATGTATTCTAGCAGATTTTTATCAATAAAATACAGGTCCAAAGTTATTATTAGTGTTTACTTTTTTTATGCAATACATTGTTTTTTTCTTCGTGGCATCATTTTGAATTAAAAAAAAAAATAATAATAATATTAGATAGAGGTCATAACAAATTGCTTGCGCATTTCCATCGCTCTTTGTGGGTGCTAGCTACATTACCCCATACCCCTACCCAAGGGTACAAGCACTGGTACAATAGGCCATAAGTACAAGGACCAATGAGATTCCACAAAGGATTTGAGCAAGATGCATCTAGAGGTATCCTACCCAAATGCGATAGGTATCTGGGCCCAAAAACATTTTTATTTATTTTATTTTTTGTTTTCACTTTTAAAAACATCAAATATGGACTTCAAAAAACAATGAAAAATAAAATAAAGTATAGAGACTCCTGACTCATATGCTTCCATTGCCCACCTTTCATTGCTCAACACAAAGCTAGTGAATTCTTCACACGACCAACATAGTAGAGCTATTGGGAATGGCACTGCTATTGCTTGTGATTCTAATGAACCACATGATGATGCCGATGAAGACATTGAAAATGAAGACCAATATGAATATAATATGTTGATTTGTCTTTGTTTTTGTGTATACATTGTAACATATGCACTATGTACTTGTTCTAAGACTAATCTAAGTTCAACCACTAAATATCATGACATATGACATTGAATTATTAGTATGTTTTGTGGTTATTTAACTTCTTTTGTTTACTCTATGCATAATAAGTGGTTAATTTTTCTTATTTGGCTATATTTTTGTACAATTGTACCCAAAAACGTATCCAGGACAAAAAAAATAGCCATACCGACATACCCTATTCTCCATATTTGTACCCAAAATGAATCAGCTACATAGTAATTTCCTTGCATCTAAGTTGCATTTATGTTGCCTTTGGTCATTATTTATAGTATTTTACCTTGCCTATATGTGGTATTAGGGCAAGTAAGGAGCTTAGATAATGGAAAACTTCAAATTAATGGGGAAGTAGGACTGTAGGAGCATTGTGCCTGTGACATCTATTGTAAGCTATTGATTATACTCGGTTATTTAAAGAGGCTCTAAGGCATTGAGGGCAATCTTAATATGTTTGTGGTGATGTGATATGTTTTTGAAGCTATAAAAGAGTCTACTTCTCACATGAGAAGTATCAATGATCATCAAATAATGTTGACAATTTGGGTTATGCGTCTATAAGAGGCTTGTCAATGATCATAAGTTCATAACAACCACCCTAATGGTGTGGGTTTAGAGAACCATTGCATAAACTTAGTGTTTGAGCACGAATGCATCCATATAAATAAATTAATCTATTGTGTTGGTTGATTTCAAGTAAAGGTACATAAGATAAGATAAGATAAATATATTAATGTCTGACAAATGACCACAAAAGTAGGTCAAAGGGACTGCAAAGTACAAAATGTGTCAGAGCAAAGCTGGAAAACCAAACGGTCTCCCACGAAGAACACAAAGCAGAAAGAAAAACAGTACAACAAAGAGCAGTAGCAATCAGAAAGGAAAGAGGCAAAGAACAGCCCACATCCAACGACCCCAGCCAAACGAAGAGGTGGGAAAGTACAATATGAGAGAAGAACAAGGAGAAGCAATGAGAAAGGTCCATCAAGGAGTGGACCCAACTCTCCTAACACCCAAGGTTGTCGAAACGAAGCTCAAAATAGATGCATAACCAGTGGAGGAGGTGGAGTGTCTGGTCTATCTCGCGTGTTGTTGTTTGGAGAGTGTAGCTCGCCGCAACGATCTGGTGGATCTAGTCTGACTCCAAAGGCTAGGTTTGGAATGGTTTTGCCGATGGGATCCCGAGGAGTTGTGAATGGTCCCCCAGATCCGCATTGATCTGGGGTGTGAAGTTGTGTTGATGTCAATTTGGCACTTAGTGGGTATCCCCGAAGGTAGCACCGTAAATAAGGAAGTAATCCGTTGGATAGACTGTGGTCTAGTGGGGCCCTAAATCGTGAGGTCACGAAACCTGAGGGCCTCCTACATATATAGAACCAGATATCTCTGGTCTTCATATCTGAAGAAGACAGAGAGAGTTTGGGTCTCCTTGAAAACGCAGTGGAACCTCCCTCTGATCTCGTAGTAGATGGGGCAATGGAAGATGAAGTGTTATTCCGTCTCGACCAACTGAAGGTCTGCATAACTGACAAATCCTATCTGCTCGATCCATCTGGTGATTAGTCTCAATCTGAAGCCTATGGCAACCCACTCTAAATTGTCCAAAGGGGAATACGGAGAGCATGCATCCAATGGCAGAAAGTGTACTGAGAACGGACAATAAGCCCATCCCTCAGTTCCAGGATGCGCTTTGCATAAAAAGCCATCTTTGGGCGTAACCCCCCACAGGTATTAACCCAAGTGGTATGAATAAATTGTTTGTAAATATCCTCCCTGATAATCTTGTTCATCTCCTGTTTGTTAGGTAGAAGGTGACTCGGAGCGTCCAAGGAGTACTGAAAAGGAGGGAGGGAGACAACAACATGACAGCAAGCCAGGGTGAGGCAAACAAGAGCAAAAACACTCAATTCCAATGAAAAAACCATAGAAATCCTTGGGAATTAGAGGAGGGGGAAACAATGGGAACTTGGCCGAAGATAGGGTGCATCTCAATCTTGGTGGCCAATAAAGAACCAATCATCCACATTCGCAAGACCAAACGCACAAGGGGTAAACTCTATTGAGAAAACTGCCCTCATATGCAAACTTATTGGTATGTGGCCTAATATTGATGAAATTTATGTGGATGGGAAGAAAATAGGGTCCAATAAAAAATATTGGGGTTAGATTTTTATTGAGAGGTTTCTTTATGGCCACTTTTAAAAATGAAGACAAGGAGAAAATCTTCGGGGGTGGAATCTGATTCTTTTGAAACTCGGGTCTTTTTCTCCAGAAATGCACTTCAAATTTCAAGTCGGATGGAATTAATTGGAAGAGTTCCCCTATGGATCCACATTAATGATCTCTCCCAAGAATGCTGGACGGATGAGACCAAGTGTATTGGAAACCAAATTGGGGACTTTTATGCATGCCCTGTGCAATAGAGAAAAAACAATTGGAAACTTATTCCCAAATATGTGGATGGGTTAATTTCTCAATGGCAATTTCCTAAAACGGTTTACCTTTACATGGAGGAAGGCATCTTCCGGAAAACAGTGGATAACAAATGTCTCCCCTTTTGCTGCTTTAAATCCCTTAAGGTAGGGCATTTGAGAAAGGAGTGTCAGAAATTCAGAGAATTGGGATAGAAATGCAAACAAAAGGCAGCCAGGAAAAATCCCTAGACAAGGGGACTGGAAAAAAGAGGAACTTAGATCCAGACTGCCCTTTGCCAGAAAAAAAATCCATTTGGTATGGAAACCAACCTAGAAACCCCCTCCACAAGAGGTGGCCCTAGTGAGTACAACCTAAGAAGGAAACAAAATTTCAAAAGTTTTGTGAAAACTAGGAAACAATAGAAGCAATGATGATGATGCTAGAATAGAAAATGACTTGGATAAGTTGCTATGGGACATTTGTTATGGGATATGAGCAATGCAAACAAGGAGCCGACAAAATCAAAAGAAAAATGTGACATGGAGAATTACCCAGAATTTGAACAGGAGCCAGTTTTCTCATTACTGGAATTTGACAGTATCAGAGAAGATCCACTGGATGATAATCATGACAGACCCTCACTTGAAGAGATTCTAGAATATGATCATAAGATAGACGAGAAAGAAAATAGAGAAGTAGTGGTGAAGGCAGTCAATGCAGGATCCCAAGAGGAACCAAAGAGGAGTAAGTAAAGCCAATCCAAACCACCCTAGCATCCAAGACTTCCCAAGACTTGGGTACAAAATCTCAAGTTGGACAGAAATCTAACATGCAAAAAATACAAATGGAAACCCAGGAGAAATTGAACAAAAGAAAAAAGAAGACAATGACAGAGTTTGTAGTAGGTCAAAGGGTAGACTAAAGACCTCCACTATAGAGCCATGACAATCCTCAACTGGAATGTCAGGGGTCTCAACGCCCTAGACAAAAGCCATCTAATAAGGCAGCTAGTGGAGTTGCATAAATTAGATTTCCTTATGCTCCAAGAAATGAAAAATATCAGCAGCAACCTATGAAAAATGAATCAATCTTTATGGACAGGTAGTGATTTGATTGCTGAAGATGCAGACAGTAGACCAGGGAGGTTGGCCACCTTTCGGAACCCTAGCCTGTTCTTGGAAAACTTGATCCATAAAATGCGAAATGCAACTCACATCTCACTCAAAGATCTTAAAAGAGACCTAAACTTTGCAGCTCCCAATGTTACGACCCTATGAGCCCTGAGTATAAGAAAGCGTTGTGGAATAAATTGGACGCCTTCAGGATTATCTGGGACTCCCAGAGTTGGGATTCTAGGAGGGGACTATAACACAATTTTGAAAATAGAAGAGAAAAGCGAGGGAGTAACAACAGTAACACAAAGTGTGTTAGATTTCTCCAACTTATGTTCAAAACAGGTCCTAGTGGATATTGATCCTAAAGTGGGCAGATAGATTCATGTGGACCAACACAAACGTAGAAGAGAAATTCATTACACAGAAACCAAATAAGTTTCTTCTAAGACCAGATTGGATAGACACTGGGTGTTTATTTGAAACAACAATAACTTATTATGCAAGCTCAGATCATTGGCTGATATCTTTAAACCGAGAAGAGGACCACCAGCCTAGAGGAATTCCCTTTAGGTTAGAAAATGGAGCAAGTAAAAAAATGGAGTGTGGAGCAGAAAGGCTTCCGAAGATATATTTTATCACAGAAGCTCTAAGAGATAAAGAAGGAAGTGAGAAAATGTTACTGGGAACAAATTGGAAATCTTTTTCATAAAAAGAAGAGCATTGAGACAAAGTTGCAGAACATTCAGGAAGTTGAAGCAAAAGGAGGAATGGAGAAACGTTTAGGGGATGAAGAGAAGGTACTGCTAATGGAACAATAAAACCCACAGTTGCAAGGTGTTGGGGGACGCATCTACGGGTTCGGGTACACGTCTCCCGTACGAGGGACGTAGGTACACGTCTCCCGTACGAGGGACGTACAGAGACAGGTACCAAGACAAAAAAAGGAGGAAAAACCCTAAACGCTTACCCCACAGATAAAAAACATGTACGCAGCAGCGAAAAACCCTAAATGCATCAGAAACAAACCTAAACGCATAAAAAATGAGGAAAACATGCGAAAACAAGCTTATAAACAATACAGACTCCTCCATGTTTAATCAATCGCTTGTTTGCAATCTTTGTCGTCGGATTCAACAGTCAAAAGCGCCGTCGAAATTAGCAGACATTCGTAGGAACAGGGAGGGCCGTTAAGTTTTTTGTTTTTGTTTTTTGGGTGACTCAAAAAATCGACTTCAAATTCCCCACTGGAGTAATCTATTTATTTAAGAAATTTAAATTTTTAACTATTTTTAATCATTTTTTTATATTTTAATATATGTTCGTATTTGTTATTTATTTATTTAATTTCTATTTTAATAATTTAAAATTTTAAAATGTATTTGCTATTTATTTTTATTTTTTCAAAATTTAATTTTTATTTTTTTTAAATTTAATTTTTATTTTAATTTCTTTAATTTTAATTTACGTTTACGTTTTTTAAATTAAAGTTACTAATTTTATTTTTATTTTTTACCAGAATGTCAGGTGGAGGGAAAGATGCTTTGTATCCATTGTGGAAATTGTGTGTTCATGTTCGCAAAGGGAATGGGGGAACATCAGCGATCACATGCAAGCTTTGTGGGAAGGCCTTCTATGGCACTTACACAAGAGTGAGGGCTCATTTTTTTCGAACGGGGAAAGGGGTTGACCCCTATACAAATGAAGGACGGTTGGAAGTAGTGAGAGAACAAAAAAGCGCTGAAGGTAAATTGACTCCTTTAAGCTCCCACGCATCAACCACGAATTGAGCTCAGAGTCACCATGTTATGCCAACTGTGAGAATAGAATCAGAGATGGATATTTCTTCTAGTTATGCAACAGAAAATGGATTTTATTGCAAGAGATCACACATTGGCATTTTGAATCCCATAGGGAGCATGTTCGATGTGCATGTTCGAGACGTAGTGGATGCAGCGATTGCACTCTTCTTCTATGCAAATGGCATTTCATTCAATGTTGTTCAATCACCTTATTATGAGGATATAGTTCATGCTATCAATAATGGTCCAACAAGGTATAAACCCCCTGGGTATGAGAAGCTTTGAACGTTTCTTATTAACAAAGAGAAAACAAGGATAGAGCATCTAATTGCACCAATCAAAAAGGTGTGGTCTCCAGAGGAATGCAACATTGTGATGGATCGCTGGACTGATATAAAAAAAAGGGCTCTTCTAAAAATTAGGGTAACTTGTTCCAAAGGCCCTTATTTTTTGAAGGCTATTGACTGTTCTGGGCAAGAGAAAAATGCAAAATTCTTTCAGAAGCAATTATGTGATGCAATTGATGAAGTGGGGGCATTGCATGTTGTCCAAGTTATTACAGATGTTGCCCCGGTTTGTAAAGCAATTGGCTTATTGGTGAAAACAAAATACAAATATATATTTTGGACACCATGTTGCGTGCACGCATTGAATAATGCACTCAAAGATATTGGCAAGTTTCAGTAGGTTTCTGAGCTTATTGAGAAGGGGAGAAAAATACAAATCTTCATATGCAATCATCGTCACACACAGGACATTTATAGAAGATTTGCCAATGTGGAACTTCTCAAACCTACAGATACACGGTTTGTTTTATTTTTCATATTGATTGTCTTTACGCTGTCAAAAGGGCCTTGTGTTCCACTATGGTTAATGATGCATGGGCAAATTGGAAACAATCTACATCAGAGAGTGCAATTAAGGTGAGGAAAATGGTCCTTGATGATCAATTTTAGACAAATGTGAAATTTGTTGTTGACTTCATTCAGTGCATTTGTGAGGTCATCCATTTTGTTGATTTAGACAAGCCATGTTTGGGGGAGGTTTATGAAAAAATTGACTCTATGTGTGATAGAATCAAAAATATCACAGACTTAAAGGATCCTTCTTTATATCCTTTGATTGAGAAACAAATACATGGAAGATGGAACAAGCGTAACACACCTTTACATTATGTTGCTTACGCTTTGAATCCAAAGTGGTATAATACGGAGGTCACCAAAAAGAGGGCTCCATATGAAGACAGAGAAGTAATGAGGGGATTTTGGGTTGCAATAAAAAAGGTTTATGGTCGAGGAGAGAAGGCTTCATGTATTAGGACTCAATGGAACATGTTTTCACGTGGCCATGGACAATTTTCTACAGTGTAAGCTCTTTATGACATGCGAGCGAAGGACCCAATAGAGTGGTGGTGGAACCATGGTAGTGAAAGCCCCGAATTGCAATCATTTGCAATACGGTTACTCTCACAAGTAGCTAGTTCATCATCTTGTGAGAGGAATTGGAGTACTTACAGTTTCATTCATTCATTAAAGAGGAACTGACTAGGGTCGAAAAAGGCAAAGAACCTAGTGCACATTCATAGCACACTTTGTCTTCTTTTTCGTATTGACACAGGGTACAAAGAAGGTCCTTCAGCAAAATGGGACCACATTCCACCTGATGGAGCAGCAAAGATATCCTTGGAGGATGATGTGCTTGACGCAGATGCCCTGAATGATTTGCCTCCTATTATATTACCTGCAGATGTGCCATAGCTTGAGAGCAATGCCTATCTAGACAGCATCTTGGCGGAAGACCTAGAGGATAAAATTGATGTGATAGTTCATCCTATTGTATCGGATCAGATATTATCCAAGTTCATATATGTGTTTGTTTTTTTTGTTGCATGCCTATTGTTGACATTTCATTGTATATGATGATGACCTTTAAGCTTAATATGATGATCATGAGACATTCTTTCGCTTATTGCTAGTATTGGCATTGTAATAGTATAAATTTATTTAAATTTTTATAGTAGATATTATATATATAATTTATAAATAATAAATATATGTTGTCGTTTCCCCATACCCCCGTCTCCAATTTTTCAAAAAAAGGCATACCCGTACCTGTCTCCTGGCAACTATGATAAAACCTCATGATAGAAGAAACCTTGAAGTAGAAGTCGAGAGTGAACTGGCTCCAAGAAGGGGACCGAAAAACGAAATTCTTCCACCTATTAATAGTCATTAGGGGGAACATGAATAGGATCAAAAAAATCATTAAGATGGATGGGGTATACATAGAAGATAACCAGCTAATAAGAGGATAAGCAATCCATTTTTTCCAAAAGTTGCTACAGGAAAAAGGCAGAATAGATTTGGAAAGCTTCAGAAGACAACCTGAATAGCACTCACAAATTAGTCATTATTGGGGGTAAGATGTGGTTATCAACACCAATCATGGAAAAAGAGGTTTATTAGGCAATCAAGGGATTAGAAGCAAACAAGGCCCGGGTCATGATGCCTTCCCAGCAGGTTTTTTCAAAGGTACTGACACACACTAGGGCAGGACATAGTCAATGCTATAGAGAAAATGTTGACGTGCAAATCAATCCTCTTTGAACGGAGCTCAACCTTCATAGCACACATCCCAAATGACAAAAAATGCTACCTGTTTTCATACCTTCCACCCAATTTCCATATGTCACAATTTATAAGGTGATCACCAAAGTTTTGGCTGACCGCCTAAAATTGTTCTTTATCAAAATTGATTTCGGAGGAACAGGGGGCTGAGTCGCAGGGCAGTAAAATTTGGATGGAATCATCATCGCCCATAAGCCTCTTCATTCTACAAAATAGAGAAAAAAAAGGCTGGTTTGGTAGTCAAATTGGATATGAAAAAGGCTTATTTATGACAAGGTGAGATAAGATTTCCGATTTCTTCTGCAGGATCTAGACTGATTTGGGTTTGGAAAAGAATTGAAGCAGATCATTCTCAGCTGCACTTCCATCCTTTCATTCTCAGTCATAGTAAATGGAGTGTCTCGAGGGGTATGAGGTAGGGAGACCCAATCTCCCATATCTATTCATCTTGCTGGTTGAAGCAATAAGCAGAAAGATTAAAAGGAGACAGGCACTAAGGCACTTAAAAGGGATGCAGTTTCCACAAGTGTAAGTCCCCTAACGCACCTACAATTTGTTGACGACATAAACCTAGGAGGCACCCCGACAGTGGAAGAGGCAATGTGTCTACAAAGAATTTTGGATAGATATGAGAAAGCAACATGACAGAATGCAAGCTCTACAAAGTCCAAGATCTATTTCATGAATTTTCCGCAATCAGTTCAAAGGAGAATTCAGGGGATCTTATGTTTTGAAATTGGTACCCTACCAAGCACTTACCTTGGTTTTCCTTTAAATATGAGATTGAAAATATGGAAGCCTATGGTTGATAGAATTCAGGGGAAGCTGGCCACTTGGAAAGGTAAGTGGCTTACCTTCACTGAAATAATTCAACTTATCAAGGCTTCTCTGCAATCTATACCTACCTACATGATATCAAGACCCTAGAAAAGATCTTAGACAGCATCAAAAAGATTCAGAAGCATTTCCTGTGGAGTGGATCAGGAGATGAAAGAAAGTTTAGACCATTGTAAAAATGTTTGCCTACCAAACGCCTGGGGGGTCTTGGATTTCGAACCAACAAACTAGTGAATCAATCCTTAGGCACGAAGCTATGGTGGAGTGTAACCAAGGAGAAGGGGAGACTTCAGAGTCCATCCCCACAAACTAAATACCTGGATACATTTCAAGTTGAGAGAATAACCCCCCTGAGGGGCTCTCAAATATTGGCCATGAAACGAAATAATATGGAAAAGTACGCACAATTGTGCAAGAACTAAAAATTACGAATATAGAGGTTGAAAGCACCTGTGTGTGGAAGGAGATTCACAAATTCTAATAAACGTAATGATGGGAGGGCAAGTGAGGGTTCGAGGATAGAAGCCCTAATTGATAAGGCAACAAAAGCCACATTTCCTTCCACCATATTAAGTGGTAATAATATATCAGATATGGCAGCGAACCTTGAAGTCAAATCATGGACCTGAACAGATGATTTTTAATCAATATGGGAAAGTAAATTTCGTAGACCCTTCTAATCTTATCAATATGAACTGTGCCTTAGATCCCCCTAATTAACCAAAATCAAGTTTATAAAGGAAAGGGGGACATCATTGATAGGATGGGCTCACCGTCTAGAATGTTGAGTCTGTTCTAATGGAAATTGACGAGAATGGAAAAACAATAGAAGGGGAAAAGAAAATTTAAGAGTGAAAATATAGGCCCATATGACAGAGGTCTAATTGATGATGATAGGAAATCTCTGATCAAATTCGTGGTTTTCTTTTGCATTCCTTTAGTTACTCTCAGTTAAAAGACCATATGAGCCTATGCTACTTTGAGGTAGTTTGATTCTTTGATCTACAGCAGTGACATTCATTTGTGAACCTTCAGTAGCAATTTACCCAGCATGATGAAATTGATGTGTGGATTCAGTTCAGTTCTGCACCAGAGACATCCATCTGCACATATTCATGTTTTTAAGGCAGCACACACCACCTTGATAGCTTGATGTAAATAGATGGATTGTGTGTTCTCCCCCACAATTTACTTCCCTATATTATGTTCAGAGCAAGATTGAACATACCAGGCCCTCTCCATCTAGCTTAAAGTTTTTTATTTCAGCAGAGTCTTCATAGTTGCAGATCTCAGAGTCAGTTTTCAAGAAGAATCAGTTTCTTTTGAATTTCAGTCAACAGTCTTCATGATGATAAGCTCCAATATATTTCCGTACATTGATGGTTGGTTTTTGATTGTCATCCATGCACTCATCATTTCCACTGTGAGGCATCCTTTTCAAGGATTTTCTTTTTAGAAGTTATAGCAGAATCGTTATGCCATTGTGCAATTGCGGCCTCATTACCTATGCACAGCTCGATATCAAATGAATTGATGGCATTATGAGAGTTCAGTGGGCTTCTGTGTGTCATATTATGCCGTTCTCAAGAAGGAATGATGATGAGTGGCCATTAGGCTGCACTGCGTTTGCAGAATGAAGCTTTGATTTGAAAGCCAGGATTAGTAAAAGCTTCTTCCTCATTTCTGTTTAATGAGCTTAATTATCCAAACTACGGTTTCCCACCTTGTGAGACCTAGTTTGATTTCTGCAATTATGCAGCTTTGGGTGCCATTTGACCGCCCATTTTTTTCTGCAGGTCTGGAGCCCCATTCTCCAATTTACTTTATCAAAAAAAGTCACATGCCACCTCAATTTGAAGCAGTTCTGTAATATTCATATGCATGCATGTGTGAGAATTGTAATCTAGTTGTGAGCCCTGAAATTCTTTATTTGTCAAACTTGCAAGGCTTAATAAGGCCCTGTATGAGAACTCAGTTTATATCATGACCACAATTAATTAACCAAACATAAAATTAATGCAACAAATGTATACTTACAGGAAAGAGTAGTTGAATAACCCACATGAAAAACAATGGACCAAGAATAGAAGAGAAGTCCAGCCTAAGCTTTGTTTCAGACTTCGGCATCTCTTTCACAAATTCAAGTGGCATCTGCACATTTGCACCTTTAAATAGACGAAGAAAGGCTTGAGAAACCTGTATTTCAAGAAAAGATGTACTTTTCGTTAAAAGATTTGATTTTCAAAAAGGCCAAAGAATTTAAGACAAGAAAGAAACAATCTTGCTTCTCTATTTCATTCTCCTCTTTCAATACAAGAAGTGAATTCTTTTCTTGCGGTACAATTGTATGATTAGGATTAATATATTATGCATGCAACTTCTAAGATTAGTTAACCAAGGTGGCAAGCGTGACAAATTAGAGAACAATGGAGTGGAGTTTGCAGCAAAAGCCTAGATAAACATTGCAAAATTTTCACTTTGGCTTCTAACGACTTGCAAAATGGAAGCATTTTAGTTCTGAGGCATAATGTGCATTTAACAATGAAATAAAAATGCATTGAAATTGAAAGGAGAAGAAGATACTAAAGGAAATATGTTTATTGGAAACAATATCAAAAATACAATCTATGCAACAATTTTAAAGATAGCTTTCTACTACATGATAATTTATATAAAACAAATGCTTCTTGTACACGATGTGTAATATGTAGAAATTGGTACTTATGTAGTGGCAAATATGAGTAAAACTATCAATAAGATGTTTTCTCTAATGGGACCATAGGAAAGAACATTGTAAGATGTTATTTGTCCTGAAATAACTTGAGAATTAATTTGGACAACCAAGCACAAGCTGTGTTGGAGGTATGAAGGCTGCATGAAGGGATGTACGTATGATAGAATAGTATGTGAACATCTCTGACAAAGTGCCACGAGTTGATCCCACCCCATTCGCAGTGCACCCTTTCGGGTGTGCACTCAGGAGCTTCGATGCACCATGGAGCCCCTACAAACTAGATGATTTATAGTTAGTAAATGATAAAGTTGAAAAATAGTGGGAGCGGCATTCATGATTTTGAGGACAATCTAGATTTGAATTTACATTTTGTCTTTCAAAGTAATGAATGAATGAGTACTATATAGTTTAAGAGTTTTATCTTTTATAGACTAAAAATGAGTAGTATACATTGTTTATATATATATTATCAAAAATGAGTATTATAGATTGTTTATGAATATGAGTATTATACATTGTTTATATTTATATATATATATATACTAAAAATGAGTATTATACATTTTTTATAGAATATGAGTATTATACATTCCATGATGTTTCCAAATCAAGGGTTTTTGAAAATCCACGTTTTGGAAACATTTCCGTTTCCATACCCGTACTCGTTTCCAAACAACGTAGATCACAAGGGTTCATGAATCTTGCAATCAGCAAAGAAACCCTCCTTACAAGATTCTTGGGTACAAAACAAGGCATCAATCACAACTCTTCAATGTTTAATATTTCATTTTATGACTCTTAGCACGAGACATTAGACAATAGATATTGATAATGTAAGCTTTGTGAAAAACTACAACCTTACCTGCACAACAGCTCTAAGAACATTTTATTAGTTCATAGAAGATAAGTTACAAGCATTGATTTAGTAAATCTCGAATTGATCTTATATAATTCTACAACACACATCATTAGCATCTTAGACCTTGAAAAATCTGCATAGAGCCTAGCCAAATCCTAAGAAACTTTGCTAAACTCGTTCACTTTCCATTATATAAAGAGCCATGTGGTCCACACAAATAAGAGTGTTAAGTGGACAATACAATCTCCTTTAGCACCTTTTAGAGATTACGAAGACGACGACAACAATTCCTTCCCATTTCTTTTTACTATTGTTGTCACTTCCTTCAATGGGGCTAAAAATATTCCAAAAGTCACATTTTTTTGACTGCAACTAGCGGTTACAACTTTTGTTCAGGGGAGAAGGGATTGGATAGTTAAGGCTAGTCTAGCCTTTTAAATATTTAAGAAAAAAAATACAAAGCATTTCTTTACTAGAAGGTTAATGTATAGTTTAGCAGAGCGATGGCTAGGCATTCCATTGGCTCAAGAATGTACCCATTCACATCAACCTACCCTCTAAAAGACAATAGAACTGCATTATCCACCCTCAACCATGCATCCCTTCAAAACACAAGCTTTTTTTCTATTGATGGGAATCATGCCATTTTGAAAGACATGCCTAAAAGGATCCCTCTGTTTAATTTAAAAGTTACACTACCAAGAAAATAATATTGCAGAATTAAAAGTACATAAGACGAGAACATAAGAAAGAAAGAAATTATATAAGTGTTGGCGAATGACCAAAAGTAAGTCAATGGAACTCGAGAATACATCCAATTACAATAGAAAGTGCTAGGGTAAATGGACCCTAAGATCAAAGGCTAACTAAATTAAAAAAGAGATAAAGCATTGAAAATAAACGAGGGGGGATAACTGAGAGAATAACAGCATTATTGCATAAGGTAGTGCACAATACAATTGTTTGGTATAGGGAGTGTTGACGCTGTGGATTGCACCCTTGACAGGAGGCTGAGCTCCTGTCTTCCACGCGGCACAATGGAGACTCCCCTCTTGCCTGTGGGCCTGGCAAAACTGAGGGGAGAATCTCTAAATAAGGGTTAGCTCTCTTTGATGCATCCCTGAGGTCCTGGATTTCCTACTGCTAAAAATGAATAAAATGGGGGGGTTGAAAAGGGAGAAGGATGACTGAAAACAAAACCTAAACTTAAACGGTGATGCACCAAAAATGGTTGATCTACTTAGCTTGAACATACACTTTCCACCAAGAACAAGCTGACATACACTTCATTTGATACAAGAAATTCCTCTGCATCGGTGAGCTAGGGATCCGTGGAGATACAGGGAGGAAGAACTACCCGAGGCGTTCTAAGACACACTTTGGCAGCCTATTCACATGCACCTATACTCCTCTAGGGACACTTCTGGCTAACCTGCAAAAGAAGAACTCACAATACACTAGACATGCTGGAATCATTCTGTGAAAGCATAAAGGAAAATGACTTAACACAGGACAAAGCCATAGACATATGCGAAAGTGCAAACTCAAAATGGAGGTAAAAATGCTATGTCTTGATTCAAGGTAAAATCCGGCAGAGCTCTGCCTTACAAGCTAAGAGATCCCTCTCAAATGAGAGTTTTACAATATATATAGAGAAAGAGGAAGCAATGGCACCCCTTTTTTACAAGTGGCCCATGCTGCGTTAAAAACATTGGGAAGAGTAAGTCGCTGAAAGAACATGCCGTGTCAATCGCCAGTCTTGACTTTGGCGTTCAAACATTATTGTGAAAGCAGGGCCGCGCTCTCTTGTCTACAAACAAGACCGCTTCTTCAAGACATTCACGCGGTTGTTTGCTCATCAATGCAAAGTGAAGAAAAACAAGCCGCACCTTCACTTCTTGTGCTTCTTGATGGCCACTTGGCGGAGACTGTTCCAACCGCTGGAATAACTCCTTGTGCCGACACCTTTTGCCACCTAAACTATTTTGTCTGCTTCTGCGCTTGGCTCCTCGGGCTCCTTTATCAACAGGTCGCTGAGTTCGTTCTTGACTTTTGTCTTTTCCCAGCTTTGTCCTCTCTTGGCTTTGTCTTTTGTCATCGCTTTTGTCTTTTCCTGGCTTTTTGGATCCTTTCTCGGCGGTCTCTTCCCTTTAGCCTTAACCGTTGAATTCCCTCAGGGTCGTGCTCAAGCATTCAAAGATCAACAGCTATTCCATTGCCCAACGTCTGCGGGGACGTCTTCGGACGTCTGGATTCCAATGGCTAGTTCGTGATGCTCAATTTTGACGTCTTCGAGCCCGTCATCCCCTTGGCAAAGCTTCATTTTCCTTCGGCTTTCTTAACTCTGTGTTCCTTTGACCGGGCTTAGTCTTTGAACCCTCCCGAAGGGAAGGTGTCCCTCGGGCTTTGAGAAAGGTCCCTTTCACGGTCGCCGAGAGTCCCCCGCAAAGGCACTTGGCTTTGGAATGCCCCATTGAACCTTCCGATTGAACCTAAACCCTTTTTCGGAGTTCAATGGTTCAACGGTTCAACATTGTGTTCTGCAAGGAGTCGCGTTCATTCAATTGACTGTTTGAACCACACCGCTTGAACCAACCGCTTGAACTGACCGATTGAACCAACCGCTTGAACCGAATAACTTGAACTGACCGATTGAACCAAATGATTGAACCAACAATGGTTCAACGGTTCAACATTGTTTAAGTTCAAAGTTCAAAGCTGTTCAATGTCGTTGAACCCTGACGTTGAACCACTTTTTCAACCTTAAGGAAAAGTGTCTTGAATCATTTTTGGTCTCTTTCGTTGTGAATTTCTTCGGACAAAATATCCGAAGAGCTTTGTAAGAGCCTTGCATTTCATGCTGAAAGAATTGTGCAACCCTAAATTACAACTGATGGCTCAGAACAACAAAGGAAGGAGACCGATTTTGGCCTGTAGGACCAAAATGGTCAACAAGGAGGACCTATCACATAACACCCTTAACCCAACATATATAATTCTATTTATAAGACCAAAAAACTCAAAAATTGTTGGTTAAAACACAACCGTCAACTACAGTCGTACACAATTAAAGAGAGTCATTACAACACTACATAAAGCCAACAAGAGAATAATAACCACATAACAAAGTTGTCTACCAGAACACTATTTGTATTTAAATCAATGGTCTACACCCTCTAAGTGTTTCAATCCATAAAATTTAAATCAAGTGTTTAGGAGCAATGCAATGATCTATTGTTGAGTGTTTTCATCTAAATCTTGTTTTCCTTTACAGCCTCTTACCTTGTTCTTGAACCCATTTGTTTGATGCGGACAAGAATGAGGGGGGGAAATTAATGACTGCCTTACTCCCTGGCCTAGATTCACTGACCCCTTAAATGGACAAACTTCCAAACACAAGACTAGGATTTGAAACAAACACATATACTTTATTGCTTGAATGAAAGTGTTACAGAGACTTGATACACGCACTTTTGTCCAGCTAAATGAAATACAACATAAAGAATATCTACAACCAATTCAATTCCTCAATGGACTTGTTACTCTCCTCTCTCAGTTCTGAACATGCCTCCCTAGCAAGCTTGTTCCAAGCTTCTACTCTCTCTCCCCCTCTTGGAAGCAGGGACTAACTCTCGTTAACTTCTTCTCAACTGATCCAAATCTCACCTGACTGTTTTGACAATTTGTATCGACTCTTCTAGACACCTTGCTCTTGTAAAATGGTCCACATGTTGAAAACTTGGATTCTAAGTAGTTACTTTAGTTTTGTGACCTCCACAGGTGAAACCACCGGTTACGACAAACTAGCAGTTACGTAACCACCAATTAATGCAAACCAGTGGTTTCAAAACCACCGCCTATATTAAGTGGTAGTTTCGTCATCTACCTAAAAGGGGTGCACTTAACCTCTGGGAGATCATTGAAACATGCTCTTCTTGATGTTCTTGAGGTGTTGGAATTCTGTTGATGCTTCTGGGATTGTTTTTTACCATCTTCCATACACATAACGATTCAACAACACTGACATGTAGAAAAAACACGTGCAAACACCAAGTCGTGTTTTTGGTTGATGCAAGATTCCTTGTTGACCCAAACACTCTTGCATCAAACACCCTAAGTAAATGAAACTCATGAACCCTATGTGAGTTGTTCCACTGAATTTTCGTACTCGGCAATCCCAGATGCACTCATCCAAGTTGTGTCCCTAGTTGCTTTGCCTTTCCACTTCACCAAATAATTTCTTTACTCACAGTCTCTTGTTCTCTTGATGATTCTAGAATGTATCACCATCTTTATCTCCTCCCTTGCCTTCTCAAACAACTGTTGTCTCCAATTTGCAATTGAAGAATTTTAACTTACTTCCTCATCACTTGTTTGTCCCTCATGGTAAGGGTACAAATTTACTACATTGAAGATATCAATCCCATCCAGTAGCTCTATCTAATAATCATGTGGACTGTTTTCCAAGTGTTTGTTATACATTTTTTTTTAGGAAACTATCTTTTCGCAAATGAGCCAAAACCAATTCACCTACTTGGAATCTGCATGTTGTTTGTAATCCACGACACTCCCTTGCAATTTCTTCTTTACTTCCCTATGCACCTCATGCAAATATGTTGCATAATCCTCCACTTCAGAACTTCTACTCATGCCAATTTATCTCTCAACTTACTAACGCCTCTAGGGCTGCAACCATACACAATCTGAAAAGAACTGAGTTGTTTTAAGCAAGCTCAGCTTGTGCAAAGTCATATTCCACTAGTTGTGTTTGCTTCCTATCAAGCATCTCAACAAATTGACAGGCCTTCTATTCACTACCTCCATTTTCCCATCTGTTTGAGGATGATAGGCTAAACTGAAACTCAACCTCGTGCCCAAACTTTCTCCACAAAGCTCTCAAAAAGTGTCCAACAAACTTTGTATCCCTATTCGAAACTATACTCTTTGGAAAAGAGTGCAATCTTACTATCTCCTTGAAAAACAAATTGGCAATGTTTGTGGCATCACTTGTCTTCTTACATGCGACAAAGTGTACCATCTTTGAAAATATATTAACAATGATGATAAAGTCGTTACCTGTGTGTCCTTGGAAACCCAAGAATGAAGTCCATACTTATTTCTGGTATTGGCAATGGCTGAGACAAGCCTGCAATCTGACTTTTTATCTTAGCATGTTAGCAAACTCTCCACCCTTCTTCACATCCACACTCATCCTTGGCCATAAGTAATTCTCCCTCAGTTGTACCAATGTTTTATCCATGCCAAAATGACCAGCTAGTCCTCCACTATATTTTTATCTTATCAAGTTGTTCCTCATTGATCCTTGAGGTACACATAACACCTATCCTTTGAACAACAAATCATCCTACAAAAATAATTCCAACCATGGAGTTCTATCCATGCTGGTTGGATTCTTGCATGTTACCCATGCATCTCTATGTAATATCCCTTTTGGGGCCAAATTCAACAATTATGGAACTTGTAGAAAACCCTTACACAATTCTAAAATATTACTAAAACCCTAACAAGAAATTGCAGAATTCTGAAAAGATCTACTTATGCATGAAAATAAAAATCAGACCTCAGAAACCCTCACAAAATATGGAAATTCAATCAATTTCCTTGGTGAAACCCTCACATTATCAAATGTGTTGAAAGTTTCAAATTCTAAATTTGAACCATGAGATATCATAGGAAAAATATATGCCACATAGAAACCCTTAAAAAATATACAAATTCGATTTATTTCAATAATAAACCATTGCAACAACAAATCTGAATTTTTCAAATATTTTCCAGGCTGTAAATTAATGAATTTACATCGAACCATAACAATGCAAATCTCTAAACCCTACTAACTGTCCAGCTACGAAAAGTGGCCATTTCAAACATGAATCAGCCCTTGATATGCCCACATTGACCCCAAATACTACACAGCCTTGACTAACAGCCCACAAGGGTGATGTCAGCCTACAAAGTCCTTTCCAGCGAAATGCCACTCCCAACAAGTTGTTGCACCAAGCTCCAAGAGATGCCCTAGTTGTTGCACCACACTCCAATCTGCCACCTATGCCTTATCCAAAATCCTTCGATCAATTGTGACCCCTAAATGAAGCCACCAACAAAATATCAAGGGTTTTCGTCCCTAATTTTTGATTGCCAATGAGGATTATCATTTTCAATAGCTGAAAGTAGAAGCAAACATGCCCAACTTATGAAAGAAAATGGTAGATGATAATCGCCCCTTTACACCTTTATCCCTCCATACCAACTCCCAAATGGTGCACTCCAAGGGGAATTCAAATATTCAAAAAGTGATTCTCCTTATAATTTCTAATTAAGGGCTGACTCACTCAAATTAGAAAGTCCCCTTTTTTAAAAGTCAAATTAGAAATAAGTTGCCGACATAAAGTCGCTTTTTGGCAACTTGAAGAAAACACCATGTTCCCCTTTTTCCTTCCTTCCCTTAGCCTATGGGAAACCAAAAGAATAGGCTAAGGGTCTTCATTCCTTTCTAAAATCGAGAAGGGGATATGAAATTCCTCCCCTCTCAAAATTGATTGTCCTCAAGCAATGTTGTTTCAACTCCAATCCCTCCATATTGAATTGCAATGAGAGATAAGGGTGGATATCAACACATACCAGAATGACTTGTCCACCCAACCTGGTAGAGATATCTGTTGACGCAGTGGATTGCACCCTGGGCAGGAGGCCGAGTACCTGCCTTCCACACGCAACAATGGAAACTCCCCTCTCGCCTGTGGGACCGGCGAAGCTGGAGGGGAGAGTCTCTAGATAAGGGCTAGCTCCCTCTGATGTATCTTTTAGGCCCTGGATTCCCTACTGCTAACAAATAAAACGAAAAAAAAGGGAGAAAAACGCTGAAATAGAACATAAACCTAAACTAAAAAAAGGTGATACACCAAAAAAGATGACCCACCCAACCCGAATATACGCTTTTCACCAAGAAGAAGCTCCTATACACTTCATTTGATACGAGAAATCCTTCTGCATCAGTGAGCTAGGGGTCCGTGGAAATACAGGGAGGAAGAAACTACCAGAGGTGTCCTCAGACACACTTATGGCAGCCTATTCACAGGCACCTACACTCCTCTAGGGACACTTCTGGCAAACCTGCAAAAGAGAAACTCACAATGCACTAGACATGCTGAAATCACCCTGCGAAAGCATAAGGAAAATGACTTAACACAGAACAAAGGCATAGACATCCAAAAGTGCAAGCTCAAATAGAGGTAAAAATGCTAAGTTGTGATTCAAGGTAAAATCTGACAAAGTTCTGCCTTACAAGCCCAAGAGATTTTGGGCAGAGCTTTGCCTTAAGGCTGAGAGATGGATCTTCTCAAATGAGAAATTTTACAATATATAGAAAGAGGAGAGAACTTGGCGCTTTCTGGGAAAGACTTTGGCGCTCTTTTTTCAAGTGGCCCATGTGCGTTCCGAGCCTTGGGAACAGGAAGCCGTTTGATTATCGGCTCCCGCTTTGACTTTGGCGTTTCAACATTAATATGAAAGCATGAGTCGCGCCTCTTTTCTGAGAACAAACTGCTCCCTTCAAGACATTTACGCGGCTTGTCTGCTTATAAATGCAAACTGGAGAAAACAAGCTGCGCCGCTTACTGTTTGCGTCGTTTGGTGACCACCTGGCAAGCGTTGTTCCAACTGCAAGAATAAATCCCTGAGTTGACACCTCCTCTCGCCACTTGGACTGTCTTGTCTTTTCCTTGCCTTGTCTCATCCTGGTTTTGTCTCTTTCTGGCTCCTTCGGCCCTCGGGGGCTATCTTTTGGCAGGTCGCTGCGTTCCTTGGGCTCTTTTCTGGTTGGCGCTCAAGCATTTTAAAAAACAAATGGCTACTTCACTGCCTTGAATTTGACGTCCGTGCACCCGTCACTGCTTTTGAATTTCCAACGGCTAGTTCGTCGTGCTTGACTTTGACGTCCTCGGGCCCGTCACCCCTTGGACTTTCTTCGGCTTTCTTGCTTCGGCCTTTTCTGTGGACTTCTTGCTTTGCATCCTTCCGAAGGGAAAGCGACCCTTCGGCTTTTGGAAAACGTCCTTCATTTTGGTTGAGAGTCCCCCGCAAGGGCACCTGCCCTTCGGGGTCCTTCAACTCCTCGGCGGGTTTCTCCTTCAAGATTTTTTCCCGCAGACTTTTTTTTGCGGACAATTTTCCCGCGGACAAAAAGTCCGCGAGAATTGTTTTGGCCGCTTTGATTTCTTTCAGGTTTTCTTCCCGGCCACTTTCCCCGCGGCTATCTTCCATTCCGAATTTATTCGGACTTTTTGTCCGAAGAAATTCCTTCGGACAAAAGTCCGAAGAAATTATTTTTCTTGCCTTGGTCTTTTATGCGCGTTTTGAATTCCTTTGGCTGCCTTCAAAGTGCCCTTTAAAATTCCTTCGAACAAAAAGTCCGAAGGAATTATGCCTTTGCCTTAACAAAATTTCGAAAGAACTTACCTTTGCGGCTTTCTCTTTGTGGTTTCTTCTAAAAGTGTTCCCTGCCCTCCGCAAGGGCTCTTGAACCCAGAACTGCTCTCCGCAAGGGCACTTGTCCTTCGAGAGACTTGAACTTTTGATTGAACCGCTCCTTCGAACCAAGCCGATGAACCAAGCTTTGAAACAAACTGGCCGAACCAAGTCGTTGAACCGACTGAGTGAACCGAGTGATTGAACCATCTGATTGAACCGAAACATTGAACCGAGTGATTGAACCAAAGCATTGAACCAAGCCGACGAACCATTTGATTGAACCAAAGCGATGAACTTTGCCGATTGAACTAAAGCGTTGAACCAAAGCGTTGAACCAAGGCATTGAACCGAAGCATTGAACCGGTTCAATGGTTCAACGGTTCAAAGATGCTAACTTTCATTGTGAATTTCTTCAGACAAGAGTCCGAAGAAGTTTTTTAAAACCTTGCACTCTTTGACTGGTTCTTCATGCGCCGCAAGACTCACTTGCGGAGTCCATAGAAATGGACCTGCAGAGTCCGTAGAAACTTCACTTGCAGAGTCCGTAGAAACCCTGCAGAGTCCGTAGAAATGGACCTGTAGAGTCCGTAGAAATGGACCTATAGAGTCCGTAGAAATTCCAGACTTGTGCAAAAAATCATAAAGTACTGGCTCAGAACAGCAGGGAAAGAAGGGGACCAATTTTTGGCCTGTTGGACCAAAAATGGTCAACAAATTGGCGACTCTCAGGGGAAGCATGCCTGCTATGCTTAGAGACCAGTTGCCTTGAAGTCCATTGGGCACGGAGTCAGAAAGCAGCTTTGAAGAAAGGTTAACAACAGCCTTGAGAGATCCAAGAATCAAACATGAAGCCTTTTACCCTAGATACAAGGGAAAACACACACAAGGCTAAAAACACTACTTATGCAAATAGCACTTAGGGAAAGCAAGAAAGAAAACTGAAAACAAACTACTATGTACAACTAACCAAGTATATTTGCTTCTCTCCTGGATCAAAGGGAAAATTTGTTAAGTCTCCTTCATGGCAAGGAAACTTATGGTGCCAGACAAATCGCTGAATGGAATGGAGATTTGGTGACCTGCTCCTCTTGTCTGCCACCTTGATCGGCTCGTATCCAAATGAATCAGGGGCAAACATGCTTCCAACATATATGTATTCTTCTTGTTCTTGGAATATTGCCTCCTATTGGTTCTTCATGCTGGTGTATCTTATCAAGAAATCAATCGCTGTTGGCTCATCACCATAAGCCCCTTGATATGCATCATTGATTGGCTTGTCCCCTTCTGCCGCATGCTCGGGTTCCATGGCATGATCATCCTCCTTGCTGACTTCAAAAATATCATCTTCAGATTCACCATCCTCTTGAAAGGGTAAATCTGAAAGCTTGCAGCCCTTTTGCATACTTATTTGAGTCCCAATGTTGCCTTCTCCACCCTTAGTCAGATCATGACCTCCTTGAAGAGGAGTGCAGCCTGCCCCAATGACTTCAAATGAATCATTCAAAACATGGACAAGAGATTGTCCATGCTCCTCCATGACGTCTTGCAAAGTGAGAAAAGGGTCAGAGATCACTTCTTCCTCATCAGAGATGGAGGCAAAAGCTTGTGACTTGTCTTCTTGTTCATCAAAGGGGGTACCTATGGTGATCTCCTCCTCATCCGCACTCATGAAGTCTCCCTGATCAGTCATAAACTGAGCATACTCCTCTTCACTTGCTTCCTTCAAAACAGGGTCCTCCTTGAGAAGGGGTGAAGTGGAAGGCTGACGGACGAAATCATGTGGAAGAGGAGGCAGTCCTTGAGCTAGAATCGAATGATTCTCCTCCTTCCACTTGGTCAGCACTTCATCTATATCAGGCATGGCCTGATAGCTCTCTTGGAGGTGTGTAGATGGGGTGTGTTCAGACATGGATACTGCTATTTGGTCTGAAACATCCATCACATGTTGGTTGAGGAAACTCGCTCTGGACTCCAACTCTGCAATTCCCCTGTCTATGTCTTCTTGGAAGAGCCTTTCCTGGAGGTCACAAGCATCATCATGATGAGTAAGAGCAGCTTTATCTTCTTCAAGGTTTTGAGCAAAACCTTTCTCCTCCTCTTCCTTCTTGCCCCAAGATTCCACTGTTTGCTTCCAACTCATGACATTGGGATTGGAATTTTGCCCCTGTGAACTGTGAACAGGCAGCAATTTCACCCTCTTTATTGTCCTGAGCTGGTTCATGATGTTCCTTCTTCCAGCTTGGGATCTGGAGATCATACTGAGAGACCTGAGGAAGTTGGGGAAGGTTTGGGAAGGTCTGCTGATGTACAAGAAGAGCTGCTTCAAGAGAGATGTGCTAATTCATGATGTTCCCTCCAAAGGAAGATTCACAATCTAAGGGATTGAGAAGGTTCATCTCCATGGGAGGTTGCTCTAGTTCTCTTTGATGTTTGAAGGCTAGGTGCACGGGGTTAAGAACATGATTGATTGATGCATCAGATGAGCTAGAATGAGCAAGTGCTATCTGATAGAAAGGATTTGGCGCACAAAAGGGGGCTTTCTTTAGAATAGGAGGGGGCAGACCTTGGGCCAAATGATTTTCGTCTCTCCACTTTACCAACACTTCATCAATATTGAAATTAGCTTGTGGATTGGTAGAAGGGGTATCTTTTGGCGTAGGCTCCTCTACAAGGTCTGAAAGTTCCATCTCTCTTTCACGAAGCAGTCTCACCTTAGCCTCTAATTCCTCAATTCGCTTAGCCAGATTATCCTGAAAGAGTCTTTCTTGGAGCTCATAGGAATCATCATAGAGATGGGGAGTGCATGAAGGTTTCCATGAAATACAAGAAGCTTCCTGAGGAAGGGTGGGAGGGACTTGAAAAGGACTAACCTCATTTTGTACCTCACACTCTTGGACAATGTTTTTCTCCTCGTTGTTCCATGACTCAATCACTTTATTCCAGCTCATGATATTAGGACTGGGCATCTCCTTTTGGGGTGATGGGGCCACAATGTGAGAGGGTAGTGAGAGTTTGGATTCCACTCCCCTTGCTGCCAAAATAGACTGTTGCATTTGAAGATTTGCCAATTCAATTTTTTTATCAAGATTAGCCTTAAACACAAGATTTACTGTTTCGGAACTCTCCTCAACATGATTGGGGAAAGGACTTTGATAGGCTTGACTTGGCTCATAAGCAAGGGCTGTGTATGACTGATATGATACTTGGGGCAGTGGGTATGCAGGTTGATAGACTTGGTAAGGCTACCTCTCATGAATACTCAGCCTCTCTTCCAAAGATGCAATCAAACCACTCACATCCAGCATCTCACTTGTAACCCTGTGCCAATTGGCTCTTTCAATGGGAGTCCATTCACTCTTAACCAGATACAGTACATTTCTCACTTGATGGACGACATGATCAGGGATTTCTTGGCCACATCCTCTTCTGGTGTCAAGCTCTACTACATACTTTTCGTATCCCAGCAGTGCTCGTTTGAAGGTGGAAACGGTTGATTGGCAAAGAGATTGGGTTGAGTAGAAGTGACACATTGAGAAGACTGGGCATAAGGCTGATATAGCTCATGACAGGGCTAAGACTGGTCATATTGGACCTGATAAGGATCAACACAAGGCTGGTAAGGATCATAGCCAGGCTGGCCAAGGAAAACAGGGTCCATGGTTCTGAACGATGGAATTATACATACCAAAACACTATTTCTTGATGGCACCAGAACTGCTTAACCAGTTGATTTAACTCGGAGTCGCCATTGGTGTTGATGCAAAAGCCTCCAAAGGCTGGTTGGTTGAAGAACACACCAAAATTCTTCAACTCTTTTGACAAAACTTGTCCTAGTGAGTCCCATCGGGCGTGCCAAAAACTGTTGACGCAGTGGATTGCACTCTGGGCAGGAGGCCGAGCTCCTGCGTTCCACACGCAACAATGGAAACTCCCCTCGCTTGTGGGACCGGCGAAGCTGGAGGGGAGAGTCTCTAGATAAGGGCTAGCTCCCTATGATGTATCTTTTAGGCCCTGGATTCCCTACTGCTAACAAATAAAATGAAAAAAAGGGGGGGGGGGATGAAAAGGGAGAAAGATGCTGAAACAGAACCTAAACCTAAACTAAAAAAAGGTGATACACCAAAAAAGATGACCCACCCAGCCCGAATATACGCTTTTCACCAAGAAGAAGCTCCTATACACTTCATTTGATACGAGAAATCCTTCTGCATCAGTGAGCTAGGGGTCCGTGGAAATACAGGGAGGAAGAAACTACCAGAGGCGTCCTCAGACACACTTATGGCAGCCTATTCACAGGGACCTACACTCCTCTAGGGACACTTCTGGCAAACCTGCAAAAGAGGAACTCACAATGCACTAGACATACTGAAATCACCCTGCGAAAGCATAAGAAAAATGACTTAACACAAAACAAAGGCATAGACACATCCAAAAGTGCAAGCTCAAATAGAGGTAAAAATGCTAAGTTGTGATTCAAGGTAAAATCTGGCAAAGTTCTGCCTTACAAGCCCGAGAGATTTTGGGCAGAGTTTTGCCTTAAGGCTGAGAGATGGATCTTCTCAAATGAGAAATTTTACAATATATAGAAAGAGGAGAGAACTTGGCGCTTTCTGGGAAAGACTTTGGCGCTCTTTTTTCAAGTGGCCCATGTGCGTTCCGAGCCTTGGGAAGAGGAAGCCGTTTGATTGTCAGCTCCTGCTTTGACTTTGGCGTTTCAACATTAATATGAAAGCACGAGTCGCGCCTCTTTTTTGCGAACAAACTGCTCCCTTCAAGACATTTATGTGGCTTGTCTGCTTATAAATGCAAACTGGAGAAAACAAGCCGCGCCGCTTACTGTTTGCGCCGTTTGGTGACCACCTGGCAAGCGTTGTTCCAACTGCAGGAATAAATCCCTGAGTTGACACCTCTCGCCACTTGGACTGTCTTGTCTTTTCCTTGCCTTGTCTCATCCTGGTTTTGTCTCTTTCTGGCTCCTTTGACCCTCGGGGGCTATCTTTTGGCGGGTCGCTGCGTTCCTTGGGCTCTTTTCTGGTTGGCGCTCAAGCATTTTAAAAAACAAACGGCTACTTCACCACCTTCAATTTGACGTCCACACACCCGTCACTGCTTTTGAATTTCCAATGGCTAGTTCGTTGTGCTTGACTTTGACGTCCTCGGGCCCGTCACCCCTTGGACTTTCTTCGGCTTTCTTGCTTCGGCCTTTTCTGCGGACTTCTTGCTTTGCATCCTTCCGAAGGGAAAGCGACCCTTCGGCTTTTGGAAAGCATCCTTCATTTTGGTTGAGAGTCCCCCGCAAGGGCACCTGCCCTTCGGGGTCCTTCGGCTCCTCGGCGGGTTTCTCCTTCGGGCTTTTTTCCCGCTGACTATTTTCCATGGACAATTTTCCCACGGACAAAAAGTCCGCAAGAATTGTTTTGGCCGCTTTGATTTCTTTCGGGTTTTCTTCCCGGCCACTTTCCCCGCAGCTATATTGCATTCCGAATTTCTTCGGACTTTTTGTCCGAAGGAATTCCTTCGTACAAAAGTCCGAAGAAATTATTTTTCTTGCCTTGGTCTTTTCTACGCGTTTTGAATTTCTTCGGCTGCCTTCAAAGTGCCCTTTCGAATTCCTTCGGACGAAAAGTCCGAAGGAATTATGCCTTTGCCTTAACAAAATTCCGAAAGAACTTACCTTTGCGGCTTTCTCTTTGTGGCTTCTTCGAAAGTGTTCCCTACCCTCCGCAAGGGCTCTTGAACCCAGAACTGCCCTCCGCAAGGGCACTTGTCCTTCGGGAGACTTGAACTTTTGATTGAACTGCTCCTTCGAACCAAGCCGATGAACCAAGCTTTAAACCAAACGTTGAACCAAGCTTTGAAACAAACCGGCCGAACCAAGTCGTTGAACCGACTGAGTGAACCGAGTGATTGAACCATCTGATTGAACCGAAACATTGAACCAACTGATTGAACCAAAGCATTGAACCAACTAATTGAACCAAAGCACTGAACCAAGCCGACAAACCATTTGATTGAAGCAAAGCGATGAACTTTGCCGATTGAACTAAAGCGTTTAACCGAAGCGTTGAACCGAGGCATTGAACCAAAGGTTCAACGGTTCAAAGATGCTAACTTTCCTTGTGAATTTCTTCAGACAAGAGTCCGAAGAAGTTTTGTAAAACCTTGCACTCTTTGACTGGTTCTTCATGCGCCGAAAGACTCCCCTACATTGTCCGTAGAAATGGACCTGCAGAGTCCGTAGAAACTTCACCTGCAGAGTCCGTAGAAATGGACCTGCAGAGTCCATAGAAATGGCCCTGCAAAGTCTGTAGAAAACCTACAGAGTCCGTAGAAATTCCAGACTTGTGCAAAAAATCATAAAGTACTGGCTCAGAACAGCAGGGAAAGAAGGGGACCGATTTTTGGCCTGTTGGACCAAAAATGGTCAACAATATCTTTGTGGCATCCACTCGGTGAATCCCTTGTTGGATGCTCCTTGACTAATATGGATGCTTTGGCGCCACCCTTGTTGTCATTTTCCTCACTCATAAGACATAGGAGTTGTTCCTCCCACGTCAAGGACCTTTTCGGTTTGTCATTAGTGGCGGAAGTATGGGGGGAGTTGCATTGGATTAAGGCGTATTCAACTCTGACTTCCGCCGACTTAACTTCTTCATGGCTTTGGCAGCCATGCTCATGACCAATCATTCCTACCTTGGCTGCCTCCACTGCTACAAAGAGCATAGGACTGCGGGAATCACATTCCTCGGGTTGTTCTAAAGGATCCAGACTTTTAGATGCAAGGATAACAACCTGGTTTTCTGCTTCTTTCCACCTATCATCAGCAACATACAGGGGTTGCTCTTTAGTGGTGAGGACTCTCATAACTTCACCATTTAGGTTTGTGCCAATCGGATCAAAGGTAAGGCTATCCTGAGGTGAGATATCTTCCATTTTAAGCTCATTCAATTCACCTTCTTCAGATGGACGACCTATTTCAACATTGATTTCTTGTATTTCATGTGCATCCAATGGTGGGATGAGAGTCAGACTGCAGCCATTGAGATGTCAATCGTCTTGAATCAGCTTGTCAATTGTAGGAACAACATATGATATGAGCTTTTCGGATGCATAGCATACATCCTCTTTATCCAACCGTTCCAATTCTTCTATTTCTTCTTCCGGCTGATTGAAAGAGGTTTTTGATTCTTCTTGTGTGGGCAGCTCACTGCTATTATGATTTTCAATCAATAGGTCACCTGAAACAACTGCTACCATTTCATTGTCAGACACATCTTCGTCACTATTCTAAGGAGCCAGTTCTTGTCTATAGAGGGGTACATTGTCGGTCAATAGGATAACAACCTGGTTTTCTGCTTCTTTCCACCTATCATCAGCAACATATAGGTGTTGCTCTTCGGTGGTGAGGAATCTCATAACTTCACCATTCAGGGTCGTGCCAATCAGATCAAAGGTAAGGCTGTCCTAAGGCGAGATATCTTCCATTTTAAGCTCATTCAATTAACCTTCTTCAGATGGACGACCTATTTCAACATTGATTTATTGTATTTCATGTGCCTCCAATGGCAGGATGAGAGTCCCACTGCTGCGATTGAGATGTCGATCGTCTTGAATCAGCCTGCCAAGTGTAGGAACAACAACATATGATATGAGCGTTTTGGATGCATAGCATACATCCTCTTCATCCAAGTGTTCCAATTCTTCTATTTCTTCTTCCAGCTGATTGAAAGAGGTTTCTAATTATTTTTCTTGTGTGGACAGCTCACTACTATTCTGATTTTCAGCCAATATGTCGCCTGAAACAACTGCTACCATTTCATCATCAGACTCATCTTCGTCACTATTCTAAGGAGCCAGTTCTTGTCTACAGAGGGGTACATTATTGATCAATAGGATAACAACCTGGTTTTCTGCTTCTTTCCACCCATCATCAGCAGCATACAAGTGTTGCTCTTCAGTGGTGAGGACTCTCATAACTTCACCATTCAAGTTCATGCCAATCGGATCAAAGGTAAGGCTGTCTTGAGGTGAGATATCCTCCATTTCAAGCTCATTCAATTCACCTTCTTTAGATGGACGACCTATTTCAACATTGATTTCTTGTATTTCATGTGCCTCCAATGGCAGGATGAGAGTCACACTGCTGCCATTGAGATGTCGATCGTCTTGAATCAGCTTGCCAAGTGTAGGAACAACATATGATATGAGTATTTCGGATGCATAGCATACATCCTCTTCATCCAACTGTTCCAATTCTTCTATTTCTTATTCTGGCTGATTGAAAGGGGTTTCTAATTCTTCTTGTGTGGGCAGCTCACTACTATTCTGATTTTCAGCCAATAGGTCATCTGAAACGGAATTCTTAAAAATTGCTACCATTTCGACATCAAACTCATCTTCGTCACTATTCTTAGGAGCCAGTTCTTGTCTACAGAGGGATACATTGTCGATCAATAGGACCGATTCAACATTCATATCGTTTCTATGTCCATAGATACCAAATTGTTAACTTTGAAATGCGGTCTCATATGCCAATTCAGGGATCACTTGTTAAGAATCTTTTGCAACAAATAACACTTGATTAGCAAAAGCATCAAAAGACGCTTGATCACTAAAGCAAGGTGAAATACCCTGCTGATTAAATGCTAAATTGACATAATTACATGCATTAAATGCACTAGCATGGTTCTCATTTGTCGTGGGGAGGTTTGATTGATTATAAGCTTGAGGCAATGCTTCGTTACAAGGTACAAACTGGCCCATGAGTTGACTTATAGGCAAGTTAATCGAAGGATTATGGGTGTAAACACCCGGATGTCCTAGCGAATAAAATGGGTCCGCACAATAGCCATGCGGCATTGATTGTTGTCCAATTGTCAAAGCCTCTTGGTACGTCAACGCCAGGGATGTGAGAGCAAAGGAGTCCTCCAAATAAACATAGCAGTTAGGGGATCCAACGTTTTAGGATAAACTTCAATAGCAGTCACTTCCATTTGTAGGAATGGGTCTTTCAACCTCTTGTATAACTTGTGAAAGCGAAAGTTGAATGAACTAATAGATTCATTGGGCTCCCTATGAATGGGTCTTTCAACCTCTTGTATAACTTGTGAAAGCGAAAGTTGAATGCACTAATAGATTCATTGGTACGTCAACGCCAGGGATGTGGGAGCAAAGGAGTCCTCCAAATAAACATAGCAGTTAGGGGATCCAACGTTTTAAGATAAACTTCAATAGCAGTCACTTCCATTTGTAGGAATGGGTCTTTCAACCTCTTGTATAACTTGTGAAAGCGAAAGTTGAATGCGCTAATAGATTCATTGGGCTCCCTATGAGCTGTGGAAAATTGGTAGTACAAGGCAACATGGTCGATGGGCACACTAAAATGGTTAATAAACAAATTTTCAAAGATAGCCCATGAGGTAATACATTTGTCTGGTAAGCCAAGGTACCATTTGTATGCGTCCCTATCCAACGAGCAAGGAAAATGACGACATGCAACGTCTTCATGATAGATTTGAGTCCTGACTATGGCATCTTTGAATGCCTGAATGTGTTCTTCTGTCGTCCAAATCCCACCATGTGTGTGCTTTTTACAGAATTCATCAGGATCTTTGGGCAAGTCATAAGCAAGCCCTGGAATGTTCACAAGGCAGCCACCTCCACCTAGCCAAGTAAAAGCCATAGGTTGGTTTAAAATTAATTTTCCAATCTTAGAACTTGGAAGATTACTATGGGCAAAGCCCCTAAAGTCAAAGTTTAAAATTTTCAATTTAAGTTTCAATTCAAGCCTCCCTAATGCTTGCCCGTTGATGTGTGTTTCACGCACACAACAGGTTGGGAGAAGCGTAAAGGAGGCGGCAAGTTTAAAATCAATGATAAGTCTGAAATATTCGACATAGGCCCTCTTTCTAGCACCAATATTGTTGACATGCATTTCAAGCATGCAACAAGGTGGGGAAAGTGTAAAGGAGGGCCAAAAGACCAAAATGAATGATAATCTAGAATATTTCGAACATGCCCTCCTAGCGCCAAAACTGTTGACATGTCATTTGGCACAGCTTGCCAAAGTTAGGCCTTCAAGGGGGTAAAACCCGTCTAGCCTCTCCTGAAAAGAGTCCCGCAAGGCAAGTCTCCCCAAATTCTTTATCTAGTCAAGGGGCCTTAGCTGGTGTGGGAATATTTCAAACTTGATTTCGTTGTTCTGGTCTTCTAACAGTTTAGAGGGTAATGTGAGTTTAGATGTTTCATTCATGTGGGTTTCCAATGTGTTTCAGGAAGCAAAAACAAACTTGTATTTTCAGGTTTTGTCCATATGTTAAAATCAGCATTTAGGGTTTGTTCAAGTCAATATGCGGCTAATTTGTCCATTCATTCATTCCATTATAAATATTCAACAGTGCATTTGTGTAATGGAAATGATCTTGAAATCAAGATAAAACATTAATCACATATTGCATTCACCTATACTAACCCTAGCTAACAAACTGATAAAAAAGAGAAAAAGAGGACGGGAAAAGAGAAATAAAGTCTTTTTATGAAGCAAAATCCATTCGTCACGAATGCAAACATCCATAAAACCAAACCCTCGCCTAGACAACATGTGCACAACCATCAACGAGGCCGGTGCAAGAATCTAAGGAATGAAAGCATGAAGAAACCAACCCACAACCACTGTCGACACGTGCACGTTGAAAGCAAATAACTCCACTTCTATTAATTGATTAAATCGCTAAGTAGCACAAGTATCTGAATGTATTACAATTGATTTGGCAAAATTTTGCCAACATAACAGTAGGGAACAAATAGAGAGAGAAAAAATAAAAATGCAAGCGGCTGGTCCAATATTCCTCTGAGGAGAAACAAAGAGCCAACCCTTTGGCAATGAAAATCATCCAATATATATATTTTGTAGCCTTCAAGGGAAGGAGTTTCCCTCCAAAATGCCCAACAACCGTCATTAATGCACCTACCTACCTCCTCATTCTCCTCCAAATCCCGTCACTTTTACTATTCACGGACTGCAAAAAGACCAAAAACAAGTCAAATGTTTGCAATTAAAATCATGAAGAATAAAATGGCATACAAAAATGTGAACAGGTTTTGTTGCACGCAAAATTAGACAAATTTGGGACCGTTGCATCTGAGATGGAATCACCTTTCGGGCAAAGCAAATGGTTTTGAAAATTGTCAAATGGATCAAAAATTATGAACAAAAAATCAATGCAGGCTCAAAAAACTGGCCCAATAGACCTAATCGAGCTTTTTGGGCATAGGTCCTTTTTAAAAAAAGCCACTTCTTAAATTTGATAACACCCAATACTAATAGGGCTTTCAACCCCCAATTAGCACTGGGGAAGCCTTTTGCATCGTTCATAGACCTATTCGGAATCTAAATGTTCAATTAGCACTGAGGTAGGCAAGTTTGAATTTATGTAGGTCAAAGACCTAATTGGACTTTTCATGTCTGGATAGCACTACAAAGGAAGTTGGATAGACCTAATTAGGGTCTAGACCCCTGGTTAGAACCAATTGGGCTCTTTGTCCTAATTGGGGCTTTTAGCCCGGTTAACAAAGGAAGATGGAGCCCCAAGTCCCGATGTCCTAGTTGAGGCTTGGGCCTCAATTAACACTACGCGGCCTTGAATCCCCTATTGTGACCTAATCAAGGTTTGAAACCCCACCTACCACTATACAAGCAACTTCGAATGGTCACCGACCTAAGCAGAACAAAAACCTGCACAACAAAGAGCATCCGCCTACGACCCTGCTTGACCTAATCAAATAAAAAACTCCGAATAAAACTACGCTCGCCCTAATGCTAAACAAGACCTAATCAAAAGAATTTCTCTGATTATAGCTATGGGGATGCCTTTGAACATGCTACAACCAAATCGCAATTGGATCTCTAGTTAGCATAGAATTTGGACGACATGAACATACTAGACCTAATCGAGCTTTGGAAGCCCAATTAGGTCTATGTGCCTTAACCAATTTCAAACGAGGCAAAATGTCAACAAAAACCCCAAATAGATAAGGAAAATGAAGAAAAGGTCCAGGTAGACCTAATCAGGAGTTGAAAGCTCGATTAGGTCTACAACTTATGATTTTCAAAAATCACCTACAAGCATACCTATTTGGGAAATGGGGCAACTTTCCAACACGATTTTCAACAAGGTACAAGTACGTCAAAAAGTCGTCAAACAACCAAGTGTAAAATATGGATATGACTCGCACGGACGTGGTCTTCCCAAAGTGATGGTTGTGGGACCCAATTTGGCATGCAAACCGAGATAGGCTACCAAGGCAACTTGAGATTGTTGAGACCAACAAGACATGAGTGTAAGTAAGAGCAACAACAAAAAACAAAAAGAGGTTCCCTGATTCTAAAAGAGTTGGGGCATGTGGAGCAACCAACAACAAAACTGAACTGTCGTGAACATGGTTCAAGCAATGTTGTTCTTCAAAGGGGTAAATTTACACTTCTAGGCAAAAGCAACTCAAACAATAGTATACCTCCACAACAAGTCACCATCAGCAGCCCTACAAATGAGAACTCCATATAAAGTCTAGTGTGGTCATCTCCCTTCAATGCAACATCTTAAGAGTTTCGAATCCACGTGCTACAAATTGATTCCAAAGGAGAAAAGGAACAAACTAGAACATAAGAGTCGCAAATCTTTTGGGATACTCAATGTCTTCAAAAGCATTATGAGTATTTGATGAGAACGCCAAGAAATTTCTCATCGTATGGGATGTCTCTCGTGAAACTGCAAAGGAACAACTAGCATCAGTCAATTGAATCGACTAGATAAATATGCCAAATTTGATGTTTTCAAGGACGTTGATATGGAGGTTCCAAATAGTGAAGGGGGAACATGTAATTGGCAAACACTTGAATCTTTATTGACTCCTATAACTGAAAACTACACTTCCCCTATAGAAGAAAGTGAAACTTCATCAGAGGATGGACCTATGTTAGAAAATGAAGGAGCTTCACTTCCAAAAAATGAGGCACTAGTGATTCAACAAGCTACATAGAAAAAAATTCCAAAATAGGCCAAACAGACATTGAAAGATGTCAGACCTCATGAGGTTGGAAAAACAGGCACAAGAAGTGCGCACACAGCGGCACAATAATCAAACAAGTTCCTAGATGAACTTCAAGATAAGATAGAAAAGCTTGCCTTAGATGCCCCTTTTGATGAAGTCAATGTTGCTTTTGACTCTAAACCCACTTCCTTTAAACAAGTTGAAAAGCTTGATGCATGGAAAAATGCAATGAGAAATGAGTATGATGTGTTAGTCAAAAATGAAACTTGAAAATTGGTTGATCCTCCATTCGACTGTAAACCTATTGGCTACAAGTGGGTCTTTCGCAACAAGTACAAAGCAAATAGCTCACTTGACAAGCACAAAGCAAGGCTTGCCAAAAAGGGATTTGCTCAAAAAAAAGGAATTGACTACAATGAAACCTTTGCACCAATAGCAAAATGGACTTACCATTTGAACCATGTTGACTTTGGCAGCTCACAACGGATGGAAAGTTCACCAAATGGACCTCAAAACTACATATCTAAATGGTGATCTCAAGGAGACAATGTCTATGACTCAACCCAAAAGTCGTGCAATAAATGGCCAAGAGCACAAAGTGTGTAAGAAAAATTGGTGTGGGGTTTGAAACGAGTTTC
Organism: Torreya grandis; assembly: GCA_037957365.1. Classification (NCBI taxonomy): domain Eukaryota; kingdom Viridiplantae; phylum Streptophyta; class Pinopsida; order Cupressales; family Taxaceae; genus Torreya; species Torreya grandis. The sequence continues at coordinate 1,430,033 of JARHVA010000348.1, forward strand.
AAGAGTATGGTACGACAAACTCATTGAACACCTCCTGAACATGAACTTCAAACGTTTTGAGTTTGAACATGTAACTCTTTTTATCAAAATAATTGTATATCTAGGGATGAATGTTGATGATATCCTCATCACATGAAACACTGAGAAATACACTGCAAAATTCAAATCAGAGTTGATGAAAGGCTTTGAAATGACAAATTTGCATTATCTTCATTATTATTTGAGTTGTAATAATTCAAAAACCAAAGTATATCTTCATCACTCAACAGAAGTATAATGGTGAAATTCTAAGCAAGTTCAGAATGACATATTGTAAGCCTCTTAGTATGCCCATGGAATAAAATCTGAAATTGATATCAGAAGATACCATAGATTTAGTAGATGCTACAAAATACAGACAACTCATTGGAAGTCTAATCTATGTGACCACAAGTGACCAGATATTTCTTTCATTGTTGGTGTTCTTTCTCAATACATGCAACAATCTAGAAAAAGCCACTAGGTAGCAGCAAAAAGAGTAATTTGATATCTCAAAGTAACACAAAATTTTGGGCTCAAATCCTTCAAGTCAGGGGATTTCAAACTAGTCAAATACTCAAGTTCTGACTATGATGGTGATTTTGAAGATGAAAATTCTACTTCAAGTTTTCTAATGAATCTGAGAACAGTAGTTGTCAACTGGAAGTCAAAGAAGCAATCAGTGCTAGCAATTTCTTCAGCAAAAGCAGAATACATGGCAGCTTCAGAGGCAACTAGAGAGATTTTGTGGCTCAAAAGAATTCTTTTAAATTTGCAAGAATAGCAGGTTTCATCAAGCACCTCTCATAGTTGACAACACATCTGCAATTCAAAAGATAAAGAATCCAATCTTTCACGACCAAACCAAGCACATCAACACTGAATTTCATCTGATTCAGCATTATGTGAAAGATGGCAATGTAAAGTTGCTACATTGTCTTACTGTAGAGCAACTAGCAAACATCTTGACAAAAGCGCTAAGATGAGAAAATTTTGAAAAGTTCATAGGCGTGCTTGGTCTCACAATAACCCCTACAGATTGGGGGGAAGTAATATTATTGTAATATAATATTGTAAAAATTGTAAATCCTAAGAGTAATTTTAGAAGAGCTTTTGTCTCGTAGTGATAAGCTAGAGAGTCTCTGTAGGTAGATGAAGAGTCATCTTAAAAAATATGAAATGGATAGTCACATTCTTGGCTATTTAATAATGTAATCTTTCATTCTTCATTAATGCAATTTGCAATATCTTTGGATTGCACCAAATCTCGTCATTCCAATCCTGGACTACGCTAATTTCACTCTCCTTAATCCTCTCCTTTTTCTTGTTTTTGACCACTGATAAATTCTCGAGGGTTATATCAATAATCCTTGCTCCCACTATTCTAACGCTTTGCTTCCTATTTCGAAAAAAAATCAGATCTCTTTCCCACCACAAACCCCCAAAAACATGTGGTAAGGCTAGTTTTCAAATTTTCTTTAGTTGAGAGCTAAGAAATGGAAATGACCATTGAAGAACAAAATCTAGAATGCATGCCAGCTGAACCCAACAAACCTCAAAATTAGGTAGAAGCATTTCCATTGTCTCATAAGCAAAGGGACACCTTAATAAGAGATGGTAAATAAATTATGTTTTTTCTTCACATAAAACGCATCTATTGGGAATTGTGAAGCCTCTTTAGCCAAATTTTCATGTTTTCAAATTTAATTTTGGACAGCAAACTAAAAGAAAAAGTTGATCTTTGGAGTCGGGGCTTTATCCCACACTTTACTCCAAGAAAATCCATCTGATATCAAGTTTAAATCCACCACATAACTTGACACTATAGCTACCATCTGATGATGTTGCCCATATCAGTACATCTTCTCTGTGAATTTCGCTGACGCGGAAACCTTTCAATAAATCATTCAAGGAGGCAATATGAAAAAGTTCTTCTGGGTTTGTGAGATTCCAATTGCTCGATTTCCAAACCTTACTTGAACTTCCCTCTTCAATGTAATCCATCACTCTTTCTCCCCTTATACACTTAATGGGAATCCTTAGACAGCAGACTATCCCAAGGCTTGATAGAATTTAGAGGAGAGTTTATCAACCAGACATCCTCCCAAAACAAAGCTCTATTTCTTGATCCCGCATTCCATTTATTGCTTTTTCACAGGAGTTTCCTACATTCAACTAAATAATTCCTGAAGTATGATCCAGTTGGTAGGGATTCAGCTAAAAGAAATCTTTCAGCATCTACACTATCCAAATATTTTGCCTTAAGATTTCCAGTCCGCTAATTATTTTCTTTTAGAAATCTCCACCCAATTTTAGCAAGTAGAGCTTTGTTCATAGTTCTCATCCTTTGAATCCCTAACCCTCGTTGCTCTTTGGCGAGGCAAACTCTTCCCAAGCATAAAGTTTTTATAGTAAGTGAATCAATGATTTTCTTGTTAATGGAATGAGGCAAAAAAAAATCGTCACCATTTCTTCCTAGTGTTTTCTCCTTCAAAGGTGCTAGAGAAATCCAAGAAGCCCCCATTTTTTTTCCCCATACATTGGTTACACTTTTTGTTCAAGGGTGAAGGGGTTGGATAGTTAAGGCTAGTCTAACCTTTTAAATATTTAAAAATATATATATAAAGCATTTCTTTACTAGAAAGTTAATGTCATGTAGTTGAGCAATGGCCAAGCATCCCCTTGGCTCAAGAATGTACCCATTCTCGTCATCCCATCTCTAAGAGACAATAGGAGTGTGTTTGCCACCCTAAAGAATACATCCCTTTAAAACATGTACTTCCTTTCTACTTATGGAGAACCATGTCCTTTAAAGACCATGCCTAAAATGGTCCCTCTAGGTGTTTTATTTGTAAAATGTGACATATATTAAATAAGTCTCCAATGATGTCCCTGTTTTGGTAGCCAACATTGTTATGTTGTTATTATTCTCTTGTTGGCTTTTGGTAGTGTCCTAATGACTCTTTAATTACATTCGGTTGTAGTTGAGCGATGGCCAGGCATCCCCTTGGCTCAAGAATGTACCCATTCTAGGCAACCCATCCTCTAAGAGACAATAGAAGTGTGTTCCCCACCCTAACGGATACAACCCTTTAAAACACGTGCTTCGTTTCTACCAATGGAGAACAATGTCTTTTAAAGGACATGCCTAAAATGATCCCTCTAGGTGTTTTATTTAGAAAATGTGACATAATTAAATGTCTCTAATGATGTCCCTATTTTTGTAGCCGACTTTGCTATGTTTTTATCATTTTCTTGTTGGCTTTAGGTAGAGTCTTAATGACTCTTTAATTATGTTCATTGTAGTTGACAGTTGTGTTTTAACAAACAACATTTTGGTATTTTGTCATATAAATAGAATGTTTCATATCGGGGTAAGGGCATTGATGTGACAGGTCCAACTTGTACCAAACAATTGTATTGAACACAACCTTATGCAATAAAATTGTTATTCTCTTATGTTATGTTGTGCTATGTTCTAGTATGTACTTAGAATTATCCAAAGCATTCTCTTGGTAGTGTAGCTTTTATAGCATAACATTTATGTTTCCATTGCCTTTGCAAAGTCGAACCAGGTTGAAGGTTGAAGCCACCAGAAGCAAAAGTTGGTCAACAATAACCATTGATAACAAGACATTACCGTATTTTATAAGATCTTTGTGCCGAATGTAACTGTGAAGCACAACAACAAAATATTTTACAACGGAACAAAGAGAGGAATCGTAGAATAGAAGGAAGTTATGAAGACCGACACCATACAAGAAAAGATTTAATGCCATTGAGCCCAGACAAATGCAATAGAATAAGACGATGTGAACAGGGAGTGGACCAAGAAATCAAATGGTCTACTTGATTGGTGGAACGACAAGAGGGCTACGAGAGGTAGCCAATTCTAAAAAATTCATTAGGAAAAATGCTTTGTAGAAGCGAAAGCTAAGGCCAAAGTGTAAATAGAAGTCAAAATCAGAGGCGGAGCCAAACCCAAGAAAGGGTTTGGACAAAACCAGAGGAACCTATGCCACTCACGAGTAGGGAGTGGTTAGAGATTGCAAGACAATTGTCCCTTCTAAGGAAGGAAGTGCGGACCTTGTCAACCAAGTTGGGTTGGAGGGTGCTTCAAAAGAATTAAGTGAAGAGTGCACGAAGCCCCCTCATTCAAAAGGAAGTCTTTATCCCGAAATGGAGTATGATTACTTCATCTCGAGAGAAGAGAGAAAAGCCTATGAAATAAATATTCGCCGCATTGAGGATTTACTGATTAAAGAGGTTGAGCCAAGAACACCAGAGCAGCCAATAGGACAAATTAGAGTAAGCAACAGAAGAAAGGCACTTGACAGTGAGCAAAGCGGTGTTTGGATACCTAAGGCCAAAGGAAGGGTCGATGAATGTGATGTGTCTGACAGTACTGAGGAATGTCTAGGACAGACCTTCCCATGGAGGCTCGTGCTAAAAGAAACCCGTCAAATCCAAAATCAAAGTCAAACAAGGTCAGTAATCATGGTCATGAGAACTCCACTAAGTCCAAATTCAAAGAGGAAAAAGCTGCCAAAATTTACTGGCGATGGATCTAAAGACCCTATGCAACACTATAGAACATGCATCACTGGTAGGTATGGTCATTCCCAACCACACTGAGAGAAGTGGCTATTGATAGGTACACGAACACACTAACAAGTGACAAGTCATCATGGGAAAAACTACAGAAGGCATTTGACAAAGAATTCAAGCTCGTCATAGATGACAATGAGATTGTCGTGAGATTTACAACACCAAGCAAAGGAAACACAAGAATGTGCAAGCTTATAACAAAACACTCAAAGGATTGTCTAGAAAACTCTAGAAGGAACCAACCAATGATCTAAATAAGTAGTGGTTCATTGAGGTACTTGTATCCTCATTGCGGAGGAAGATGAAGGTGGTTCAACCTTCGTCTTACAAAGATAAAAGAGCAATGGACACTGAAAGTGAAAATAAGACTTCCTCACACCCAAGAATGAGGATCAAAGATGATGATTCAAAGTTCAGCAATGATAATGAACCTGGATTGATGCAAGCCTTGAGAAGAGACATGCTTTGAATGCTGAAAGAGCTCAAGGGAGATACTAAAAAACGAAGGCAAGGATCTTTGGGGTATTAATTGCAAGGTAGAAGGTCACACCAAGGTGAATTTCCCAAAGAAAATGTTCTACGAGATTTGTCAAGTAACTGTGTATTTAGTCAAGGATTGCTTGTACACATCAGGGGAGAAATCAACACCACCCATCACACCGCCAAAAATGAATAATAGCCAACATCAAACTAGTAGTGTTGGGGGTCATCAGATTCAATACGACTCCCAAGAACAATTGATCATGTGATGCTAGAACTGTAACAAGTGGGGACATTTCTCAAGAGAATGCCCCACAAATCAAAATAATACTAGACTTCTCTGCACAAAGTGTCAGTCATGGGATTACAATGATGTCAATAGTCCAAAGCAAGCAAACGTCAACATGATTGATGTAGCTGAGGACAAAGAATTAATGCCAATCACTCGAGCACAAGCAAAAAAATCCATATAGCCCTATCCAATAACAGAGAAGGAAAGACTTGTTGAGGCTAGAGCAGGTGTCGAGAAAGCCATGGTTAATGAATGAAGACAATCCCATGAGCAGACGAGTACGATAGTGACCAATCGACTTGATTCAGACAAAGCAATTGCAATGCAAATCTTGCAAACTATTGTTCCTATAAAGGTAGTTGATTTACTACAAAGTGTTCTTAAACATAAGAATGCAATAACCACCACTATACCCAACAATGGCCCCGATATAGTGCATGTGATGACACACCTAATGTCAAAGGTAAAGCCAAACAATTGGGAGAACGAGAAGCATAAGAATAAATCCATAGTCGAGCCCCCATTGTCAAGTGATCAAGCGATTGACCGCATGTTCCTAACAATAAATCTAGCCCAACAACCAACAGAGTGCATATGAAGATACTTGAGAGAAACCTGACAAACACCATTGTGGATGATGGTTCGGGTGTGAATGTTCTTCCAAAGGACAATTGGCAAAGTCTTGGGAAGCCAACTTTTTGGCCTACAACATTCCAACTAGTGGAAGCATAAAGGTATTGGTTGTACTAACAGGAAAACAGTATTTACTGGAACACAACCCCTTTTATTGAAATTTCCAGTCATCTCATTACAGAAGAAGGCCTACAATGCATTGTTGGGTTGAGATTGGTTGCTAGCTACCAAAGCCAACCACAACTAGAAGAAATATTTACTCTCAATTGAAAACAAAGGCTGAAATATGTGATATATCTAAAGATTCAAGCGAGGAACTAGCCGAATCTAACTTGTTGGACCCGTACTTCGAAGAAGAGTGCATAAAAGATAAAAACCAAGGTACTGTTGACGTTGTGGATTGCACCTTTTGAAAGAAGGCTCAACTTCTCTCTTCCATGCGGCACAATGGAGACTTTCCTCTTGCTATGGGCTTGGCAAAATTGAGGAAAGAATCTCTAGATAAGGGATAGCTCCCTTTGATACATCTTTGAGGTCCTTAACTATTACTACGATAATGGGGGGAGGTGAAAAGAGAGAAAGATATAACAAAAGCAGAACCTACCTAAAACGGTGATGCACCAAATGATCCGATCTACTTAGCATATTTTGACACTTTACACCAAAAAAGCAAACAGACACTTCATCTGAACAAAAGACCAGACTGCATGGGCGCTTTAACAAGGGCTTAATGGAGATACAAAGAAAAAGAACCTACCATAGGTGCTGCAAAAGCAAACTGTCAGATAACGGCTCGACTGTCTCTACGCTCCAACTTAGGCACTTTCTGTTAACCTATAGAAATGGTCTTGGATATACTAGATATGTTGATGTCAACCTATGAAAGCATCAAGATGAAATGACTAAACACAAAGTTGATAGACAGACGTATTCAGATGTATAACCAATCAGATAGAGGTAAAACGCATTCTTTTGATTCAAAAGTAAAATTTGGCAGGGCTTCGCCTTACACAAATGAGAGATACATTTCTCAGCTGAGAGGTTACAATATATAGCATTAAGAGAAAGACTTTTGGCGCCCCCCAAAGAACAGGCGGCACATATTGTATTAAACACCTAGGAAAGAGGAATCCGCCCATGCTGTTGTCATCCTCCCATAAATGACCTGAAAGAACCATGCTGTAGATGTCGCATGTCTTGACTTTGCTGCTCAAACTGTATTAAATGTTCTTGTTAAAGCATGGCTCACTTTGTTGTTTGAATGACAAGGCTGCCCCTCTATGAGACTTATGCAACTGTCTGCTTATCAATGCTAAATGAAGAAAAACGGGCCATGCTATTGAATGCTTGCACTCCCTTTGATGACCACTTGGTGGAGACTATTTCATCTGCAGCAATAACTTCTCCTGCCGACGTATTCTGTGCCACCTAGACTGCTCTATTCGTTCCTGCGCTACTTCTTGTCTTTTCCTGGCAACTCAGCTCTCGAGGCTATCTTTCGTAAGGTGAAGGCATCAGAGACGGACTACTCAAGACAGCAAAAAAATAAAAGAGAGACCGACTTTTGGCCTGCAGGACCAAAATTTGGTCGACATATTTGGCAATTCACAGGGGAAGCATGCCTGCTATGCTTAGGAAAACCGGTGGCTTACAAGTCCATTGGGCACGGAATCAGAAAATAGCCTGAAAGGCTGACAGTAACCTTGAGGGACTTCAGAATCAACACGAAGCTTTTACCCCAAAAGGGAAACACACACACACAAGGCTAAAAAAGCTACAAACATGCACAAAAGCACTTAGGAAAAACAGAAAAAAAACAAAGAAAATATGTACATAACAAGAGAAGGCTCAGTGACAGTGCTTAAGATATATCCCATTAACTGAGATATGTAGTTCCCCACCATCCAACCTAAAGAGTTGGAATGCGTTATGCTGCTTGCACTGAGTGATGACATACGGACCACTCCATAAGGCATCGAACTTCGTGTGTTTTCCAGGTTTAGCTCAGTCCTCATCCCATTTTAAGACGATGTCGCCTTCTGAGAAGCCTTTTGACAAAGATTTTTTATCAAAATGCTTCTTCGTTTGTTGCTAACGACTGGTCATGGAAACCATGGCTTGGTCTCTTGCCTCCTGAAGTTCTATTAATTCACAAAGTCTGACCTCCATGATGTCGCTTTCCTCCAACTGCAGCTGGTGGGCAAGATCCAACGTTGGCAATTCAAGTGAAATAGGAAGTCTAGCTTCCCTTCCATACACAAGTGTGTATGGTGAATTGCCAACTGCTCTTTTTGGAGTAAACCTGTCTGCCCACAAGGCTGTTTTCAGCTTGGCGTGCCAAGTTCTCTGATTTTCCTCCATTGTCCTAATAATTCTGATCAGATTCTTATTGGTGGACTCGGCCAGCCCATTTTCTTGTGGGTAGTAATTAGAAGTACTAAGGTAGATGCCGTATCCCAACGCCCACTCGCTTGTTTTGGTTCTCAAGAAAGCCAATGCGTTATCTGAGATGATGGTAGTTGGACTCCAAATCTTGTCACCAAGCCTCCATAAAAATCTAGGATTGCACTTTCGTTGGCTTCTTTCAAAGCAACAGCTTCTACCCATCTCGTATAGTAGTCTGTAGCAGTCAAGACCCATTTGTGGCTAGCACTGGAAGGAGGGTTGATCATTCCTATGAAGTCTAGGCCCCATTGCATGAACGGTTGTTCTACTTGAATAGGTTGCAGAGGCATTGCAGCTAGCCATTGCTTTCCATCAAAAAGGGCACATTTCTGGCACTTCCGTATCCAAACATGAGTATCTCTGAATAAAGTGGGCCAAAAGTAACCAGCCCTCATAATCCTTGCAACTGTAGGCTTAAGAGCAAACTGACCACCAACTAGTCCGTCATGAAATTCGGATAGTACCCTGTTGACCTGATTTGAGTCTATGCATCTCAAGAGTACCCTTGAAAAATCCCTTCTAAACAGCACCCCATTAATCAGGACATAAGAAAGAAATTGGAGTCTAAAATACCTCCTCATAGTCATATCAAAGCCCTGTGGGCACTCACCAGTCAAAGGAAATGTGTCATGTCTTGTGCCCAGTCCTCTATGATTGCAGGTTCCTCTGCTGCAGCTTCATCATGGAGTAGCAAAATGCTCTCTTTCTATTGTTTAAGGTCTGTAGCAAGGTGTTCACACAGCCCTCTTCCCCTGACCAGCTTTGTGTTTTTGATATCCACATCATATTCCATTACCTTGATAATCCATCCTGCCCTCTTTTCATTCAAATCACGGCTAATCAAGAAATCCTTGACACTAGGATGTGGTACCATGATATGAACCTTGTTGTTTGACAACATGTCTGAATTTCTTCAGGATTCGTATAACTGCAAGCACTTGCTTTTCAACATATGTGTACCTAGTCTCAAAACCTTCTAGACCTTCGCTAAAGAATGCGAGATGTTATGCAAGGTTTTCATCACTTGCTTGAGTGAGCATGGCGGAGATTACCTCTTCATTTCCGAAGGTATAAAGGTTGAAATCCTTGGAGAAGTCAGGACTGATCAAGGTGGGAGCTTGGGCAATAGCTTGCTTAATCCCTTCAAAACTATCCATCCTTTGTGTTGTCCATGCAAACTTCTTATCTTTCTTCAGCATGGAAGTTAGTGGCTTGACTATCTCGGCAAAATTAAGGATAAATAGCTTAATAAAATTTATTCTGCCAAATAAGCTTTGCAGACCCTTTTTGTGTTTTGGTAAGGACAGCGCTAGGATGGCGCGTACTCTTTCTGGATCAATGGTCAAGCCCCCTTTTGAAACAACATGATCAAGGAGTTTACCTTCATGAACAGCGAACACACATTTCTTTGGATTGAGAGAGATACCAAACTCTCTACACCTCTCAAAGATTTGCCTCAGGTGTTTCAGATGTTGACCTACATCCTTAGAGAAAATTGTCACGTCGTCAAGGTAGACCAATACAATATTATTTATCAAACCCTGGAAAGCCATGTTCATAGCTCGCTGAAAGGTGGCTCAAGCATTTGACAGTCCGAATGGCATCTTCATATAGGCAAAAGTTCCCCACTTAATAGTGAAGGTTGTCTTGTACTGATCGTAGTCCTAGACTAGTATTTGATTGTACCCTGAATACCCATCTAAGAGGGAGAAACATTCGCTTCCAGTCACCATTTGGAGGATCTGCTCCATACTTGGGAGGAGATAGTGATCTTTTAACGAGACTCTATTGAGGTCTCTAAAATCAATGCATAGTCTGATCTCCCCATTCTTCTTCCTAACAAGAACTAGATTGGCTAGCCAAGAAAAGTGTTTGATAGAAAAAATGACCCTGGACTCAATCAGCTTGATGAATTCCTTCCGCATGAGAGGCTCAATCTTCGGATTAATAGGCCTTTGTTTTTGTTTTGACGGATTTGGCGCCTTCCTCTAGCTCAATGGTGTGTTGGGCCAAGCTTGGGTCAAAACCCTTCAGGTCGCTATACTCCCAAGCAAAAACATCGGCAAACTCTTGGCATAACAAAATGAAAGAATGCCTTTCATCATCTGTACATACCTTCCCAAGTGCAAGCAGCCTGTCCTTGAATATTTCGATTGTTTCGTAATTTTCTCTCTTGGTTGTGATGCTTGCTTTGTCATTCTTCAGTTGGTCATCCTCATTGAAGATGCTTTCGATAGTGACCAAACTTTTGGAAAGTTTGTTGTTCTTCAGCTGAACAATCTGGCCATCGTACAGCTGCTGCAGCTTGGATTGATTCCTAGAAGCAAATTCAGCCTCCTCTTGCAAGAAGAGTGTTATCTGTTGATCACTGTCAAACACTTGCCAATTGGTGACATTATCAGGCATGGAGGATCTTATTATTACTTTTAAATGGCGCAGACTACTGTCCCGACCTATTTCCTTGGGAATGTCAAACTAAGCGCCAACTGTTGTTAGTCTGTCTGCTTGCTTATTTTGCTCTCTTGGAATGAAAATAATATTGAAAGCAAGAAAACTTTCTACTAGGTCCCACACCCTGTGCTTCTAAGACTTAAACAAGGAATTTTAGGTCAAGTTTCGACCTCTCACCTGGTTTACAATTAGCTCACTATCCCCCAAAACCTGCAATTCTTTTATTCCCCTTTTCCTTACCCACTCTAAACCATGAATGAGAGACTCATATTCTGCAACATTGCAAGTGCAGGAGAATTGGAACCTGAAAGTTGAGAAGTATTTCTCTTTTGAGGGTGAAATTAACATTACACCACCAGCTCCCAATTTGCTTCTTGAGCCATTGAAGAAGAGTTGCCATAGACCTGAGCTCTCTTGGTTTGCCTTCATCAAATTTGGCACGAAAGTACCTTCTTCATGCATGCAATAAACTCCAAGACCTGCCTCTTCTATGAACTTGTATAGGTCATGTTCGAAATTGTCACTTACCCACTCATCCAAGAGCAGGTTAGCAACTCCTTCAACGGAAGGTGGAGATTGGTCCATTTGGAATTCTTCTTCGTTAATGATGGCATAGTTGACGTTTGCCGCCTTGAGTGAGTATGGCTCTAGATGATCTCTGTGGATTGGCTCCGACTCAATCTTGACTTTAGTTCCATATTTGGTTCTAAAAACCATGTAAGACCAGTTTGCTGCTAAGTACCCACCTATCTTAGACGTGAAATCCCTGGATAAGCAGAGAGCAATGTAGGGAGGAACATCCGCCACTACCACATCGTGGGGAACGGAGGTTGGACAAACATGCAGCGTCAGATTCAAGCCTCTTACCACTCCTAAAGTCTTAGCTGGCGATCCATGGGTCGCTTGATTGTTTTAATGACAAGGTCGCCCCTCTTTAAGACTTATGCGACTGTCTGCTGCCAACGCCCTCTTTTGCCACCTGGGCTGATCTATTCTTTTCCGCGCTTGATTGGGTGCATCTTTTGGAACATTCCAAATGTTGTATGTGTGTGTGGCCGTGTTCTGGATTCTTTGTTTTGTTCCCTCTTTCCTTGCTATTTCTTGTCTCTTTCTGGGAATTTTGAGCTCTCGGGCTATTCCTCTCGTCTTTTGCTTGGCTCTTTGGGCTCCTTTCTCAGCGGGTCGTTGAGTTTACTCCTCGGGTCTTATGCCCCTTTGAATTCTGTCGGGCCTGCGCCATTTGAGCTCTTTCGAGCCACTTGTCGTGAAGGCATTAGTCCTTCAGCTTGTCCTCAACGACCGATGCATCCCATCAAAATTGACGTCTGCAGGCCTGTCACTATTCGAAAACCAAACAGCTATTTCATCATTGTAAATTTGACGTCCGCAGGCCCATCGCCATTTGAAAGCCAACGGCTAGTTTGCTGCCTTGAAATTGATGTTCTCGGGCCCATCACCCCTTTGCCGATTTCTTCGGCCTTTTGTACTTGAACCTTCTCAAAGGGAAGGTGTCCCCTTTTTGGCAGTCGAGAGTCCCCCGCAAGCGCACTTACCCTTCGAGTTCCTTCGGGCTCCCTTGTCTTCTAAATTCCTTCAGATATTTTGTCCGAAGGAAATGTACCTTTGTCTTTTCCATGGATTTTCTTCGGACAAAAGTCCGAAGAAATCTTGTCCCTTTTGCCTTGAATTTCCTTGCTTGTGAATTTCTTCGGACAAAATGTCTGAAGAAATTCCTTCGGGCATTTTGAACAAAGGAATTCATCCATTGATTCCACGTGGATTTTCTTCGGACCAAAAGTCCAAAGAAATCCTTTGCTTTCTTCCTTTGGATTTCCCTCGGGACAAAAGTCTGAAGGAAATCGTTTGTCTTTTGCATGGATCTCTTCCGAAAGAAAACTTACCTCTCAGCGTTCTTCTTTAATTATTTTCCCGAAGGTGCTCTCTGCCCTCCGCAAGGGTACTTATGGGCCCATAATTGCCCTCCGCAGCCTGTTGGAACGGTCCAGTTTGCTTCTTGATTGCCCTTCGCAAGGGCAATTTGTCTTTAGAACTTTGTAAAAGACTTTCATTCTTTGAACCGGGCCATTCCCTTGCCAAATGGCTTGTGCAAACCGACTGCCCGAAACAGGATAAGCCTATGGATCAACCCGAGACGTCTACAAGACTCAAGTCATTTGATTCTTTACAGAGACAGGTTTATTACAAAAGAGAGAAAACACAATTCGCAGAAGGGTGGATACATAAAACACTGACTGCTCAAGATAGTAGGGAAGGAAGGAGACCGATTTTGGTCCTACAGGACCAAAAAATGGTCAACAAATTTGGCGATTCCCAGGAGAAGCATGCCTGCTATGCTAAAAAGACTGGTAGCCTCAAAGTCCATTGGGTATGGGGTCAAGATGCAGCTTGGAAAAGTTAGCAACAGCCTTCTAAAGACCTATGAACCAACAAAGCTTTTACCTCAAACACAAAGGAGAACACACACAACAAAGGCTAAAAAAAACTACACACACGTGTGCAACAGCGCTTGAAGAAAACAAAGACGACTGAAAGCAAACTAATATGTACAGCTAACTAGATACATTTGTCTCCCTCCTGGATCAAAGGGAAAACTTCTTAAGTCTCCTTCATGGCAAGGAAACTTATGGTGCCAGACAAGTCGCTGGATGGAAAGGAGACTTGGTGATTTGCTCTTATTGTCTACCACCTTGATTGGCTTGTATCCACATGAATCCAAGTCAAACATGCTTCCAACATATATGTATTCATCTTGCTCTCGGAAGCTTGCCTCATGTTGGCCCTTCATGCTAATGTATCTCACCAAGAAATCAATGGCTGCTAGCTTATCATCATAAGCCTCATTTAGCTCATAGCCCCTTTGACATGCATCATGGACTGACTCGTTCCCTTCTACCTCATTGAAGAGACTGTCAAACTTATCTTCTGCTTTCTCATGGCTTTCTTGAAGAAGAGTGACTGTTGTGATGTCTGAAATGAGATCACAAACTGTTTGCTCATCCCACAAAACATCACCTTCTTGCTCAAGGCTCTCTTCTTCAAAGCTTTCATCAAGATGGATTGGCCTCTCTTTTTCTTTCTCAAAGGCCAAAGTCTCTAGTTGTTCCCAGACATGCCCCTGATCCTCCTCCAACTCGGGTTCCATGGCATGGTCATTCTTTTCATCAAAGCAACAAGGAAGTTCATCAAACAAGGGAGGAGAGAGCTCACCATGCTTACTTTCCTCATCATCCATTGTTGACAAATAAAGTTTGTCAACCTCTTCTTCATATTGCTAGAACATCTGCATGTATGCATGACTTGTGTCTTCTCCATTGTTGATGATGTCTTCAAAGGGAGCATCCATGATGATATCATCCTCATTGTCACTCATGATAGCCTCTTGGGTAGCTGCAAATTGGATCCTCTCTTCTTCACTTGCCTCTTTCAAAACAGGTTCCTCCTTGAGAAAGAATGGAGTGGAGGGTTGATGGACAAACTCATGTGAAAGAGGAGGCAATCCTTGAGCTAGAATCGAATGATTCTCATCCTTCCATTTGACCAGCACTTCATCTATATCAGATGTGGCCTGATAGTTGTCTTAAAGGAGTGTAGATGGGGTGTGTTCAAACATGAAATCTGTTGTTTGATCTAAACCATCCATCACACCTTGGCTGAGGAATCTCATTCTGGACTCCAACTCTGCAATTTCCCTGCCTATATTTTCTTGGAAGAGCCTTTCTTGGAGATCATGAGGATCACCATGAGCAAGAGCAGCTTCACCATTTCCAAAACCCTAAGTTGGTTCATGGTATTCCCTCCTCCAACTTGGAATCTTGACATCATGTTGAAAGACTTGAGGAGGTTGAGGAAGACTAGGAAGAGACTGTTGACGTACAGGAAGAGTTTTCTGAAGAGAGACGTGTTGTTTTTTAAAAGGCGGAGGATGATTCCCTTCAAAGGAGGATTCACAGCCTAAGGAATTGAGAAGGTTCATTTCCAAGGGAGGCTGCTCTAATGCCTTTTGGTGTTGAAAAGCTAGGTGCAAGGGATTAAGAGCAGGAGTGGTTAATGCATCAGATGAGCTAGAGTGAGCAAGTGCTATTTGGTAGAAAGGATTTGGTGCACAAGAGGGGGCTTTCTTTAGAATAGAAGGGAGTTGTTTTGGAATGGAAGAAGGCACACAAGGCTGACTGCCTTAAATGGATGGACTCTCCCATTTTGCTACTTCCTCCTTCATGGATTGCAAGGCCTGAGCTTGTCTCAACAAGCACTCCTCTTTGTATATAAGCTCTTGCTGATATCTATTTTGCTCCTCCAATTTGTTTTTCTCCATCACTTGCTTCTCAAATTTCAGAGTTACTTCCTTTACACCAGGTGAAGGGCAACCAGGAGAGTTGCTTGAGGTGATTCCATGAACATGAGCTTGATCAAATTTATATGAAGGAACACAAGGCCCATGCTGCTGAGCAATGGAATTATACATACCAAAATGCGATTTCTTGATGGCACCAAGACTGCTTAACCAGTTGATTCAACTCAGAGTCACCGTTGGTGTTGGTTGAAATGCCTCCAAATGCTGAATTGTTGAAGAACACATCAAAAAAATCCTTCAACTCCTTGGACAAACTGTCCCACCGGACGTGCCAAAAATTATTGACGTTGTGGATTGCAGCCTTGAGAGAAAGCTCGGCTTCTCCCTTCCACGCAGCACAATGGAGACTCCCCTCTTGTTGTGGATCTAGCAAAACTGAGGGGAGAATCTCTAGATAAGGGCTAGCTCTCTTTGATGCATCTCTGAGGCTTTTCACTACTACTGCTAATAATGGGGGGGATGAAAAGGGAAAAGGATATAACCGAAATAAAACCTATCTAAACGGTGATGCACCAAAATGATTGATCTACTTAGCTTTGACATACACTTTGCACCAAGAACAAGCTGATATACACTTCATTTGACAAAAGAAATTCTTCTACATCAGTGAGCTAAGGGGTCTTCTGGAGATACAAGGAGGAAGAAACTATCAGAGGTGTTCTAAGACACACTATGGCAGTCTGTTCACATGCACCTATACTCTGTTGTAGACACTTCTTACTGACCTGCAAAAGAACTCACAATACACTAGACATGTTGGAATCCTTCTGTGATAGCATGAAAGAAAATAACTTAACACAAGACAAATCCATAGACATATGCAAAAGTGCAAACTCAAATAGAGGTAAAATGTTGTGTCTTGATTCAAGGTAAAATCCTGCAGGACTTCACCATACAAGTTGAGAGATATATCTTCTCTTGAGAGGTTACAATATATATAACATAAAGAGGAATTCTGGCACCTTCCAGAACAAACAACACATGCTGCGTTGAATGCCTTGGAAAGAGGAAACTTGCTCATGCTGGTGTCATCCTTCTAGAAACGGCCTGACAGAACCATACTGTAGATATCGCAAGGCTTGACTTTAGTGCTTAAAACATATTAAACGCTACTGTAGAAGCATGGGTCGCTTGATTGTTTTAATGACAAGGCCGCCCCTCTTTAAGACTTATGCGACTGTTTGCTGCCGACGCCCTCTTTTGCCACCTGGGCTGATCTATTCTTTTTCGCGCTTGACTGGGTGCATCTTTTGGAACATTCCAAATGTTGTCGTATGTGTGTGTGGTCGTGTTCTGGATTCTCTGTTTTTCCTTGCTATTTCTTCTCTTTCTGGCAATTTTGAGCTCTCGAGCTATTCCTCTCGTCTTTTGCTTGGCTCTTTGGGCTCCTTTCTCAGCGGGTCGTTGAGTTTACTCCTCAGGTCTTATGCCCCTTTGAATTCCGTCGGGCCTACGCCATTCGAGCTCTTTCAGACCACTTGTCGTGAAGGCATTAGTCCTTTAGCTTGTCTTCAACGACCAACGCATCCTGTCAAACTTGACGTCTGCAGGCTTGTCACTATTCGAAAACCAACCGACTATTTCATCATCGTAAATTTGACGTCCGCAGGCCGTCGCCATTTGAAAGCCAACGGCTAGTTTGCTGCCTTGAAATTGACGTTCTCGGACCCGTCACCCCTTTGGCAATTCCTTTGGCAGCCGAGAGTCCCCCGCAAGGCACTTACCCTTCGGATTCCTTCCGGCTCTCTTGTCTTCTTAATTCCTTCAGACATTTTGTCCGAAGGAAATGTACCTGTCTTTTCCATGGATCTTCTTCAGACAAAAGTCCGAAGAAATCCTTTGTCCCTTTTGCCTTGGATTTCCTTGCTTGTGAATTTCTTCGGACAAAATGTCCGAAGGAATTCATCCATTGATTCCACATGGATTTTCTTCGGACCAAAAGTCCAAAGAAATCCTTTGCTTTCTTCCTTTGGATTTCCCTCGGGACAAAAGTCCGAAGGAAATCGTTTGTCTTTTGCATGGATCTCTTTCGAAAGAAAACTTACCTCTCAGCCTTCTTTAATTATTTTCCCGAAGGTGCTCCCTGCCCTCCGCAAGGGTACTTTTGGGCCCATAATTGCCCTCCGCAGCCTGTTGGAATGGTCCAGTTAGCTTCTTGACTGCCCTCCGCAAGGGCACTTTGTCTTTAGAACTTTGTAAAAGACTTTCATTCTTTGAACCGGGCCATTCCCTTGCCAAACGGCTTGTGCAAATCGATTGCCCGAAACAAGATAAGCTTATGGATCAACTCGAGACGTCTACAAGACTCAAGTCATTTGATTCTTTACAGAGACAGGGTTATTACAAAAGGGAGAAAACACAATTTGCAGAAGGGTGGATACATAAAAGACTGACTGCTCAAGATAGTAGGGAAGGAGACCGATTTTGGTCGTGCAGGACCAAAATATGGTCAACAAATTTGGCGCTTCCCAAGGGAATGGTAGCCTCAAAGTCCATTGAGCATGGGCTATTTGTTCTGAAAGACGCCAGAAGTCCTCTTTATGCTATATATATTGTAACCTCTCAAGAGAAGATATATCTCTCAACTTGTATGGTGAAGCCCTGCAAGATTTTACCTTGAATCAGGACACAGCATTTTACCTCTATTTGAGTTTGCACTTTTGCATGTCTATGGATTTGTCTTGTGTTAAGTCATTTTCTTTCATGCTTTCACAGAATGATTCCAGCATGTCTAGTGTATTGTGAGTTCTTTTGCAAGTCAGCAAGAAGTGTCTACAGTAGAGTATAGGTGCATGTGAACAGGCTGCTATAGTGTGTCTTAGAACACCTCTGATAGTTTCTTCCTCCCTGTATCTCCAGAGGACCCCTTAGCTCACTGATGCAGACGAATTTCTCTTGTCAAATTAATTGTATATCAACTTGTTCTTGGTGCAAAATGTATGTCAAAGCTAAGTAGATCAATCATTTTGGTGCATCACCATTTAGATAGGTTTTATTTCGGTTATATCCTTCTCCCTTTTCATCCCCTCCATTATTAGCAGTAGTAGTGAAAAGCCTCAAAGATGCATCAAAGGGAGCTAGCCCTTATCTAGAGATTCTCCCCTCAGTTTTGCCAGACCCACAACAAGAGGGGAGTCTCCATTGTGCCGCATGGAAGGAAGAAGCCGAGCTTTCTCTCAAGGGTGCAATCCACAGCGTCAACATACCCCAAGGGTGGTAATTAGGTTGTTCCTATACCAAATTATTTTGAGTAGGAACAAGAGCTTTGGATGATGAAGGGGCACCTGGATTATAACCTTGATATGGTCCGGCTTGACTAATCTGACCCTGTCCTTGGTTATAATTTTGAAAAGGAGGTCTATTCGTTTGTCCGAACTGCTGGTATCCTTGATTCGACTGATAGTTTTGAGCTTGTTGCCTCTTGAGAGCCACTAATTCATTGGTTACACTTTGTAACAAGCTCTTAACTTCATGGAGGTCATTTGGCGAGGTAGCAGTCGACTTTTCTACACCAGGTAAGGGAGCTAAAGTGGGTGCAGCAGTCTAAACAGGGGGTGGTAATTCGGGAAAGAGCAGCTTATGAGGTCTAGGGGCTATCTTTCCTGCTTGCACCAGACAATTTTCGGCAGCGATAGCTATTTCATAGGCAACTGGTAACTCCTGTCCTCCCATTGACTGTATCATGACAGCAATGTCGCTATTCAAAGCCTTTAAGTAGTAAAAGAAAGCGTAGCTTGGGTCGGCCTTACTAAAATGGGGATTTTGTCCCAAGTCTTTTGGAACCTGGTATTAAAATCCTGCATAAATTCATGCGGAGCTCTTTTTATAGTGGTCAATTGTTCAGCAAGAGAGAGATGGTCACTCTTCTCCCCGAATCTGTTTGTCAAGAGGGTGCCTAATTCGTTCCATGAGCCGACTGAATTCATAGGCAAGGTCCCATACCAATCTAAAACTTTACCTTTAAAAGACAACGTCAGTACCCTGATGGCTACGTTCTCTTCAGTGACATTATGAATGTTACGGAGGTTGGCAATATTTTTGATATGCTCAATAGCAGTAATAGGCCCCTCTGCATTAAAAGGAGGAACACTTTTAAGGGTTGTCCCTGGAATTGGATCATAATGCAGAAGGTTTAAAGCGCTTTGACCGTGGAAAGCTATAAAAGGTAAAGCCATGGCGATGACAAGGTTCAATCGAGGCCTTCTCGTGTAGGTATATTTTATGGCAATTCTGGGAAATTGATTTGTTGTATAGGGGTGACTCCTTGCAAACCTTAGCCGCCTTGTTGAGTTCAAGAGCAGCTCAACGAATTCGAAAGGGACACCCTTAGCAGAAGATCTTGTGGTGACCTTAGGCATGGGATGCCAGGATGATCTCTGCCAGAGACTGAGTTCTAAAAAATGGAGTCGCCAGATGTTGGGTTAGTTTGCTCACTCTTGCAATAACAAGAACAGCACCAATCCTGAAACTTCTTAGAGCATCAAAATTTCGTCCCACCGGGCGTGCCAAAAAATGTTGATGTTGTGGATTGCACCCTTTGAAAGAAGGCTTAGTTTCTCTCTTCCACGCGGCACAATGAAGACTTTCCTCTTGTTGTGGGCTTGACAAAATTGAGGAAAGAATCTCTAGATAAGGGATAGCTCCCTTTGATACATCTTTGAGGTCCTTAACTATTACTACTGATAATGGGGGGAGGTGAAAAGAGAGAAAGATATAACAAAAGCAGAACCTACCTAAAATGGTGATGCACCAAATGATCCGATCTACTCAACTTATTTTGACACTTTACACCAAAAGAGCAAACAGACACTTCATCTGAACAAAAGACCAGACTGCATTGGCGCTTTAACAAGGGGCTTAATGGAGATACAAAGAAAAAAAACCTACCATAGGTGTTGCAGAAGCACACTGTCAGATAATGGCTCTTCTGTCTCGACGCTTCAACTTGGGCACTTCCTGTTAACCTACAGAAATGGTCTTGGATATACTAGATATGTTGGTGTCAACCTATGAAAGCATCAAGATGAAATGACTAAACACAAAGTTGATAGACAGAGATATTCAGAAGTATAACCAGTGAAATAGAGGTAAAACGGTTCTTTTGATTCAAAGGTAAAATTTAGCAAGGCTTCGTCTTACACAAATGAGAGATACATTTCTCAACTTAGAGGTTACAATATATGGCATTAAGAGAAAGACTTTTGGCGCCCCCTAGAGAACAGGCGGCCCATACTGTATTAAACACCTAGGAAAGAGGAATCCACCCATGCTGTTGTCATCCTCCCATAAATGGCCTGAAAGAACCATGTTGTAGATGTCGTAGGTCTTGACTTTGCTACTCAAACTGTATTAAATGTCCCTGCTAAAGCATGGGTCGCTTTGTTGTTTGAATGACAAGGCCCTCCCTCTATGAGACTTATGTGACTGTCTGCTTATCAATGCTAAACGAAGAAAAACGGGCCGCGCTATTGAATGCTTGCGCCCCCTTTGATGACCACTTGGTGGAGACTATTTCATCTGCAGCAATAACTTCTCCTACCGACATCTTCTGTGCCACCTGGACTGCTCTTTTCGTTCCTGCGCTACTTCTTGTCTTTTCCTGGCAACTCGGCTCTCGAGGCTATCTTTCATCTCCTCCTGGCCCCTTTCCTATCGAGTCGCTAAGTCTATCCTCGAGTCTTATGCCCTTTGAATTCCTTCGGGCCTACACTCATGAGTTCTTTCAGACAAAACGTCCGAAAGAAATCTTTCGACCGCTTGTCCGAAAGAACTTGTTCTTTGGCCTCTCTTCAACGGCTAAAGCATCCCATCAAAATTGATGTTTGCGGGCCTATCACCATTTAAAAACCAACGGCTATCTCACTATCTTGAATTTGACGTTTGCGGGCACATCACCAAACGTTTGAACCTCCAACGGCTAGTTCACCATGCTGAATTTGACGTTCTCGGGCCCGCCATCATCCTCTAGCAATTCTTTCGGCTTTTGCGGAATGAACTTTCCCGAAAGGAAGGTGCCCCTTCAAAAAAATGGAAAAGGCCCCCTTTTTGGTAGCCGAGAGCCCTCCGCAAGGGCACTTACCCTTCGAGGCTCCTTTTTCTTCCCAATTCCTTCGAACATTTTGCCCGAAGGAAATCTTGTCTTCATGTCTCGGCCTTCTCTTGGTAAATTCCTTCGGACATTCCTTCGGGCATTTTGTCCGAAGAAATTTACCTTTGGTTTCTTCCTTGGATTTTCTTCGGACAAAAAGTCCGAAGAAATCCTTTGTCTTTTGCCTTATCACTTTTCCGAAAAAAAATTCCCCTTCGGGCCTTCTGTCTTGCTCTCTTTCAAATGTGTTCTCTGCTCTCCGCAAGGGCACCTTGGGTCCAAAGTTGCCCTTCGGAGCTTGCTTGAACGGTCCCATTTGTCACCTGCCTGCCCTTCGCAAGGGCACTTGACCTTCAGAGCTTTGTGAAAGACTTGCATCTCGTTGAACTGGCCCATTCCTTTGCCAAAAAAGGCTTGTCCAAGGGAATTTGTTCGATGCGAAATAAGCCCCAGATCAACCTGAAAACCTACAGGACTCAAATCACTCGGGTCTTTATAAGAACAGGGCTATTACTAAAGTAAAAACCACAATTGCAGTAAGGTGAAGGCATCAGAGACGAACTGCTCAGGACAGCAAGGAAAGAAAAGGGAGACCGACTTTTGGCCTATAGGACCAAAATTTGGTCAACAGGGACTATGGAGCCAAAAGATGAAGGGATCTTGGAGTTTCAATTGTGTTCAAAAGATGAGAAGAACTTCCTCAATGGTTTGTTCCATTGGAAAATGGAATACTATGAGGTGTTGCAACCCGTTTGCAATAGCGTTGAAATTATGGATATTAAAAAATAAGGGTTATAAAGTGATAGCCAGAAACAAAATTCGACAATGCCAAGACCTTTTGAACCGCCAACATCATAGTCAGCTTCCCAACCTAAGTTAATAAAATACAAAGTCATGGATGCAATGTTCGATGATAAATTGGACCACCAGTTTGAAAGTGTAGTCAGCATGTAGTTCACAGTGTTGACTACAGTGAGCATGAACGCAAGGTCTAATGATAAAATTTCATTGAATGTAAAGTATGACCTTTTGAATCATTGACTATTTTTGAAGTACAGTTGGGGATGCAAATATGCTCTCCCTAGATAAACAGAGAGTCATGGCACATCCGCCAACTAAGACTATGTCGAGGCAAAGGAAATATTGTCATGACCAATACTCATGGTGCATGAATTTTAAACTAAGGGCACTCATGTTAAAATGGAGGAAGTGCATGCATGACAAGTACTTAAGGCATAGAAGCCCACATCAAGGGAACTTATATTAAAACATTATGGTCAATTGGAAATACAACTTGGTATATTTAAGGCAATGAAGCTAGTGCCATTTGAGATACAGGGAATTTTGGAAACTAGAGTAGTTAGCCTCAAGAACTTGGACAGGACAACAATCAAAGATATAGTGACTGGTTCCAAATTAGAATTATATCGGTTGAGCACAAAAAATATCAATATGAATAACTTAGCCTATTGGATGTCTCAGGATAGGTGTGGGTTGACTTATGGCGATTTGATAGTTTCTACATCTTGTAATAGTAAGAGTCAGCCTAATTAGAATATGCAGTCCCTAAAACCTAATTATGGTATATATAAAAGGTAGTGCTTGAGTATTAGATCATCATATTACGAATTTTGTTCTTATTGTAAGGATTGTGGAGGTTTCCCCCTCAAAGTGGCTTAGTCATATATCCAATATCCTGCTCTTCATTTCAATTATATTGCATGGATCTACTCTCTTATGCTCTTATTTGCAAGTTATTTTTGTTATCAAGTTCATCCCATCTATTAAATTGTGATCTATTGTTTTGAATCTACTCTTGCAATATAGTATGTTCATTACAACAAAGTATTTGAGTTATCGGGATCCACTAGGAAAAAGATAAAGGGAAGCTTATATCTAATGAAGTGTCCCATATTCGAAAAATAAAAAATAATTGAGAGGACAATTAAAAAAGCAAAAGACAAGTTAGGTTTTTCACTGTATGCCTAAAATGCACCGTATGTCCAAAGATCATTTATACACCCAACCCAAAGCATCAACACCATATGACATGGACCATACACTCAACACAATCTCAAATCTTTTTCCCCAGTTAATCCATACCTAATGTCAGCCCGTATGGCTGCATCTATTTCTCCTCTGTTCTACCTGTTGACGTTGTGGATTGCACCCTTGAAAGAAGGCTGAGCTTCTCTCTTCCATGCGGCACAATGGAGACTCCCCTCTTGCTGTGGGTTTGGCAAAACTGAGAGAATCTCTAGATAAGGGCTAGCTCCCTTTGATGCATCTCTGAAGTCTTTTACTACTGCTGCCAACAATGGGGGGGGTTGAAAAAGAAGGATACAACCAAAACATAAACTAATCTATGTGGTGATGCACCAAACGATTTTGACCTACTCAGTTATTCACACTTCAGACCAGAAGAGGGCGGACATACACTTTATCTGATAAAAAGACCAGACTGTAGGGAGCTTTAACAATGGGCTTAATGAAGACACACAGAAAATGAACTTACCACAGGGGCTGTAGAAAACACACTATCTGATAACCCTTTTCTGTCTCTGCGCTCCAGATGCAGCACTTCCTGTTAACCTACAGAAATGGTGCTTTGTCTACACTAGGTGTGTTGGTGTCAATTTGTGAAAACATCAAGCTAAAATGACTGAACACAGAATTGATACACAGACACACTCAAAAGCATAACCAGTCAGATAGAGGTAAAACACATTCTTATTGATCAAAGGTGAATTTTGGCAGGGCTTCACCTTATAAAATGAGAGATCTCTTCCTCTCTTGAGAGGTTACAATATATATAGCATGAAGGAAAAGACTTTGGCGCTTTCTAGAATAAGCGGCCCATGCTGCGTTGAATGCCTTGGAAAGAGGAAACTTGCTCATGCTGGTGTCATCCTTTTAGAAAAGGCCTAGAAGAACCATGTTGTAGATGTCGCAAGTCTTGACTTTACAGTTTAAACCGTCTTAAATGTTCTTGCAAAAGCATGGGTCGCTTTGTCTCATCCGCAGCAATAACTTCCTGTGCCAACGCTTTATGTGTGCCACCTGGGCTATTCTATTCTTTTATGCGCTTGACTTATGTGTGCGTGGTGTCACTTTCACTATTTTCTGTCTCTTTCCTGGCAACTCGGCTCTCGGGCTATCTTTTTGTCTTTTGTTGGCTCTTCGGGCTCCTTTCTCGGTGGGTCACTGAGTTTCCCTTGGGTCTTATGCCCCTTTGAATTCCGTCGGGCCTGCGCCATTCGAGCTCTTTTGGGCCACTTGTCGTGAAGGCATTAGTCCTTTGGCTTGTCCTCAACGGCCGACGCATCCCGTCAAAATTGACATCTGTGGGCCGATCACTATTCAAAAACCAAACGGCTATTTCATCACCGTAAATTTGACGTCCATAGGCCCGTCGCCATTTCAAAGCCAACGACTAATTTGAAACCTTAAATTTGACGTGCTCAGGCCCGTCACCCCTTTGGCAATTCCTTCGGCCCTTTGTATTCCTTCGGCCTTTTGCAATTGAACCTTCTCGAAGGGAAGGTGTCCCTTCGGAGCTTGGAAAAGGTCCCCTTTTGGGTTGCTGGGAGTCCCCCGCAAAGGCACTTACCCTTCGGGCTCCTTGTCTTCTGAATTCCTTCGGACAAAATGTCTGAAAGAAATCCTCCCTTCAAAGTCCCGGCCCTTTGTTCTTTCGGTCTTTTTCTTCGGACAAAAAGTCCGAAGGAATTCCTTCAGGCTTTTGTCCGAAGGAATTTGCCTTTGTTTCTTCCTTGTATTTTTCTTCGAACATTTTGTCCGAAGGACCTTTGCCTTTTGCCATGGATTTCCTTCGAACAAAAGTCGGAAGGAATCCTTTGCCTTGCTCACTTTTCCGAAGGAAACTTTCCTTTCGGGTCTTCTGCCTTGTTCTCTTGGAATGTGCTTTTGCTCTCCGCAAGGGTATCTTGGGCCCAAAGTTGCCCATCAGAGCCTGTTGAAAGGTCCCATTTGGTCACCTGCCTGCCCTCCGCAAGGGCACTTGTCCTTCGGACCCTTGTGAAAGACTTATATCTCTTTGAAGTTGGCCCATTCCTTTGCCGAAAGGCTTGTGAAAACTAGCTGCCCACAGCGAAATAAACCTCCGGATCAACCCGAAACATCTACAAAGCTCAAGTCACTTGGCTCTTTACAAAACAAGTCTACTACAAAGGGAAATGGCACAATTGCATTAGGGGGAATACACCCAAGATTGACGGCTTAGGACAGCAGGGAAAGAAAGGAGACCAATTTTTTGGCCTGTAGGACCAAAAATGGTCAACACTTCCAACATACAAAACCAGCTTTCACACACTCTGTACCTATTTTTGGGCCATATGACCTTTCCCTGCTTACCATACAATGCCTCCATCTATCATAGGGCCATATGACCCTTCCCTGCTTACCGTACAATGCCTCCCTCTATCATAGGGCCATATGACCCTTCCTTGCTTACCGTACAATGCCTCCCTCTGTCATACAACTTGAGCCATACGACCCCTTCCCTATTTACCAATGCCTTTATTTGTTGTACAACCCCTCTCTGTCGTGCGCCCTCGTCTCTACAAGTTGTATGTTCTCTTTGCAGTCCATGCAACATGCTAAATCCACCTCCTACACCACTGTACACCTCTGCTAGAGCGTATGCTTTAGATATGTATCGCACGGTCGTTTAAACTACAAATTATTGAACCATGTGACTGGGCTAAAATGTCATATTGTTGTTATTAATCTCTTGTCAACTTTAGGTAGTGTCTTAATGACTCTTTAGTTATGTTTGGTTGTAGTTGATGTTTGTGTTTTGACCAACAGCCATTGGGGCTTTTGTCATACAAATAGAATGATTCATGTCAAGGTAAGGGCACTGATGTGACATGTCCTCTCTGTACCGAGAAATAGTAGTGAACACTACCTTATGCAATAAAGTTGTTATTCTCTTGTGTTTTGTTCTAGTATGTACTTATAATTTCGCAATAGTGTTCTTTTGGTGGTGTAGCTTTTATAGCAAACAATGCCATTGCCATGCTTGATGTCCATTGTCAACTATGTGGTACCCATATAGAACTCAAACCTATGGACTTTAAACATCACAATATCTCTAAGTTGTTTGCTTTCAATGCAGATTTACCTCAAAAGTATCCATTCTTACTACAATGTTTAATGGGAATTAGATCATGTCTAATCTACCAAATTATGTTACATGGAATTTCGTTCTAAATAAATTATCCATGCCTTGAAAAAGAGTTAAGAGGCCTAAAAAATAAAAGTGGTGTTGGATATGTCAAGCAAAGGTAGGAAGGCAAAGTAGGAAACTTCATCACTAAATCTACTAACTGCCATCATAAAAAAATTGTAGCATCTCAATTTTTTAGAGCATTTTGAAAGGCTTGAATTTGAACACTCAATAAACATTTCCTCCATTTGGAGCTTAATAAAGGTTGGACAAACACAACTAATCTCTTTGGCTTTGTCTTGTTCTTTTAAGGTGAGCAAGTCCTAGGTGAGATTCCCTCATTCAATACCTAAAGGCGTCTTTGAAGAAGAGTGGAAACTACTGGAAAACCAAACAAGTGAATTGGCTAATTTAGAATGAGGTTGTCGCCAAATACCAAAAAAGCTACACTAATATGATTGTCCTAAAGAAGGTTCAATGAACACAAACTAAGCATTCAGCGGCTCAATAACAGATGCAGAGATGGTTGGAATGTATCTCAAGATTTTTTGTGAATTTCTCCAAAAATACAGTTTTGTTGAACACACAATCTACTGAGAGGGGGGGTGAATTAGTAGATTAGTTAAAACTTGGGTCTTAGAACTTTTAAACAAGATACTCAACGTATATGCAGAGTAAAGAACAGAACAAAGATCACACACATACACAAGAATGCTCAACACCAGATTTTAACGTGAAAACCTAGAGGAAAAAATCACGGTGAAAAAAGCTGCTAGAAACTACTATTCTAATCCAGCTTCACAAAAAAATGTCTCACAGACAAACCTCACTATTTACATTCAAAAGCACCCACTCTAAGGAAGCATCAACTTCCTATTGAGCACCAACTCAGTTTTTCTGATGGCACCAACCTCTCAGAGAAATGAAGCTACAACTTCAAAAATTACAGAAGTGATTCAAAATGAATCTTGTACACTTTTTTGTTACAAGTCTGGTCTATAACTGCACCTTAACTGTGTGTCTTCTTGGCTTCTCTGCCTTTATCTCTGTGTTTGGATATCTTCTAATTTGACACACCTTATTTTCTTTGCCCCTTTCACGCTGTCTGCATATGTCCTTTTTGACAATTTTGAGTTAACACTAATGATTTTTGCAACAGTAGTAGAAAGACAGCCACATTCAAATGATCTGTTCGTAGCATATATAGACAGATGCATCTTAGGGTTGTCTCTCTATGAAGTGTTCACACTTCAACTTAACCGGTTCAAGCTTTTGATCTGTATTCAATGTGATTTTGACTTTGTGTCTCGATTCATGCTTCAAACGACAACATTCAAATTTTCTTTACTGTCTTTGGCATCTGCACTTCTATTGCACTTAACTGCGCCGCTTCCTTGATCACTTCTGGTCTGCATTTCATGTGACTCTGATTTCATGTCTCGATTCATGCTTCAAAAGGCAACGTTCAAAACGTCTTTACTATCGTAGGCATCTGCACTTCTACTTATCTGCATCGCTTCCTCGATCACTTTGATTGAAATATCTCGAGCTCTGTGAAGATACATCGAGTTCAACACCAGTTCCAGTTGTTCCTATACAGACAGTTGGAAGACATTGATTGCGCGCTTTTTCAAAATTCTTTTGTCGCGCCAAGTTCACGATCTTTTCGTTGCCGAATCTTTTCTTATGACCTTTTGACACCTGTCAAATGCGCGTGCTTGAGATTACTATCCCATTGACCATCGAGCTCCTTTTCTTCCCTTTTTATATCTCGCTAATTTCTATACCTTGGGTTTGCTTCCGCTCCTTTAGATTATCCTCGATATGCTCGATCTTTATCCTTTGTTTTTAGTGTTAAACTTCAGCATGCTGACGTGATCTCATTTTCTTCGGCATCTTTGTAATGCTTTTGCACCGTTGATTCTTGTAGACTTGCTCGATCTTTAACATGCCTTGTCCCTTTGAGAATGCCCTATAAGACTTCCACACTTTATCTTCGGCAAAGTTGCGAGTGACCTCTCTTCAGACAATTTGTTGTGAGCTTTTTGTCAAGAGCCTTTCGAGACAATTTTTGCGGAATTTTTGTCAGTAAAGCATTTCTTTGGACTTTTTGTCTGCAAGGCTTTTCTTCGGACATTTTGTCCGCAAGGCTGTTCTTCGAACTTTTTGTTCGCAAGGCTTTTCTTCGGACTTTTTGAAAAGATCCCTTTGTAAGCTTTGAACTGTCCACTTACCCTTCGGTGTTTTGAAAAGATCCCTTCAGAACTTTTGCAACGGTCCACTTACCCTTCGAAACTTTTAAAAAGATCCCTTCGGAAGCTTTGAACTGTCCACTTACCCTTCGGTGTTTTGAAAAAATCCCTTCGGAACTTTTGCAACGGTCCACTTACCCTTCATAACTTTTGAAAAGATCCCTTTATTAGCTGCGGGCAGTTTGTCCGAGAAAAAGGTCTTTACCAATATTTCCAAAAGAATTCCCTCAATCAAATCTACTCAACTCAAGGCTTCTAGACTTAGCCCGATTGCATTTTCTGAGTAAAAGCACTTCACAAACACAATTTACATCACAGTTCTGCGCAACTCAACCTTTGGCATTAATGCATGATCAGTTTCAATCTCAATCACAGCAATGACAATTCCATGCGGTCAACTGTCACCTTGCTCTAATTTCCAACAAATTTCTGCTTTATCTCTCCTACACCGTGGCTCAGTCATAAAGAGAGATTTAAGGTCCCATGTTACTAACAGGAATGCCTTCAACGTTGGAATACACATAAATTTCATATACTAATAAAATCAAATTTAAGTTCAATACCTGTTCTTTTTGGACTCTAGAGATATGGGCCCATGTTTAGTTTACCTTTCTGAAGAGGTGACAAAAAAAAAATTATATTTATTTTTGTATAGAAGAAAATAAATAATGCAACTTTTTAAAATTACTATTTCATCTCCTCATTTATGTTATATCGATCAAAACCAATCTCACAAATTCAGACTGGATTTAAAGCATCTATATATCTCTATAAGCGATTGGGGTAATGCTCCTTAAATTGGGAGCAGAATACCTGCAACAGTATCTAAAGCAATAACACGGACAAAGGCAAGAGAATGTGCAGCCCAAAGTAATAGAAAAAAAGAAAGAAATTATATTAGTGTCCACAAATGACCAAAAGTAGGTCAATGGGACTGAAAAATACAACCAATAGCAATAGAAAGTTCTAGGAAAAGAGAATCCTAGAGATGAACCAAAGAAATGAAGTACAAAGACAAAATAGAACAGCATGCCACTAACACAAGTGACAAAGAAACCAATATAAATAACAATGAGGAGTGAACAAAAGCCCCAAGAGCATGTGCCAATGAAGATTGGAGGCAAATCTCATCAAATATCCCTGTCTGTGCCTGAAGTGGAGGCAATATCTCATCAAGTAATAGAGAGAGGCAGCAAAGGAAAAATTACTAGTGACAAGTATCCTACCCTCTTACATTTCCCCACACAGGAAAAGAAAACAGGATGACAACCATTCTTAAACATACTAGTGACAAGTATCCTGCACCTCCCCACATTCCAAACATGACAAGTATTCCAAACATTTCCCCACACAGAAAAAGACAAAAACCAGGATGACAAGACTCTTGAAAATTGAGAGATCTCTCTAATGCCACCAAAGCCTTCTATCACCCCTAGATGGAACAATAAGTCATATGACCAATGTCCTTTAGTGGTTTTATTTGTGTTCTATTTTATAATTTTCTCATTTGGTAGATCGTGCATGGTGCTCTGGATATGCTGTCATGATTCTCAACATTCTGCCTTACTTTGAATATAAGTTTTCTCATCCAATGAAATAGTTATTATAAAAATATGAGAATATAATAGAGGTATTATCTAAAATATTACCACATTTTCAACTTCTGAAATGGCATACCAGATTCATAGAGCGTGGTAGCCTCAGCAGTGAATATGGTGAATTTGCAGAATCATTCTTAAAAGTTCCATTGTACCAGATGCTCACATTGAAGTTCCTTGCATTCGAGTTCATTAAATCATAAGCTGTGAACAAGTAGCAAAATACAATTTAACTACTATTATGAGACAAACTAGAGCAAGGAAATCCAGAACGAGATCCTATGTGGTTCTGAAAGAGTTGACTTGCCTGCAACAATCTCATTGATTTTTCTGGCAGAATTTCCTCTACGATAGCCTTGGAAAAGTTCTTTGTTTACAACTGATGAGTTATCACGCCATAGAACTGAACTTTCCACACACTCAGTCTCTGCATAGCAACCAAAACATTAAAAATATCGAGCATCTCTTATATCTGTAAAGCTACAATGAAAGGGACAAGTGCATACCAACGGATAATGTAATGCCTCCTAGCTTAAAGGAACCTGAAAAATTCAAATTTCCTTTACATGATGGTCGAACCACATATATAGGGGAATCGGACAGTAAAGCAGGCTCTATGTAATTTGATATGTCAGGTTTGCTATCAGTTCCCTGTAATAACCAATCACTCTCTGTTTTATCAGGTTTGCACCCTTGAAATTTATATAAGTATACATTAAGAGCAAACATATAGATGTTCAATTACGTAGAATAAGGGAAACTCACCGGAATCAGAACTGAGAAAGTTTTCAGGGGATCTGAAAAGTCCGTTGGAAGAGCATCTGTTACCAGATTCCCAGCCAAGGCTGCAAGTACAATTCATTATATCATTTATAGTCATAAATAAGAAAAAAAATGAAAATGATCAAGGATATCTATCAGTGGGATTCAAACTAAGGCTGCAGATATGTAAATACTATTATGTGGTTTCACAATAACTGCCATGCATGGGTAACTCAGCATATCATTATCTGAGCATGCACGATCAAAAGTTATATCAATCAACGAAAAAACAAATTGATTTCAGTATTCATTTTCCATTCACTATACTTTTCTTGACCCTGCCGTAAAATGCCTTTCTTCATGAGGCTCAACAGTGAACAAATGCCATTCACTCTGTTTTATACACGGATAAAATAACATCCTAATGATAAATATAAACAGGAAATGAATGAAGAAAACATAAAATCTACATTCTTGATGTAAAAAAATAGAATCAAGCTGTCAAGAAGGCATACTTTCCGCCATAGATTTATTCTGCCCTGTGTAAAATAAAGTCACAGGGCAAGAATTATCTTTCAAACAAGAATCATTTGCAAGATCTGTGAATGCGCTAGAATCAGTTTTGACAGCTCGATACTGAAGACTTGGCACTTGCAGAAATGCAGGCCACTTTGGAGGGCTTGGTATTGGACAAGTGCCAACTTGATCCAAAGTTGAATACTCTATACCACAGACATCTTGACAGCTACCAGTCCCATCTGTTTGTACACATTTGCAACCACATCGATACTTGGAGGAATTCAGTTGCTGGTTCACCACCTCTTGTAGGACGAGCAGCAACACACACAGCAGAATTGGGAAGATGACAAGACCCACATTTGTTTTCAAATTGCGCTTCTGCAACACCAAGCATTGTATGAATGTCTTCTTGCATAAAATGTCAATTTCCAGTTTTTTTAAAAGACTATTGTTAATGAATGAAGAAGATAAAGTTTTTGTGTTCCAAATGCATTTAAAGTGAAGGCAACATCCCATATTAGAATTATTACATTCCATCCCTTAACAAAATATATACTAAACAAGCAATAATGTAAGCTACTTGAGCTGATATACTGATCAGCATGTAAACAGCGTATTACGATTATAATACAGGGTAGCCCGGCATCTGATGTGTAACAATACCCATCTCTAATTATATTATTTAGTATTTGGAGTGAAAGGAATTAGCCAGTAAGCTATTTATCATCTCTCATCATGCTCTGTACATAGAATATGATTCAACCAATAAGGCTTGATAAGTTACTAAAAATGAAGCTAAAAATGTAAAAGACATATGGCTTTAAACAATTTAAACATGAATGAACTCGTGCTGGAACCTTGGGATATGTAGGAAAGACAAAATAGCAAAGGCTTCCCCAATGATGAGCCATGTAGTGTGACTCGAAAAGTTGCAGTTAAAAGCACTCATGCAATAGATTTTCAGAAACTCGTGCCAATCATGAAACTCTTGGAAAACAACCTCAAAACTTATAATTTTAATTTCCCTCACTAGTTTTAGAAAATATATTCAGAGAAAAACCAAAAAAAAAAACAGTTGGCAGGTTAAGAGTTTCATTTTATATTCGGTGCAGATAAAAGAGCATATAACATGACGAGCCTTGCAATTCATTTCCAAATTGATCCTGCACTGTGGTCAAGGATTGCGCTAGTTAGAAACTATAAACATTAGCGATTAGTAAGAAAAATATTTATATTACAGTGTCTGGAGACAAGGAATGGTATGTTCTGCCACTCCTCCAGTAATGGGACCTGAGTTGCCTTCAAAGATTTTTAACAATTCTTGCAATGGTCTGGAGTACAAAGTCCAGCATAGGCTATGTAGTGGCTATTTTGAAAAAATACCAATGCATTGAAGGGCTGCAAATATTCATTATTTTAATGAAGATGAATATAATGTAAATATCTCAGGCTTATGAGTTTACACTTACGTAAACATTTGAATAGTGAAGGCAGTGTAAGGCTCACTATAGCCTGAGACAAAAAGAAGCACCATGTACCAAACAAATACCAAGGGACCATGCATGGGAAAAGAACCTGAAAGAAGGCCACGAAAGGTCAAAGTATGAGCTCCAGATCAATGGTATTCCACAAAAACGCACTGATCATGTATTAAAGACCGCGGATGAGTAAAGTTCAAATTTCAAACAAAGGAAGATCCTGTCAGATTACCAGATTGATCCTTTGACATGTAGATCAATAATGTACGAAGAAGATCCCTGTTAATGGTTTGTTAGATAGAAGGGCTGCCCCCAAGGTGGGCTAGGTTGAGCTAAACTTCAATGGTGCATCCTATGGTAACCCTGCTATTAGCGGATTGGGCTGCATCCTTCACTCGCCCCAAGGTTCCCTTATTTTGGCCGCCTCCACCTTTGTGCAACAATAATGAATCAGAGGTTAAACGATGGTAGAAGGGCTCAGATTGGCAATTGCTCATAAAGCAACTTCCTTGGAAATCTAAGGTGACTCAATGGTGGTGATAAAGGCCATGGCCAAGGGCAGCAATCCAAATTGGAAACTCAATTATATCCTTCAGCATGCTTTTGAGCTGAAGGACCACTTCCAGAATATATCATTCTCTCACTGATGCCGTGAAGCAAACCATCCAGCTGAATTTCTGGAAAGCTCGGGGCCGACTTGGGAGTCTTCTCAAAAATTGAAAGTGCACTCCTGTTCAACTGACCCGGGCTTGAGAAACTCATCTCCTCAAATGCTTGAGGTGGAAACCCCCCACTCTAATTCGAACAGGGCTTTCTAATCCCAGCTAGCCTCTCCAATTTTTAAAAAAAAATTAAAAGGATAAGAAATTTCGTTACATTCCTAGTTGGACTCCCCCTAATAGCTTGGTTAGTGGATTGGTTGTGCCCTTACTAATTACTTTTGACGGGACCAATCATAGCTTTGAAAAGTGGGGTGATGGGACTTAATTCAGGCTATTATTTGATGATGCCTCCTCACTCCTTTTGACACATTTAATTCAACTTTCCATCTCCCTTGACACCACTTTTCTGTGTTGATTGCGTTCCTCAAGATCTTGGCTGCAGGCTCTCACAAGTTTCAATGGTGACCTCCAACGACAACCATCTCTTTTAGGGTCTTGTCTCTTCAAGGACTCTCCACAAGTGTTTCACTCTAACAACATGGGAGAGGATCTTGCTCGGCAAATTCTGAGCTCTGGAGGCATTGGCAATACAGCGAGAGTGAAACACTCCATTGAATTCACTGAGGAGGACTTCCTGCACAAGCTGGCCACTATCACCCCTACAATGTATGTCTTCCAATTCCTTGTGAAAACTTTGTTCCCTTCATCCGTGTTACCTTATATGTTAGACCTACACTACATTTGGAATACCTTCCACCCCACCCTCATCACAATCCCCTCTAGTGATCCTTAGTTAATGTCAAAAAATGCCCTGGCCCAAGACATTCTTAACTGGCAGCCAATGGGGATTCCCAAGGGCTCGAGTGGTTTGAGTACTCAAGAAAGGCTTGTTCTTGAACAGACAATAAGAAATTGTGAGGAGGCATGCGAAGCTTTCCACAAATTTGCTTCCATCCTCAAAATTGATTCCTCTGGTGTTTCCCTTGTGTTAGTTCATAGCAAAATTCCCATCAAATCTAAGGCCAAGCCTCTTGCCCCTAATAAAACTACCAATGCTACTTCCCCTATCAACCCTAAACTCAAGCATGGGCAATGTAACAGAAAGGCAGGTGCGATGACTACACAAGAATGGGTCAATGATCCTAAGAAGCCCTCTCTTGAGAATATCTTCTCTAGTCCGAAGCTAACCATGGCCCAGCGCATGGGGCTTGATATGTGCGCAGAGTTTGCCGCGAAAGTGAGTTTTGTTTCAGTGACCAAGGATAACCCGTAGGAATTACTCCTATGCAAGGACAAGCCGCTAAGTAGTTGTCGCGGTCCAACTTGGACATTTGCGAAGCTCTTTCTCCCAACAAAGAATAAGAAAAAATTAGCTCCTTCTGGTAACATGGCGGTTGGTAAAGCTTCATGTTGCAGAGCACTTGGCAATGGTTCAAATGGTTGGGATGGCTCAGTTGGTTTTAGTGACAGCTAAGGTACCTCTCCACCTATTGTTTTTTAATCTCTTTTATGTTCTATGTGTACATTGTGTTGGTCAAACCTGTTGCTTTGTTTGTTTTAGTCTAGATATGGTGTTCGTGGACGGTTTTGTTTCATTTCTTGTTCGGGTTGCTCTAGGTTGTGGTCTAGTTCAAAGACTTTGTTGGTGCTTCTAGTCGTTCATACCAACATTAGAAGTTTTTTTTAAATTGTCGAACCAGATGGCTCTCCCCTTTTTGGCAACATGGAGGAGTTTTGGCAGCGTCTTGGTGGCTTCGGTGGTGCTAAATCTGCAAGTTACCTCTCTCGTGTATGGCCACCTATTTGATTTTGTATTAGGGGGGCTCATCATCAGCCTACACAAGAAGCGAACAGTGCTACTTAAATCTGCTTGAGTTGTCTTGCTGTCCCATAGGCTATTTTTAGTCTCGTGGACGTTAAAATTATTATTATTATTATGTATTTCAGTTGTAAATATCTCCCTAAAGGAGAGACCTTTATTTACTAAAAAATTTCCTGCATAATGTACTTTCTTAATCTCCATATAGGTGAGGGCCCCAAAAGAACCCCTTATTTTACAAATAAAAAAACATATGAAGAAGAGCCACCAACGAAGTGTACCAGACAATTGTTTTATTGCTCAAACATGAAAACATAAGATAAAATTGTAGTATTGGATCTTATAAAAATGATCCGATAGCAGCCTGCAAACCCCTGTTTAAGGAGAATGCCAGGTGAACCTCAATAAACCACCCTATGGCCCCAAATGGATATAAAAGGTCTTTTGAAAACTTTAGAGGATATGGAATTTAAGATAAAATCGTGCCTTTGTAGTCACACCAATAGGAAGTATATGCCTTGAGGCTTTAAACAAGATAGGATATGGCCAATACTTTGATCAATCTATTGAAGATAACGATAATTATAAAAACATACATGAGAACCCAAGGACTGAGCTGAGTTCAGAAGAGTAAAAAGAGGAAAAGAAAGGCAATTTTTATAGAGATAATGGATCACCCAAAAAAAGGTAATTAAAACATCCAATTATTGAACATCATTATCTCTATTAAGAAAAGTACAGAATTTGCAGCCATGCATAATGAACATATTGAATTCATTGAACAGATATAAGCTTTATTCATTTATTGTGTGCTCTATCTTTGTTCTCAAGTGGAGCAGCACCCTTACAGAAGCATCTGCCAATATATAATTATCTTGGAGTTTTGAAGACTATACTCTTGCTAAAAGATGTAGAATCATATGCACATTTGTAACCACCATAGCTCAGCCCACATTTAAGATGTCTTCTCTATCTATAATTGATGCAACCTATTCCTTTTGGCTTCATCTTAAGGAGATATCAATTGTTTATACTATCTAGATCCTAACCTTGTAAGAATGTGTTATTTTTATTTATTGTCACATCCCGTTGTGACTACTTTTAATTTGACGTCTATTTGACTGTCGGAGAAGGCAATGGATTCGTTAATCAATATGGAATATTTGTTATTACTATAATAATGATTTTCATTATTTGTGATAATCCATAAAAATTGATTAACCCTAAATGCTTAACTTGACTTGACCTTGTGGTCCAAAGTCTTGCTTAGAGTCAAGAAAGGGTTTTGGTTGATGATTAAACTTAATTAAGACCTTGACCTTGCTTATGACAATTAGCTGTTTTGAATAAAGCTCGCAATAGGCAAACCTCACATTTAATTATTGTAGTCACAAACTGACTTTGGCATTGATACAGCATATAAGGGACTGCCCTTTAATTCGTCAAGTGATGTTGCTTATTAAGTTGACCCAACGAGAATAGGTTTCACATTGCTTTACTCAAGGCTCAAAGCTGATTGGTGATCGATACTTGAGAATCATTAACGACGTCTTATGACTAAGTCTAAAG
Source organism: Torreya grandis (assembly GCA_037957365.1). Taxonomy (NCBI): domain Eukaryota; kingdom Viridiplantae; phylum Streptophyta; class Pinopsida; order Cupressales; family Taxaceae; genus Torreya; species Torreya grandis. The sequence goes on from JARHVA010000348.1 coordinate 1,467,270, forward strand.
GTAGAGTTTTGTTATGATCTGAAGGGTTACAAATTAATATCAAGCTTATATTATGAAAAGGGAGCATAAAAGCCACACCCCAAAAGCATAACAATTACATATGGTTTAAAAAGTATCAAGTTTGATATTTTAACAACGTTTAAAAGAATTGAAAAGGGTTTAAAAACCCTTTAAAAAGGTGAATTTCACCACTCATGGAGTAACCTCATTATAAACTACAGTAAAGGCAAGTCAATGTAGATTTAGAGTTTTAGTTTTGTAACGCCATCATTTGTTGTAGAAAACTAAGTAAAAACTCAGTCTAGGGTTTTGATAAAGGAATTAATGAGACGTGATGGTCGACCAGGAAACCATGGCCAACAAGAAAGAGTGGAGAGGAAATGAGAAAAATCATGGTCGACTTCTATTAAATGTGGAATGAGGATTTCTTGCAAAGGCATTAATGTTTCAACTCCTAGCCATCCAAAAATTCATTATGCAAGACGAGCTATGTAATGTCTCCTTTTCTAGATAAAAATAATTAATAATATTATTTAAGTTGGGCCCAATCATTTATAATCGTTTGGGCAACTTAATTATATTATTATCATTAAAATAAAAAGTATTTTTAAATATTTAAGTTAAATTAATAGTACGACTAAGTGGCCAAAAAGTAATATCGACAACTTATGTTTTATTATTAAAATAAAGTAACTTAGAGTTTGAGTGGGAAAAGGTATAAAAGAAGATGGAAGAGTTCATTTGCAGGATCTATCACTCATCTATTATTTGATATTTTCAAAGTTTGAGCAACTTGCTTATGCTTTCAGCCCTAGGAGACAAAAACCCTCTTTGATATTCAGATATTGAGAATGAAACCCTTCAATGTTCAGTAGGTGACTTCATTCAGAGGTCATCTTTGAGCGGAAATTGACATATTTCAGATCTAGAGCATCCTTCCAAGTGGAGCGCAGCAGTTGGGCAGCTTGTGGAGGTGGTACGCAGCTGTAATCAGCCCATGTAAGGACAGCGATCCAGTTGGGAGCCTCTCCTAGGACAGCAACCCCCTTTGAAGGTTTCGAAGTGCAGTTTTTAGGCAATTTCAATGCCTATAGGCTATTTTGATGTTTGGTCATACATTCATGCCACTGGTATTTTTGTTGTAATTTCCAACCATATATTTGCTCCAAAAATTCAGATTTAATGGTATTTGCATGGCTGTATTTTATCTAATTTTTGGGTGAGTTTTTGGTAATTTAATATTAAATTTGTGCCCTAGATTTAAATTTTCAGAATTCTGAATTTTTTATATGTTTAGGGTTTGAAAGGAAAAATTATAAAATTTTAATTTTCAGTTAGGGTTTGTTCAAAAACCCAAATTGTTCTAATTTTGCCTTAAAAGGGACAATACAATGGTATCAAAACTATTTCTTGGCCAGTTGTAGGTAGCAAGTTGTTTGCAGACTCTTCATCATGCAGGGCGATGACAGAAAGATGATGTTAACACAGGGAGCCATGGAAGAGATATTACAAGCTATGCAAGAATCTCAAAAGGAACTACGGGCAATGGGTCCTAAGGCATGGATGAAGTTTGTAGGGTTAAGCCATAGACCTCAAGAGTCTCTCTTAGAAGAAATGAAAATGAAAAAGTCCAAGTTTTAATTCCAAAACCCTACAAAGGAGAAAAGGAATGAGGAACCCAAGAAAGAAATTAGGAAGCAAGAGAATTCATATCTGAAAGAAGTTAGTGAGCAGCCCATAAAGGAATCCACCATGCAAGTGGAAAGCGAAGGTTCTTCAATAGAAACAGCCCTAGAAGTTCTTATCAATCTTAAAAAAAAAAAGATCATGTTTCACATTTGTTGTTTCATGCTATGCCATTCCAAATTTGTTGTCATCATGGTAAGCACTCTTATAATATTAATTCACACTATGGGAATGTTAACACAACTCTATTTTTGTTCTGCGATCATTCTAGGCAGGTTGAAAGAATAAAAATAGAGCCTTTGGCTCAAAATGCATTTTGCATAATGGTATGGAATCCAAGTGACTTTTTGGGGTACATGTTTGTGGCTTCCAACTTTAGATCAATTGATCTCAAATTTGCAGTCCTTATATGGTGGCTATCAACTTCTACATTGCTCATAGTTTTGTCTCTTTTAATAAAATTTCAGTTTGGTAGCTGTTCTACCATTGTCATGTTGCTGAGTTTTTAAAAAAAAAGAGTTAGGACTGTTGTTATCAGTCATGAACAGCTGTGGATTTGTGCATTTTGAGATAGTTTTCTTGCATGGTGATGTTAGCAGAAGATGTCCACTATTAAGGGCAATCAACCCAGCGATTCTAATACTGACTGGGGTGAGATTCAAAGAGGTTTGTGGCTATTATGACTTTTTTCCAGCCTACATGCAAGTTGTTTTTTGCCATGAATTGGAGGGACCAGCCCGCAGTAACATAATGGGACCCATTGGAGCTCAAGACTATAGTCATGAAGCAAATGTTTGGGATTACAAATTTCAAAAATGGATTTGGGATCCGGGTATTGATAGAAAGGTTCAATATGTGGAGGGATTGGAGTTGAAACAACATTGTTTGAGGTCAAGCAATTTTGAGAAGAGCGGACTGTAATGTCTCTTTTTCTAGATTAAAATAATTAATAACATTATTTAAGTTGGGCCCGATCATTTATAATTGGTTGGGCAATTTAATAATATTATTATTAAAATAAAAAGTATTTTTTAATACTTAAAGTTAAATTAATAGTATGGCTAAGTGGCCAAAAAGTAATGTCGGTAATTTATGTTTTATTATGAAAATAAAGTAACTTGGAGTTTGAGTGGGGAAACGGTATAAAAGAAGATGGGGCAATTCGTTTGGAAGATCCATCATTCATCTATTATTTCAATTTGATATTTTCAAAGTTTGAGGAGCTTGCTTATGCTTTCAACCCTAGAGGATGAAAACCCTCTTTGGTATTCGGATATTGAAGACAAAACCCTTCAATGTTCAGCGAGTGACTTCATTCAGAGGTCATATTTGAATGGGAATTGGCATATTTCAAGTCTAGGGCATCCTTCCAAGTGGAGTGCAGCAGTTGGGCAACTTATGGAGGTGGTACGCAGCTGTAATCAGCACTTGTAAGGGCAGCAATCCAGTTGGGAGCCATATCCTAAGGCAGCGATGCCCTTTGAGAGTTTCAGAGTGCAATTTTGAGGCAATTTGGATGCATATTTTGATGTTTGGTCATATATTCATGCAACTGGTATTTTTGTTGTAATTTCCAGCCATATATTTGCTCCAGAAATTCAGATTTAAAGGTATTTGCATGGATGTATTTTATCTAATTTTTGGGTGAGTGTTTTTGGTAATAAAATATTGAATTTGTGCCCTAGATTTGAATTTTCAGAATTCTGAATTTTTTATATGTTTAAGGTTTAATGGAAAAATCAGAAAATTGTAATTTTCAATTAGGGTTTGTTGGAAAACCCAAATAGTTCTAATTCTGCCTTTAAAAGGGACATTACAAGCTGGCAGTTTTAACCTTGCTTATTAAAAAGGGCGCACCAATTTAACGTCGGGGCATGGCAAAGGAGGTTGAAGGTGTGGAGGTAGTGTATGGCGCCATTCAGCATTGCAGCCATAGATGGGCACCCAGGCTAGAGGAAAGACCAAGCCATGAGTAAGCTAGGGCAGGTAGTGGAAGCATGGTGACCCAAGGCACATTTTGATGCCATTACAAGCATGCCCTTCTTCTTCCTTACCACTAATAATTTTTTTAGCATAGATTCTTGTTTTTCTTCTGTCTCTAAAACCCTTGTATGGAAAATTTGGAAATGGGTGCAAGTTCCCTGATAATGCTTGTTGCAGGATGTATATTCTCCTATGCCCATGTAAAAGCATTGGCATAGCAGTATATAAACACCAATGAATGTTGTGTGGCATGTTTGTTGGACTTTGAGCAGTCCTGGCATGATTTCATGAAAGGAAAATGGCTAGTTCTCTATTGTGATATGATCTTTGCTCTTGTTTGGTTATTGATAAAAGTATTACAATGATATTAGAAATATTACTACATCTTTGATAAAATTTCCAACTTTTCCTCTAATGGTTTGTAAAAGAATGAATCCTTGCTTTTGTAAGTTATGGTGTTGGAAAAAGATAGGCATGCCAACTATATGCTGACCCCCTGTTTCGCATTGTTTGAAATAGTGCGGAAATATAGTAGCTGTCATGTAAAAGTGCAAGTTTTATTGAGAAGTTCCATGGCCAACCATGGCTAAAATTACTCTACAGGTTGTCTTTGTTGTAGTATCAAGAATATATACGAGAAAACTGAATCGACTCATTGTAATTTAAATCGTTTCATATATTTATAGAAAGAAATGTTATAAGGTCTGAGTGAAATAAGTCTGTTTTTTGTATTTACCAGGTATTGCTTTAAATACTTTCTTGCATAGGATAGAAAATGCCGTTGATTGTGATAGTTCATTTATTGATGGTACAGCTGAAAATGCTTTTGGTTGTTAAATTTTATGAAACACTTGCATGGCTGGAAAATGTCTCTATTTACAGATATAAATAAATTCCAGGTACAAAGGAAGCAAACCGAGATTAGTTTATGCCTATATCTTTCTTTTTAAAAATAGTTTTGTGTCTATTATTATTCTCCAAATTTCATTTCAGCCATGGGCTTTATGGGTTTTATATTATTTGGAATATTTATCTTGGGTTGGGCTGTAAAATACCCTTGTATGTGGTACCTTGATAGAGTGGTTAGGATATTTGAAACTCTTTTTAGAATACCTTAAGTAGCGTAATGCCATTTGGCAAACTCTAAAATCAGTATTGGGTCCAGAACTAAATCAAATACATTTAAAGCCTGGATCATTGTTGTACGATCATTGTTTGTACATGGCTGGAAATTGCAATTGTTGTTAAAAAAATTGTTGGATATTACATGGCTCGAAATGTCTTTGTAGTTAAAGTTTATTGGATGTTTTCATGGATGGAAAATGCTTGTAGTTGAAGTTTATTGGTCAGTTAGGCATGGCTGTACACTTCTGTAATTTTATCAACTAGGCCCTTGGATGACCGTGTTTACATCCATAAGATGCCATATGACCTACATAAGCGTTCATTGGATGTACTTTACTTATTTGGCATAAATAAATTTTATTGTATAGTCTTGTTTTGGGCAGCATTTATAAGAATTTACCTTGTATTTTCATATGAACTATGCAAGAGGTCTACATGCGACCTGAATGCTCATTGAAACTCGTCTTTTGATTAAGTCAAGTCACTTGTGGGCAAACATGGTGTTATGTAGAACAAGTAGCCTATCTTTTAATGGAAATATTAATGATTTAGTTAATACAATTGATTTATACTAAAATGCACTGTTCTTGACAGAGCATACTTAGGAAGTTGAAATATTTCCATATGAGCTTGAGTGAAACCATCCTTAGTCGTAATTGAAACTCTTACACATAATCTGTTGGCTAGAAACATTAAAGACCCACAACAACAGACGGGTAGGATTCTGTACCATCTCCTTATCTAAAATTGTTTTTAAGAACACTATGCTACTACTAATGAGTGGTCATTAGGCTCAGACTGTACCAAGTTTCTTTATGATCTTCAAGCTTTTGATTTGTGTATATGTTTAACCCTGTCCGTATGGCTTAAACAAAAGTGGTCAAGGACACTCAATGCTGTACTCTTTTATATATTTGTGAGTGGTTGTGATATCACTAGTTCTATTCACCACTGTTGGATTTTGATAATATTTGGTAAATACTGAATGTATGATTTTTGTGCATGTTGGCCACACTTTATACAACCTTTGTTGTTGGAACTGCTATAATCTATTGTAGCATCTGCAATTTGAGAGCTGCCTCTTCTATGTTGTAGATGATGTCAATATGGGATTTCTCCAAATGGTGTTAAGAGTTGGGTGAAAATAAAACCATGATACAATGATTACCTTTGAATTGGGTGAAAAGAAAACCATGATAAAATGATTACCTTTGAATTGCTCTGTACTTATAACTTATTGAATAGTGTTGGAATCATATGCTATCTGTAGCTTTGAATAGCTAGGAGGGTGATTACAAAGTGGAATCAAGATGAGAATTTTAGCAACCTCATTATGGCACTGAACATTTTGACATTGTTTGCAAAAAGACAAAGAGGTGTTTGCAATGAATTTCCTGGATCTCTACGTAGCTGTGTTTCTAACTTGAACCGGATAGTATTGAATAGATTAACCCTCTAGATTGTTGTAACTACTGGTTACTCTGTTGGAAATGCACATATAAACCCAGTTTATAATACTTGCAGAATATGTTTGGGCTGTAGCATTTATTGCAGCATTGAGTACATTGGTACTTATTATTTATTGGATGAACAATTTTCTTCTTTACATAAACCCAGGGCTCTAGTAAATTGTGCGTTATACTATGCCTGGTTGAAGCCTTATGGTTGAGTGAGCACAAGGATCCGCTGGATTGAATCTTGTGATCAAGGTAGCAAAGCGTTTATATTTAACAAGTCGACCCTGCCTGTCATGAAATCTTTTGATAACGGTTATTTCTTCAACATTGCCCTTCAAATGCTAATATAATTCATAGTAGAAAAGGAAATATTTGGGGGAAGTTTGTATTTAACTATAAATGTTTTACTTTGCATTTTATAGTAGGCTTTAGGTAAGTCAACCCAGATTGACACAGTGCCACTGAAACACAGATACCTTTCATAACTCTCAAAGAAATCCAAATTTTCAAAATGTTCTAGAAAGCTTAAATGTAGGAAAACATAACCGAGATGTTGGATATTCCATCCAAGGTTTAGATTAGTTTATTTATTCCATAGTTCCACGGCATTTCGGGACGGGGGGACAAGGGGCCTAAATTTGGGGACAGCTGGGGGACGGCAGGGGGGCGGCAATGGGGGCTTGGTGGGGGAGCGGTGCTGAAATACATATAGTACTTGAAAAATTAGTTATAAAAAAATGTATAATGATTAAGTATATTGCATTGAACATCAACAATTTAATATTGTGATTTAATCATTTAAGTTTCAAATTTGATCCATTGAATAATGAACATTTAACAATTTAACGTCCCGACAGAGCGTGGTGGAGGTGGCGGAGTCACTAAGGGACGTCCCCCTAACATCCTCACATCTCGGGGACGTCCCCTTCTCGGAAACAGCGGTTTTTGGGGGGGGGGCACGTCCCCGTGGAACAGTGAAATTTTATTCACTTGTTTTATTTTTGAGTTGGTTCACAAGAATTGGTTTTATCCCGTAACTACCCGGTGAAAAATTTGTATGCTTTCACCTCTTTTTGTAAAATCATCTCAAAACAATACAGTATCAATTTTGTGTGTAAACCTATTTGCAATGTAATTTATGTGTTATTGTTTGTTGCTCCCTCGGCCATCAGTGGTATCAGAGCTTGGCACTTAAGAGGAGGTCCACGGCACCATCTAGTGAAAAATGAATGCTATAACGACATGCTGGAAGAAAGGGCGTGGTAAAAGAGTCAGAGTGGCGTAGTAGTTTAAGTGGACGAAGTTGAAGAAAGGAAAAGATCAAATAAAACAACCTGGGGTAGCCGTACGATAGTGGCGCAACATCTTTTTAAAGATAAGATTATTTTTATTTATTTATTTACCTGTATAGCAACTTCTGGCAAGAAAATAATTAACACATGTCTGACGGCAATTTTCAATAGTAATTGTCATCCTCCTGCAAATGCTCATTTGTATATGGTTTCACAGTTTTACATCCCTGAAATCTGTCAAAACGACTGTTGTTCATGTGGCTATCTATCGAAGAATTGTCCAATTGAGATGGCGCAATATAATAGTCCTCAGTGAAATTCAAATGATTTTTTTTTGAAATTTTGTTCATAGATTGATTAGAGGGATGCCATATTACCAAATCTGATCTGTGCAGTTTTCACACGGTTTTCAAAAATGTGCAGCAGGCATTGGGCATAATAGTCGCATCAAAACATGGCTTAATAGATAATTTTGGTGCATATGATCTTCACGGCTACATTTCTATTCACCTGCAAAAGGTTTTTTTTAAATATGATATTTATTGCCAAGTCCGTGGGCCCCATTAAACAAAGAAAGCAGAGGGTAATATTTATTTCACAGTTCTTTTTTACATGCACGGCTAGATCTTTTTTACAATTATATGACTTATTTATCAAAAATCAGAAAAATCAAAGTCATGTCATAAAGCTTGTTGATTTGTATTCAACTTTGTTAAAGGCAAGTTGGTTAAAAGATACTTTGTTAAGTCACTTGTAACAAGAGGTCAAGGGTTCAACCCTCAAAAGTATCAAAAATCCTATTTTTGTAAAGGGGTTATTTGAATTAATTGTGAAAACCAGGAAAATCTGCACCTACCGTGACCGTTTTCACCATATCTTGAACACATTGTCATATCATTTTGTCAAAGTTACCTTTTTGGAAACTAGACTCGGATAGCTTTTCAACGAGTATAAACAAGGAGGGGTTCATCATGTCTTGCCATGATATTTTAATCCCCATAAACTAGTCAAACTTTCTGAATTAGCATTGAGGGAAGATCTGCCTACTCTGACAGAGGAGCAAAATTTCAAATTGTCATATCTTCTGCATACAGTGGCCAAATTCTTCATATGACCACTTGTTTTTCATGGAAATGGATTTCTAAGAGCATCAATGCGAGCAAATTTTGATTTTGCCATGCATAAATGTATTTTTTTACATATTTTGACTAAATTACGCATTGTAATGAAATCGGGTGCATTTTCGATGGAATCCGACACCCCAAGTTTTTCTCAAACGGTAAAAATGTGTTGTATACAGCAAACAAAGATTGTCACAACATGTCACACCGCTTGTGTTGTCAGTGATGATGGTGTTACATTTCGGCGTTTACAGGGCCCTAAAGATCTAACAGGGTAAACAGAGCCAACTGGAGATTGAAGGATCCATGGAGGTTGAAAGATATTTTTCCCTTATGTAGTTCGCTATTCGCTTAGAGTATGGGTTCACTATTGGGATAGCAATTTTTGGCTTGTGTTTTTGCTTCAATTCTATTTTTGGCTTTTTATCCTTGATATTCATGACATGGAGTAGACAGAGTAGTTTGAATTTGTTTTTATGTTGCACAGTTTCTCACCTCTCGCCTGATAGGGGGGAAGATATTGCATAGTGGCTTTTGATCAGTCGTCGATGGTTGTACGAGTCAGCATTAGATTTCCTAGCATTTTAAGTGTTGAGCAAAGGCATGCGTGCGATGTTGACATTTGTTGGGCATCTGAGAGATGTGCCATATAGAGAACTGAAGAATCACTTGGACGGGTTCTTGTGTGGGACCTTATGTGGATCAAAGTAGTTAGACAAGCTTTGATCGAGTTCTACTATAGTATGGTACGATGGTCAAAGGGGATGAGCAGGGCATGATCGTGTTCATCAGCCATAGTTTGATCAATAACACGATGTACAGTGTGCTAGCTTGCAAATGTAGTAGAGATACTCATTGATGACTTCAATGTCATAGCTCCAGATATTCATCATCTATACCCCTTTGGATCAAGGGGGAGTTTGTTGAATATTTAATCCAAGGTTTTATTTAGTTTATTAGTTTATTTATTCACTTGTTTTGTTTTTGAGTTGGTTCACGGGAATTACTTTTATCCCGTAACCACCCGGTGAAAGTTTTATATGCTTTCACCTCTCTTTGTAAAATCATCTCGAAATAATACAGTATCAATTTTGTGTGTAAACCTATTTGCAATGTAATTTGTGTTATTGTTTGTTGCTCCTTGGGCCATCATGAGAAAGCATTTTAAAAGATTGTTCCAATAGAGTGAGCGGTTTTACACTAAAAAAGAGGAATATTTGAAGCTTTTAATGAATCATGTTATGCCATGTTCTGATAAATTTCGGCTGGCTATTAAGATTTGATTGTTTAAATGTGGAACAAGGTTACTCCAGGATCATATTCTATCATTAATTATATTGAATTTATTTGGCCTATGCCCTGTTGACATACTTTGTACTATTTTGCCTGGATTGTGCTTGCACAAAATTCTTGAATAGTTCCAATTCTGTCCATTTTCTAAATTATTGTTTGGATCAAGGTTTTGGGACTAATGTTGACTGTGACAAGAAAGGTCAAAACCCTTAAACCTAGAACTTAGCTGGAATTCTAAGCTCACTTAGAAAGAACTCAAACGACAAGGTTCTAGATTAAGTAAAACCATTTAGATTCTTGTACTACCTTGCCAAGGAACAATACCATAAACCTTATTGTATGGCATATGATAAGAAATTCTTATATGCTATTGTTTTTATATCTGCATTAAGAGCAGGGCTTATATATTTCAGTTTCCTAAGAGGTGTCAATGCATAAGTACTAGATGGCAAGGTAGTTCACTATGTTTTAGCTCTGTTGTAGTCTTACAGAGCTGGACATAAGAAGGGTATGGAGTTTTTGCCTTGGGAAGTAAGATCATGGAAGTCCTAGGTACTGTTGTCAACCTGGAGCTGTGCCCTGAATCGAAGACGTGCATGAAATGGCCAGTCCTCTATCCGGCTGAAAAAATGGGATCTTCTCACAAGGGTGGGTGCCTCAATGGTGAGAAGAACCTCCAGAGAACGCTGGTTCCTGTATGATGTATCAATGAGGATCTCTACTCTATGTTGCGGACTACCATGGAAAAGGGAGAAGGAAACTTTAAAGGGAAATCCTACCTAAAAAGGGTGATACACCAAAAGTTTGATCCACTCAACTTAGAACCTTGAACACTGAATAAACAAGGGAAAAGGAAGACCTTTGATTTCAATCAATCAATTATGCATAAATATTTCATGAAAAGGTTCGATCCAATGACCCAAAACATGGGGGAAAACGATGGAGAGAGGTCTGATAAAAGACACTTTGCAACCACGTAACATCCACTTACAGCTTCAATAAAAGACATAAAGAACACTGAACATGACCTGCATAAAGATAATCTAGCAACTAGGTATGAATCAAAATTTGGAAAGGGAGAGAAATCTACCACATCTGCAAATTGCTGAAGAAATATACACTATGCCAGCACTTGAAATCTGAAAATACAGTCCTTCTATTGATTGAAGAGGTTACACAACTCACCAATGACAGAGTCTGGTCTAGCCAAGAGAGGGATTGATCCCTTTTTTAATCAAGGCTGAAGCCATTTTATAGAGAAGTACAAAAGGCCAAAGATTGGCGTTGAAAATTTGAAGAGAAGGATTAACTTAGGTTAACTCAAGGCCGACTTGGCCTTTCAATAAAATATGTTTTCTCAGTCTTTGCATGAAGCTTCTTGCACTTGAGGAAGTGAAATTTGCCTTTGTTATGAACCGCCCACCTCTCTTTGCATGGAAATCCACGCCAATGTCAATTTTAGAACTCTACGTGAGCTTGCTTGATGCCGAGTTGGAACGTTTGAAAGCTGAGTTAACCGTTTGGTAAGCTGAGTTAAACGAAGAGATCATTCTCCCTCACATGGAAAGCTCCTAGTGGATGCGGCGTTTAACAATTAGTCAACTCTAAATCTCAAACAGTCAACTCGACATTCGATTTTGGAACTTCAGTTGAAGCTGAGTTGGACCCTCGGATGCGTGGAGTTGATCCGGAGATGAGCGGGACTTCAATAACCAGTCAACTGAAGCTTTGACCGGTGTTCGAAAATAGCCCCTGCTTGCATGTATTTTACCCTGTTCTAGTCTGCCTGTTCATGTCTATTTATGGCGGGATTCTATATTCGAATGTATTTTTATTTATATCCGGTCTATATTTTCTCCATTTGGCCTTTCTTTCGGAATTATAGCTTTGGATTTCCTTCGAAATTTATGCTTTTGGTTTCATTTCGCCTTAGCTTTATTTCCTCGAGCCTGTCTTCGGACTCTCCTGTGGCAACTTTTCCGAAGATATCCTTCGGACTTATGGCTCTCACCTTTCCTTCGGCCTTTATGATTTGCCAATTATCCCGAATTTGTACATGCAGACTTTTTTGTGTTTGGACTTTCCCTCTGAATGATTTCCGTCGGACAAATTGTCCGCTTGAATTGTCTTGACCCTGTCACTTTCCCGCAGACTTTTGCTTTGTGGGCTTGATTTCCCTTGGCTCTTTTTTTTCGAATTACTCCTTCGGACAAAAATTCTGCAGGATATCTTTCCTTCATTTCTTCTCTTCTTATGTTGGCTTCGGACTTCATTTTGTCGGGTTTATTTTCTCAAGCTTTTTGTGCGGCCATTTCTCCGAATTTCTTCGGACTTTTTGTCCAAAGGAATTCCTTCGGACAAAAAGCCCGAAGGAATTAATCCTTTTGCCCCTTGCCTTTGCTCTTTGGCTTTTCTATTAAGTCATTTTCCCGCGGACAAAATGCCTGCAAGAATTATTTTGGTCTCTTCCTTTGGCCTTCGGAATTCTTCTTTGGACTTTAAGCTTATCCTTCCAAGTTGTTTCTGTCCATTTCCTTTGGATAAATCTCCCGAAAGAATTCTTTCGGACCTCTGTCTTGACCCTTAATTTCTTTTGGCATTCGTCTTCAGACAAAAAGTCCGAAGCTTGACCACTTTATTCTCTCCTTTCTTTCGGGAAAAATACCCGAAAGAATTGCTTCAGCCTTTTGCTGGAACCATTCCTTCGGACTTTGTTGTCTCTATGATTTTCCGAATTTCTTCGGACTTTTTGTCCGAAGGAATTCCTTCGGACAAAAAGCCCGAAGGTTTCCTTTGTTCTTCCTTTACCTTTACCTTCGAAATGCGCCCTTCGGGAAAGTCACAGTGGTCCTGTCACCGACCAAGTGCCCTCCGCAAGGGCCTCTATCTCTTCATCTGCGCCTTTGTCGGAAAAATTGTAGGGCACCCGGGTTTTTTGCAAAGGTCCCGAATTTGTTCCCATACCTTCTCGAAGGGTAGGTGCCCTTCGGGATTGTTGAAAATGACCCTTCCGAAGGGTACCCTACCCTTCGGGTTTCTTGAAAATGACCCTTCCGAAGGGCCTTGGCTTTTCCTTGCTTCTTTAGGTGGACTTTTGGATTCTCCAAAGTATTCCTTTGGACAAAAGTCCGAATGAATTACTTCCTTTGTCTTAGGCTCTTTGTTGATTTGTTATTTCCTTGGCTTTGCCTTCTTTGATGAACCATTCCTTCGAACAAAAGTCCGAAGGAATTCATCCTTTTGTAGCAAAGGCCCCTACCAAAAAAGCAATGTATTCTTTCTTCCTTGGCTAGAGACGTGAACTTTCTAAATAGCAAGAGACAATCTGACTTGTGGAAGAATTGTCAACAGGTACATTGACTTCCTTGTACTGTCCTGTCTTGAATGGTGTAAGTATATTGTTATGAGATATGAGAGGGTATTAAGACCCTGCTAAATTGTTTTCCCTTGGCTGGACTAAAGGTATTTATTTATAAAGGAAAATTCCTTAAAGATGAATGCCTCTTTGGATTTTTAACAAACAGGTCTTGGTTTATAAGTTTATTAGTGGACTGTTTTGATCAAATCCTTCTTATGTGAGGATAGTGACTTCTCTGGAAAGGATGAAATCCATATTTGAAGTTCTGTTCAGCCTAGAACATTAAACGATGTGTGAATTGCACTTGGTTAAACTGTTAGGACAGACTATTATTGCTAGGCTATGAATGCTTGGTAAGACCACCTTGAATGGCTAAGATGCTGATCAATTTCCTAGACAGTATTCTTTGAATAATCCACAGTTCTCTGGAGATTTAGTGAATGCCAAACATAAGTTAACTAAATCAAGTGATTCTTACATGGCAGAAATGTGATTGGTTAACATTCTCTTTTGACATGGTGAACGCAACAGTCGTTGAAATATATATATATATATATGTATATTCGGCTAATTTTTTGGTTCCCAACAAGAGGGTTGTTACATTGTGGTATCAGAGCTTAGGTTCAACACTTGGTATAATGTGCTCATTCACGCTTGCTAAGCTACGAATTGTTGACAAAATATGTTTTCAGATATAAGCTAATGAGGATAAAAATAGAGGTAAAACCTTGATAGGCCTTGGACTAATGGAAAAAATCTGAGTGAAGGAAGCTTATGGAGAGCTAGGCCTTGGCAAGGAGACTTTCGGGTCTAGGTAAAGACTATAAATTATGTATATGGTCCTCAACAAAGTGTGAGTGAGATATTTATTGGTTAGTTAGGCATGGCTGTACACTTCTGTACTTTTATCAACCAGCCCTTGGATGGACGTGTTTACATCCATAAGATGACATATGAACTATATAAGTTCATTGGCTGGACTCTACTTATTTGGCATAGATAAATTTTATTGTACGGTCGTGTTGTGGGCAGCATGTATAAAATTATACCTTGTCTTTTTATATTAACAATGCAAGAGGTCTAAATGCCGCCTGAGTGCTCGTTGAAACTCCTCTTTTGAAGAAGTCACTTGTGGGCAAACATATTATTATGTGGAACAAGCAACCTACCTTTTAATGGAAATATTATTGAAATAGTTAATACAATTGACTTTACTGAAATGCTCTGTTCTTGACAGACCATACTTAGGAAGTTGAAAGACTTTCCATTTGAGACTGTGCGAAAACATCCTTAGTTGTGATTGAAAAGCTTATACATAATCTGTTGTCTAGAAACATTAAAGACCCTAAACAAGAGATGGGTAGGATTTTGTATTATCTCCTTATCTAAAAATGTTTTTTAAGAATAATATACCAATGAGTACAGCCATTATGCTCAGACTCTACCAAGTTTCTTTATGATCTTGAAGCTTTTGATTTGTGTATATGTGGAACGCTGTCACCATGGCTTAAACAGAAGTGGACAAGGACACTCAATGCGGTACTATTTTCTATATTTGTGAGTGGCTTGTGATATCACTACTGGCTACACTGTTGGATTTTAATAACATTTGGTAAATACGGAATGTATGAATCTTGTGCACATTGATCAAACTTTGTCCAACCTTTGTTGTTGGAACTGCTATAAACTATTGTAGCATCTACAATTTGAGAGCTGCCTCTTCTATGCTGTAGATGATGTCAATATGGGATTTGTCCAAATAGTGTTAAGCATTGGGTGAAAAGAAAACCTTGATACAATGATTACCTTTGAATTGCTCTATACTTATGGCTTATTGAATTGTGCTGAAATCATATGCTAGCTGTAGCTTCGAATAGCTAGGAGGGTGACTACACGGTGGAATCGAGATGATAAGTTTAGTAACCTCATTATGGCACTGAACATTGTTGACATTGTTTGCAAAAATACAAAAAGGTGTTTGCATTGAATTTCTTGGGTCTCTACATAGCTGTGGTTCTGACTTGAACTGGATAGTATTTATTAGATTAACCCTCTAGCTTGCTGTAACTACTGGTTACTCTAACTGGAAATGCACATATAAACCAGTTTATAATACTTGTAGAATATGTTTGGGCTGTAGCATTTGTTGCAGCAATACGTACATTGGTACTTATTATTTCTTGGATGAACTATTTTATCCTTGGAATAAACCCAGGGCTCTGGTAAATTTTGAGTTAGACTGTGACCTGTTGCAGCCTTATGGCTGAGGGTGCACAAGTATCCCCTGGATTGAATCTTGTGATTAAGGTTGCTAGGCGTTTAGATTCAACAAGTCGCTGCTGCCTGTCATGAAATCTATTGATGACGGTTTTTTCTCCAACATTGCCCTTCAAATGCTAATCTAATTTATAGTAGAAAAGGAAACGTTGGGGAGAAGTTTGTATTAAAATACAAATGTTGTACTTTGCATTTTATAGTGGGGTTTAGATAAGTAAACCCAACTTGACACAATGCCACTAAAACAGTGATATCTTTTGCAATTCTCAATGAAATCCAGATTTTCAAAATGTTTTGGAAAGCTTAGACAGAGGGGAACAGAACCCAAAAAGTGTTTAAAAGATTGTTCCAATAGAGTGAGCAGTTTTACACAGAAAAAGAAGAATATTTGAAGCTTTTGATGAGCCCTGTTATGCCCTGTTCCAATACTGATTGGCTGGCTGTTATGATTTGATTGTTTAAAAGTGGATCAAGGTTACTCCAAGATCATATTCTATCATTAATTATGTTGCATTTATTTGGCCTTTGACCTGTTGAAATATTTTGCCTGGATTGTGCTTGCACATAATGCTTGAATAAGTTCCAATTCTGTCTATTTTCTAAAGTGTTGTTTGGATCATGGTTTTGGGACTAATGTTGACTGTGACAAGAAAGGTCAAAACCCTTAAACCTAGAACTTAGTTCAAACTCTAAGCTCACTTTGAAAGAACTCAGACGACAAGGTTATAGATTAAGTATAACCATTTGGATTCTTGTACTACCTTGCCAAGGAACAATAACATAAACCTTATTGTATGGCATATGATAAGAAACTCTTATGTTGTTGTTTTTATATCTGCATAAGGAGAGGGACTTCTATACTTTAGTTTCCTAAGAGGTGTCAACGCATAAGTAGTGGATAGCAAGGTAGCTCACTATGTTTTAGCTCTGCTATAGTCTTCCAGAACTGGACATAAGAAGAGTATGGAGTTTTTCCCTTGGGAAGTAAGATCATGGAAGCCCTAGGTACATTAACTTCCTTGTACTGTCCTGTCTCGAATGGCAGAGGATACTGTTATGAGATATGAGAGGGTATTAAAACCCTGCTAAATTATTTTCCCTTGTCTGGACTAAAGGTACTTATTTATAAAGGAAAACTCCTTAAAGATGAGTGCCTCCATGGGTTATTAACAAACAAGTCTTGGCTTATAAGTTTCTTAGTGGACTACTTTAGTCAAATCCTTCTTATGTGAGGATAGTGACTTCTCTAGAAAGGATGAAATCCATATTTCAAGTTTTGTTCAGCCTAGAACATTAAAAGTTGTGTGAATTGAACTTGGTTAAGCTGTTAGGACAGGCTATTATTGCTGGGCTATGAATGTTTGGTGAAACCATCTTGAATGGCTAAGACATCGATTAATTTCCTAGAGGGTATTCTTTGAATAATTCACAGATCTTTGGAGGTTTGACAAATGCCAAACATAACTTAACTAAATCAAGTCAGTCATTCTCACATGGAAGAAATGTGATTGCTTAACATTCTCTTTTGCCAGAGTGAACGACAACGGTCACATAAGGAAAAAAAATAAAAAATCCAGCTCGTTTTTCTGGTTTCCGAAAAGAGGGTCGTTACATTTATTTAAGTGGTAGTTTTTCCGCACTGCATCAAATTATGGATATAATTTCGGGATTCAGCTGTATAGTTTTGAATCAACCTATGTCAACCCCTATCTCACAAGTAGTGGTTCACAAGAACCCATCTCTCATGAGTATGAATGATCCACTTACCCCTGTGAGCATCTAGGTGATGCTCACAGGGGTGAAGCACCGGAACTTCTCAGGAGGTCGCCCATCTCAGTACCACTCCAACTCAAGTGCACTTAATCATGGAGTTTCCCCACAATCAATCACACTTAGCTTGCAACACCATTTTCAAAACCTTCAGCAAGAGTTGTGCCTTATGAGCCATTCATTATAAAGCTCCCTAGCTCTTTAAATTTATTTAGGTGGTAGTTTTTCCACAATGCATCAAATTATGGATATGATTTCGGGATTCAGCTGCATAGTTTATGGATATGTTATTTTCTGACTATATCCATGGTTAAAATCATATCTGATCTAGAAATACGATGACCGAAAAAACAGAAGTATACAAAGTAATAATTTCTATTTAATTTAAAATCTAAATATTTTGAGATAATTATGGTATGGAATATATTCATAACCATAAATATTAAGAAAATATATATGAAATCAAATTCAACAAAAGTATCATGAAGCTATGAAACCCTAGTTGCATTGGCCTACAGAGTGGTATGGAATTGATTCCTATATTTCCCTCCGATTGTAATGTGGGGCCCAATTGTTTCTAAAGTATAAGGAGATGCACAAGGTAACATGCAAAGCGATACTATCACTTTTGTTGCATAAGAGGGTCCTCCTACAGAATTGTTAAAAAATGATTTCTATAAAACCATCCTATTGTGATGTGGTGCCCAATTGTTTCTATAGTATAATGAGGTGCACAAGGTACCATGCAAAGAAATAATATTTCCTTTGTAGGATGAGGATTTGTGAGGCTACCCACAAAGAAATGACATTACTGTCACAATATAAGAAGATCCATACAATACTCCACAAAGAGATGAAGCTTCTTACCTGTCGTTAAATAAGGTCCATAAGGTGCACCGCAAAGAGGCAATCACAGAATAAGAAGAACGATGGGATACCTCATGAAGCTAATAATTATTATAATTGTCCTTATTATCATTTGATTACACATATATGGCAAGTCAATTGGAGCCATGAAAGCCAAACTCCCAACAAGATGTCAGCGATGAATTGGCGCATATCTATGATAGGGTTGGTCATGGTTATACTCCACTCTTCACTCTGTGTTTGGTGAAAATATTGGCAGTTCTCATCCCCTTAGACATAAGTAGGCTGCATTATATCTACATATCTCAAAATCCCCGTGCGTGTTGCTCTCTACCATGTTTGCTGCTGCAAGATGCTTCATAATAGTTGCCCAAAAGCTGATCTATCCATACCTATCACAACAAAGACATGATCAAAATAAATTATACAAGCAAGAGGCCACAATTAGAGTATGTAAAAATTTGTCCCACCCTCCTTGCCATTTTAGCATATTGGTATTTACTTTTAGCTTTAACAAATTACATGTATCAGCCATTCTTTTTGGAATTCCTACATCTTGAATGTGTATGTGATATCTCCTTTCTCTAGCCCTCCAATGAAGCCACCAGACTTGCCATGTATAACGAGTTCTTGGTGAGTATTAATCAATTAGCTTAGAAACATTCAGACTTCGCACAACAAGTCAAAATGAATTTGAAGTTGTAAGAGCTCACCACACCATGTGTGTATGAAAAGCCCTCACCAACACCACAAAAGCATGACTAATACTTTTTTTGGTTTGTTTTTGAGTTGGTGACACGCAAGGCACAACACTTGCATAGGCTTAACATCCTCTGAGTTCTAACCTCGACTACCATGAGGGCCTTCCTACATTGTCACTGTAGTTCAGCCCCCAAACGTGTGCTACCGCTCTGATCGCACCCGGCTAGCATGCAATCCCGGAGACCCAAAAATTCCATAACATGAAGACAATAACAACCTCTATAACTGATCCCACTTGTTCCTGGTAAAGCCTAATTTTTGTCACCTCTGTGTACCCGACAAGAGGGACTTCCCTACACAACTGGGCATTGGCTCAAAGGTGGTTAGGTATCTGTCTGGCCCTTGTCTACTCAAATCAAGCCATGGCACATCCCCTCCCATCTTCCAACCCTAGAGGGCATCTCGATGCAAATGTAGCCCCACAACTAGGAAGCTAGCCACATGCTCAAAGCTTGCAGTTCCCCTCTTATGCAAGCGATCACCTAGCCATCTCTGCAGACGTCGTCCACTAATCTCCCCACCAAGGAATAACACGAGAAAAACAAATACTTGATGAGTCCACAACAAATACTTGCCAAAGAGAAAAATAAGAAGAATCTTTGCAAATTATTTTTTGTTGTATTTATCCAGAAAGAACTCCCAGTCACAAAGAAATATATGACAACCATTTTTTTGTCAGAACTTGAAGAGTTTCTAGTGACTTTTTATAAGTGGAAAAGACAAAAGTAGCAGGTAGCAATGATTTTGCAGCAGAAATCAAATGGCCAATAATATTTCCATCGTATTTGCAATGGCAAGCATGCTAAAGTGACAAGTTCAATACATATAGGATTCCTAATGAACATTTGAACAATATTCAAAGATTGGATGTGGATTTGCTGCATGGTTTTGACCTATGTTGTTTGGTACGAGTACGAGTATGGGTACGGGTACATCTCAAGTATGCCATTTTTCAAAAACCTTGATTTGGATACATCGTGGGTACATCTCTGTGTGTGTGTGTGTAATGCATATTACTCATTTTTTTAGTAAAACACTTGAAAATCCATAGTATGAAAATATTTGTCTATAAAAGATAAAACACTTATAAATATATAATATTCATTCATTCATTACTTCAAAGACAAAATGTGCATTCAAATCTAGAATAAATAATCTAGATTGCCCTCAAAATCATGAATACCACTCCCATAATTTTTCAACTTTATCATTTACTAACGCTTTCTCTCGCAGGGGCTCACCAGTTCATTGAATCTCCTAGAGTGTATGCCTTAACGGGTGCACAGGGAATGGGGTGGGATTGGCTTGGGGCACTTTGCGAGAGATGTTCTCATACTATTCTATCATACCTACATCCCTTCGTGCAACCTTCATACTTCCTATGATGTCTCCTTGAAATTGAAACCCTAAAATATGGCGAAGTCTGAAACCCTGGAATCTGACTAAGTTTGATATATGATAGGATCCTCCAAAACCTATAATTTGCATGATAGCTCCTAGAGGTCCGAAACCACTCTCAAACATCTAGTTTCTTATACTTGAATGTTTATTTTATTTATATATTGTTTAGTTCGGGCTAGATTTACATTTTTTTTTTGAAATTGTTGTCTTCCACTGTTTTTCCCTGTCCAAAACACCTGGGCATGCTATGAAACACCCCAAAAATGCCCGAGTACCTCCCGGACATTTTCAGGCTCATTCTGGACGTTTCCAGGAGGTTCTCGGTACCAAAGGCATACCCAGGCTGGATTTGAGGGGAGGCGATTCCTGCAACACATGTTTTGACAAATTTGGAGTTTTTTAATTTGTTTTCCAATCTTTTTCCATAAAAATAAAAATTAGAAATTAGAATAGTTAGGGAAAGGCACTTTGCCTGGAATTATTGCACAAGCATGGGTAGTTTCAACAAAAATGTAACTCTTGCAAGAATGAGATATAATGCCCATGGGGAATAAACTAGTTCAAGTGTCACCTTTTCCAAATAATATGTGGCAACCAGGCAAAATATGCTCAAACTGTGGCAGATAGCATGATTTTGATAAAAAGGCACACCCCCAATAATTCTTTAACCACTTGTTCAGTCCACCCCACATAAACACTAGAGGGCATTGAAAAACTTGAGTGGGTCAGATCTATTTTGGACAAAGAAAAGTCCATTACAAAATCCAATTACAACTGTGCATTGGTCCTCACTTTAATGAAGAAATACACCAAGGGAAAGGCACTTGTTTGTCCCATTACTACTAAATTTGCCTAGTTTTATTTACTTAAGGTTCATTTCTACACAAAAGATGAATTTAAAGATGTCACCTAAGTAGGTTGAATCAACATAAACCATGCTCATAGATGGCATTGAAGTAGCCGTAGTTGCCTCTAGTGATGCTTTTTTAAGGGATGTGCAGTTTCAGAATCACTAGTAAATGTCCTCAAGATGGTTGACAAGAAGAAACTTGCCATGTGTTACATGCATGCTAAGTCACAAGGAAACAGGTAATAGTAGGGGTATGGGAAATGCGAAATTTTTGGCGGACACTGGGTGCATTTTGTAGCGAAAACATCCATACATCAAATATTATATATATATATATATATCATTGTTATGTGCATAATGAGCATTTAAAATAGGATAAAATTTTGTGATTTATGATTTAGGTTGAGT
This sequence comes from Torreya grandis, assembly GCA_037957365.1. NCBI lineage: Eukaryota > Viridiplantae > Streptophyta > Pinopsida > Cupressales > Taxaceae > Torreya > Torreya grandis. The sequence continues at coordinate 1,488,920 of JARHVA010000348.1, forward strand.
TATTTCTGTATTTTCATTGGAGGTACATAATACACATACTCCATATTTAATATTAAATAACTGTAAATTACTATAATTTGTAACTAAATTTTAATGTATTTGTAGTATCTACAATATTCTTTTTTTCCTTAACGGCCTGTATTTCTACAGGATTTGGGTTCTTTCGTGTGGAACATTCCATTGAAGTTTTTTCTTGTTGGGTTGGGAAATGAATGGTTACGGCCATCACGTAGGTGCCAAATTTATTGAGGAGCCAACTTTGTGACTTGAACCTGTGACTCAACTTTAGTAAGCCTTTTTGCCTACCGCTGAGCTACAACCCTCAGGCCCCATTGAAGGTCGTTAATATGACCTACATAGTATCATACAATACCAAATGTTTGCTATCCATGCATAATCTTATTGGGTCTTACAGTCCAAGCTTCGCCTAAACAATATTAAATCTCGTCTTTCTCAATTTTTTTGTCATTTATTATTTTATAAATATATTTATGATTTGTTCATCCCTGTTCAGGACACTTCACATCATGCACTTGTAACTAAAAAGTTCACAAAAACAAGGACCATACCAAGAATGATGTAATATCCCCAATGGGATCGAAATACTTAAATTTGGATTTTTCCTCAAAGTTATCATCATTCATTGCTCAGAACTATTGTGACAATACCGGATCGTCAATCGTAATTTATCCATTTCGTTTCGGATTTAGAGCTTTATTAAAGGTTTGATGCGGTAAGGAATTCGGCTAGCAGCATAAGGTCAGGAATCTACGTATATTTGACCATCAGTTTCTTAATCTTACTCAAATATCACCCAGCTTAGCTGCCATTTTTTTAACAATATTTCACAAAACATTACTGAACACAATAGAACCTATTAATGACAAAAGGTTACTATTCTCAAAAACAGAAAAGTTTGCCCTGTACTGTACTTTCTTATGATATCAATTTGAAATTAAAGTGTTTTGTGATTTCTTACCTTTCTAAACTTTATTCTCGGGAAAAAAAAATTAAGAAGAAATTAAAAAAACAAAAGCATGTGAGAATGGTGCGGACTAACCTGAAACGTGAGATTCTTTCTCAGGAGAGCGTTGGCCTGAGTGCCAAATCTGGCAGGGCCTCGGTTGCCCATCGCCAATGCCACTCCTTCCGTGGAAGAGGAGGGCCTCGCCATCTCCATCTGGGGACGTTAATTTTGTTGCGATTTTTGAAAGACTCTAAAGGAATGATGGAATTTTTGCAATTGAAGTATGAAAGGTTGCGGGTTCGATCCCTGGGGCGTTTGAGAGGAAGCCTCGTAGCCATATTATATGCAGGAGTCGTCATGCTTATGCTGAGTGGTAGGCTTCGCGGATGCCGCGGGACTGAATAAAAATTCCAACAATGTAGGACCCTTTATCTTGTGGTCAAAAGACTTGGAATCGACGGACACAATTTGCGGCATGTAGTTTTGTTTTTTCAGTTGGATCGGTTATCGCCGATTAAATGGGACCACAAATTATTGTCTGGCAAAAAAGACGACACGGAGGAAATGACATGATATAGATGTTGGACAGCTTTAATGGGGATCGTTTGCCAATCAAGCAAAGAACTTTTCCGTCAAATGCATTCAATCCTTGCTATTTATTTTTCATCGGAATACCGACTTTGTGGGCCTGTTCAACCATACTTCGAAATAGCTTTTTCATGAGAGGTTGATCATTATAAGTTTGTTCTATAATTTGAAGGGTTGTTGACATTTTTCGTTTTGAAAAGGATTTATTATATGGAAAAATAAAATAAATCAATCATAATGTTTTTTATGCGAGTTGTCAAGATGTCAATCTCTTATTTTAAATAGTTAATTTGTAATCTATTTATATCATGTGTTTTATTACTTGTAGATATGATTTATATATATGATGAGATTTGTAAGGTATAGAAAGGTATGATTTGATTATATATATATATTATAGATGTATATTTTTATTAGTTTTTATTTTATTTTAGATTTCATGATGTGGCCATGGTGGTAGTGCTTCTTTTTCTCCAAAGTTTATAATGAACGATTATTTGATGGATGGCTTTATGACAAAGCTTCATTAGTTATGTCATCCCTTGTCTTCATGGTGGTAGGGTTTGTTGTAGGAGTTTGTTCTTATGTGTGGTGCATTTATATTTCCATGGCAGCGTTATGATTATTTGTGTTGGTGGCAGCGCTTCCCTGGGTCTTCTCCACCATTTTGTTGGGTAGCTACCTTTTCAGGGTATACACTTTGGTTGTTTATAGCCCTATTGGCTAGTTTGTAGTGTTATAGGGTTCTAAGGTTTGTTGTTTTTCATTATTAGCATTTTTAGTTTGTTTCTTTCACGTGTTGGAGTTTGGATTATCCCATCCAACAATGATGTGTGTTGTGAGATATTTATGGTTTCTTCATTTGCTAGCTTTCCCTACAACAAAGTTGGGTTTTGAGGGATGGATGTTTGCTTATTGGGTTATCCCAACCAAAAAGTTATGTTATGTGAGATATATTCACTATTTGTTCTAGTAACTTGTACATCGAGTATACCAATCAACCGAGCCCTAACTATATATACCAAATGTTGTCTAATCAATAGATGTGTTTCCAATAATAATTACATTTTACTTTTTCAATTTTATTTACATTTAACTTTCCCAGTTTGATAACTCAATATTAACCTTATGTGGACATTAACATCATTATCTTACACCTTAAGATTTCTTAAGCATGCTTATATTTTTAAAATTTGAAAGACTCCCTAAATATAAATATATTAAGTTGAGGGAAATCAAAATAATGATAACTATAAATCCATATTGGTTGGAAGGTTTAGTCTTGAGTAACATCCCAACTTAATATACCACGATTTTTATTCTAATTATTATGGAAGCAACCCTCCAACTAGTGTAATGATTGATTAGTTATCAACAAATATGTTTGCTTGCTTAGCTTCCCAGTGTTCTTATATAGCTTGAAAAATCTTAAAATTGGTTATGAAGGACATATGTAAATCTTAAAATATGTTTGTACGAATATTTTGGTCTCATGTACCAATACCTAAGATGGTACATGAGACCAAAATATCCAATACATGTTGAAAAAAAGCCAGTACTTGTTGCAAAAGAGTTAAAAGTAGGTATATAATTTACATATAATTTTACAACTTTGACCAATTAGTAGTGCACAACACTGAATGATATGATGACACATTAGTTTTACGAGTATAAGATACCCAATACCCATGTATTGATCACAATTGTGTGTATACCACTTTAATGATATTTTACACAATAATTGATGTGTTGACATTGTACTAATACGTCACTCCTTGAATATTTAGAATTAAATGGTAGACTCTTCAAGCAATACATTGGTGTAATTTTAAAGTGTTGATGTAGCATCGTTTGGATGCCACCTAGGTGCAAACTATTGGATCTTCTCCCTTAAACCGCTTGACTATCTGTGTCAGGAATATAGAGGGATTTGTACCTTAGTGGATGGATATAAGCAACCATCATCCTCACTAGTTGGACTACAACCTTTTCGATATCGTTAAAAATTTTGAATGTGTTACCAAGATACTATATATGTATGTATGTACGAAGGCATCACATGGAATCATTAAATTACATAAAATATCGACATCTCTGCTTATATTTCGAAAATAAATATATAGTGGATTTATAATGATGAGTTAACATACATCTTAATCAATGAACTCATTTGACTAAACAGTGACGAATAAAAGATATCTACACCATGAAAATCACCCAAGACACAAGATTGACCTTAACTACTTAACTCTTCATATTAAGTATATAAAAAAATCTTATATTTTGATGGATAAATATAAACACTCATCATCCTCATCAATGAAACCACAATCTTTTTAAAATTAATATAATTTTAATATAAATACCCTTAAAAAAAATACATATACATAATAAATATCCCTCAATCTTTAATGCTAAATTAAATACTTAAACTATAACATTATAACAATCAATAAAAATGTAAATAAAAAAACCATCCCGTAAAGAATCGTTGAATAAATATATTTATAAATTATATCAGTTTGGAAACATTCAAATCGGCGGTGTTTTTATCCTTCTCAACCATTCTTGTCGTTTTCCTTTAAAATGAATTAAATTTAAAAAACTAGTCGCTTGTTGTACAATTAAGCGGCCGTAGATTGTGGTCTACGCAATCATTGATATCTGAAGGCATATCACAATGTAAATCAACGTAAATGGAAGATGGAATAGTTTTTAAGAAGACGATCATATTCTTCCCATTAATTAATTAATTAATTAATTTATTTATTTATTTATTTATTTTTATTTATTTTTATTTTTTTATTTTTTTTCGTTTAAACAAACATATACTTTTTATATACATCATAAGCCATTTTGATTTGATTAGGAAAATAAATGGATTAGTATATGGTTCGAGTCAACGGAACTATCTTAAGATATAAATGGGAGGTCTAGGTCTTTCTTACATCAAATATCAGTGTTTTTTAAATCATCACCAGTTATTATGGGCCAACCTAAATCACCAGTGACTACTGTTGATCTATCATACTACAACAAAATTTGAATTTCAATAGAATTGGATACAACCAAACTTTTTAAACAATACATCCACATCCCATTGACGATAAAATTAATAATATGATTTTAACTTTAATTTATAATTTTTTTATATAATATTAAAATTAACAATATAATTTTAACTTTAAATTATGAATCTAATAAAAAATTATATATCACTTAATAATTTATTGGAATAAAATATACTATAAAATTTTATAGCTATCATATGATAATTCATTTTGATATAAAATTACATTATAAAAAGATTACACATATCACTAAAATTAAATGAAATATTATGATATTTAAATATTAACTCAAATTTTCTTCACTTAATCTTTTAATGCATTTTTTTTTAATTAAATAATGTGTTCTCTTCCTTGTCCTCATTTGTTATGATATATACATTATAGTTTATAATGTGTTATTGTGTTTTCAAGTTTAAGATGATGAGGGTCTACGTTTCGAGGTTTTTTATTTTTAATTTTCAGATTTTAAGGTTTAGGTTTGCAAGGTATTTTATATCATATAAGAGTTTTTGTGTTCAAATTTTTGAGGTTTGAGATTTTTTTTTTTTGGGCTTTTCATTTTTCGAGTTTTAAAGAGATTTTTAATTTGAAATTTGCGTACTTCAGAGTATAAGTTTTTTTGGTCATATGTTTTGGGTTTTGAGTTTTAGTTTTTATTTTTCAATATTTCCTAGTTTCAAGTTTAATTTTTTACCTTGTTTTATTATAAAATACTAAATGAATTAAAAAGTGTATTGTATGATTATATAAGATTAAAAATAACATAATCTTAAAGATGTATGATAATTAACTATTCTGAGTTTGATAAATTGTTAAATATGGAAAGTTGTTATTTTAAAAAAGTATTAAGAAAAACTATAATTAGTTCGCACACTGATCTTTATCGATTGTTCTAACTATTTGACTACGAAAATTACAAGAGATGATTGTAGAACTCAATATCAGAATCAGGTATAGAAATAAAATTTGGATAAGAGTGCAGCAGATTGACAGTGACACAATAAACTTGAGTTCGTTGAATGTAAACTTGTCTTAATGGACTGTGACAGACATCGAACATAAAAACACATAAAAAAACATAAATCTAAAATAACAGATTATGGGTAGAAGCATAATATGTCTGTGGACAAGAGTGCAATATGCATACAATGACATAATGCCTCTGACTCCATCAATTGCAGAGTTTTTTGGGTTGACTATGTATTTGATAAATCGTTGTACCTGTTGTGTATATAGATTATGAGAAATCTAAGATATCACACTTAGCGTTTGGCCACGTAGAAATAATTGTTGGTCTTATATTGTCTTTGAAACCCTTAGGGCCCCTGATAGCTTGAAAACCTACAATAAAAAAAGGGGAATGTAATGCGTTAAGCTAACCTAAAATGTTCCCTTGATGATTGGTGGTTGTTTACATATCAAATATTTCAAAGAGGGAAATAAAATCCATGTAGTTCTCCCACCTAGATTGAATGTGCAATAATGTTCCTTTGACTACATGTATGCAGTTATAAAATGGCTTTGAAACTTGACAATGATAGTTCTTGACTTGATTTAGAAGGCTTTTTACTTGGCTTATGGTTGCTACTTGAGAATGTTTTATAATTTCAGTAAAATAAGGTAGATTTGTCCAATGTACATACAAGTGAACAGTACTTCTTTCCTCAAAGCTCTCTCTACTAGGTCCCAACACCCAACTCAAACACAGAGTTGGTGTTCACCTTACACCTGTGTATATGCTTGTATAAAATGAATATTAAGTGATCCAAATGAACGACTCTTGATATGTATTTGTAGGCATATCTTTTGAAAATATCATTTATCCAACCTTATAAAACGTGCGAGAAACTCTAGAAAAAATTGATTTCAAATTTGGAAACTAGTTTTGTTAGTTGGCATGCGATGCAACCGACCCAAGTGGATAGGGGTAAAGTGTGCCAATGTCTGGTTAGAGCAGACTTATCCAGGGAGATTAGAGATAAATGTTCTTTGTAGGGAGCAGTCTAAAGGTCCTTTTAAGTAGCTTGAAAATTTGGCATTAAGAGTTTTGTGTAGTGATAATGATAAACAAAGGATCAAGCCTGCATATAGACAAATGGCTTAGAGGAATGGCGAATAAGAATCATGTAATTATGCACAAGTCATATGGTTTAGAATGTGTCAATACTTAGCATTGTGAAGTACATGTGACCAAATGTATGTGTCTACACATAGTGACATTTTATATAAATCTACTTTTCATGTTTTTGGGTTTAGAGTTTGCAATTTTATAACCAATAATGTGTATTTTGTTTTCGTTTATGGCTTCAATAAAATGATTGCATATTTCAAGTTTATGAATTAGAAGGTACTATATGGATATAAAAGTATCGAAGAACATTTGTAGGTTTAGTATTTGGGGGTTTCAAGTTTAAAATGGGATAGTCATGTTTTATATCTATCTAATTTTTGTGTTTTCAAGTTTGATTTTTTAGTATTTCAAGTTTAATATTTTTGGGTTTCATGTTTTGGGCAAATTTGAACATCAATTTTGACTTTCAGGTTTCAAATTTATGGGTTTTCATGATTCAAGTGGTGTGAAGCAAGAAAAATAATGCTTACTCTTCAAATAATTGTGACATTCTCGCCTTTGTAAGCAACCAAAAAATATTAAAAGCATTTTCTTACTACATATTACAATTACCACGCAACTATATATCTATCCAATGTCATATCCTCTACTTTCAAACTCTTTGAATTCGATGTATCCTTACACCTTGGAGCGTTGTTACTACTTTTTATTTTATGGGTCAATTTGAACCTTTCATGAATATTAATATATATTTTTAGTGTTCACTAATTAAATTTTAAGAAATTACACTCAAATAAGAGGAATGGTAGATAAATATGTTTCTATAATATTTTTCTCCCTTAATTAAGATTATACTTTACATAAGGGTTTGTATTTGCATTCGTGGTTTTACTTTTGTTATGTTGAAGACGTTTCCCCTATTAAAATTATGGAGGAGGTGTAGCAAAGTGTCAATGTAAAATCATATTTTAATAAATAGAATAATGTTGTGAGGCAAATTGTTTTCTTGTCTAAAAATCCAATGAAATGTCAACATCTATGATCAAAATCCAAAATAAAAATTTATCCTCTTTAAATTTTTTGGCTTTTAATTTTTTTCTTTTGTTTTTGTCAATTCAGATGGTCTACTACCCTGCCTAACCTCACCTTGGCTTAGGCACATGGCTAAGTATTAATCGAGGTTAGACCCATCGATAGAGATTTTTAAATATGATTGGTCTCATGTCTCATTTCATGTACCCTTTAAATATTTCACATTGGATCATGAGAAAATAAATATATGTTATGGTAGTAATGATATGTTTTTATTTTTATCTATTCATACCATAGAAGTATTTATTACATCTCAATTCCTTGTCAGACAAACTTGCTAGATTATCCGTGGATATCTATAGTTGACAAATTTAGATTTAGCCATTTTTAACTAAGTTGTGAGATATATGTTATTATGGGATTGTAGGATATTGTTTAGGTTACATGATCACACTGATATGAGTTAGTTGTAAGTATATTTTTGTTTTATGATCATGTTGATTTGTCATTTTAACTATATTTTATGATGAATATACATCATGATTGTTATGGTCTAACTATCTATTTTATTGTGAGGTTGACGCAGAAAAACTCAGCCCTTAGAGTGTGATAGAGGGAGAGCATCATCAAAGAAGGTGATGTAGATGAAGATGTCGGAAGACAATAGAAAAATCAGTTGGAACTTTGCACATACCATAAATAACTAACACATGTTAGATGCATAATAAATGGTTATCATAATATGTTTTGATTCTGTTTACATTAAAAAATTATTTATACATAGTTTTCTAGCATAATTTAATGGTTTATGCATGATTAGTTGTAGTGATAGCTTAGATAAATTAATCTTGTGTGGCTAGCAGTTAGAACTACTTTATCTGGACCAACTGGTATATCTTAGTTATGTTAAGAATCAAGCTCTTTATCATAATAATATTTAAAAATATCATTATTGGGCTTAACAATTTATTATTAGTGGATAACGGTTTAATCTAGATAAATTAACATTACTAAAATTGTGTTATAAATAATTAAGTAGGATGTAATTAACTTTAAATTTAGAAAAAAACTCACTCATAAAGGAAATAAAACAAATAAAAACTAAAAAGAAATAAATATATTAAAAAATTAAAAGGATAAAAACAAAGGATAAGCTTTAAATCATTCTAAAAACGGCAATTTAGTGATTCTCTTAAAAATAAAAATAAAACCAAATAAACTACACCTTCTTAAAAAGGGATTTTTTGGGAAAGAAGTCAGGGATCATGAGTCTTTTGAAAAAAGATTGGACAAGGAGAAGCATAACACATCCAAAAGGAGAAAATGGGAAATGACCGACGTCGGTCTTACCCTGCCTGACACCGCCGGCTTCGGTCTGCACAAGACCGACATCGGCACCTGTCTGTTCGACGCCGATTCCTCCTGACCGACGCCGGTACCTGTGTTCACCTATGAGTGATGACTTTTTACCTGCGAGCTCCTTTGAATCAAAACCCATGTCCAAACTGCCCTGCTCAAATGTATCCAGCCTCATCCACTGAACTCTGTCCGCCATCTCCTCCATAAACACCAAGGCTTTCCAGTTCTTAAGCCTGTCAAATATATCTGTCTTCCGCTTAAGAACATGCATCTCCTTCCTGCTCATGTGACCAAGCGTATGAAGCCACGTCTCTGCAACAGAAGAAGAATCAGTAATATAAACAAGTAGATAAAGAGTACCTGTTTTCTTACCACCAGCTAATTCAAGTGCATCCGCTGTGAGAGTTCTTGTGCATCTCTCATCACCCAATTTTTTTGAAGAAATTAGCCACATCTCCAAACCTGGGACCTGCATGACCTCCTTCAACACCTGTGTGTTATTCGCCTGCAATTTCAGCGTCACTTCCCCTTTGCCAATTCTTTGGCAAGGCTCACCAGCTCCTCTCCTTGGGGCTGCATGGAAAGAGGCAACCGAATCTGTTATCCAAGATTCAACTTTATCCAAGAAACCTTCCAGAGCATCCTGTGCAACAACCCCTGCAACATCTGCATCTTCAGTTCCTTCATGCTGATCTGCTACCAACCAACAATATTCTTTTACCTGCTCTTTCTTTCCATAGGACCGTTGGTGACCATCTGTGCTTTTCAACTCCTTCATTCTTAGCTTACTTTGATCTGCCATTGCTCTACTCCCACTCGATCAGAAACCCCTGGGAGTGACCTGTAACCAAACACAAAACCTGCTCCTTGCAACCTTAGCTCTGATACCACGTGTTGGGATAAATACCGGAAGCATACAATTGATTACCAAGCAACTTAACATGCGGAATTACCCAGAATCAACAAGTAAATAGAATTCAAAAATAACACATGATATGAGAGACAATACACAACTTGTATTAAAACTCTTTCAGAAGGAAATACAACAAAGAAGGCTGCCATAGTTCTTCTTCCTTACACACCTCTAGGGCTCCCACACCTCTAGGGCATAAATAATAAATCTTCCCTCAAAGCTCTCTCCTAGGTCCCAACACCCAACTCAAACACAGAGTTGGTGTTCACCTTACACCTGTGCTCCACGCACTCCACAAGTGCTCCACGCACTCCACAGGTACACAAACGTACTTCAAGTAGATCTCCCCTGAACCTGTACTCCAAGTAGATCTCTCCTGATACTGCTCTCTGTTGTGTTGCTGTCCTCTCTGATCTAGCTCCTCTCCTTGGAGCTGCATGGAAAGAGGCAACCGAATCTGATACCACGTGTTGGGATAAATACCGGAAGCATACAATTGATTACCAAGCAACTTAACATGCGGAATTAACCAGAATCAACAAGTAACTAGAATTCAAAAATAACACATGATATGAGAGACAATACACAACTTGTATTAAAACTCTTTCAGAAGGAAATACAACAAAGAAGGCTGCCACAGTTCTTCTTCCTTACACACCTCTAGGGCTCCCACACCTCTAGGGCATAAACAGTAAATCTTCCCTCAAAGCTCTCTCCTAGGTCCCAACACCCAACTCAAACATAGAGTTGGTGTTCACCTTACACCTGTGCTCCACGCACTCCACAAGTACACAAACATACTTCAAGTAGATCTCCCCTGAACCTGTACTCCAAGTAGATCTCTCCTGATACTGCTCCCTATTGTGTTGTTGTCCTCTCTGATCTTGCACACCTGCAAATCAATCTGGTTCTGCACCCCTGTGAACCTTGACCTTGCACACACATACACCTGCATATCAATGATCTTACTTACCATGTAGATCTCCTATAGAAGCCATGCACACCCGCTGACTAAGATCATACACCCCTGAAGAATCCTGCTGACTCTCCAAAACCAGCACCCACACTTGGTACTGTGGCACTAGGAGGAACACACCATTGCTCACCTCACACACAGAAGGAGCTTATAATATTGCTCTCTTACTCTCTAGCACAAGTTTACAATACAACCATGAGTCTATTATATAGATCTTATCCAAACAATAATTAGACACCTAATACAATAATTAGATCCGCAGCTCTCAGTCTAAAATTAGCTCTAATCATGCAAACACTTGGTTCATCAACCAACTGCCTGTAATATACTCGCAGCTCGAACCACAGGTGATCAACGTCGATCCCTGTCTGCCTGGGGGTCATCGACGCCGGCCGACTTATGACCGACGTCAATTGCTTCCTGTCTCCTACCTGCCGACGTCGATTGGCCTGACCGACGCCGGTGTCTGTGACACTCCGCAACTCTTCTGCAACCTCCTCCATGTCTGCATTAGTGAAGCTTTTAGCTCCATAACCTAACAAAAAGCACAGAAGTGTACAAACTGTCAGGTAGGTCATATCAATTAAAATTTGAAATCTATCTGTATGTTCTCAAAGTTAGTATTTTGATTTGGGTGTGTGAATGTTTTTGTAAACCATAATAGAAAATGAAGTTGTTTTATTCATATTGTTGAATATATGTCTATCCCTTAGAAAACCTTTAGTTAAGTATATGTATACTAAATTAGATCACTGAGTAAAGAAACTCGATAAAAGTCATAAGTCACTAGTAATCTTGTGTACTATGTAGCATTGTTGGAATATATATATATATATATATACACACACACACACATAAAGTGATATTAGGTAATTTTATGGCACTTTAATATGTCAGAATTAATGAAGGTTTGAATACTATTATAAATTATTGATAATGGTAATTATTTTAATTAACCAATAGTAGTAATTATGTGGCATCACCATATACTTTAAAATTCAGTCTTTATATGATAAATAGAGTCGCTAAAAATTTACCAGCCTATTTTATTTATTGAAATTCCCAGAATTTAATTTTCAGCGTTGATAAGAGTCATTGTACTCTAATTGCAGTGAGTTTGTGAACTCTACAATGTTATGGCATCACTGGTTTGTGTTTTTCCAATAAATTTAGTATTATGGAATCATTTATTTTATCTCCCATGTATTAATTGGCAAAGGGCATCCTTGTATTGATCAAATCGCTGGATTTGATAGCAATATGTATTATAAATGTCCATTTCATTATGATTTGTGTATTTTTGTTTAACAAATAGTTGAATATTAATTTACAACCAATACATAAATGATTCGTTGATATTCTTTTTCAGCATGCTTCTAGTCAAGGTGCCACTATAAATGATAAAATAATTCATCCTTAGCATATCATTGCATTTTTCTATCTTATGGCATCACTTAACTACATTTTTTCAACCTGCAAACAAAAGAGTTAAGTCATTGTATTTCAAGTTGGGTCTCGTAAAAATTTGTGGCATTGCTGGAACTTAAGTCTAAGTCACTTGGAGTGTGGCTAAGTCATGATTATTTATATTCCAACTATTTATATATAAATAGAAGATCTAATTAATTTGCTAACACTCTGTATGAAAATAGAAAGAATTAGTTGTTTTGTCCAATGGTGCCACTCCCAAAATTGAATTACATAATTTTGTAATGTTATGCTAGGCATTGTAATTTTCAATCCATACCATGGGATTAAGTCATTGTAAAGATAAAAACCCATCATGCATCTCTGAGTTGTTGGAAATTGTTTTAAAGGAAAAAGCACCTAGTTCTTTTTATCGTTTAACCATATATATATATATTTTGAGCCATTGAAAAAACATCATGTTTATTATTATAATACTTATGGGCAGGACGTCAAAATTAATAATGTCAACTTTGTATTTTTAAAGTAGCCATATTTTATAAGAGGAGGAAACAATATTATTCATAAGTAATATAAAATGAGTGATACAATAAATGAATCGTTTTGTCATTGTGTGATATATATTTAACATAATATATATATGTTTGTTCTTACATGTAATTTGTGATATTATTCATAAATATGTTTCTTTAAATATGGTTTAGGATATGTTTGGTAAATAGGACCCCTTTTCTAAATAATGATTAATATTCTATATATGAGATGGTTGTGAAACATAAAGCATAGTATTGGTTATTCTCCTATCATAAACATTTAATTTAAAATATAAGAACTCTTAAGAGATTTCAAATTTGACTAAGCACGGTTGTTAGCTTTTAAAACATAGTCAACCTTTTCGTTATGTAAATAGTGGGATAACCTCATAAAAATTTCATTTGAAAATATTATAACCGTAGGTGTTATGTGAGGTTAGTATATCGAAAACCTTTACAGAGTTTAATGAGACACGAAAAGGATATTAAAACTAACAAAGTCTTCAATATGATAGGTATAGGTTACTTATTATATATATAAATATGAACTGAAACATAAGATATGCACGTAATATTGAAACAAACTATAATATGCTTAATGCGAAAAACATAGGTGTTAGTGTACATAATAATGTAAATATAAACATAGAGGTGTATTCTTACGGTTATAATTCCACAGGTAGATTATGAACTATGTTAAAGAATTATGTATAACTAAATTAACAAATGTGTGTATTTAAACCCCTAAAACATATAGCAAATGCTAGTTGGATTATCCTATGTTTCATATGTGTTGAGTCTTATTTTGTTATGTCTACACATAGATTTAAGTATGCAACATAAGTACATAATGAAAATAGTTGTGTAGGGTCATATGCCTAAGTTTGTAACTAGATGTACAATTTTATCTAGTCATCAGTTATTTAAGGGACTGAAACTATAACCACATTTAAACAGTCTTTTAAAAAATGGAACAGAATGTCTAAATGAATTTTATAACAGGTTTATGCATTTATTATTTCATTGAAAATGATTGATTGGTTGTTAGTTATATATATTTAATATTGAATACTTGTGTGCAGTACATGTTATGAGAGTATTGATATGTATAAATGTTTGGTTATATCTAGTATATAAAAATGCATCGTGATACATGCTTATATGTTATGTTACTTTGAAATGTTAATATGTAGTTTAATCTTAGGATATATGCGGGAGGTATAATCTCTTACTTTTTTGCTTGTTATTATTTATATGGATCGTTTGATTCTTGAAATCGTAAGTTAGATTATGTGTATTTATGTAGTTATGAACTATGATAGTATGAGATATCATATAGTAATATAGATAAATATATGTTGTACTTGAATGGTAGATAATATAATTATTATGTCTAGACTTACATTTATGTTGACTAATCAAATATATGTGTGTTGTTTATTATGAGAAGTATATTTTATGACAGTTAGTAGGACTTTGTGTATGCGTGCATAGAACCTTTGAGAGTTTAACGAATGTTATGATAGTATGTAATTATGTTCTGTGGGAACAGTGACTTGCTTCGATACATCTAGTTACTTGAATAGAAGCTTATGTTTCTATCTATTTAAGATTATTTTATGTGATTGATTGTGAGAAACTAGTAATTATATATTAGAATGCTAAAATATGGTAATATGGATTATCATGGTGTGTATTATGTTTGGAAACTAGTTATGATAGTTAAAATATATAATTAAATATGTATTTGTTTGGGTGGTATAAACTGTAGTCATTATTTCTAGTATGGGATAGAAAATAATGTAAGATTCATTCATACGTTTGATGGAATAAATGTATGCTTTGGTTACTTATATATTTAGCATGATATATGATATGTTTGATAGTAAGATGTAAATTAAATAAATCTTGTGGTTGAATTGTATTTGACTAATTTGCATTACTGATATGGAGTAAGGAGTGAGATGGACTTCACTGGCTTACTAGTATCACAATGACAGATGAAGACAGTTTGATCAAGTGGTGTGTATGAATTTGATTGATCTATAGATCATTATTATTTATTATTTGTAAAACTTTTGGCTAAAGTATGTTTAGTGAGACATTATCATTTCACAAGTATGATTTACATGTTTGTGTGACATATTACAATAGAATGACTTTATATGATACACTGCATGTTTACTTTAAAAATCATACAACACACGAGTAGTTTCTTGTCTCTCTAAATTCTTGTGTCGTCACTATCTACTCATCTGTGAAGGGAGGTCTATTTCTTGATGGAATTAGTGTGGGAGATTGTTGGTTCGTGACTAGTGTGAAAAATCACTCAGATGATGCTCTCCCTCCCCACAACAATACTACTTATCGAGATGACACTTGAAATTGCCACAGATACTTGAGTTTAGAAACTATGCTTCGAAAAAACCATGTATCTTATATGTGCATTGTATTATATTGTAAGTATTATTGAATATTGTCATGAGAATTGTAATTATTTGTTATTGTATATTGACAACGGTGGTTGTAGACTTGTATCAAGTGTGGTTGAATTAATATAGTTACTTTCTATATTTGCATTATGATATGTTCTCATGATTTAGAGATCTATGATATGTGATGTATTATGTTTATTTGATATTATCACGCTTTGAGTATTTCATATGGTATCCATAGATTCTTGTGGTATAATCTATATATGATATATATGTTTAACTTTTAAAAAAATCATGTAATTTTATGTCTAACCTAGTAGGGTTGTTACAATATCATGATGAATTTGGTGTATGTGCATAAAATAGGGGTTTGCAAATGGGTTTCAATCTTATTTATATATTGACAATGAGATGAATTTGTAAGGGTTTACATTGAATTCATCAGGAATTTATCTGAGTCAATGGGGTGCAAGCAATAGATCTAGTAATAGACATCCCCAAGTGAGTATGGATCCTGGTAGTTGTTTGGTAATGCCAACCTCCTTATATGCAGTTGAGTTATGTGGCACATTAGCCACATGGATTCCTTTCATTTTATGCCTTGGTGTAATCAACATAAGTGGACATTATGTTTTATGTGGACTATTATCCACATATATATATGGGAAACAAATAAAATGAAATAAAGCCAAATGTTTCATGGCTACATAAGTATAAATTATATTGGTGATCACTGAAAGAGGTATCCATAAGCCAAATGATATCCATGATGATACTCAACTGGTATTAGATATATCAATGATTAATGAGTATGGAGGTTACAATCTAATTTAAAGGAGATCATAGTGGCTGGTAAGTCAAGTGCAGCCTGGTGGAAATATATCCTACAACAAAATTTTGAATAGAGAGAGATCTCCACAAAGAAAAGTGGACGATGAGGAATTAAAACAAATGTGGATTGTGGCAAGAAAACAAATCCATCCCAATAGTAGGCTAGTAAATATGGATAAGAATGGAAGCAACCACAAGGAGATCACATACTAAATAACTTACACAAATAATATGAGATTGCAACAAGAATGATAGGGTACCAATAAACCTACCAAAAAGTAAACGGAATGGATAAAGGAAACAACCTCAAGAAATCACCAAATTTAGAATAGCGATAGAGAATTATGAACAAGAGCAAGCTCATGAAGAGATAGTGATTCAATTTGGTAATCGTGAACAATTAGGTTGGTATTACGGAGGAGATCATATTAGGGCAGAAGATTGGTGCATTGATTGATTTGATGCGATTGGCATAGGGTTGGCATTGAAAAATGACATAATTGGGTGGAGTTAATTTATAGTTGCATTTCCTAATTAAAATGTTAATAGATATTTAATACAATCTATTGGAGAACCCATTGAACCCTTAGAGAGTTATCGATAGTTATGTTGGTATTATATAGTGGATCAAATTGGGACAGTTGGTGAAGAAAACATATTAATATCTTGTGCATTGACAAGGAATTATGAAGAAACTTAAATTCCATTTACTAATGAATTTGAGCATGTTCATGAAGAAATGGCAACAACATGTGATAATGACACTAAATATCATAGTAATGGGAATCACCATTCCTTAATTAATGGTGATTTTCCAGCTAAACATGAGGGTGGTTCCAACAATAAATGGCAACAAGGATTCTCTTGAGAGATGGAGATATTATATAAATAGAGGAGCCCATTGAAGAAAAGGTTACCCCTTATGACAATGACATATAATGCAAGATGATTCAATTGGTCCAAATGGCCAATCCACCAAAGGGAAACGAGGAACATGTGTTGAATTCTATTCTAAAAGAGGTTGGAATATCATTGTAAACTATTACTCTATTGAGTTAGACCTTCTCATGGTGGCCACATATTTCTCATTGTGTTAAGTTGATGAAAAAATTAACAATGAACAAAGATATAACATCTATTATTAATTTCATAGTGGGTGAATATGTAGCATGAGCATATTGTGACTTGTCATACTCCAGTGCACCTTTAGTGGCATCAATGTAGCTTGATGGACATAGTAGTGGATTGGATTCTTTTATATCACCTTATGAACTTTGTGCAAATTCCATAAGGGTGGCCAAGTGGGTTATTGTATCAAATACATCTCATCGCCTAATATCCATTGTGATCATGTTATGACCAACCAAACAAGAATACAAACAAATAAGCTTCTAATCACACAGTGTGTGCATTCTAACTCTTACCCTTGTTTTACTACGTTTAATAATTAATTTGAACTGAGATTATTTAATTAAGGGATATTTTTATTCTAAATTTACTTTCTAGTGTTAATATCATTATATTCATTTACTTATTAAAATTAAATTGTTATTAGCAGTATATGTATTATATAACACAAATAATATAACCATAGTAAACTAGGAAAGGGAATTGATTTGACAATCAACTTCTATGTTATACCTTAGATTAGAAATTAATGTCTTGTTAAATGACAAATAACCCTGCTTAAAAAATAGGATTTCTAATGGGAAATGAATCCCTAACCTCAACTATAGATTATGTAGCCTTTGAACTAAGGCTCAAGTGAATGCATTAAACCTAAGAAACTATAGGGTCTATGATATATTATGGTTGTGCATTTTATGTTAAAGTTTTTAATGAAAACTACAAATGTTAATCAGGTTTTTTATAAGATGTTAGTGAGATGTTGGTCACTAATAGTAGAAACCGAGTCACTTAGACTCAACTATGTGTATTGTTAGATATGTGGGAAGATCTACATTAGACATCTTAATGCTAATGAGGACATCTTTTGGAATTCATAGTTATTCCCCTCAGTCTTTCTTATTTACAAGGAGGTTTTTGACATGTAATCTCTCAATGAGAAATCACCCTTGTATTTATTGCCATATGTCTCATTCATTCCTTAAAGATTTATAGCCGTATATACAACTAGTTGTTACTTAATATAAGCCTGTAAGGGATTATAATTATCTTGATCGTATGGGATTTAGGTTCTTGTGACTCTTGTTTGATCCAAAGTTGCAAGTCACACTTAAGGGAAATACCATTGTTGTATGGAATAATCCCTAACTTAAATATAAGTATAAGATCATAGTCTTTGATGTATGCTTTAGCCATTTTAGTGATTCTAAAGGTGAAAAACCCTTCTTGTGAACTCAATGTCATTTTGAGTTTCCTACTCTTCATCATAATTTTTTGCATGGATTTTGGATCATGTGGCTATGTGTTTGGTCACTGTGAAATGAGAGGCCAATGTTTTTCCACTTGGCAGAATCTCATAGCCATATAGCCATAGTGTGATCTCTATTCACTTTTAGACCTAGGACTCTATGGAGTCTGTGATCTTATGATCCCTTAATGGTGACAAGTTTCACCATCCTAACAACTCGCACATGGTCTCATTCTGTGAAGGCTTTAATCCATGATCATTATGCACAAACCCATCTTTTTATCAAAAATGATTAATTACAAAAATGATCTTTAAGGCTTAGGTTGTAATGGATCATTAATATTTATATTAGTGTTTCAATATTATGTGGTGATATAGCCTAAGACTTAGTCTTATATTGCATTGGGTTATTGGGGAAAATAAAATATAATTGAATGACATGTCAAAAATTATGTGGCCATACCCCATGGACTTCTTGTGTAGGTACTAAAATCTTATTTATGTAGTACCCCAGTCTTGTACACTTGTCAAATGCCTATCATGGTTGTACCCTTTAGTTCTAGACCCACCCATTCTCGAAAGTCTCATGTTCATTATCTCTTTGTCCCTAATTACTTATCTCTTAATCTGACCATTTGTATTCTGATGACCAGGCCTTATATACCATAAAACAATCTCTAAACCTGATTATTATCCTTCATTTATAGTTCTAGACATGTACCTATTTTCTAGATTGTTGGACACTTGTGTTCTACATAGACACCTACATTGATGAAAGTGTCCACTTTTTTTACAAAGTGTCTATTGCCCAAAATTAATCCAATTTGTAAAAAAAACATATTCTAAAGGTCGGCCTAAGTGCTTTAGTGTGTGATATTTATAAAAGGGATTGGTATATATACAATATCAACCCTCATTCATTCCTCACCTAACAATCACCTGAAAATTGCATACAACTCATAAGGTCATATACCAAAAAGCATTCAAGTGAAAAAATCTACATTATTCATCATCTTTATATATTATTCATAAAAGCATTAATTTCAAAGGTCTAAAGTATTTAAATATTAATTCATGAGCCACATTTTCCAAGTTACAAGCTAGGTCACTACATGTCTTTGCTTATCACACATTACATCTTTGTGCACACACAAACTAACAAGTAGGGGATAAATACACAAGTCTAAGGCCCTCTTAGGAGTATTGTCTATATAGGTATCACCTATTAATAGAGGGATCCTTTTGATAGTTCAACACCATGATCCCACTAACCCATTTTTCCTACAATCACTCTAAAGGTGAAGAGTCAAGGTTTGATCATTTGACAAAGAGCGACAACTTATGCACACAATTTGAAGACATTAAAATAAAGGTGATAGAAAACCTAGAAGGATATAATTGGTCGCATCCAAATCCAATTAGTATTATGTACATGATAATTACATCAAAATTAGACACCTACATTGATGCAACTATCCAGATCTGATATAAGCCTCTGAGGTTGAAAAAGAATATTTCTAGAATTTGAAGATTGTTCCAGGATCACCTTCCAGTCCACTTCCAACTTGTTCTAGATTAGACCTATATATTTGTAGTAAATCAATTACGTATCATTTATTTTCATTTCATTACAATATCTATCAATAATTGTACTTTACTATTTTTAGCAATATCAGTTGTATAAATTTAGAATACTATTTGTCTAAGTTTTTCAATTAATTGCCCTACTCATTACATTAGTTCACCATATTTGTGTAAAATCTAATCTAATACCCCTTTAACCCTAGATACCTAACACATCTAAATTTAAGGTTAAACACTCGATAGGTCTCAAGTGAGTTTTCCCCATTTTATGAACCCATGACATCGTAATGAAGACACATGGATAGGTTGGACCACTCTAATGAGACTTAGAGTTAATTTACATACTTATAGTTTGGACTAAGACCTTTTATTAGAATCAACATTTATGGTGTCACATTGCTTGTAAAGTTGCTTTTATATAGCATGGACCAAGGGAATTAAAGTCTTAAGTGTTTTGGTGAACAATAGATTATTTGTGATCCTACCACGTGGTGGAGATCCATTTACTCGAAGTTGAATAAAACTCACTTTAGCCTAATGTTCATGGCCATTCTATGAGTCTATGAAACCTTAAACATGTCAATTTGTATGCCTTGTTTAATGACTAGAATCTATGAATATGTTGAATTGTTGACTTCATGACCTAGAGTCACGACTTGAGTTAGTGGTTGAAGGTGAAGGGATTACGATTACATAAGACCAAGTAGTATAATTTAGTGTTTAGATTGGGTTGAGAATAAGAGATTATATTTTATCTTGACATGTTTCATGATATCGAGGCCTTACATTCATGTGATTGATTTGGACCAAGCCTTAAGGGTTGATAGTGTGAACCCATGAAACTATAAACCACAACCTATTATATTTGAGATTTGTGGTAGGTTGTTTAGTTTTGACCACACATAGAAATGATAAGCACTAAACATGTGAGGGCCATGTGGTGTATGGAAACCAAATCATATTATGATTAACAATAAATGGTTTCCATGTATGTAGTAGAGCCATATGCTCTTTGCCTCCAATGTGATGCTATGTTCCCTTGTGGTTTATCATAATTTGGAAGTAATTAGTGTATTAACTCTAATTAAGATAAAATGATTAGAAGTTTATCGAATGCTATAAAATAACTTGAAACTATCAAAATGAAATTAAAGTATTGAAATAGATGAAGCATGAACCAATGAAATAAGCTAATCTATGAAAAGCACAAGACTTAGCTATTCCAACCTATATGTTGACTATGTGTGAGCGAAAGATGGTTAAAATTGATCAATTAGATCTGATTATGTGCATGTAATAGATATTATAACTATCACTAATTAGGGACATAATCGGCTGCCACTACTGTCTTTTGTGGGTGAATATTGATATTTGTTGAAAATTAAGAAAATGAAGGTACAACCAACTATGCCTACTTGAAGTACAGTAGTGTGTGAAAATTTGACTTTTGGCTATGTGTGGATGACCTACAATTAACTTATCCAAAGTTAAAACCCTGATAGGGCTTGCAATAGATGAAAACCTACAAAGAGAAAGGATGGAGTGTAATGAGTTGAGCTAACCCCAATCACCCCCATGATGATTCATCTTTATTTATGTATCTAATACTCTGAAGAAGGAAGTCAAGCCCACATAGTTCACCCACTTAGAGTGATTAGTGTGATTGTGCTATTTTTGATACATGTATTCATCTAAGGATTGAATACTTGATGATGCTTTGTTAGACTTGGATAGAATAGGCTCTTGAGTTGGCTAAAGGCTACTTCAAATGAATATAATCTAATTTGGGAAGAATAAGGAAGCTTTGCTCACGATGCAATGGTGTAAGGATGCCTTAATATTGAAATTTCCAAGTGATAGAATAGGTGACTTAGATGTGCCTTTATCACAATCCAAAAGTGTAAAAGCTCATGCTACCTATCCCAAGAATACATACCAACCTATAAAGGAGGGTTTAACTTTTAAAAATAATCATTTCAAGGGTGAAATACATGATCAACCCATAAGGATAGTATCAATTGTTGGTCTTGTCCCATTCTAGTCAATTTAATATTAGAAGAATAATATTTGAACTTAAAAATTTGGGATTTTCGTACATGTGCTTAGAGATTTTTTAGCAATTATGAACATTTTTGTACATTTAAGACAACAACTTAGAAAGGATTCAAGAATAGGTTCATACAAGTGCTTAAGATAGAGTGAGGTTATAAAATAGGCCTAAATTAAGTGCTCAAGTCAATTAATATAAAAGTGGGTCATAACTGACATTATCAAGTATTCATGACCAAATTTGAGTATCTACACCTTATGACTCTGTGGGACTACATAAGTCCATAGATGTGTGACCATATGGGATCCAGTGTATAGTTGGATCAAGTTTGCAAGTTGGATGAGGCCTCATTATGAATATAGGGTGATTGTGGTCACATGTTGCATAAATGATACAACCATATTATATATTTTGATCGATGATAATTGGTGACCATATGGTGTAGCAGACCCACAATGTCTTGCCTCAAATGTGACACAAAATCCCTTGTGAACTTCAAGGAATCTTGGGAGTCTGTGGCCACGTGATATTATGGAACCTAGTTTAATTTGGGTTTCATTCATGAGGAAATTGGTGGTAATGGCCATATAGATACATTAGGGTCACATTAATATATAATGTGATCATGAACACTCTTTATTAAATAAGGATGTGGTTTTTGACCTTGGTGAAATACGATGATCATACATTGGGATTGAAATGATAATTTATTTATATGATTTATTTGAGTATATTAGCTAAGGGTGGAGATGGAATAAGATTATATGATAATATAATTTGTGACCTTGAGCTAATGAGGATTTTATATCTAGTTTGTTATGGAAAAACACACTCTTTAGGTTTAAAAAAAACTACAATAGCCCTGATTCTATTTATGTCGGGAGCATGTGTTGATATGTAGGGAACTTGGGGAGTGAGCATGGGTGCACTAGAGGCCAACACTTATGGTGGTGTGATATTGATCGGTGTGGTTTTATCTTGTCCTTTGAGTGACTTATGAGGAGTCATATCTTGTGTGCCCATAACCCATACCTCCCAGGATCATAACTCTATTTATTTTTTTGAGACGAATCGAGACTAACTCAATAACCCATCCATATTAATCTGATAGGATAAATTATAGATTAAGGTGATATATGGTTGTTGTGTATTGGTATGTACTTTATGTGGAGGTTTTTTGGTGATCAATGGGCTCGTATGCTTTACATAAGTATTTTAATGTTAATTAAAATTAAAAAAAATGATGGTTGGTTTTAAAGTATCACATGAAGGTGCTACAAATGGCCTTTGAAATTTAAATCAAGTGGACACCAAATGTGGGGAACTATATCAAACAAGTATTGGGTGCATTGAATTGAATTCACTTTGTATGGTTGAAAAATATTTTACATATAGTCACCTTGTTACGTATTACATGGGCACTTACGATGTGTTAATGTGACATAGTGACGTGATATCAAGTCAACGAGGTGGCCTAGAGCAACTAAAGTGGACATCATTGTCAGAAAGGTGTGGGATCCAAAATTACTTACTAAATTCTACTACCAACCTGAAAATGATATTCCTTCACACTAGAAAGTGCAAAATAAGTGGTTTAACTAATGTGATTATAAATTAAAGTTGAGTGACTCTACTCATATCTAATTTTAAGACTAGTAATTACATCGAAGGTGTAAGTTACATCAGAGGGGTGTGAGTTGTTTTGGTGAAGCGAGGTTTTGCAAAGTGAAAGAGTGTAAATCAATAATTGTACCGTATTCGAAACCCATGAACACTTACCCCATTTAACCTTTTGTGCACACAACATTAAATAATAACAATTTAATATTTCTAGTGGAGGTGATGGTGGAAAATGAGATGTTGTGTTCCTTCTTATGGCATGAAAATGAGCTTTATATGGAGGAGACATTATATTTCATAGTGAGCTTGAGCAATGAAAAAGTGGTAGGGAAGGGAAATACCATACAAAACTTGAAAGCCGTGTAAAATTCAATGTGAACTTGGGGTTATGGTGAGGGTAATAGTAAGGTATTTTAGGGGATGGACTCGAAGAAACCTTGATAGGTACATGTGAAAAGTTCAGTGACATGTCATATATGTTAATGCAATCTATAACTTCAATGGAATTGTTTCAGTTACCCAATAAATGATTGAAGCAAACATCATCTCAATGCAAATAAGTGTCTCTTTAATATATTTTGTCAACCACATATTGACACGGCCAATGTGTATTCGAGAGTGTTTCTTTAGGTGAAAGAGTTTTAGGAAGTCCTTTCAAAATTGTTATTGTGCATGTTGTACATGATTATGCAATGAGGAGTGTCACATTATGCTTTGGTAAATTGATGTTTTTAAATACAAATGAGTGTAAAACAAATTACTACTATGAATGAATGAAAGAAAATGTGGTGAATACTGTTGTTTGAATTTTGAAGGAAAATTACATTGTTTATAAATGTAGCATAAGAGGTTTTGTACTGAGTCTTGCTTTTTGGACTATATATATTTACCATCCTTCATCCTTGCATAGCGATCAAAGGTAAATGCAAGGGAGATACACATGTCATATAATGAGTGTACTTTTGATACTAAAGTGAAGGTCAAGATTTGACAATCAATGTTGTCAGTATCAATTATTGCCTTATTGAGAGTCATTCCATGTGCTTTATGTATGGTTAACACCCATGGCATTTTGAGTGGCATTTATTGGTGATTACACCATGTAACACAGGGAATTAGAAAATGTGTCAAAATCGTGATATCCCATGGGGGATGGGAGTATTTTTTAAAAGAAATAACCACATACATAGGTAAGTTAGGTTGTTTTGAATCTAGACTGTTGATAATGTGAACAATTATAATTGTAATGTATACTTCTCAACCTTATGATCTATTAGGCAACATACATGCATGTACATCCAAGATACAAACACATAGTAACACATAAATTTTCATTGAATCATATGTTGGTAGAGAGTTGAAAAAAAGACCAAAAATTATTACATGCATATAATATAAATATATTATATATTATTATATTATATTATAATGGTGTATATATATATATAAATATAATATAATATAATTTATAATATAAAATTATATATATTACTGTATATTATTAAATAATATTTACATATAGAAATATAATTTTAAGTGAAAATTTTTAACCATATGTGAGCAAATAGTGGTGATCGAGTTCCCACATTGTAAGACTCGCTTTTTTGATGCAACTTGGTGGGTTTTAGAATGAAACAATTTTCGCATGAATGATTGATACAAAAAAATATGCCGAAATCAACAACTCATGAAATTATCTTTAAGATAACATGAGTTTCAAAGTTCAAAGGAAATAAAAAAATGTTATACATTAAGAAAATATATGATTATAGTTTCCTAAAACATAAATTATGTGTTAATAAATTGATTAAAAAAAATCTAATTTTGAAATGGCAGTATTGATGCAAGTCTAATGCTTTTGAGCAATTTTAACACCATTTTGGTAGGAATTCACAATTGACACTGCTGAAAATATATTAAATGAATAAGAAATAATCATTATCTAATGAGTAATTATTCTAGTGTTATGTATCATCGATTCGATTTATCTTAGTTTATCCCAATTTTTTTTAAGGGTGAGGATGTAGTCGAATTAGTATGAATGTGAGTCGTGAGGTATCATATTAGGCTAATGATCTCAATGTTATGTATCATTAGTTCAATTCACCCTGGTTTATCCCAATCCCTTTTCAAGGGTGAAGACGTAGCTGAATTAGTGTGAAGGCAAGTCGTGAGATGCAATGTTAGGCTAATGATCCCGATGTTATGCATCATTGATTCAATTCACCCTGGTTTACCCCAAACCCTTTAAAGGGTGAGGACATAGCTGAATTGGTGTGAAGGTGAGTCATGAGGCATAGGGTTAGGCTAATAATCTCAATGCTATGCATCATCTGTTCGGTTCACCCTAGTTTACCCTAACCTATTTTAAGAGTGAAGACGTAGTTGAATTGGTGTGATGGCAAGTCATGAGGCATATTGTTGGGCTAATGATCTTGTTACTATGCATCATCGGTTCGATTCACCCTGGTTCACCCCAAATCCTATAGCTAATGAGATGTGGGCGCATTGGTTAAGAGACTTGGTTGTGTCTAGTCCCATCTAATTTCAAATCCTATTGTGGCATGGTAGGCTGGTGGTGGCCATTGATGACTTAGATTGACTTATGGTAGTGTTGGCCATTTTTTTGGCCCACTTATAAAGCTAAATTATTTAGGGGGGCAACATAGATGTTTTAAAGCAAGCCAAAGGACTAAGCCTTCTGCAAAGTTCTTTTATTTGGCTTCCCTTTTTTGGGCTAAGTCATTGATCATCTTCCAAGCCTTGTAAGAGCAAGTATTTCTTTCCCTCAGGTTTTTTTTCTTTCAGCCAAGTGTTTTCCTTGTTAATTATTTTGGCCAAGTCTTTTTCAGGTTTTTATGTCTCCAAGTGATAAATTTCTTTTAGACAATTTATCTGAAAGAAATTCTTTCCGACAATTTGTTTGAAAGAAATTCTATCAAATAAATAGTCTGAAAGATAGGTTCTGAAGGGCACTTTCAAAAATTTGAGAGGACATTTTCAAGCTTTGGGAGGACCATTTCAAAATTCCCGAAGGGTATCTTTCCCTTCAGGTGGACCACTTGACAATTTGCTGAAGGGCACTTCAGAAAAGTTAAAGGGAATTCTCGCAGACATTTTGCTCACGAGAAATGGTGAAAGAAAAGCATTGAAGAAATAAAGAAATAGGCAAAGGGAAATTCCTTCGATAAAATAATCTCGAAGGATAAAGAATGCTAAAAAGAAACCTGAAAGAATTCCTTTGAAGGAATTATTTCGAGAAAATTGTCAGAGGAAAGCCCACAGAAAGAAGGAGACCCGACAAAGAAGTTCGAAGACTTGAAGTGAGAAGAGTCCAAAGTAGCTGGCCTCCAAAAGTTTGAAGTAACTAGATTTCAAAGTTCAAAGAATTCAAGATCAAGAAGTCCAAATACTTCTATATGGAGAAGTTTGAATTAGAACAATTGGACAAGTCCGATGAATAAGTAGGCTCAGAGAACCCAAATTACACTACATAATGTAAGTTGGGATTCTCCAAAAACTTTACTTATAGATTTTTATAAGTTAAATAGTTAAGAGAACCCAATTTGCACTGTGAAGTGCAAATCGAGCTTTCAGAGCTACTTGACTTAGGAGAATTCATAAGTAAAGTAGTCACGAAAGCCTAAAGTCGTCAAGCTAGAGGAACCCAAAGACATCAGGGTTGGTCAGATGAATAAAAAGGTGCCACATGGCGTAAGTTGGAGTAGGGGTTGACCTTTCAAAGGAACAAATAGAGGATGATCCAAGAGCATTTCTAGTTAGCAGAGAATCGATGGTTCATGGAAGTAAAGCTCAAATAGACTTGAGTTAAATGGATACTTTAGATTGGTTTTTTGTCTATAAGAAAGGTCTGGTCCAGGCATACGCAGGTGTTAGTAGGTGAAATTAATGGCCATCATCTCTAACAAATAGCCATCTAACTTGAATGTGGCATGGGTCAGCTTGAGTTTCCACCCATGGAGACCTATATCCTTTTCAGCAGGACACACAAAAGGGGAGGATGACCATGTTATTTTTAATGCAAAGATAATTTCAGCCATGCCAGAAGTGACATTCAACTGCTCATGACATGGCTCCTTCGAATGCACAAAGGGAGACTTCAATGCATGGGGAGGGCTCGATAATATCTTGAATGATGCATTTTCATGGAAAGGAGGACAAGAGCAACAATTAATGACTTCTTCTCTTTCCATGCAGACCTCTCTCTCTCTCTCTCTCTCTTCCCTTCTCTATATATACAGGTTTCAATCCATTTAAAAAGGTTCTCAATTTTAGTGTTTTTGTCATCTTGCTGGGAGACAGATGCCCATTGAGATGTTTGCAAAAGCATGCTCTTTCGACCAGGCTAAACCATGTCGAAGTATTGTAAGAACTACCTCTTGAATGTAATAAGACTCGATTTCCTTGCCTATTTCATGTCTTCAATTAGTGCTTTAATATGATTATTGCTTTGTGGATATGTGAATGCGTTTATTCCTAGTCCATTACCCTGTTTCTTGCCTCTTTGAAGTATTTTCAAGTTTTGCAGGTGTAGATTAAAGTTCTGACTGAATCTCTTCCAGCGTGTGTTAGCTTGACCCTAAGATTGTGCAAGCCCAAGTCGCCTCATGACTGATATAGTGTGGGTTCAAGCGTATATGAATGTCCATTTATTTTTGGTGCATCGCTTGGTTAGCCCTCTTAAGAGCCCTTATCTCCCTTCTAACCTTTTTCCCTGTGAAGTTTCATTTCAACGTTAGTTTTAACTGATCCACCAAGAGGAACTAGCCTCTTTAAAAATCCTAGAGGCTCAACCTCACCATGGAACACCCACATCTTGAGGTTGTTCCCATGCTTATACCTTGAAGTGGGAGACCCTGAAAAACTCTTCCACAGGGGTACAATTCCATGATACAACAGGTAGTTGGTGGTAATTTAAGTAAAACTGATATTTGATGTAAGAGGGACCTGGGCCTCTCATTTATATCCTCAACTAATTTCGTTAGCTACAATTAAACACTGACCTATTTATCCTATGAAAAAAATTTATCTAATGAACAATACATTAATTACCAGATAGCAAAATATAAACTTAAATGATGAATATTATGAGT
Organism: Torreya grandis; assembly: GCA_037957365.1. Classification (NCBI taxonomy): domain Eukaryota; kingdom Viridiplantae; phylum Streptophyta; class Pinopsida; order Cupressales; family Taxaceae; genus Torreya; species Torreya grandis. The sequence goes on from JARHVA010000348.1 coordinate 1,517,866, forward strand.
TAGAATACATGATAACATAAATCAACGATTGTATAGAAAATCAGCATAATAATTATAACTTAAGCATGACAATTTTTTTTAAAGCGATGCACATGCAATGAAAATATAATATGTAACATGTTACTCCTTAAATTTTACATCATGTCACTGATTAATATTAAAAATAATAATAAAAAATGCATGTCTTGAAATGTATAGATGACTCACAATATTAATTGGTTGGCATGAAACTAATGGTAGTGGAAAAAATTACTTGTCCTAGCTCAATTATATGTTTTTATAACAATGATATTTAATTTAATTTGAGGATTTTTAAAATGTTTCAAATTTTAATATTTTGGTTCCATTTAGTGTAAAACTTGACTAACATTAAACTATAATTTACATGGTGACACACTTCCTAAATGTTTTGATTCTTTAGTTTTTATTGGCTAATTTATCTATTTGACGAAGTAAGTAACTGATAACAACATACCTATAACTTTATATTAAACAACACTATCACATATATCAAAGTAATCATTACATAAAACTTGAAAGTGTCTATTGATATTCAAGTAGGGGCTAATTATTTTTCATAGAAAGTCACCTATATTAACCTCCAAACACATGTTTTTTATGTCAATCATCTGACCATAGGATTTGGGACTACTCCCTTATGGTCTGCTCAAGGCCTTATGTCAAGTAAGTGGCCCCTAAAAAGTAAAAGATAGATGGAAAAAATGTTGGGTGGATCATTGTGGCTAACATGAAATCCCCTACTAGGAATAAAATCCCTAGGTTGGATCATGTTCCTCACATTAATAAATCTTAATACGGTGTTAAAAAAATGGATAATGTTGTTCCTCTTCCCCTCATTACTCAATCTTTCATTTTTTTGGCTGCCTCAAAAAGCCAAGTTTCTAAAGAGAATCACTTGTTGATTATTTATGTTAATGTTGGGACATCCCCCGATAGTGATCCTATTATGCAAAGGTCACATAGTCCACCAAGAAGTGACAAAAACTCTACATGGGAAGAGATTGGGGATACATACCACTCATTATTACTCGAGGAGTTTTTACTACCACATCAACAACCACTACTAGGTAATCATTTTGCGGTGATTGGCTCAAAGGAGGACTTAGATGATGGATAGGGAGAATTGCACACGAAGGGTTCCTCTTAATAAATATGCTCTCATAGAATGTTTGAGGTCTCATAGAGTCCTCGTACAAAATATTTGCGCATGTTGCTTGTCAATAATTTAGAATTTTTTATTTTGCATGTTTAAAATAAGTTAAGATTTCATAGTTTATTATACATACCTCTTTGATAAGTAGTTGGCTTAAAACATCACACTTTTCCACTTCACATAAAGATGGATGTGGTGACACCAATATTTTGGTTTCATAAAAATTTATTCCCTTAATTATTACATTAGGAGAAGACCCATCACATTGAATTATTTGGGTTATGCTTGATATTGATGGATATTCTTTAGGAGTTCTCAATGTTAATGCTCTAATGATGGCCTTGACAACATTATGCCTTGGATAATACTCATTGTTAATATGCCTTTCTCCACCTAACTTATTTGTGATGACTTTAATATGATTGAGTCTCGAGGATAAAGTTGGCACTCTCTTTGTGTGGTGGTGCATAGAAAAATTAAAAGCTTGATATTATTTTAAAAACCATTAGGGTTTGTTAGACCCTCTCTTTCGGTGGTGTTCATTAATTAGCAATTTATGGTTCACGTGGTCCAAATTTAGAGCTTTCACCAATAAAGCTCTGAAATGGTTAGACTATGCAATGCTTTATGAGTAACACATGATCTCCTTTTCTATTTAAGATGGAAAATTTCTCATGGACCACCCAGAAGTTATCCTTTCAAGCCATAGTTAAATCAATTATAGATTGGAATGGGGAGGTGGCCTTCATAAATTCCCTTATAATAAATGATTTTTGAATACGTCACTTCTTAAAGATGAGGGCATGATCTGAATCATTACCAAAGTGTGGAACTTGGCTCCACATTTTCCATATGTTGCCAATAGGGTCAATTTATGGAATGACATGATCAAATGCACCACTAGTTTCTTCCACCACTATGGCAAGAAAATTGTATGAGTTCATAAATGGTAAAAGGCATTGTATCTAAGGAATATTAGAGGAATTATTCATTTTTTTAGAAAATACCCTTCAATTCTAAATTATAGGCCATGTCTTCCTCACTTAAGCACAAAATTAAGGTGGCCGAAAGCCATGCTGCAAATTAGGGCCCAATTAAAATGTCTTAAAATTGGTGACTGGCAATTCTAAGGATTTTTTCAAATCCCTTAAGGTTAAATAGACCAAGGAGAAAATTATGTCCATCAAAATAATGCATAGTCATCTCAACAACTTGCCATAAATCTCCTTAGCCTTCTTCGAACACTATAAACTTATGTTCCAAGCCTAATAGAATATGACAAAAAAAGCAAACATATTGCAAGAATGTTTAAATGTTGTGCCTTAAAATTTTATCCCTTCAGCTCAAAAACTTTGCAACACCCCTATTTCTCTTGACTAGTTATTTTTTGCTATGCAATGGATGGCTACTGATAGAGCGCCAAGGTGGATAGATTTCCTTATGAATTTTATAATGCCACTTGGCAATTTATGGGCCCTAATTTGCTTTAGGTTTATAAATCATCCCTTCACAATAAGTCTTTAATAGCTATCATAAATAGAGGAAATATTAAGTTTATTCCCAACTCTGGGGACCTAAATCTTAATATTAGTTATTTCCCCATCACCTTGTTGAATGTTTCATCTAATATCATCATGAAAGCCTTAATACTCCACCTTTTCCACATCCTCCTTGCAATCATGAAACAATAACAAACATGGTAGATAATATCATAACAGTTTTGGAAGGAATAGAGTGGGATCACATATCTCAACAAAGGACTATCTTTCTCGAGCTTGATTTTAAAAATAAATATGATTGGATTAAATGGCCATTTATCTTTGCATTGCTTAAAGCTTTTGGTTTTGGTGATTTCTTTCTTTCAATAGTTCAAACTCTATTTTCCTAAATGTTTAACTTGTCTAACCATCAAAGGCGACAAGTCATATATTTTTGGGATTTTTCCTCCATTAGACAAGGTTGTCTTCTAACTCCATCTTTTTATGTCTAAGATGTTGAAGCATTTGGTTATTTTCTTCCTCATAGAGCAGACATGGACTTATCAAGGGAATTACTCTCCTGTTCACTCCTTTTAGGTCATCAATGGGCATTTTGTAAGTGACTCTTTCCTCATAATTGATAAGTAAGAAACCTATTTTAAAGAGGCACTTTGTTACCTTGACATTTTTTTCAAAGATTTTGGGTCAAGCCTACAAGGGGCTAAAACTTAGTGTCATAGACATAGCATAATGCCCTTGCTTGAGTGGCTACAACATTATCAATGGAAGTGGATCTATAAATGGGAAAGTTTTAATTTTATTGGTATTCCTTTTATTTTTGATATTTCCTCCTCTATGCTATGGAAATATATAATTGATATAGTGAAAAAATATATCTTATTGGATTTCTAAGCATGTTTCTCTCATGGGTAAGTTTTAGGCCTACACTAAAATTCTTGCAACCACTCATGTCTACTATTCCTATTTTAGGATATTTAAAAAGACTCGTATAAAAAATGATTAAATGTGCTTAGAAATTTTTTTTGGGGCTATGCTAAGCAAACTTGAGGTTTCCACATAGTATCTTGGGACATTTTTTGCCTTCCTCATAACAAAAGATGAATATGCGTTATTAATATTTATGGACAAAACACTGTTCTCCATGCTAAGTGAGTTTTAATGGAAATTGAGGGAAAAGAGGCATGGAAAATTATCATGAGGCATTACATTTTTATATGTGATCTCTATGAAAAAAATTGTTAAAAAAATAATGGTTTGCACACTCTTTTGATCAACTCTATGCCTTGACAGATAGAAGGGTCTTTTATGCCTAAGAGCATCTGGAAAGTTTTTAAAGTAGTGAAATATTTTTAAAAATGGGTAGGTGATGGATTTAATATTGGTATCTCTTTTAATGGCCACCATATTTGGTGGTCCCTTATCATGACCTATTCCAACCTCCATTTGGTAGATATGTTAGGCATAAAATCTCATTGGCTTTTCAAAAAAGAATGTGCATTACTTAGGATTTGATTTCCTCTCATGATTATATACCATTACACTCTTTAAAATCCAAATATAAGATTCTTAATTTAGACTCACCTTATATTATGCACATGTGATAATTGATGCATGTTGTTATGCTTCATATGATATGTCTACAACCTCCACTTGTCAGGGGGAAATATTGGTGGTAGAGTTGTAATACCACCTTCAAAAATTAATCTTATGGTCTCCTCTATTTGATTATGATTCCATTTTATTCATATTTATGTACGCTCAATAGGATATGGAATCTAAATACATCATCTAAAACATGGCTTGAAAAATTAATAATATTTAGAATGCCAAGTTTGAGCCCAAATTTGCTCATTTTCTTTGGTGTCTAGTTTATCAAGGTCTTCCTCTTTGGAAGCATCTCATGCACATCAAAATTTATAACTCCAAGTACCAAATCTAATCCTAACATGAAATTATCAAGAATATTTTTTGGACGTGACTGAGAGCACAGATTATTAGGCAATGGATTAATAGCTTATTCCAATCTTACCACCCGTAGATAATTAATGATGCATGGATTATCTTAGGGGATAAAACTTAGTGGCATCCATACATTGCCTTACTATGTAACTTCTTTACGTCTATCATTTTGTTTCATCTATGAAAGTCTATAAATTTAGTTATTTTTAACAATGGATGGATTTTTATGCAATTCTCTATTAACGATAAAGTACTTATTATCTCTTGAGATTTTATGTAGATTCAAGTATAGGAAAATAAGGTGTCCCTCTAGTTTTAACATCTATAGGATCTCCTCACCCACTAGGGGAGTGCTCCTTGCACAATAAGTTGTGTTTCTCTAATGACCTATCTCGATGGAATTAGTCTATGTAGGTTGGAAAACCAGTGTGAACCTATGCATCATTATCTCCTAGTTGGGGTATTATAGTCACTCTGGTTCTATCAGAGACCATTCAATATGGGTGGTTGTGTTGAATTTCTAAGTCACCCCTTTAATCACTGCAAGGCCTCCTAAAGTCCTACAAAAGCTAGTAGGCATGTGAAGTATTCAATGCTTCAAGTAGAAGAGGTGCAGACATTTCTCATCTATGCCATAACCCTAGATGAATGTGTAGTCTATGTAGTAGGGCCAAAATGATCTAAGCTAGCATAAGTAACTCACCACATATCTATGTTCAAGTTTTGGTGTTGTATAGATCAAGAAGCAAATGATCTTTAGAATGAAGACTCTAGGTTTAGAAGTGGTTAAGTAAGGAACATAACACAAAAAGTGGACATAGAATAACTAAAATGCACCTAAGATCTTCAAAACCTCATGTGTACTCTCCTTTAAAATGGTCTTCACACTTGTTCTAAAAGGTTTCATGCCCACACACAGAGTTCTACATCTGTGCCTTTTCCTTGTGCAGTGTGCAACCTTCTTCTGCAACTACCACCAGGTGGAACCATGCTCATTCAATGAAGATATCTTCATAGTTATCCCAAAGGAAGCACTAGCATTCCACATGTCACACCTACATTTTTCCTATCTAGCAAGCCAAGGGAGTTCTCTCAAAGAGCCCATCAAATCACCATGTGTCAGGTGGTTACTAGATTTAATGAAGGTTGTTAGAGGTGGTTGGGAGGAGATCGAGGTGCTATCAAAATTAAATGAATAAATGACCACCATACATTAGGACTTTAGTGCATGACACCTTATGATATTATCAAAAAATATTCTATTCTCCAATGCATGTGCATCCAAACACGATATTGCCACCAACTTGAGTCTAATCATAAGACACGTTTCAAGAAACATGGTCAAGGCACTGCTAAAGAATTTAATGCTTTATCCACCGCCCAAGTAGTGTATTTGTTGTAAAAACTAACTTCATCTTCTATAAATGCTTAGTTCTTCTATTATTAAAGGGTTGACACATTTTAGTAGCCTCACACTGTCAAAAATTTACTGTCTATGAGTTCTTGTATTGGCTAAGTCCTACAAAAAATAATGAGAATTAAGTTCACCTCCTTTTTATTATTGTAATGATATATGTGCTCTTTGTGTTTGAATGATGCTTGTTTGTGGGTTATCCTCACCCCTTTCTTTAGTCTTTTCATCCCTTGCACCTGTTCGTTGAACTTGAAATTTGCTTGTAGTTTGCATCGTATATGTACCAAGGTCTATGTAGGCATCACCTGTGGATGTTTCTCATCCCTCTTAGTGTTGCATTGTGTTCCTGCACCTCTATATGAAGTTTCATACATGAGGAATATCCTTGATAGAATATGTGTTGAAATTATATTGTTCTCAAGCATCTGTAGCATGCTTATGGTAGAAATGCTCGATCTATTTTAAGCACATCACCCATTTTTGTTTTATGCATTCTCTTACCTTCTCCCTTATTTTTCCCTTGAAGCTATTAGGTTTAGGCTGGTGGTAGGTTAATTTTATACTCTTTAGGTATGTGTGTCAATCTTAAACCAGGTGCACTTAGAATAGAAGGAATTCAACCTTCTCTAGAGACTCATCCTAAGGAGTGCAAGGGTCCCACACTTTAGGGATGTTTCCATCATTACATTGAGAGAGTTGATGCTCACATGCATAGATACATAGTAATTATTTCATGCCTAATGCCTTGGCATTTCACACCCCACATTAATTCCTCATACCTGATGAACCATAAAAAAGCTTCTCTACATCACCAAGCATCCATGGGTGCACATTTCAAATGACAATAATTTTTGGCACGCTCAATGGGACCAAATTGAAGAAGCTAAAGAACTAGTGCCTTTCTTTAGCCATCAAGTGTAACAAACACTAAACAAGAGCACCTGGTGACTCCCAACATCTCTAGTTTGCAAAGATTAGTTCCCCATTTACATGCCAAAAATAAAAAGATCATCTATAAAAGGTGGTAATTTCCATTTCACTGAGCTTCTATTGCCATCTAAAATGAGAGCTAGAGTATCTTTATCCCCTGTCATGGGGCACGATGCAAGTCATTCTCCACCTAGAGCTTAGTCTACACCCCCATTCATAAGGTTCTATTCCAAGGGAGGTCTATTCTTGATCCCACTTATTTTTATACCAAGGAATCAAGTATTTATACCCTTTAATGGGGGCAACCCATTAGTCCTAGCACAATATGATGACATTCCAATGTCTGCTCTCAAGAGCTTTCCCTATTTCACGGGTGAAAATTTGATCTCCCCTATAGAGCATATCTAAGATGTTGCAAATATCTATGCAATACACTATGTCACCCAAGGCAATGTTGCAATCATATTATTAACTTCTTCCTTGAAAGAAAAATATCTTCAATGGTATTGGGGCTTACAACTGAACTCCATTCACAATTGAGATGATCTTGGTGTGGAGTTGTGAAACTAGTTTAAGGACTAGAGTGACCATCTATCCCTGATAGATCATCTCATGACTCTAAAGTGAGTGCCACTTGAAATGATGGTCAACTTCAATTTCATATTTTAGAAGGTATGGGATAGAATCCTTGCACTGTGCAAGCCATATCCTAATATTACATTCTTATATTTCATAAAGGCTCTTAATAGCGATATTACAGTAATGATTCAATCTATGGGAGGCATAATTTTCCTTGATGCCTATGAAGTAGCTTTGCATGCCAAAAAATGCTTAATCTAGGTAGGCAAGATTGTGCCTAGACCCCCAATGCCTATATTCATAGAGCCTCCTCCTAACCCAATAACTAGACAACCCATGCTAGCGCCTATCCCTACTATAGTAAGCCCACCTGATTTATACTCTACTCCTTCTAATGAATTACATGAGGTAAAAGCACTATTTTAAAGTTTTAGGAATGAGCTAGTTGCCCTCAAAATATAACAAACACAATACCCTATATAGTTGCCATTCACTCAACAATATGAGTCAAAGAGACCTCTCTACCAAGGTGACGCATAGACACAAAACTAGCTCACATATAATAGAGTGCCTTATGCATAAAAGGTCAACACCATTGGTACTTCTAAAGCACTTATCCTAGTATAGAATAATATAACATTAGATTTAGAATGGTGCTTTCCATGTAACCAATCGCATGATCAAGCCACTTGCGCAAATGGTATGCTTTAGGACATATCTCAACTGCAGGAGCAAATGAGTGGTGTTACTTCATAAATGGGAGAGACCCAAGTACTGGTTCACCTAAAGGATGGGTCTACCTTTGTAATTTGGTAAGAGGAGGACTTTGGTTATATAAACTTGGTTAGTGCACCTAGTAAATGAAACACCTTAGTTACTTTCAATACAATATTTAAGATGAGACCGATAGAGGAGGCCATATTGGTTATAGTGCTCACTTCTTCCATGATCCAAGTTAATCATGAAGGCATGCAAGATTAGGCAACCATGAAACCCTTACACAAAGAGAAAGCTATGTAGGGATGGGGACCACTTTAAATCAGTGAGTCAACTTTAGAGGAAGCTATCTCCTTAAAACCACAATTAAAGGGATCCTCGATCCCTTTCAACATAGTGGAGCAAATGAATAAGGCCAACCTCAACGTCATAATGTATGATGCATTTACCATTCCATCCCAACATAATTTGCTTCAAGATGTGCCAAAAGGCTTTCAAGAGTGCCAAGCACCCCAACCATCGCTCACTACTTCTACAATCTCATTCCAACCAAAAGAGGAAGCATAGGTGCACAAAGTTAGCTACAATCCACCCCCATTCTAGTTCTCTTTGATCATGGACTAACACCTAGTACATAATTTTATGATAGATTCTAGTGTAAGCAACTCAATAATGACTTAAAATATTACAAACATGTTAAGAATTGTGTATACCCTAATTTCCAAAGGAGTGGTCCAACTTGATAGAAAAACAATCAAAGATGTAGGTATAATCAAGGATTTAAATTTAAAGCTGCATGCTTTACTGAGCCTTTCTATAACATAATATGTCACTATTATCAAATTACATCCCTCTTTTGCACTCTATATCTCCCAAGACTTCATGGCAAAGATGGGTGGGTATTTGTCTTTAGATTGGTCACATATGTTGTTGAGGACTAGATATGGAATAAAAAAAGCATTGGGGTAGAGCCTATCTTCAAAATCCATGTCAATCTATACACTCTTAGCCTATTAAGTAGAACTATGTGATGTTTAACCAAGAGGAGGATGTGATTCTCCATGAGGACATGATACCATTAAAGGAAACCCCAAACCACCTACTGGATGAATGGGCATGTGAACTCTTTGAGTATGACCCATATGATAATTTAGAGATAGGTCTCAACACATATTGCATCATGGAGGAGAATACAACACTTCCCAAACTCATGAAGGTGCATGAGAATCCTAAAAGCATATGGAAGCTATACTTTGATGGCTCCTAGAGTAAGAATGTTGTAGGAGCTGGCATCATGTTGGTCTCTCCCTAAAAGGAAAAATATTTCCATGCCTATAGACTATAGTTTGCTTGCATGAATAATGCTATCGAGTATGAGGCACTTATTCAAGGCCTTCAACTAGTGTAGAAAAAAGGAATCAAAGCACTGTAAACACTAGGTGATAGTGAGCTGGTGGTAAATCAAGTTAAGGTGTAGAGCATGACTAAGAATGGCTTGATGAAAGCATACAAACATAGAGTATGGGACATGATAGAAGGTTTTGATGGTTTCAATATCACCTCCATTTTAAGAGAATAGAATATAGATGTAGATACACTGGCAATCATAGGTGCACAATATGACATCCCACATAATATAATGAAAGAATCTGAATAGCTTATCAAGTTAGTAGTCAAACCAATAGTCATAAAAAATGCAAGAAATTAGCAAGTGATCAATAGTTATAAGCAAATCATCAATTTCTTATAGGACAAAGTAGAGTTTTGTACCATGAATCAGGCATAGATATGAGCCTAATATGAACAATAGGTCATCCAACTAAAGGTGAACAAATTTCCAAAGGGGCTAGTCACCCTAGAGAGTATCTTTGATTCTGATAACCAATTCAGAGGAGAGAGACATAACATGATAGCCAAGGGAGACATCTATGTGCCTATAGACATTTCAAAAGGCAAAGCTCTTAATGCAAGTAAGGTGTGTTCCATGCCATAAATCAAAAACATCCTTCAACTTATTAGGAGATACGATGACATTTTTGCACAAAGCTACAAAGATCTCAAAGGTTTTGATCTATCTATTACGTAGCACACAATGAACTAGACCCAGGCGTGCAACCCATGCACCAAAAGTAGAGACTAATCAACCCAAAATTGGAGCCATTGATGTGCAAAGAGCTCTTTAAGCTCATTAAGGCCAATATAATACTTCCAATCAAACATTCTTCATATGTCACCAATTTGGTGCCAGTGTGAATGAAGAATGGGGAGATACGTCTCTGCATGAACTTCAGGGACCTGAATAAGGCTTCCCTTAAAGACCACTATCCTCTTCCATCCATGGAGTAAATCTTGAAAATGGTCATATTTGCAAAGAGACTTTCATTGCTAGATGGTTATTATGGATATAACTAGATTCAAGTGTAAGAGTGTAACTGATACATGACCACATTCGCCATTAAATGGGGAACTTATGCATATCAGTTCATGCCTTTCAGCCTCATGAACACTAACACAAAATTTTAAAGAGCCATAGATATGGTATTTAAGGAGTTCATCAATAAGATCATCTTAGTTTACCTTGATGATACAACTATTTTCTCCAAGTGTGCAAAGGATCACTTAGATCACCTAGAGCAAGTCTTTCAAAGATGTCATGAGTTTTGAATATCTCTGAACCCTAGCAAATGCATCTTTTGAGTACATGAAGGTGCTCTCCTCATGCACATTTTTTCCAAAGAGGGACTCATAATAGATTAAGAATGAGTTAAGACTATCTGATCTCTTCCCCTTCCAAGCCACAAAAAGAGCCTCTAGAGTTACTTGGGGAGAATTAACTTTGTGAAAAGGTTTGTGCCTAGTTTTGTTATCCTAGTCAAGCCCCTCAATACAATGTTAAAGAAGACTGATGCATTCTATTGGTTGGTTATTTTGTTGATCAGCCTACTGATAAACAAAATGGGTCTGATCAGCCAAATTAGGAAGATTGGTCGTCTAAATGTGTAGGTTTACCACATCAAAAGGGGACTAATCTCTCCTCTCATCAAGGGGAGGTTCCCTATAGATATGATATATATATATATATATATATATATAAACAAAAAATAATACTCAAGGGTAGGATAAACCATCCATCTCTCTTTCTTCAGAGATGATGCATGCAAATCAAAGGAAAAAACTCAAGGGAAATGATAGAAAGCACTCCTCTTCTTTCAGAAGTACTATTCAACAAACCACAAGAATACACCTGCTAGTAATTGCAAAATGTAACCAAGGACGTAGTAACCAACAAATTGAGATGTAGCACAAAGTCTCCACCTAAATTGCCCAAGAGTGAGATATGAAGGACAATGAGGGCACAAAGTCGTCCCAAGGTCCTTTACACAGAAATAAAAGGAAAACACACTAAAGGCAATTATAGGGGCACAAAGTCTCTCCACAGTTGACTTCAGGACACCTTCCTGACTACTTCCACTAATTCTGCTTGTTGAATTAAAGGAACAAAAAATATATTAAGGAAAAAGACATAAGAACAGTTTCCCCAACAATAAAGGTATCACAACACAAAGTCTGAAAAGTCACTTGCTTTCTTATTCCAATAACAAAATATGATCAACAATCTGAGCTCAAAGTCTCAGTAATGCCTTCCAATTTGGGCAGAGTTTTCTTTCTGATTGTCAAAGAGAGATGTCTTTACAATAAAAGAGAGTCCCTTATATAGCCTCTTCAAGAAGAACTCGAGAACATTAACACATCATGTTACATTGAAATTTATTAAGAAGACATGCTAGAATTTAGGGGCATCTACCCATTTGCTTTTCTCAATGCAGAGAAACAAGTCACGCTATTGAAAGTTTGAATCTTTCAATGTCCACCTGGTGATCTGATCCTTCTTCATCGTTCCTCTTTTTCTAGTTAAGTGAATGGGGTCCTTGATTTAATTTGATGCTCTACTCCTTAGTCGTTTCCTGCTGGTCTTGGCCTTAAAGCCTTTGAATGCATTCGGGCTATTTTGGATCGAAAAGAGCCCCCCGTAAGGGTATCTGCCCTTCAGGTGGTCTTCAGATGGCTCTCCAGCTTCTTTTGGCAGGTCTCTAAGTTCTTTGGCTCTTCTTTAAGGCTTTTCAAAATTAACAGCTATTTTACAAACCTTGAATTTGATGTCTTTGGGTGTGTCACCCCTTTTTCTTCTTCAGCTTTCCTATTTTGCATCCTCTCGAAGGGAAGGTGACCCTTCGGCTTTGGGGAAGTGTTTTTTAATTCGATAGTTGAGAGTCCCCCACAAGGGCACCTGCCCTTCGGGGTCCTTCGGCAACCTTTTGTCTTCAGAGTCTTTCAGAGCTTTCTCGCTGTCTTTTTCTGTGGACATTTTCCTCAAGATTTTTTTGCGAGCATTTTCCCTGGGCTTTTTTCATGAGCATTTTTGTGCAGACAAAAAGTCCGTGGAAATTTTCCCTGTAGACAAAAAGTCTGCAGATATTTTTTCGTGAACAAAAAGTATGCGAGAATTATTGCTTTGGCTTTGAGAAACTCCTTTGGGCTTTCCTCATGTAGTCTTTCTGAATTCCTTCAGACTTTTCATTTGAAGGAATTCCTTCAGACAAAAGTTTGAAAGAATTGTTTCTTGCCTTAGTCTTTTTCCTGAAGGAAATCTCTTTGTCTTTCGATTGCCTTAGACAAAATTCTGAAAGATCTTACCTTTGCGGCTTCTTTGAAAATGACCCTTCCGAAGGGTGTTTTTGTCGACCAAGTGCCCTCTGCAAGGGAACTTGTCCTTTAAGAGGCTCTTTTAAACTTTTGCTTTGAACCGCTCATTTAAACCAACTCGATGAACCAAACTTTGAACCAAGCCATTGAACCAAGCTTTGAACTAAGCTTATGGTTCAAGTCGATGAACCAATTGATGAACTGACTGAGTGAACCGACTGAATGAACTGAAGCATTGAACCAACCATTGAACCAAGCTTTGGTTCAACGGTTCAAATGAAGCCTTTGAACCAAGCTGACGAACCATTTGATTGAACCAAAGTGATGAACTTTGCCGATTGAACTTCGCAGTTGTGTTGAGAGCTTTTGAACCTATTGAACCAAATGCATTGAATCTATTAAACCTTGATTGAACCTACTTGTAGAAGAATTTTGAACCTAGAAGTGGTTGAACTCTTGTTGCTGGTGCTTGTCGATGAACACTTTTGGTTGAACCTGATCATTAAACCAACTTTGAGATCACCTAAGTGTTGAAAGCTTGCTTCTTTCCTATAGAGTCTGTATAAATCAACTAGTGAAGCTCGTTGAACTTGGCCTACAGAGTCTATAGATTTTCTTTTCCTACACAATCTGTAGATTTCTCTTTTTCTACAGAGTCCGTAGATTTCTCTTTTCCTATAGAGTCCGTAGATTTAAGCCTGCAGAGTCCGTAGATTTTTGAGAAGCTTGAAAAATGAGGAATTTGAATGCCCAGGACAAATTTCAAAAAGGAAAGAGATAATTTTGGTATGTAGGACCAAAATAGTTCAAATGTTGTCCCAAAAATGAGTGATATTTTTGGGGGACAATAGCTAGCTCCATTTGGGGAGCTTCTATCAATTGTAAAAAAGAATTGAAGAGAGTAGAATCCAGAATCTCCAGTGTCTTCATGTGTGCGATTGGGCTATGGAGTCATGCTACCCAAAAATAGAAGGCTCCAAAAAAGGAATCAAACAAAACAAAATAGAATTAAAAACTATACAAATATACATATGTACAGATACAATGATTTGATACTTCAAGAGTTGAAGTGTTTTAGATGCTACTTCTTGAGGGGTAGTGAAAATAGCACTCTATCCTGATAAACCAGCAAGAAGGCATTTTGACCCCAAAAATGGTGACGGGTGAATAGAGCTCTCCACCAAGAAACCAATTTTTTGCGTCTTCCTCTTGGCCTTTTCTTTTTCTTGCTCTATGGCAGGACGTGGTTTTCAAACTAAAAACCATAACTCCTTATTCTCCCCGTGAAGAGTTCCTTTTGCTGACTTTGAAATACAGCAGTATGGTCCACTGCCATAGCTTGTTGTTCTGCTGGTCTAGTCTAGCACATGATTGGATTGTCCACATCAAACTCCTGAAAAACCATTAGCTCAACATCTCCTTTGGTGTGAAGGAGTTTGACCTCTTCACCCTGAGCAGTTTTCAATCTGAGTAACAGAGATCTGCATCTAGCTATGTTGTTGGTGTTGCTGACTTGAAAATTGCATGAAGGAATAATATCTCCTTGAGGAGATATCAACACAGTCCTGACTCCATTGTTAGTGGAAGAATTGCTACCATCAGATTCCAAGATCCAAGCATCATCAGAAGCTGATCTCCTATCAGATTTCTCTTCATTAGAGATGGAAGATCTTTCCTTATTTATACTGCACCCTACCAATTCTCCTAAAGTCTTGTTTGGATCAATTCCTAGATTGTCAGCTATAGGACTTTCATCTGTAGAAACATGAACATTCTTTGTGGTCCAAAAATAATTACCCCTACCTGAAGACTCAAACAAAATTTGTGCTATAGGGGCTGATGTTTGGGTGACCACGTATTTTGCCTCCTTTTCAAGGAGCAATCTCTTCATTATGCCTTGGACATGGATCCTTGCCTTAGACAAGTCCATGTTTAGTTCTCCTCCCATGTCCTTGCAAAAATTTCATCCAAGAAAAATGCCATAAGATGCTGGGACATCAGCCACCAAGATGGTCATCTTGATTCTCTTGTCTAGAAAGGTTGCAAATGCAAATTAGGCATCTTTGATTTGCCCCAGTAGTGGTACTTGCTTATTCTCTATGGAGAAACATCTCCCAAAGGTTTTGGTCAGTGTGAGGCCCAGAGACTCAGCTACTTTAGTAGGCATGACATTGTCAGATGCCCTGAAATCAATTATGCAATTGTTGAGTTGATAACCATTTATCAATAAGGAAACATAGAAAAGTTCTAATTTCTCAGGGGCAGTTAGAGGAGTAATGACAAGACTATTTGGAATGGGCATGTTCTTTAGGGAATCATGAATTATTTTCTTAACCTCTTGTCTTGCAGGGACAGTTTGGTTCTTGACACATTGGACCAACCTATCCAATTGATCAGGATTGGACTGTAAATATTCAAATTCAGACATTTGAATTTTAGTCTTCTTGACATGATCAATTATGTCAAATGGCTAAATTGGACTAAGAACAGAGGAAAGCATTTCATTATTTTGGGTTTTAGGAGGGATGGGAGGAGGGCTAGTTTGTGAAATTAAAGTAGAAGGTGAAGGTGAAATTGATGTACGTACATTTTGGGTGATCACCAGATCCTTTGACTTGAAAGGCAGAGTGGTTCCACACTTAGCAATTGTAATTACTGGTTGAGGTTGCTCCTTTGTCTTCTCTTTATCATCTTTCTAGATTGATTGGTTCTTGGACCTGGTAAACACTTCATATGATCCATCAATAGCTTCTCCTTTGCTTCTGGGTTCATCTTGGTAGTTTAAGAAACTAATGTGGGAGTCGCTAATTGATTCTTCTTGATCCTCCATGAAGAGATCGGCATCATTTTTTTGCTCAAACTTAGGTTGGAAAGAGAAAGCATGTTCTATTTCCAAATATCCAACTGCTGATTTGGTTGGAGGAGCTTCAAGGGCATGTTTCCCTTGTGGGGGAAGAAGACGATTTGGCTGCCCTTGATTCCTGGCAGCATTGCCTTGATATGAATGATTTGGAAATGTCTTTCTTGGCATATCTTTGTATGAAGGAGCATAAGACATTCCTTGTGTCATTTGTCTTTTTAAGGTTAGCAGTTCATTTGCCAGCTTTTTCACCATTGGATTAGTGGTGCCTGTAGATGAATATTCAGAAGATAATGAGGATCTATTTCTATTTGGATCTCTTCTTATCTTCCTTGCTAAGATGAGATCATCTTCTACCTCAGTGGCCAAAATTTGAGCTGCAACAAGATCTATTTGACCAGCACGTCTCAAAAGAAAACTTACTTTAAGTAATTGAGAATTAATGAAGAAGCATTTGAGATTCTCAGCTGTAGGTTGAGCAATTACAGGAATTCTATTCCTCAATTTGTCAAATTTGGCTATGAAGTCTCTCATTGGTTCATGAGGCTCTTTCTTCATCTATGTAAGTTGAGCCAAAAGTGCATGTGCATCTTCTTCAGGTTTGAATCTGGCTTGAAACTTAGCTTTGAGGGTATTCCAATTAGTTATTGACTGAGCTTGTAGATGATAAAACCAATCTACAGTAGTACCTTGTAATGTTTCTACAAATAGCCTGACTGTTACATCTTCAAATTCTACTCCAATTATGCCATAGGCTATGCTGAAGGCTGCAATTTGTTCATCAGGATAAACTTTCCCATCACCATATAATTTGGGGAAATTCTTCCTTGAACTGCGTGGAAGCTCATGTAGAGGTGGAGTAAGATTGAGAGGACCAAAAACATTACCCCAGGGGCCTTGAACTACCATTATAGGATTATGAAAAAGAGGAATAACAAATCTCAGAGGGGTAATTATTGGCAAAGCTTTATCAACAATAGAAGTGGATACTTCATTTGGCAATGGAGATCTGACTTTAGTAGGAGGAAGGCTCTTGGTTCGTTGGAGACAAGATGAAGAAAATAGATCAAAATCACTTTGCTGTACCAACTCGAATACAGGGTCAATAATACCTTTAGCCTTTGGCTTTGTGTATACCTTGAATCTACCAAATTGTGAAACAAAAATGGAAAAGAATTGACCTTGCTTCAGTTTGAAGCTTGAGGCTTTAAACTGTGTACTCTTTCCCAGCAGCTTTGGTTTTGCAGACCAAATAAAATAACAGAGGTGGAGTAAGATGGTAAGACTATAAATGGATAATGGGTAAGACTAGTAACGGAGTTGCTAGAGTCTGTAATGGATAAGGGTTATAGTGATAATGGGTTATATCCCCAGTGGAGTCGCCAAAAACTATTAGTGATTATTTTGTCGATCAGCGTATTGATAAATAAAATAGGTCTGATTAGCCAAAGTAGGAAGATTGGTCATCCAAATGTGTAGGTTTATTACATCAAAAGAGGACTAATCTCTCCTCTCATCAAGGGGAGGTTCCCTATATATATATATATATATGTATATATATAAACAAAAAATAATACTCAAGGGTGGGATAAACCATCCATCTCTCTTTCTTCAGAGATGATGCATGCAAATCAAAGGAAAAAACTCAAGGGAAATGACAGAAAGCACTCCTCTTCTTTTAAAAGTACTATTCAACAAACCACAAGAATACTTCTGGTACTAATTACAAAATGTAACCAAGGACGTAGTAACTAGCAAATTGATATTTAGCACAAAGTCTCCACCTGAATTGCCCAAGAGTGAGATAGGACGGACAATGAGGGCACAAAGTCATCCCAAGGTCCTTTACACAGAAATAAAAAGAAAACACACTAAAGGCAATTATAGGGGCACAAAGTCTCTCCATAGTTGACTTCAAGACACCTTCCTGACTAATTTCACTAATTCTACTTGTTGAATTAAAGGAACATAAAATATATTAAGGAAAAAGACATAAAAACAATTTCCCCAACAAAAAATATATCACAGCACAAAGTCTAAAAAGTCACTTGCTTTCTTATTCCAATAACAAAATATGATCAACAATCTGAGCTCAAAGTCTCAGTAATGCCTTCCAATTTGGGCAGAGTTTTGTTTCTGATTGTCAAAGAGAGATGTCTTTACAATAAAAGAGAGTCCCTTATATAGCCTCTTCAAGAAGAACTCGGGAATAGTAACACATCATGTTGCATTGAAATTTGTTAAGAAGATAGGCTAGAATTTAGGGGCATCTACCCATTTGCTTTTCTCAATGTAGAGAAACAAGTCACGCTATTGAAAGTTTACATCTTTCAATGTCCACCTGGCAATCTAATCCTTCTTCATCGTTCCTCTTTTTTTGGTTAAGTGAATCGGGTCCTTGATTCAATTTGACGCTCTACTCCTTAGTCGTTTCCTGCTGGTCTTGGCCTTAAAGCCTTTGAATGCATTTGGGTCCATTTTGGATAGGGAAGAGCCCCCCGTAAGGGTATCTACCCTTTAGGTGGTCTTCAAATGGCTCTCGGGCTTCTTTTGGTAGGTCACTAAGTTCTTTGGCTCTTCTTTAAGGCTTTTCAAATTTTACAGCTATTTTACAAACCTTGAATTTGACGTCTTCGGGCGCATCACCCCTTTTTCAACGGCTAGTTCGTTGTTCTTGAATTTGACGTCTTCAGGCACATCACCCCCTTTTCTTCTTCAAATTTCCTATTTTGCATCCTCCTGAAGGGAAGGTGACCCTTTGGCTTTGGGGAAGTGTCCTTTAATTTGGTAGCCGAGAGTCCCCCACAAGGGCACCTGCCCTTTGGGGTTGTTTCTATCGCTAATTCGCTTTCTACATTCAAAAGATGAATAAAGAAACTAAGGAAATGGACAAGGCTAGAAGTACCTGGATATAAACTGCGCACCGTAATCCAGACGCTTGTGAGCACCCCTCTTTGGCTGTGGAGGAATGACACCTGCAAAGAAAAGGAACTTGGACAAGAAAATGTTAGATGGATAGGCGGTGGGTTGCCAAGTGAAAGCTTGTTCCTGGAAGTGTGAAAACTTCCTCAAGGGAGGTCAACCCACTAATAACAGACAGATAAAAGATCAAGGAAATACAGAATGCCAGAATACAGAAGTGATAAACAAATTAGAAAGAAAAGAAAAGACAAAATGATTACCTGAAGGAGTTATCGGGCTGATGACAGTCGCCGAGGTCGGAAATGTCACCGGCGTCGGTTAGCTGATCTGCCGACGTCGGTTATCCTGCCGACGTCGGTTGGGGAAGTGACTAGCGTCGGTCGAGGTTGTGACCTGTGGTCGGGTCTGGTTTGGTTTCTGGGCTGTGGACGGGTCCGGTTTGTGAACAGGGTCGAGACAGAGTTTGGGGACGAATTTGGAGGGACTGGGGAATGGTCTGGTTCTGATTAGGTGCCCTGTATAGGGTCTTTGTTGGCAGGGGAATGAGGAAGTTGTCTGGGACTAGATTAAAAGGGGGATAGGAAAGAGGAAGATGGATAGGGGACAGGTTCTGAGAAGGCTTTTCAGCCTCTCAGGGGAAGGACACAGCAAGTAGAAGACAGTAGATGGGATAGATAACTGAGACTAAATGAAAGAATGAAATAAAATACTCTGCTTACCTTTTAGCTTGCTGAATGAAGAGTGGGAGAGCTATTGTTGGAGCCACGGAAGACTTGTTGCAAGAAGAAATCTCTGATCAAGAGTCTTTGCACCTGTTGCTGCTATTGCACGAGGTCCAGATGGAGAAGAGACGAGTGCCAAAATGCCAAGAGAATTCAGTTTTGCGAGCTCAAGGGTCCAGGGGCTACAACGGATGCAGAAAGGGGTATTGAAGGCTGCCGACGCCAGCAGTTTCACCGACATCGGCCGAAGGGTTGCCGACGTCGGCGGTGGCAGAATGGGGACAGAGACTAAAAATAGCCTCTGCCCATTCTTGCACGCCGCCGAGCGAGGGGTTGTGGGAAGAACTGTCACGAGGATGCTTAAATGGGCGTGGGGGGAAGATAATGAGGAGATTTGGCATAATAAATGCTAGGAGGAAGGTGGAGGGATTCAAGGGAGGATCCAAGGTGGCAAGGGTGAGGTGGAAAGGGGGCCACTTAATTAAAATATTTAAGTTATTTTAATCAAATGAATGGAGGGGACTAAGGCCAAGGGCTAGGATAGGGGTTTGAGGCGAACAAGGGGGAGAACCAAGGTGCAGACACGTTTGCGGTGTCTACAGGGGTCCTTCGGCATGTTAGGTTGTGGAGCTAAAAGCTTCACTGTATGCAGACATGGAGGAGGTTGCTAAGGTGCAAAGTAACCGACATCGGTCAGGGCAACTGACGTCGATTATATCTAGTGCACAGAGCTGCCGATAGCGGTCAGGAGTCAGCCAATGTCGGTCACCTCCAAATAGACAGGGACCGACATCAATCGCCTGTGTGGTTCCAAAACTGTTAGTTCACGAATAGTTTATTAATGAACCAGTTGTTTGCATGTTAAGGGCTAATTTTAGTCTTTAGCTGTGGATCTAATTATTGTAATTGGATGTCTAATTATTGTTTGCATGGGATCTATATAATAGATTCATGGGCTGTATTGTAAATGTGTGCTAGTTTGAGATAGCTTGGTTAGCTCCTTTAGTGTGAAGAGAGCAAGGGTAACTCCTCCTAGTTCCATAGGGGTGCCGAGTGTGTATGATTAGGTAGATCTGCGGGATTGCAAGATTTGGTAGAAGATCCACTGGGGTACTAGTTTGGAGAATCATAAGGACTTGGTGAGGCAAGGATAAGGGTTCTTCAGGGTGTAGAGAGATCTACATGTGTAAGTAAGGTCGGTTGATCTGCAGGTGTGTGTGTGTGTGTGCAAGATCTAGGTTTGCAGGTGTGCAGAACTAGGTTGATTTGCATGTGTGCAAGATCAGGGAGGTCAATAACACAATAGGTAAAAAGATCAGGTGAGATCTACTTGGAGTACGTTGTGTACTTGGAGTATGTGTGTATACTCAGACTTGGAGTATGTGGAGTACTTGGTGGATCGATAATATTGTTACTAACTAGTGGACTGGCAGTATTGTTACTGGCTGGTGGAGGTGAACACCAACTCTGTGTTTGAGTTGTGTGTTGGGACCGTAATTGAGAGAGTGAACTCTTGAAGGTGAATTACTGTACACTTGGTGTGGGAAGCTTGTGAAGTGTGGAAGAGTGTGGCATCTCTTCATTGTAATTTCTTTTCTGGAAGAGTATTAATACAATTGGGTATGATGTTCTTGAATTTGACGTCTTTAGGCACGTCACCCCCTTTTCTTCTTCAACTTTCCTATTTTTCATCCTCTTGAAGGGAAGGTGACCCTTTGGCTTTGGGGAAGTGTCCTTTAATTTGGTAGCTGAGAGTCCCCCACAAGGGCACCTGCCCTTTGGGGTCCTTCGACGGCCTTTTGTCTTCAGAGTCTTTTGGAGCTTTCCTGTGGACTTTTTCTACAGACATTTTCCTCGGGATTTTTCCGTGGGCATTTTCCCATGGACAAAAAGTTTGTGGAAATTTTTCCTATGGAAAAAAAGTCCACAGATATTTTCCCGCGGACAAAAAGTTCATGAGAATTATTGCTTTGGCTTTGAGAAACTCCTTCGGGCTTTCCTCCCGCAGTTTTTTCAAATTCCTTCAAACTTTTTATCTGAAGGAATTCCTTCAGACAAAAGTCTGAAAGAATTATTTCTTTCCTTAGTCTTTTTCCTGAAGGAAATTCCTTTGTCTTTCAATTGCCTTAGACAAAATTCTGAAAGATCTTACCTTTGCGACTTCTTTGAAAATGACCCTTCTGAAGGATGCTTTTATCGACCAAGTGCCCTCCGCAAGGGCACTTGTCCTTCAGGAGGCTCTTTTGAACTTTTGCTTTGAACCACTCCTTTGAACCAACCCGATGAACTAAGCTTTGAACCAAGCTTTGAACTAAGCTTATGGTTCAAGCCGATGAACCGATTGAAGAACCGATTGAATGAACCGAAGCATTGAACCAACCGTTGAACCAAGCTTTGGTTCAACGGTTCAAATGAAGCCTTTGAACCAAGCTGATGAACCATTTGATTGAACCAAAGCGATGAACTTTGTCGATTGAACTTCGTAGTTGTGTTGAGAGCTTTTGAACCTGTTGAACCAAATGCGTTGAACCTGTTGAACTTTGATTGAACCTACTTGTAGAAGACTTTTGAACTTGGAAGCGGTTGAAAATTTGCTGCTAATGCTTGCCGATGAACTCTTTTGGTTGAACCTGATCATTGAACCAACTTTGAGATCGCCTAAGTGTTGAAAGCTTGCTTCTTTCCTATAGAGTCCGTAGAAATCAACTAGTGAAGCCTGTTGAACTTAGCCTACAGAGTCCATAGATTTTCTTTTCCTGCATAGTCTGTAGATTTCTCTTTTTCTGCAGAGTCCATAGATTTCTCTTTTCCTGTAGAGTCCGTAGATTCAAGCTTGTAGAGTCCGTAGATTCAAGCCTATAGAGTCCGTAGATTTTTGAGAAGCTTGAAAAATGAGGAATTTGAATGCCCAGGACAAATTTCAAAAAGGGAAGAGACAATTTTGGTTTGTAGGAACAAAATTGTTCAAATGTTGTCCCAAAAATGAGTGATATTTTTGGGGGACAACACATTCAATTTTTGGTGTGAAGGTAAGGAAAGTTTTAAGGCCATCAAGCATGCCATCATGGAAGCTCCCACCTTGATTAACCTAAATTATAATAAGGACTTCATCCTCTATGCACTTGATAGAACTGAAGGCATCTCAGCCATCCTAATGTAGCAAAACAAGGATAAACTAGAGCAACCAATTGCTTTCTTCAACCAGGCACTAAAGTATTATGAGTTACACACATCTTCATGGAGAAGCATGAACTCATAATTGTGAGGGCATTAAATAAATTTAGGCACATGCTCTCCAACAACAAGATCTAACTCATGGTATAACATGTAGGTATCAAGGAGTTCCTCCTTAGCAAGGACATTAGTGATAAAAGGGTTGGCTAGATCACAAAATTAATGGAGTATGCAATAGATATCCAAGTCACCAAGCTAGTCTAAGGGAAAGGAATTTATGAGTAGTTAGTCAAAGTAGCAAAGTCAAAGGATAGTGCAGTCCTAATGACACATGAAGAAGAGTGTGAAAATGAAGAATTTATGACCAATTAGGTGCATAAATGAGATCTTTCCTTTGGCATAATATGTACTCTCCTGGTCCTCATAAGGTCAAACGTAGGCACTTTGAACTATAGTCTATTACCTATATGCTTATAGATGTTGCAATTTTTTGAAAGACCTCAATGGGGTCCTCTTGAGGTGTGTTGAAGTAGAGGAAATAGGTAGAATTCTCTAGGAATTCCATAATGGCCTTTGAGGAGGCCACTACTCACTTAAGACCACTACCACAAAAATCATGTAGGCTAGCTATTATTGGCCAACCCTATTTAAATATGCACACATGCACATGCGAGCTTGTAAAAAATGTAACTTCTTCATAGGCAAGCAAAGGTTGGTAGCCTTACCACTGTGCCTTATTCAAGCTAATCAACCCTTTGCACAGTACGGCCTAGATTTCATAGGTTTGATTAATCCACCATCAATTGAGGGACACAAATGGATCCTTAAGGATACTAATTATTTCATAAGGTGGACAGAGGTAGTGGTGTTAAAAGAGGCTAATGAGATATCCATCCTTAGTTTCTATGAAAGCATTATGATAAGATTTAGTGTTCTGGCCATCATTATCTTTGACAATGTGCTAGCCTTCCTTAGGACTATAATCAGCAAATGTGCCATCAAGCACAACATCGACTTGAACACCACATCAAACTATTACCCTCAGGGTAATGGTCTATCTAAGTTCATGAACAAGAACCTGATTTATATCATCAAAAGGACTCTGGAGGATAATCAATGGGCTTGACACATAAAGCTCAAAAACATGCTTTAGGTTGATTGAATAATGCCCAAGAGGATACTATAAAACTCACCCTTGATTTTATTTTATATAAGGGAGGATAGGTTACCAACATCTATTGAGTTGCCTTTGTTGGAACTTGCTCACTAGTTGGAGCTACTCAAAAATGATCCCCTTAAAGTAAGAATGGTAGAGGTCATGTAGCTCAAAGAGACTAGAGCATAAGATGTGCACACTATAGAACTGACATGCACAAACTAAGAGGATCTTTGACAAAAACATTGGTACTAGAAGTCTCAAAGCGAGGGACTTAGTGTTGAAATGGGATGCAAATAGAACAAAGCCTAAAAGGCATACTAAATTTGATGCAATATGGAGTGGGCCGTACACCATCACCAATTACAAACCCTCCAATGCCTTTTAGCTTACTAGAATGAATGGAGAAGAGCTTCCAATCCCAATCAATGGGATTCATCTCAAACACTATCTCCATTAAAATTTGTATATCTTTGTAAATAAGTAGAATAAATGTTTTTTACTTCCCTAAAGTTCTCTATTTTACAAGGTGAATCTCAACTCACTCAGAAGCTAGGGTGTGTAGATAGTGCATTCAAATAAGGAGGGTTTATAAGTTACAAAGAGCCCGTGCCTAATGGACTACTCAAAGGCTACTGGGTTCCCACTTAGGAGGCTAGTGGCCCACAAGGATCACTAGAAGTGTTGAATTTTTAAGTCACCCCTTTAATCGGTGCAAGGCCTCCTAAAATCGTACAAAAGTTAGCATGCCTGTGGATTATTCCACACTTCAAGTAGAAGAGGTGCAGACACTTCCCATCTTTGCCAAAACCCTAGATGAACATGTAAGTCTATGTAGTAGGGCCACAATGATCCATGCTAGCATAAGGAACTCAACGCATATCTGTGCACAAGGTTTGATGTTGCACAGATCAAGAAGCACATGATCTTTAGAGTGAAGACTTTGAGTTTAAAAGTGGTTAAGGAATATAACAGAGGAATTAGACACAAAACAACTTGAATGCGCTCAAGATGTTCAGATCCTCATGCAAGCTCTCCTTAAAAATGGTCTTCATACATGTTTCAAAATGTTTCACACTCACACATAGAGTTCTACATCCACATCTTCTCCTTATGCAACATGTAACCTTCTTCTGTAGTTAACACATGCTGGCACCATGCTCATTCAATGAAGAGATCTCCATAGTTATCTTAAAGGAAGCATGAGCCTTCTACAGGTCACACCCATGTTTCTCCTATCTAACAAGCCAATGGAGCTCTCTCAAAGATCCTATCAAATCACTACATGTCAGGTGGTTGTTGGATTTAATGAATGTCATTAGAGGTGATTGGGAGGAGCTCAAGGTGCTATCTGAATTAAAAGTAAAAAAGACCACCATGTATTGGTACCTAAGTGTATGCCACCTTCTGACATTGTCAAAAAATCTTCCATTCTCCAATACACATGCATCTAGATGTGATCCTAACACTAACCCAAGTCTAATCATAGAACAAGTTTTGAGAACCATGCCCAAGGCATTGCTAAAGAATTTAATTTTTTATCCACTGCCCAAGTGGTGCATTTATTGTAAAAACTAGCTTGATCTTCTATAAAATCCTGGTTATTCTATTGTAAAAGGGTTGACACATTTTAGTAGCCTCACTTTGCCAGAAATTTGCCCTCTATGAGTTCTTATTTTGGTTAAGTCCTGTAAAAAATTAATGAGAATTATGTTCACCTCCTTTTTGTTATTCTAATGAGATATGCACTCTTTGTGTTTGAATGATGCCTATTCGTTGGTGCTCCTCACCCCTTTCTTTGGTCATTTCATCCCCTACACCTCTTTGTTGAACTTGGAATTCGCTTGTAGTTTGCATCTTGTGTGCACCAGGGTCTATGTATGCATCACTTGTGGATGTTTCTCATCCCTCTCAACATTTGTTTTTGCACCTCTATGTAAAGTTACCTACATAAAGAATATCCTTGATGAAATCTATGTGTAAATTATCTTGTTCTCAAGTGTGTACAACATGATTGATATAGTATAAGTGCTTGATTTGTTTTAGGTGCATCACCCCTTTTAATTTATGCATTCTCTTACCTTTTCCCTCTTTTTTCCCTTGAATCTATTAAGTTTAGGCTGTGCCGGTCTTAAACCAGGTGCACTTATAATAAAAGGAATCTGGCCTAATCTGAAGACTCATCCCAAGGAGCGCAAGGGTCCCACACCTTGGGGACATTTCCATCATTATAGTGAGATAGTTGATGCTCATATGTATAGCTACACAGTAATGCTTTCATGCCTAACACCTTGGCCTTTTTCACCCTGTATTAAGTCCTCACAACTAGTGACCCAAAATAAAGATTCTTCATGCTATCGAGCATCTATGGGTGCACATTTTGAATGATAAAAGTTTGGTAGCTAATTTTAATTCTAATGAACCCTCTTCTTAGGGTGCTTAACCACCTAAGGATGATCCAACTCTACCATCTTCTAGAGTTACATCCTATGCCTAAATTTTTAATTTTATGACAATTTAATGTTACTTATGGGTTGTCATGTATAACTAACTATTTTGTAGCTTTGAACCATATTTTTTAATCGACATGGATATTAGGTTGTGAATACCAATCAACCACCTTTTTGTTGTAGCCATCGATATATTATATTTTTTATGATTAATAAATATATAAATGAGTTTTAATTAGAAAAAAGATCAACCATTGGAACATTTTAGATAAGTAAAAGCATATGAGATATAAATTATCCAAATAGATAATGATGAAAATTTTGGGTAATGTGTCATTGTCTCTCAAAGTTTAAGATGTGACCTTGATATTAATAAGTGCATGTTTAATGAGATATATGAAAACCTATAATACTAGCATTGCCTTGATGGTGAAAGGAATGTTGGGAGGGATTTATTATTTATAATTATGTGATTATGAGTGTGAAGTAAGGGAGGAATAATAAAGAGGGGAAAAAATTGAAATTCCTCTTTTGTGTTTATTGAGAAAACTTACATTTGTTGTAAATGTTGTGGAAGAGGTATTACATCAAGTGTTGCTTCCTGTACTCTTCTAAGATTTACATATATTATTTTTATTCTTACATAGTAGTCAATGTAAATTTAGGGTTGATATACATGTCGTACAATGAACATACTCTTGATATGATAGTGAAGATCATTCCTTGATGATCAATGTTTCCAATATCTATTGTTGCTTTATTGAGAGTCATTCCTTGTGATTTAGAAATGGTTAGAGAGCATGCCATTTTGTTAGGCATTTGGCAATGAATACCACATACAATAGGAGGAATTGGAAGATTCTTTAGAGTTCAAATATCCCATGTGGGTTAAATTAAATCTTGAAGGCAATAACCACATACATTTTTAAGGAAGGTGGGTTTGAATCTAGGTGGTAGATAATGTGAACTATTTCTTTAGTGACTCCATTAACTAACCTTGCTTTCACCCATAGATTGGATGTCAACACAAAATTTTGTTCTTTACATAAAATCATAGTTTGCTCAAGTTGAATGTCATTGTTCAATATCACACGTTGTCTACTCTGTTCTGATTTACATATTGCTATTGGAATGTTTGATGATTTTAACATGTGCTTATAATGCATTATTGCCAATTTTTTAGTTTCATAAAAATGTGTTGACATTTTGAAATATTCTTGTTCTTCTAAATGCAGGAAGGATGATGTTCTTGACATGGTCATATTCCAGTCTTATTTTATTGGGTTTGCATTTTTGATGTTGGTTAATAATTTTTTGAATAGTATTCGATTCATCATGTATAGCTATTGATGAAAATTTGTGTAATGTTACTACTATGTTGAAATTTTAGAAGAGGTTGTGGACAAATGACTTTACTACATACATTGGTATGTAACTTATAGGTGGAAGCTATCCTAGGTCACCAATAAGTAACCTTCAAAATCTTTGTTTTTATGTTCAGGTAATTCCTCATGCAATCAACTATTTATATTATTGAGCATATTTGTACCTATAAAACTCATTTCATCAATGAACACATATTTAATGTGTCTCATTTATTCTTGGAAAATTGTTAGTGCTTGTCCTTCAAGTGCATTCATTTCATGGATAGGAATGTGAAGAATTGAATGTATTATTGATGCATTTAATTTAAATGTTGTAACACTGATTAAAGTGAGGAGAAGTAGGGGAGAATTTATTATCCTTACAAGTCCATTCAGGCTACATTTGATGTTTGTAATCAAGTAGGATTTATGTGTAATTGATGTTCCTTGTATAATCATCCTAAGTGGAGGAGCATGTGTGTTATTTTTGGCATGGCATAAAATAATGTTGAAGTCTATTTATTAGTTACCTAACAACTCACTTTGTGATGGCTCACTTGTGCACTCTAAAGATGTATTATATGTGACTGTGTGTTGAAAATCTAAAAATTGTGGTGTTGTTGTGTGTAGGTTGAGTAACAGCTTAGAGTGATTCTAGTTGTGGTTGGTGTCAAATTCATGGAGCCCAAGCATTTCAATGTCATCTATATTAATGTTTCCTAATGGGTGCATGTAGGACAAGAGTTCCTATTCATGTATTTCCACTTCCATTTGTGCATCTTCTTGAGTGTCACTAACATCAATGCTTGATTCAACATTTTTGTTTTCTTCTATAGAGATCCACTCAATATGCCATGGAACATACAAATCGTTGATTTTTTCCAAATGTGTATTAATGTCTTTCCTATTTAAACAAATGTACAATTCAATGTTGCAAAATGGTTTGTATAGTAGGAGCTCTACCCAATAGAAAGATACATATGATGCTGAATCATTAGAAGGTATAAAAAAATGAGGGAATATGTGAACTGTAGACACCTAATTTATTCCATTATGGTGTCATCACTATTCACCGATTTACTTTCTAGCATTATTGTGCAGATTAATCTTAATTTATTTAATCTTCCAATTTAATCAAATCCAATCATCATTTTCATCTTGGATCATTGTTAATCATATAAATCAATTGCATCATATTCTTAAATTTATCTAACACATCCTCAATCTATTCATCCAGTTTACACATCACCCTTATCCATTTAATTATTTCTTCGATGATCACATCTAATCCCACAAAAATCATATCACATCACATTAGTTACTTAATATTAGTTAATTAGTTAATCTCATCAATAATGGAAAAATATATGGAATGCAAATTTCATATTTTCCATAAATAAAACAAATCTAAAAATCCTTGCATCACATCCAAATCCCTATATAATCTTCACACTCTCCCACAAAATGATTTCTTTTTTCATTTCCAATCCAAGGTGATCCCTTATTCAGCAAGGTGTGTCACAACCCACTCTTCATAAATGGAAATATTTACACACTCCAACTCCCTCCATTTACTCCTCCAAATCTTCTCATTTATGAGGAGGAGGACTCATCCTCCACCATTGACATCCATTCAAGACAGATGGTCCAAATTAATTCCCAAAAAAGATAAATTAAGGGGCCACTCTTCATTCTCAACAAGATTTTTCATATAATAAAGTGCTGCCATTTTGACAAAACTTAAGCTGCATCATCACTAATCCTATCAAAAAATCCATTTGGCAAGGGGAGGTGTTACCAAATTTCCCTCACACTTTGTAAAATCCTTTGCAACTACATCCATTTATGCACAATCTAATCAATTCATGGAGCAAGGTCTTATTGAGTAAGATAAAAGTATGCAATTTGTTTTATTCCTCTCTTTCATAGCCCTTCCAAGGTATCTCATGTGTGAAATTTGCCTAGTATTTTGTGTGTGATTTTGTTTGGGTGTTTCCAATGATTGTGCTTTGCTAACCAAATTCCTCTTGATATACATATGGTATGTCTAGTGGGTCATTTCACACCCCAAAATCACCTTTGAAGTCGATCAAGTACTTTTATCCATTAATTTCATGCTCATTCAAGCCAAAATTCCTCTAAATGTTTTTAAAAACCATTACAATATCCTCTCCTAGACTCCTAGTAGAATAATTCTATCTTCTAACAGAGTTGTGAATGAAATTAGTGGAATAACACTATTTTTTAGCAAAATTGTGTTCGGTCTGTAAAACCCTATTTTTCCAAAATTTATCAAAATCAAACTAACTTTAGAGTAAATATACTATGTTTCAATGAAAACACTTATGTTTGTGTTTATAGGGAATGTGGCAGAATTGACATGATTTCAAATAAATTACCCTGATTTCAATGAAATAGTTTTCTATTTTTTGATAGTTTGTGTTTGCAGAGTGATAAAATTGAACTAATTTTAATAAAATTATCTTGATTTAGGAAAAATTGGTTATTGTTTTGTTATATTCTATGTTTATAAAGTGACATAATTGACCTATGTTTTATCAAAATCATTATAATTTTGGTGGATTCACTGATAGTTTACGATCTAACAATATTTGTGTAAGATTTTATTTTTGTCAAAAGCAAACATACCAAACTACTAATTTATATTTTTTAGGTTTTTGTATGTTAAATTATAAATATAAATTAATAAAAATGAAAAAACATTTGGTTTTAGTTCTTAAAAATAACCCATATTTCAATCTAGTGCATTAAAACACTTTACTTGTTTTGTTTGCTTGCATATTTGTGTGTGTAGTAACTAAAACGTGTATGTTATCCTTTGGACCTTTGTTGGGACACTGAGTGATAAAGAAAATTGGTTATCTTTTGTCATCCCCCATCCTGAAGTGAATCTACGTATGCTCTCCTCTTTCCCCTTGTGGGATCCCAAGTATCATAAATAACCAAGTTTCTTTTTTTCCTTTTGGCTATGCGACTTGGACCTTGATCCCCAAGCACAAATATTTAGTGTTCAAAAAATGAGATTTCATCCCCCAATTTTAGGACCAACCCTATGTTCCAGTGGGATTTAAAAATTGAGGGAAGAGTTATCATTACTGTTAGAGTGGTTTCATGTTTTACACACATCATGAAGTGAGGGGATTTCATGCTCCAATAGCCAGATCCTAAACAACACCCCTCAATGAAGGATTTTTTGGTGGCATTCCGCTAAAACCCTACAGATGGAGTGGGCACAAAGGAACTATACCTTCTTTCACAACATGTTATTCAACATCTTCCATGAACTTGAGCCCCATTGTACTATGAGGTATATAGGGGATGCGCCTAGAAAACCTTGTTTAACGCCTAGTTTAAGACCAATCATACACAAATAGTTAGTAGTGTGATAGAAACCAAATTCCCCCAAGATACTCACAACATATATCCATGGAGTGACAGTTAAGAGACTAATCTATTCATTACTTCATATGACTATGTGTGGGTTACTAGTTATGTTACACGCCTTTTATACTAACATAGGGTTTGTCATTTGTGTGCTTTTGTTTGATTGTTGTTGAGACCTATCTTGATTTCAAACCTTAAATATTTTAAATAACATCAAATCCATCCAACATAAACTATTATGTCCCAAAATTCAAAAATCAAAAGTCAACTTTTCCAAGTCAACCTTCAAAAGTCAAACATCAAAGGTCAAACATTAATTATTCAATTCAAACATCCAATCAAACATCATGTCAACCCAATCATACAAAAATAGTTAGTAGTGCGATGGAAACCAAATTCCCCCAAGATACTCACAACATATATCCATGGAGTGACGATTAAGAGACTAATCTATTCATTACTTCATATGACTATGTGTGGGTTGCTAGTTATGTTACACACCTTTTATACTAACATAGGGCTTGCCATTTGTGTGATTTTGTTTGATTGTTGTTGAGACCTATTTTGATTTCAAACCTTAAATATTTTAAATAACATCAAATCCATCCAACATAAACTATTATGTCCCAAAATTCAAAAATCAAACGTCAACTTTTCCAAGTCAACCTTCAAAAGTCAAACATCAAAGGTCAAACATTAATTATTCAATTCAAACATCCAATCAAACATCATGTCAACCCTTTAAAAATTAAATTTTCAAAGTCAAATTTCCAAAATTCAAATTCAAATCCTAAGTCAAATTCAAACTTAAGTCAAAGTCAAATTATTACATCAAATAAATGTAGGTCAAAGTTAAATCAAATATCAAATATCTACCTTTGACTAAATCAAATCAAATTTAAAGTCAAAGTATAACAACATCAAAGTTAACCAAGGTCAAACATCCAAGCATACCTTTAGTCACACATCCTAAAATCAAAATTCAAGCAAGCTTGTTTAAATAAATTTAAAGCATCCAAGGTTAAAAAGCAAATAAAAAACAAACATCAAAGCATCCCATGTAAGTTGAAATCAAATGAGATAAGTTAATTGAAATCTGATTGAAATTTAAAAGTTAATTTAAACCTAATTCAAAATCAAATTAAATTCAAAACAAATCTTAAAAACAAATTTAGATACCATGCCTCATCAAACGTAAAGTGGAGCTACATACAATCCTTGTTTTAATGATGATTGGAGTCAAAATCTATTTCATTGTGTTGAAAATATGAAAGATAATACTCAACATGATAGTGGGGTTTACCAAACTGAGTATGGAATTGATCCCCTCATAACATATCAAAGAAGGATCAAATTTAAACAAGACCTGTTCACAAACAATGATTATGTCCTTTTATGATTGCTACATATAGGTTCAAAATTTTCTACTAGGTATCCCCTATAAAATTTACACTATCTTAGTCACGCACAAGAAGATGTCATCCAAGATCAACAACAAGAGAAGGCTATTTCTAGTCAAGATCAAAACACTTTTAAAAATTTACATCCAAATCTCAAGTACTCTAGCAAATGGAAAGAGATTTCTTTAGAGAAACCCTTGCAAAATAAAAATATGATTTTAATTTAATAACTACAACAAGTTAGTCAATCATTGGAAACACCAAAATAAAAGCACACACAAAATACTAAGAAAATTTTGCATATGAGATACCTTGGAAGAGTTATCAAATAGATGAACAAAATAAATTGCATACCCTAATCCTACCCAAAGAGACCTTACTCCATGCCTTGATTGTATTGTGCTTAAATGGATGTGGTTGCAAATGATTTTACAAAGCTTGAGAGAAATTCAATAACACCTACCCTTGCGAAATGGACATTTTGATAGGATGAGTGATGATGTGGCTTGAAGCTTTATGAAAATGTCACTTGATTGCATGAAAAATCATGATGAGAATGGAGGGTGGCCCTTCAATTTATATATTTTCTCGACTAAATTGGACTATTGGATGAGATTGAAGATCAATGGATGAGGATGAGTAATTCTCCTCATAAATGAGAGGAGTTGGAGGATTAAAAGCAAGGAGTTGGAGTGTGTAAGGCTTTCCATTTGTAAAGAGTGGGATATGAAATGCCTTGTTGAAAAAGGGATCACCTTGGGATTGGAAATGAATATAAAATTCTTTTTAGGGAGAATGTGAAGATGGCACAAGGATTTGAGCATTAGGATTTTTTGAATTTATTTGATTTATGGAAAATAGGAAATGTGCATTCCATGGAATTTACCATTATTATTGTGATTAACTAATTAATAGAGATTAATTAACTAATGTGATGTGATATGATTTTTGTGGGATTGGATGTGATTATAAAAGAAGTAATTAACTGGATAGGGGTAATGTATAAAGCGGGCAAATAGATCAAGGATGTGGCATACCAATTGAAGAATATTATGCTGTTGATGAATGTGATAGGGATGTGTTATCATGATTCGAGATGAAATTTTTTATCAAATTAATGAATTTAGATGATTAAAATAAATTAAGGTTAATCCACACAATAATATGATAAAGTGATTCGGTAAATAGTGATGACACCGAATTGGAAGAAATGAGATATCTACATTTTGCCCTTCTTTAAAAGGTAATTGCTAGACACTGGTGAAGTAATGAATTTTTAAATAATGAGAAGACCTTGAATGGGCATATTAGGATGCCCCAAGTGATGTGAAGAATATGGAATTGATTATAAGCATGGTTTATGAAAAATTACCAAAAATTGGCTCATAATACTACCCCAGATGAATATAATAAGGATGGAATGCCCCTAAAAATGGTTGAATGGAGAATAAATTGGATGGACCGATCCTTGAAATGAATAAAACAATATGAAAAGAGGTAGAACACGTTGATAAATGAATAAGATAGGTGAAAAATGGATTAAAAATGATGAAAGGGGTGAAAAATGATCGACCATGATGGAAAATAGATTAATAGGGAGTGATGGGGGGGGGGGTAAAATTCTAATTGGGGATATAAATTGACTTGGGGGGAAAATAATTAATTTTCAACCTCTAGCCTTAGAAATATTTATCTCTAGTTTTGTGCTTGAGATCCTTCGAGAAAATAGTGCACATTCCAGTCCACAAACAGCTTAGTGAGGAGGCCTGAGAGTATTAGTGACCACGAGGCAATGATAAGTAGGTTTAAGGTTTGAAAATTTTACCTTATAATTGCATTTAATAACCTATAAAGTGTCACATATGGAAATTTTTCCATGAGAATTTTTTTCCTTATGGAAAAATTACCCACGTAATTCACATAAATGCCAAAAATTTGATAAAATAGTCAAACATCAATGAAAATGTTGATTTTTTAGTTGATTAGTGGAATCATGTAAAAGTGATGGAAATGAGAATAACATACTAGAATTACTAAAATGGTAAAAATGTGGATAAAGTAGTGTAATCATGCACAAAGTGGCAAAAACAAGAATAATATGTCGAAATCACCAAAATGGTAGAAAGACGTATAAATTAGAGAAATTACATACAAAGTAGTAAAAATGGCTTGTCAATTGGTGGAATCACCCGATGGTGGTTTAGTGGCATATTTACATGTCAAATAAAAGAATCAGCTTATGGGTTGGTGAATTCACTGTGTAAAGTGGTGTTATCCCCATAAAACTGATTATCTTAATGTGGGTCACATTTTTGACTGATTTGATTGAATTTAAGATTGATTTGATTAGGATGATGAAATTATGATGTGTAAATGATTAGAATTTATTAAAAAAATGACTAGGTGTGTTGACATTGGTGATTACAAAGCATGTTTATGTCATAATTACATAAGAGCGATGATCATGCATCCTATCAAAGATGCAAATTTGGGATGATGAGCTAGTGGGGTTGCTAGAAGCAATAAGATTGATTTACATTACTAAGCTGTTAATGATTCATGTTGATCAGGTCCTATTGAATGTACTTACATAAAGATGGAATTTAGAGACCAACACCTTCCATTTGTCAACTGGGGAAGTGATGATGACACTTGAGGATGTTTAACACATTTTATAGATATCTATTTATGGACAAGTTCTCTCTTAGTGAGCATGAGATCAACTAAGACTTCTATAGTAGTTGGTTGGTATTATAGATATATGTATGTGGCATGGATTTTTTGACATAGATTCATTGACTACAAATTAAACTATTGATAGGGTGCCCCTAGTTTTGATTGCCATTGTCAGTAACATTTTACTCCCTAATAAGAGTGGTTAATTTATCCATATGGGACTAGGTGGAGTGAGCTTGGATATTATTAAGGATACAATGATATTTGGATGGGGTCCAATGGTCTTAGTTTAACTATACAAGGATTTACATATAGTGGTCTATCATGGTAGATGGAGCACAGGTGCCTCTACACTGTTGTAGGTGTGGTCCTGGGATCATATAGAGGTTGAGAGACTAGTGGGACAATTACGATAAAAGACCTATGATGAGATGGTAGCTTATGGATGGGATATCATAGCCTGAGGTTGACATAGACACTTTGGTGATTTTGATTTCTACCATTAGGTTATTAATGATCTTATAGAGTAGGACTTGATTTAGTAGCTATAATTGTAAAAGTAGTTTGTATTATTAGAGGATGGATATTATTCCATATATATGATTACAATTTTCAACATTACAGGTTGTCATGAGTATATTATTTAGAGAGATAAAAACCTAAATGGGTACAATGACAATTTGGTTTGTGGTAGGATGTGCAAGATGGGCCATATGTTTTTTCTCATGTATCTAAAGAGATGACACAGTAAGGTCTTCTAGTGTCAAAATTAAAGGATACAACTAACTAAGCTATGGTTTAGGGGATTGATTTAGATTTTAGAGGTGGAGCTATAGATTTTGGGATGATAGATGGGTACACAACATGGTGGACTAAGATTAGATCAATGTGCTTGACTAGACCAATGTTACCAGCAATATGTGTAGACACCTAAATCTAGCCACCAATAACCTCCAATCAAGCTTTTGACTAATTTCCACCAAAATGCAAAATTTGGCTTAAAAACACTAAAACACATTAAATGAGTTGAAATTGATATATTCAAGTGCTAATTTTTGGCTATGGTATCATTAAATCGGTCAGGACAATGCAACGTTTATGGGCCAGCTAACTTTAATAAGATCATTTCGAGTCAAAATGCCAATTTTGCACTTGGGTGCTCTAGATTGCTCTTTTCTATCAAATTTATTGTACGAGATGCATGTCTTTGTTATTTTGTGTTGGAAAAATCATAAACAGGGAATACAGTTATAATGCATCTGACATTGACTTTTAATTTCAATCCATTCAAATTTTAGATTAGGACCAATAACAAATTATTCTGATCAATTTGAGTAATTTGTGCACAAAGTGCTTAATCATGCTTAAGAGATAATAAAACCAAATTAGAGCCTAATTAATAATTCCATGGAAACTTGTTGAATACTTGTTTTAAAAAATGAATATTGAATAACCACATCATCAGGCTGACCTCATTTCTTGGGAAGACATCCTTAGGTCATAAATGCCACAAATAATAGGATTATGGGTCTCCCATGCCTCATAATGACCCTTCATGCCTCTTCAATACCCCTTTTTCCAATGTCATGATGAGGATAATTATATATTTAATTCCAAAAAATTGAATTAATCCTCAACCACACATCTTCATCTCAAGATGGACGGTTCAGGTTGATTCTGAGCAATCTCAAAAATTATAAATAGGAGGTCTTGCCTATTGAATTTTAAGCTTAATTTGTGCAAAGTTACCATGTCAAATTGATTCTAAGAGCTCTAAAATTCCAAATTTATGATGCAAAAATATTTATCCAAGCCAATACAAAAGCCACAAGGTGCCAAGGAGAAGAGGAGATAGCCAAACCTACTTTGATGAAGACTTCATGAGCACAAGCCAAGCAAGCCACTACAACAATCATTTGAAGAATCCAAAGAAGGTGAAGGATTCTTATTTTTATTTAATTTTTAGTTTTGTTTTTATTTCTTTTTGTTATTAAGCTCGCCCTAGTAACTAGGCGTAGAGATGTATGTTAGTTAGTGTGTTTTAATCAATTTGTTTTCATTTTGGGACTAACACAATACTAATCACCTCTTTTGAGTCAAATTACTAGTTCATATAATGGCACATTCGATGGTATGACACCCCACTAAATTTGATCAAATAACACCTAAAAGAAACATACTAACTATTGTCATGCAGGTTCTTAGAGTGTAGAAGCAAAAAGGTGAAGATTTGATAAAAGAGCTTATTTTTTGGAGCTCATGATTTTATTCTCAAGAATATGTAATTTAAATCCCAACTTGGCCTGACTCGACCTAACACACCCTGAATCAAATCCCAACTCACCCCAACTAAGATCCTAACTCAGCCTAACTTGACTCAACTCACCTTGACTCAGATCCCAACTTGGCCTGACTTGACCTAACTCACCCTGACTTGGATCCTAACTCAACCTGACTTAACCCAACTTGCCCTAACTCATATCCCAACTTGACCTAACTTAACCCAAATCACTTTGACTCAAATCCCAACTTGGCCCAACTTGACCCAAATCACCTTGACTTGGATCACAACTTAGCCTGACTCGACCCAACTCATCCTGACTCATATCTCAACTTGATTGTGTGAAACTCGAGAGATAAAAGGCTATTGTAAAATGCTTGGTTTAGGTTCATACAAACTCCATTTTGGATGATTTTTTTTAAAACCATGTGTTTTTACATAAATTTTTAGAATATGTATTAGTTTAACTTCAATTTTCATAGAGTTTTTACAAAGTTTTGAAAGTCTATTTAGATGTTTCTAATCTAACACATTTGCTTTTGAGGTGATGCCCTAAGGGTAGACAGGTAACCAACGGATTTCATATTTGATGAATCATGTTTTAGACCAACTTTTGAATGCTTTTAAAATGAATTAAGAACCTTGATTTGGTGTTTAATGAAACATTTATAGGCTTAAGTGAAGGATTTCAAAGTTACAACTTAAGACCAAGGGGTCAAAATAACACCACCACATCTTGTTTGAGCTTAAAATTGAACACACTCATCAAATTTTATTTTCAATAGTTGTTTAAATATAACTTGTTTGGAAAAAATAAGGTTTGTGCATTTATACTCTTTCATTTGTCCCCTTTAGGGAACCCTTAGAATCGAAAGTGCATTCCTTATTTGCAAATTGCCTTATCTAAGGCATAGAAAAAATGTCATCTAAATCACTCCCTAAAAACTCTCAAAATTATTAGGTGACCTTAACAATGACCCTAAATTATTTCTATTTTATGCTTTCTTTATTTCATGTAAACTTGGCTTGCGAGGGGGACATCATTACCTCCTATGAGTTCTTTAGGGAAGCTTTGACTTGGGGTTTCACCTCTCAGCACTACCTTCATTTGGCTCCATATTGGAGTTGCACATAGGATGTAGTGGCACTTTGGACATCACACTACACTGAGCGAACAACAAGATGTAGTGGTTGTAAAGAGGACTACACATTTTTACAACAAGCTAAGTGATACAGACTCAAAATTTATGCTTTTCTTTTGCATTATTTGATGTGAAAGTCATTGTGTAATTAATTCCCCTAGAACATTTAAATATTTGTAGATCTTAGACAAATCCCCACTTTCCATGAAAGTATTATTGGTGCAAGGTGAGCCTCGAGGTCCATGTTGTAGTACTATCATTTGAGAGAAGGGGGGTGTAAAAACCCTACTATATAATGCACATTTACTTTTGGATGAACACTTAAAATCCTCTCAAATGATGTATATTGACGGATTTTAACAATACCAAGCAACCTTGTCAGTTTAAGATTCACGAGCGATTAATTAGTTGGTTTTGTCTTAGATTAAAGTCATGTTTGAAGTCAAAACTTGGTGTAAACAAATGATACAAACCAAAACACATGGTCCTCATTTTCCTTTGAATAAAGATGTGTTATGCTGCTCATGTGAACTCATCAATTTGCCTTGTTCAAATTTCATCAAAACTTGGAATCATATCATCCACTTTGGCATAGTTATGCTACCAAATTGAGTCTAGACCTTTGCCAAGGTTGTTTAAATTCTTCATTTATAATCTAAATTCAAAATTGCACCTTTATAATTTTTTAGGGTTGATGTGTTAGGTGGGTTTACCATTTGCACTAAACTTGAGGAAACTTAGGTTCAATTTCCAATTTGGATTGAAGGTCATTTAAGACTCATGATCGTTATCACCACTTGATAGACTTAAGTCATTTTGTGCTAAATACTTGCACTTTGAGTCTATGCACCACAACATTTTGAGTCAAGAAAGATAGTGTTATGCTGGAGCCTTTATCTAGCATAGTTACAGCATTTACTTTTGTCTAGCTTATTTGTCAAAATAACCAAATTTTATACTATTATTTGTGACAAAATAAGCTCTCTAAAGTGCCTTTTGTTTCATACCTTATACCTATTTGATCAAGTCGATGTCTAAGAATCAAATGCATAATGGTTTTTTAGAAGTGTTTCAAATTTGTTAGATTAAAAATTTCATCTATTTTCAAAGTCTAGCTTTGATGTTGTTTGGCCAAGAGTCCTAGCTCATGCCTTGTTTGATTCTAGCTTTTGACACCACGTTTGGCCAATAGACCTAATGACTTCTAATTTCCTAGATTAGACTAATTTGAAACACTTTGAACTTAGTGTTTGGCATTTTAATTTTTGGTTCATTTACTTAATCTTTTTGTGTAAGATGTGTAATGTTAGACACTTAACATTATCTTGTGTTATCTTAAATCTTTGCATAAACCTTTTGATCTTTTAAAATGAATCTAGACCAAGTTTTAACATTATATTTTTAGACATTTTCATTTTAGAGTTTGTAGAACTCTCTTCCCTTTCTATCACAAAGCATTGACTATGGATCCCAACATGTATTCCTATACTTGTAGTGGACTTATGTACAATCTAGGGATTAGTAATATGGTTGTGCAAGAAGCAGTGGTGCAAGACCCCTACATGGATAATATTGATTATGAGATGGATCTTTATCCATCTTATAATACTTAATTAGGGGCACAAAGCCAAGATCCAATGGCTAACTATTTGGTTAATATACCACCTTATTTAGAACAAGACCAAGAACAAATTGCACAATACCTAGCTACAATACTCACAGCTGACGAACCAGTTCCTCAACAGTCATGCTCTACTAATATGCCTTCCACATATGATCCATTTTTTTTTGAGTATCATTTTTTGGAGAACAAAGACAAGATTTTGGTTTGAGCCATAGAGGTATGGGCCAAGTTTCCATTAGACTTCCCCCATGAGAATTTACCAAGCCTACTAAGAATACTCCACAACATAATTTATGATCACCATTCTTCTTCTAGCAATCCTTTAGCTCTAGTACAAACAACATATCAAAACCCTAATATGCTTAACAGAGGCAAAAACATTATGGAAGATCACTTTAACTAAATGTAGACAACATATCAAAGCTACTTGAATCTAGAACATAACTTCAATCAGATGACCATGGTGAGTAAAACTCTTATTTACTTAATTCCTTCAATAGGAGTTTTTATAGAGTTAATTGATAAAGATAATTAGAATTCAGACCCATTTACACAAAACACTCCGATAGACAACTTTTTGCATATGCTAATTATTGAAGAAGTGTCTTTTGCTTTTATTCAGAATAATGAGCAAAATATAGTGGACAATGTGCAAGCAACGTCCAATCCAAGTCAAAGTGGTATTAATGCACAAATAACTAGTTAACAACATGTGCCTATAGTTAACACCATAGTGGATCATCATACCAAGGAATAGGAGCTTCTATACCCCAACCTTCACCACCTACTTCCCAACCTCAACTAGCTATTTCATCAAGTGTGCAACCAATAAGTTTAGGTAGTCAACTATCAACCAATATCACACCTCAATGGCTGAATGTGATGAATGTTACTCCTCATCAGCAAGTGACGAGTAGTATTCCACAATAGTAGGCATAATCTTGTCTACCAACACAATAGAGGTCAAATATATTTCCACCTCAACAAGGGGTAACTAATGTTCCACCTTGTTAGGTAGTGGCAAGTATACCTCCTCAGTCACAGACCAGTGTACTAATCCAAAACCAAATGATGACTAGCCAACATGTATATATTGGTCAGTGACAGATGTCAAATCTTCAACATGCTTTCACTTCCCAATAAGGATTCATGCAATAAGGAGGCTCCCATATATCTCAAGTACTTACTAGACAATAATCGATTTAAAATGTGCCATAAGTTCAGAGATAGGGTCTTGGTCCACAAGTTCCCACTTTACAGTAAGGTTCGATTAGTTGACAACATGTCCCTTTTTAACCACAGTAGTCACAATATAGTTATAAATCTCCATCCCAACCACAAAATCCTTCAAGTAAAACCTTCATAACTAACCCAAACCAAAATATTGCACAACTAAATGTGCAATTTCAAGTACATCCTAATCCACGTATACATATTCCTAGTCCATTTCCCAACCAAACCAATGCACCCCAATAGGTATCTCCATCATACCCTTGTCAAAGTGTCCCACTTTTGACCTCCCAACCATCTACCCAAACTAATATTCTCCCTCAAACCAATGTTCCTTCTAGTTTCCTATCCCAAGAATTACATTAGATGAAGGATGCAATTGCTATCATTCAGGCCATAAAATAGACTAAAAAGTTTAAGTTGGATAACGTGTGTTCTTATTCATTCAACATAGAGTACTTACATATAGCATTTCTTTCAGGGTATGAACCACCATAATTTAACAAATACAAAGGGAATTGTGACCCTAAGGCCCATTTAACCAAGTTCTTTATTGCATGTCAGCCAGTGGCATATAACGATATATACCCTTTGTTTTTGTTTCCAAGGAGCTTGGCTGGACAAGTCTTGGAATGTTTTTTAAAGTTGCCTAAGAATTTAGTAACGTATTTTGATGATCTTTCTGATAAGTTTGTGCAACACTTTTCTTATAATCTCAAACATGATATTTCATTATTTCACTTAACACAAGCAAAATAAAAGGTTGATGAGAGTTTTGTAAGTTATCTACAATGATGGAGAGCCCTTCCAAGTTGATTCACCCATAGTTTACTAGATAAACAATTAGCCATTGTGTTTACTAAAAATTTGCATAGTGAGATAGCTTATCATCTGAAACTAAAATGTTCACATACTTTAAAGGATATCATCGATAAAAGCTTGTTGATTGAGTGAGCCCTTATTAATAAAGGGATCATTAAGCTTATGCCAACTAATCAAAATCAAGGTACCAATTAGGGAAGTGGCCAAAACCAACATCCAATCCAAGTGCAAGCATCACAACCAACACAAGCCAATAACCAAGATAGACAAAAGTAATTCAACCACAATAAGAATGTTGTGGGTAATGGAGTAATTGAGTCATGTCATGTCCAAATAGTGAAAACATCATTTGCACCACCTTTTCAGCTTAATCCTACCCAAAAATCTCTCTAACCAATGCCACAAGCACAATAACCAAGACCCGTACAACAAATGCGATAACCTTTACCATTACAAAACCCTTCTCCAAGGAGAACTGTGCTTATGCATCATGTCTTTAGTGACCTAGGAGAGCCTATTGAGTCTATATTTTACAAACTTGTCACTATTAATTTGATTAGTTGGCCTAGACCAAAGCATTATCCACAAGGCATTCCTTATCCTAAGTGGTAGCATGAAAATTAATTCTATGAATATCATTGGGTCAATAGGCATAATCTATGAAGATGTGTGCAAATCAAGCATTTAATTGAGAATATGTTAGAGAATGGGGAGATAACATTGGATAATGGTGCTTTTACCTCCAATTAAACTCTTAGGATTTATCAAAACCCCTTACCCCAACATAACACACAACAACAACATAACAATCAATAACAATAATAATAACATCAGCCGATGTGACAATAAAATCAATAGTATCAAAATCAAAGGCTAAACCAATAAAATCAACAACAAAACCCACAACATCAGAATAATAGACAAAACCAAGGTCAGAATGGTAACAACCAAGAAACCTACCATATAATTACACATGACTACAACAAGGTTGTAGGTCATATTACATGGGGTAGCATTATTTCCATCTCCATTAATCCTAGATCGAGCACTAATCAATCTAGACCATTGATAAATAATACCACTCAACCA
This sequence comes from Torreya grandis, assembly GCA_037957365.1. Classification (NCBI taxonomy): domain Eukaryota; kingdom Viridiplantae; phylum Streptophyta; class Pinopsida; order Cupressales; family Taxaceae; genus Torreya; species Torreya grandis. Next base: position 1,561,159 of record JARHVA010000348.1, read on the forward strand.
AATTACATGGATAATCTTTCTTTGACCTGGGACTACACATAGGCAAACCAACAAATTAGGACTCCCACTTTTGGACTATATACCGATGACTCACCCTTGCCATGTGACCACATATAAGTGCACCGATAACTGAGACTTGTCCTATCTAGTCCCACACCATTCCAAACATTTGTTAGCAATTATGGTTAGCATCTAATCCCAATTGTGCAATCACAACTCAGAGGTCAAAGATTACTATCTCAATTCCATAACCATCTACCACTTTGCCTATTATCCAATCAACCATTCAGCCTCATAATAAACCATTCACAATTAACCAAGATAAGAAGTTTGATATTATAGAATAATTACAAAAGACTCCAGCATAGATTTTTATTTTATATTTTCCATGAATGTCAATAGTCTACAAGAACATTTTGAATGAGTTTTTAACCCAATCCATTATTCCCAGTGACATATCCCCTGATAAATTTCAAGCTTTGGCTAGACATCTAGTTCCAGCCTAACAAGTCACATTCAACCATAGTGATATGTCTTCCCTTAGCCCTCTCTATGATAATCCATTATACATATAAGTTTATATAAAGCAACATAACATGAAATAGGTCCTTATAGACAATGGATCAAGCCTCAACATAGTGTCTCTAAAGCTCATCAAGCTTCTTGGGTACACAATGGCAGATCTCTAGCCAAAAATGATAACTATCAAAACCTATGATAATCAAGAAAGAGAATTACAAGGCACCATAAGCTTACCAATTATCATTGGGCCTTTGACCCATGATACACTTTGCTATGTGCTTGATCTTGTGTTGTCATATAATATGCTTCTAGGTAGGCTTTGGTTACAAGAGATTCATGCATTCCCATGAACGTTGCACCAATGTATCAAGTTCTCCTACTCAGGGATGAAAGTGAATATTCCAAGAGATTTACACCTATATGAACACTACAAACATCTTGAGGTTGAGTTTCAAAGTTATAATTTCCAATACGACATGAATCCAAGTTTCAAGTGGGATAAAGGAAAGGCCATACTTATTGATCCTCCACAGGATAATTGCATAGATCCTAATACCTTGGATTCCCTTTCCCACATGTCACCTCCTGAAGCTTCCAATCATTTCACCATTTTAGATAATGGCCTAGGAGAGCATGTGACCCATGATACCTTCCATATTACCATTTTTTCTCAAAATACAAAGACCTTTGGGTGACCTAAAGTCACCCCACACAAGCATTAGAAACAAAAAGGTAAAGATAAACTTCATAATCCAGAACTAGTCACATTCATACCGACATCTGGCCAAGAACAAGACCCTCTCGAAGGAGATGAATCATGGTTATATAATGACAAATTGGTTGATTGTTATAAGAGTACCAAGTATCATATTCCCAATAGGATCATGGAACATCAAGATTATGAAGGAAGAGGCCTCAGACTGAATCAATATGGAACCATTGCGACAATTTCCATGATTAAATACAAAAGACCTTATGGACTTGGATTTAAACTGCCTAGGGGTGACCCCACATATCTTATTTGAATTTCTTCATTTGTGGGTAGTGATGATGACGCTGATAGTGAAGTAGACTATGATCATAGCCTCACATTTGATGACCTATCTGAGACTAACCTATTCAATAACAATGTCATTTTTACCCTTACCTCAGTCATTCATCATAAACCATTACCATTATACTATCCCCAACTAATGGATTGGGGCAAATAAGAATCCAATTTTCTAATTGATGAGTTTTAAAATGATGAGGCATTTTGTGACTTTTTAGGCCTTAGAGACAATGTTCTTTTGGGAGATCATAAATCAAGATTCTCAATTACATTGGATCTTGAAACCTATTTTATAGAGTGGGTGAACACCCTTAACCAAAAGCAAATAAATAAAACATTGAGGTCCCCAAGTGAAAACCTATTTGAGGCACTTTTTTACCAAGGAAAAAGTAAAGATAAAGGCTAGTCTAGTGGTGAAAACCTATTTTAGGTGTCATTAGATGTGGGTGTTCATTCTTCAAATTTAGACCAGGAGACCACTAATGATGAACTTGCTTATGGATATGAGTTTAATTTTTCACAATAACAAGTATTTAATCAAATTCTTTAAGAATTTTTGATTATTTTTATCACATGGCTAGATCTCCCATTGGGGGAATTAGATTCATCATGCTTAGGAGAAGTTGAAGAGCAATTCCTGATAGATGACCCTAATATAGTCCAATAGTTCAAGTCTTTGCCTACTATCCTAGAAGATGGTTTGATCCTTATGGTTGAAGATACAACAAAGGTAAACATCAGGACTCCATCAAAATCAAAATGGATAAAATTAGGTGCATCCCTCACTAAGGAAGAACGTGAAGTCTTTACAACTCTATTGAAAGAATTTATAGATATCTTTACATGGGCTTATTCTAACATGCTAGGTTTGGAACCCCCACCTTGGTTTTGCACCACCTTGTGGTCAATGTCGATGCCAAAATAGTGAAAAAATAGCTACATAAGATACATATTCACATTGTTGTCTTGGTAAAGAAAGAGTTGGAAAAAATCTTAGAAGCATGATGTATCCAGTCCATTGACTACTCAAAATGGATATCTAATGTTGTACATGTTAGCAAAAAGCTTGAAGGAATTAGAATCTGTACTGATTTTTGAGACATAAACAAGGCTTGTCCTAAGGATGACATTTTATTGCTTAATATTGACATGATCATCGGCTCCATGGTAGGTTATGAAATGCTTTCACTCATGAATGGTTTATCAAGATACAACCAGATCAAAATAGCACTAGAAAACCAACATAAAATCATGTTCACCACTCCATGGGGAATATTTTGTTATCAAGTAATGCCACTTGGTATTAAAAATGCTAGAGCTACATATCAAATGGCCATGACTATCATATTCCATGGTATGATGCATGATATTGTTGAAGACTATATCAATGACATATTAAGAAAATCCAAAACGAAGTTTAACCATCCAACAGTGCTACATACGATATTTAAAAGATTATGGAAGTACAAACTCAAACTCAATCTAAAGAAATGTGTGTTTGGAATAACCTCAGGAAAGTTACTTAGCTTCATTGTGTCTCATAGGGGCATTAAAGTTGATATGGCCAAAGTCCATGCTATAATCGAGATGCTGCCACCAACCAATTTGAAGTAACTTTATAGTTTGTAGGGCAAGATCTAGTCAATTTGACACTTCATCTCTTAGTTAGCATAAGAGTGTCATCTATTTACATATCTTTTGAATAAGAGAATTGCATTTCATTGGGATGACCACTACCAAATAACTTTTCAACAACTCAAGGACTATCTAGTTAATCCACTTATTTTGTTACCTCTTATGCTAGGAAGGTCATTCTTGTTGTATCTATCATCTACCTATAATTCCTTGGGGGAAATTTTGGCTCAACATGATAACAATGGAGAAGAGCATGAATTATACTACTTAAGCCATACCTTGGTCACATATGAACACAAATATGCACCTATTGAAAAAGCTTGTCTAACCATGGTCTTCGCAGCTCAAAAACTGCACCATTACATGTTAAACAATAAAACTATGGTCATTTCAAAAGTATATCCAGTCAAGTATCTACTATCTAAAATAAATTTATAAGGTAGAATGGACAAATTAATCATGCTTCTTAGTGATTTTGAGATAGATTATGTTAATCATAAAACAATCAAAGGATATGTCTTAGCAGATCAACTTGTTGAAACACCCCTTACAGCCATAAAGCCACTCACATTTCATTTTCTTGATGAATCCATAGTGACCATCATTGACACACCACTTTGGAAGTATCATTAAAATCTATCTTTTGATGGTTCATTTACTGTACATGGATCAGGGGCAGGTCTCTTATTTAATACACCATAGGGGGAGCTAATCCCTAAATTATTCAAAATCAATTTTCCTTATACAAACAACATGACTGAGTATGAATATTTTGTCATAATAATTTGATAGGTAGTACAATAGAATATATCTCATCTAAAGATTCATGGTGATTCTCAATTAATCATCAATCAGGTCACAAACCATTTTCAGATCAAAGATGATAAGTTAGTTCCATATAAGGCTACGATCGATACCCTAAAGTAACAAATTGCAAATATCCAATTTGAGAATATACCAAGGGCAAGTAATATAACTACAGATGCCATGGCTAATATCGACTCTCTAATTTAACAAATAGACAAAGCTAGAGAATATTAGTTCCTTGTTGAGAATTTATTCGCACGAACTCATGAACCTTCAGTCATTGTAATGATTTGTGATATTGTTGGTCCTAATTCTATCTGGTACCCAGACCTTTATAACTACCTTCATGACCAAATCCTACCACTTAACCTATCTTAAAAATAAACTAAAGCCTTTATTCATCATTTTAATCGTTATACTCTACTTGGGTCCACCCTTTACCATCATAGTTTTGATAGAACTCTGCTTCATTGTTTAATCTCGATAGAGTCTACACTAGCATTAAGAAAAGTTCATGAAGGGGTATGTGGAGCTCATTTTAGTAGGGTAGTCCTATCCAAAAATCTTTTGTGTATTGGTTATTATTGGCCCACAATGGATGCAAATGCAACCACATATGTAAAGAAGTGTGACAATTGTCAATGGCATGCTAATCTAATTCATTCCCTAACACAAACTCTGAAACCAATGTTGACACCATGGCCATTTGCTACATGGGTACTCAACCTCATTGGGTAAATCAACCCTACTTAATTTGATGGCCATAAACATATCCTTAACACCATTAAATATTTCACTAAGTGGGTTGAAGTTATACCCCTCACTTTCATGACTGGAAAGCAAATTTCCAATTTCATCTTCAACTATCTCATTTGCCACTATGGTACCCCCTCTAACATTATATCTGATAATGGAGGATGACTCAAGAACAAGGATGTTGACAAGCTATGTACCAAAAACAACATCACACAACATTTTTCTATAACATATTACCCTTAAGGTAATGGCCAGGCCGAAGCATTAAACAAAATCATTTTAATATTCTTAAAAAGATTGTCAATGATATCAGTAATGATTGACACCTTTAGATATACCCTACCCTTTAGGCATATCATACCAATCATTGTAACCCCACAGGAGCCACTCCATATTCACTTATTTATGGTACTAAAGCCATCCTTCCCCTTGAGGTTGAATTACCTTCACTACGGATATCTTTCAAGCATGTCCTAAATGATCATGACTATCGAGTATCTCACCTACAAAATGCTAGACCTACTTGATGAGAAATGCACAGCTGCGCTCAATAATCTTAAGGCATATCAAAATTGACTCAAAGTCCACTACAATCAACATGATGAGCATAAAACATTTGAACTTGGTGATCTTGTTCTTAAAAAAATGCAAAAGAATACCATGGATAAGAAGAAACATAAAGGTAAATTCAAACCAAACTAGATAGGACCTTTCATCATTACTATAGATTATGGATCAAGAGCATAAAGGTTTGCCACAACTAAATGGAGATGAACTTCTTGAGCTGATGAATATTATTCACCTCAAGCGGTATTATGCTTGAGTGCTATGGTGTATTATCTATAAGGATCATTTCAATTGTGCCATTTTATCACTATTCTTCTTTATATAAATATCATTCTTATATTTCTTCTTAGCCTTATCCATTTTACCATTCTATTCTATCAGCCAAATGTGCTCTAAAGCTTAGCCTGTTTGACCTTGGTTTTTACCATTTGTTATGCATTTTCAACACCAAGGAATCTGATTAGTTTCATCAGTTGTTTCAAGTACTTCAGACATAGATCATATTTTGAAGCAGTATGACAAAATTTTCAACAGTTGCATACTTCATTTATTATTCCTTTCTTATCACCGATCTTGCTACTAATTATAACTACCTTTGAGCAAATTAGTAACATTGATCCATGTCGTTGGGCAAACTAGGGGAAACATTTGTTTATTTAGACTTGAGATACCAACTTACCATTTTTTATGCTATACAATTCCTTTTTACCAACTATGTTTATTTTGTTTGAATTACCAGCTACGCTAGTCAGGTTTTTCCATTGTATGGTAGAACTATAGTGATTTGAGGTCCTACTCTAGGACTATGTAGGTAGTGCTCGATACTTGTTGAGGTCAACTCAGTCACCCTTTCCACCATGCTCTCATCATTTTGTGAGCAACCTAAATTTGACCACTCTCACCATTTTATGAGTAACCTAAGTTTGAACGCTCTCACCATTTTTCAAGCAACTTAAGTTTGAACACTCTCACTGTTTTGTGAGCTTAAACTATTTAGTGTCTCATCATTCTTGATCGAGTTGAGATACTTATAAAACTCCAAAAACATTTGTAAAATCGTTAGAAAAAACCAAAAAATATTTGACCACTTCTTTGCCTTAAGGATTCTAAGAACCCTTACTAAGTTACAAGCAAACCACTTGTCACTTAGTTTCCCCATATTTTTTAGCCTTTGGCTCTCATGCACTTGCTATTTTACAAGACCATTCCTATTCTTATATCACATCTATTGTGTTTTTTTTCATCAGTTATCACATTCTTCCCATTCCCTGGGAGAACTACATTTGGCTTAAAGTTTTTATTAGATATTATGTCCATAGAACTATGTAGGTAATGTCAACTTGCCTATTGGATATAGAGACAGATCAGCCACCCCCATCCTTTTCTTCTATTCCCCTATTTTGTTTATTTATTAAGTTGTCACCTATTTTCTAGGGGAAATGTTTGTAGGGTTTTTATTACATTGTTTATTTGTTTGTTTTTACTTATTTTTGTTTGTTTGTTTGCCTGTTTGTTTGCTTTCAACACTGTTACCTTGATTCAGTTTATGTGTGTTCATTAGGTGATTCCTTGCCCACACCTATACTTGAATCCATCCATATTCATATGTTTATATTATCATCATGGTTTCTATCATCGGTGCATTGTGTTCTACTGAGTATTAGATTTTGGGAGTCAATCCTCATGCATATTTTGGCCAAGTCTTCATGATGTTATACCATGATGCCTATTGATAAATGATATAACAAACCTTAATTTTAAGAAGTCTATTTAGTAATGGTGGCATCAACATCTCTTCAACATTGACATCCCAATTCAATCCAAATCATATCCTAAATAGAGTAATTAACCATGAAATAATTTCAACCTTTATTAGTTTGGATAAGCATCTCCCTACTAGTGGGTTATTCCAATTCATCATTACCCTCTATGTTAAGTTATCATCATTCTCAGCCAAGTTTATCATGTTTGCCATAATAAGGGTGCCATGATTATAATCACCTATGGGAAAATCATTGTACACCATCCCACTTACATTTCTCAATGATTATAACTACCTTTGGGTAAATCATTGTGTTCTCACCAAATTTACTTTTACCAACCAAATAGGGGCATGCTATTATCTTGTTTGTCTACCTTAACTGGGGCAACATTATATTGTTTGTTTATCCTAACTAGGGTAGCTCCATCTTCTCAATGATTATAATTACCTTTGGGAAAATCATTGTGTTTTCATACCATGTTGCTACTATCAGGGTACAATGCTTATGACTGCCTTTGGGCAAACCATTATACACCATCCTACTTTCATTCTTAGTGATTTTGACTACTTTTTCAAAATCATTGTGTTTTCGCTCCATCATCTTACCTTTATTTTGTCCCCTCATTTTGCTTATTATCGAGGGACCATTTATCGACTTAATTTTTCATTCCTTGAGAATACGTTACTATGCTTATAGCTTGCAATGCCTTCCCAAACAAGGGTAAATTATAGACACCTAAATCTAGCCATCGATAACCTCCAACCAGGCTTTTGACTAATTTCCACCAAAATGCACAATTTGGTTTAAAAACACAAACATATTAAATGAGTTGAAATTGATATATTAAAATGATAATTTTGGCTAGGGTATTAATAAATGGGGTAATGCAATTTATGGGCCAGCTAACTTTGATCAGATCATTTCGAGTCAAAATGTCAATTTTGCACTTGGGTGCTCTGGATTGCTATTTTCTATCAAATTTATTATATGAGATGTGTGTCTTTGTTATTTTGTGTTGGCAACATCCTAAATGGGAATATGGTTCCAAATCATCTTACATTGACTTTCAATTCCAATCCAGTTAAATTTTGGACTAATAATAAGGCATTTTGATCAATTTGAGTAATTTGTGCATAAAGTGCTTAATCATGATTAAGATATAATAAAACCAAATTAGAGCCTAATTAAGAATTCCATGAAAACTTGTTGAATACTTATTTTTGAAAATGAATATTTAACAACTGCATCATCAGGTGACATCATTTCTTGGGAAGACATGCCTAGGCCATAAATGCCACAAATATCAAGATTATGGGTCTTTCATGCCTCATAATGACCATCCATGTCTCTTCAATGCCCCTTTTTATAATTTTATAATGAGGATAATTATAGATTTCATTCCAAAAAATTGAATTAATCCTCAACCACACATCTTTATCTCAAGATGAACGGTTCATGTTGATTTTGAGCAATCTCAAAAATCTATAAATAGGAGGCCTTGCCTATTGAATTTTAAGCTTAATTTATGCAAAGTTACCATGTAAAATTGATTCCAAGAGCTCTCACATGCCAAAGTTATGATGTAAAAATATTGAGCCAAGCCAAGCCAAAGCCACAAGGTGCCAAGGAGAAGAGGAGATAGCGAAGCCTCCTTTGATGAAGATTTCATGAACACAAGTCGAGCAAACCACTACAACAAGCATTTGAAGCATCCAAGGAAGGTGAAAGATTCTTGTTTTTCTTTACTTTTTAGTTGTGTTTTTCATTTTTCATTTTTATTAAGCTCACCCTAGTAACTAGGCCTAGAGATGTATGCTAGTTAGTGTGTTTTTATCAATTTGTTTTCATTTTGGGATTAACACAATACTAATCACCTCTCTTGAGTCAAATTCATAGTTCACAATATGCAAAATACATGAAAGGATCCAAGTTGCTATACAAGAAAACCTACAATGATAGAGTCAGAGAGTAGTTGGTAGGAGGGTGGTCAAGGCCTAAAGATAAGATGGGGATGGAGGGCAGGGAATAGATGGTAAAGGATAGTCTCTGATTTTGATTAATAATTCTCCTAACAATAAATGACATGTATCAATAAAAAGGGTGATAAAGATAGTCAGGGCTACCATACATTATCAGTTACAACCACATGTGACTTTAGCAACCAAGGTCATAAAGATGAGGTTAGGTCATTACAATGAGTGAGGTCAACTAATAAGGATAAGAGGATTGAGCACCTTGAAAAGGATATTGTTTTGAGTATACCAAATATACCTAGATTGACATGATGTGTATGGTGGATAGATGCATAAATAGGGGAGAAGGATATATATATTGCTACCCTAAGAGTTAAGGTCACTCGATTGATAATTAAGGCTACTCGATTGACTTAGTAGCCTGCATGAGATGAGGATAGCTAGAGATTATATGCCAAATACAATACAACATGGTTTGAGGCTATGTGGCTTAATAGGAGAGAGATACAACTTGACATATTGTCACTCAATAGGGCCTTGCCAAGGCCTTGTTAGATATGATGAAAGTGATGGGTTAGGCAGGTTACGATAAGAGATTGTATGAGGGTGTAGTGCCATCCAATCAAAGGGAACCATATTATAATGAGCATACTAGCTAGAGATCAAAGATATTTTCTAGGACAATGAGGATAACAGCCTCATAGAGGTCAATTATGCAATCATTATCTTAGATAATAGGCACTATGAGACCTCCTTAGATGAAATTGTCTGTTACTTTAGTATATTCACCAGCTCAATAAAGATCATGATAGGGATCACCTCATAAGAATATAACTATAGAAGGTCATAGTGAGAGCTTATTATATTATTTTGCATTCTCATAGTTTTGGTGTACATGTACTTGTGATTTATAGATGGATATTTTATACACGAACATTATTTTGTATACATGGACATTCAATGGATACTATTTATATGATGCTCACTTTGATTTGATCTCATTGATACATGTGATGTGTTATTGATTTTATGACGTTTCATAGATGTAGATATTGTTATAATGTGATGAAATGATTATTGATGTATTTTCATTTACTACTCATGTTATGATGTGATTTAGTTTTGATGTTAATCATGGAGATGATGTGAAATGTTGATGTTGAAAATGACTATATGATATTCTCGTTTGTATGATATTATCATGTTTGGTATATGTAGCCACAATGATAATAAATGATTTTTTATGTAGTACATGATAAAAACACTTTTGTAATGTGATTGACATGCTAACACACTTAGCCATTATGATGATGAATGATGTTAAAGATGTGATAAATTTACAAGGGGATATATTGTTGTTTTAATGAATTTTCACATATGCTTTGCAACATGATTTTTGATTTTCAGTTTGATGGTATTCACCATGATTATAAAATAAATTATGATAACATTGTTTTTGAATGTGTAAAGACCAACTCAAGTACAATGCATGACAAAATGCAATGTGATATAAAAGATCGTGATGATGGTATTGATGCATATGAATTGATTCAAGGCTCAAAAAATAAATCAAAAGAACAAGAACATAAGAATACACGCACACAAAACATTTAAAAATGAAAAAAATAATATAAATCACTGTTGCATTGATGCATTCAAGAAACTACAACCCTGATTTCCCCCAAAGTAATAGTAAGTGCAATGGAGCAAATGTTACAATATTAGACAAGATGGGTGATCAGAGTGATTTGATTGATACATATAGATGTGATAATGAGACTGCAATGACTTGTTAAGGAATACAAAAGCTATGACAAAAAGTGGGTAGTGGGAATATGGGTCGAGCTTACCTTAGAAACCCCATGTAACTAACATTGCCTACATAGACTATGTGGACTTTAAGCCAATGTAGTTCTCCCCTTATAGAATATTAAATGGATGATGTTAGTAAATGATAGTTAGTAGATGAAAGATACCCTAAATAAAATGTGCAAGTGTTAGGGAACATGTTTAATACTAACATACTCAATGATTTTTCCCATAATAGAGTAAAGAATAGAGTCTAATGTAGAACAAGATGGTAAAGTAGACAAAGATTTTGTGGCTTTATATCGATTTCTAGTATTTATAATTTTTTTATTTTTAAGATTTTCTATTTTATTTCACTTTTTTTAGATTTAAATCATATATAAGGACAATTTCAAATGTATATACAAAGTAAACTAGAAGTAAGTACTAGGGAATTCATGTATGTATATACAATAAACCACGAGCAAAGGGAAATAAACTCTAACAACAAATGCAAAAAGCATTGTAGGATACAAAAGATATAAAAACCAACTGGATGCATGGTGTAAAAGGAGGTACGAGATGTGGAATGGGATGGATAATTATGAGTGATATTTTTGATAAGCTTACCTCTAACATTAAAGAAGATGTTATTAGGCAAAATCCCTACTTTGATTTGGAACCCAATAAAGGCCATGCACCTTCTAGCAATCCTATGGGAGAACTTGAGTCTCTTGTGGGTAAGAGTGATATCTGCACTTCTTCCCAGTGAATTGAAGATCTTTTTTTGGGAATGGATTACGCTGATTCTTGCCTTAAGCCATCTTTGGATAGTAAGGTTTCAAATCCTCTAATTCTTTAGGAAGAGAGTTATTCTCCTTTGTCCCTTTTGGACCATGTTGATTAGATACCCAACATAAAAGAGAGCCTTTGTCCTCAAAAGTTAGACTCTTGGATAAATACATTATTATTATAGCTAATCTTGCAAATACTAGGACCCTACCCCTGGCCCTTTGATCTTGGATTTGGATTTGGTTAGGGATGGGATGGTCCCTATGGTGGTTACTCCTACCCTAAGTTTTGTTAATCATGTTGATGATGCTTTTGAGAAAGCTATGCCTTTTAATCCTCTTGATTCTAATTCACTCCCCAATGGATTACATAAGAGTAGTGTTAAAAGGTTGAAAACTAAATCCAATTTAGACCCCTTCTTGGGGTCACCTCGGTGGGAGGATAAAAAACATCCCTAGGATTTTCAAGGAGAAGTTGAGGAGACCAAGAAAAGCCAAAAAAATAAGGTTCCTCAATATTTTACTAAGTTGTAACAAAATAAAGGAGGCTCTAAGTCCTCTAGTCTACAAAGGTAGACCCTCCTCTCTCCTTGTTATGAATATTTTTTGTTGGAATGTGAGGGGCATGGAATCCCTTGATCATAAACCTATTATAAGACAACTTAGATATTCAAGGGAGGACATCAAATTTTTTATTTTTCAAGAAATTAAGGATGTAGGCTTCAAGTTGGATTCAATGTTCAGTTTCATTTGGCCAAATGCTACCTATTTCTCCCCATCCAATTCTAAAGGGAAAGGAGGAGCCTCAATTGTAGTTAATACCAAGTGGAGAGAGTCTATGTATGATTTTGGTTCATCCCTATGTCACAGAGCCATGTGGATTATAAGTAAAAAGGATAATTAGGTTTTTAGGATTTGTAATGTTTATGCTCCAAATGATTATAGGGAAAGGGATGATTTATGGAACTAGCTTGTCATTAACTTGAAAGACATCCCTTGGATTAGGGGGGATTTTAACATGGTTGAGGAGAAAGAGGATAAGTAGGGTTGTGATCCATATATTTGGAAAGGCAACAAAATTTTATTTTGGTTGAAGCTCAAATGGATTCATAAGATCTCATATACTCTTAACCAAGGCAAAAGATATAGCAAAAGTATTTGATATACTTTGTGAAAGAACCAGGTCAATCATAGGAGAGTTTAATCCAGGATTGATAGATTCTATTTTAATAAGAATAGGATAAAAATCAGTAGTAGAAATATTGTAACTCCATTAAGGTGCTCCCATTTACCATATTGTATCACCACCCCATTGAAATTACTATTTTAGAGAACACTGATCTGGATGTTAGTGCTCTAGATTGGAAAGGTTTGTATAAGATCAATGTTTCTCACTTAAATAATCTTGACTATTAAGGGGGTATTTTTTATTCTTAGAATATTAGTAAGTTCACAATGGACTCCTCCAATAAATACAAGTGGAATAAAAGCATGGAGTTGTGTAAAAGTTTAACACAAACCTATGGCCAGTATAAAGCTAAGATGAGAAGTAAATAAGCTTGTATTACCTAAGAAAAGTTGATATTCTCTGAATCTGGTGTGTAGAATGATCCTGCTAGCACCCTCCTACTTGATGAGTTTTTGTTCTTAAGCATGAAATTAGGTAACACTAGATGTATGTCACTAGAGGTGCTCAGATTCGTTCTAGATTAAACTGGCTCAAGTTGGGTGATAAAGGCTCTTTTTTTTTTCAATTTCCTAAAAGTGAAGTAGTGTAAAATCAAGATCCTAATGATGAAATGTGGTGGGTTTGTATCTAGTGAGTAGGCTAAAGTAAAAAAAAGAACTTTTCTCATTCTACTCTAAGATCTTCTCTTTTGATGGCTTCAACCCTCAAATTGATATTAATAGGGAGGTGTGTGTTAAGTGTTTCCCTCATAAAGTCTCTAGTGAGCAAGTTGCTTGGATTGATAGTGAAATATCCCTAGATGAGACAAGGTCAACTATAGATTCTTTGAAAAATGACAAAGCCTTAGGGGTTGATGGTTTCCCCACTGAGTTTTATAAGTCCAATAAGGACTAGATTGCACTAGAATGTCTTGGGGTTTTTAGGGAAGCTATTTAAGTGGCCACTCTGGATCTTGAAATAAATAGAAGTGTTGTCAAACTCATCCTAGAGGATGGTGAGCTTACCATGTTTAATATTGGATACCAATCACCCTTCTTAATGTTTCATATAAAATCAAGGCTAAATTTCTAACTAAGAGGCTTTCTTGCCTTTTGCCTACTATGGTTTTTGAAACATCGATTAGATTTGTTGAAGGTAGGCATATCCTTATCAATCTTATTTCTAGTTGGGAAGGCATGATTTGGGATCGTGATTCTAGTTAAGACATTGGAATGATTTTAATTGACTTCAAAAAATACTATGATGACATTGAGAGGTATTTTATTGATTTAGCGTTGAAAGTCTTTGGTGTTTGAGATAATTTTTGCAAAATGGTAAATGTCCTCTTCAAGGATGATTCTATTATCATTGAAGTTAATGGTGAGTTTACTGAATTGATTAAGCTTCAGAGGTCCATTAGATAAGGATGCCCCTTTACCCCCTCATTGTTTTTTATTATAGCTAAATCCCTCCACTATATTTCGATAAGTTCTTCTATTGGTTCACCAATCATATGTATCTCTTTAGGTACTAATGATTTTAAATGATTAACATTCTATTTGTTGATGATAATATGTAATTTGCTAGGCTTTAAAAGGGTAATCTTTAGTAGGTTGATAATAGGTTAGATATTTATTGCTCTAGCCTCTACCTCTAGGTCTAAAATGGATCTACATAAATCTTTTATGATGGGATTGGAAGAGAATCCACTGAATTGCCTGAGTGAGTGTGGATGGGATTGGGAGGGCCCTAATCAACTGGTCAAATATTTGTATATTTTTTTTCCTTGTCTCATTCCTTCAAGTAGATGTGGGATTGGTTGTATGCCAAAATTAATAACAAAATTAGTAAGTGGTAGGGCCACCTTCTCTCTCTTCTAGGTAGAATACAAGTCTGTCAAAAAGTGCTCTCCTCATTCAACATTTACTATGACTCCTATTGGATTTTCAATAAGACCTAGATTACTTTGTTGCATGAAATCATCATATAATTTCTTTGGTTTGATGGTAAGGGTAATAAAAAAGGTTTGAAGTGGTGTGAAAGGTTTTATTATGTTCCCAAAAACTTTGGGGGGCTAGGGTTGAAATATCTTAGGCTCCAAGGTATCCTTGTTATCAAATGGATCATTAGGACTTTGAAAGGTGATGATCTTTGGAAGGTCCTAATTAGAAGTAATATTTTAGGGGGATTTCATAAAGGTAAACTAAATTGTAAAGGGTTGCATATCTCTGATCTACTAGTGGGCTCATTCTCAATTCAAGTTAAGAGATCACCTATTTTACGATCTATTTGGATGGCTTGGGAACTAGTGAAATACTTAGTCATTATGCCTCATGTGTTCAGTGGTCTAGGATCAAGGTGCCAGGGGTATAGGTCTTTATGGTGGAACCTTATTATTAACAAAAATTATCTTGCCTTAAATAGAGGGTGCTCAACCTTTATTTGGTTCTCTAAGGGTTTGAATAACTTTAGGGATCTTTTCTCCTTTAATGGGTGGGCTTCTTGGGCTGAAATTAAAGATAAATTTCAAGTGCCTGCAAATAGAGAAGAAATTTTACCCCAATAACTAAGGCTCTTCGATCTGCTAGAGGTGTGGCTATGTTTGATGAGGATTGTGAATTTGGGATAATATTAAATGGATTAAATTTTGACTTCTTTTTAATTACACCACAAAAATGCTATATGATAAACTCACTTTCTCCAAAAGCCATTACCTTAGCCTTAACCATCTGTGGCATGTTTGTGACCCATTTTGTAGTTGGTTGTTTAGATTTCAAGTTATTTGGTTCTCCTACCTTAAACCTAATAAGTATTATTTTATGTGGTTAGTGTTGACCATTTTTTGGTCATTTAGAGTAAAAAATGGGCACCCCCTCTTTTGTGCATAAGTCTTCAATCCATGTTTTGGCTAAAATCATTCATCAAGGTTCCTTTTCAGACGTGTTCCATGAAAAAACCAAGTGTTTACCTCATTTAGTTTAAACAAGTGTATTTTGGGTTTGTCAAGGGGAACCAATTTGGTCTTTCTAAATGTAATTACTTGGTCCCCATAATGCATTTTGAGTTTTGTAAACTATTTTACTTGTGAAAATTTCAAAAGTAAAGTCACTTACAAAACCTGATTTGGTCTTGCTAGACCAAATCGGCTCTCCAAATGACTTTACTTATTTTGTCTTATAAGTAGAAGCAATCCAAAAACCTAAATGGGTTGAGATAGTTGCAATTAGGTTTACTGAGGGGTCTTACTCATGAAATTTCATAAGTTGGAGCAGGTCCAAAGTCTAAAGCAGGAGGCATTGGAGAACCCAAAAGGGTCTAGAAGAAACATTCAATTTTGTCACGAGGCCTTGCTTAAGGAACTTTATGAGTAAGTTCTTTCCAAGGACATGATTTAGTCTAAGTGGCTTTCAAAGGTAAGGATTTTCCTCAAACGGGACTTTGACTGCGTGTAGGGCAATTACAAAATTTTTGAAGGGTAAGTGTCTTTGTGAAGGGCACTTGGTCAAGAAAGAGGACTCTTTTCAATTTTCTGAAGGGTCATTTTCAGAGTTTCCAAAGGGAACCTACCCTTATAGAGGGCATTTTTTGATGGGATAAGCCTTTGCAAAGGGAAATTTAAGAAATAGAGGATGAAGACAAAAGGCTTGAAGGGCACATGCCCTTCGAGAAAAGAAGTAATCAAAGGAAAGAATTCCTTCAAACAAAATGTCTGAAGGAATTCCTCAGACATTTGTCCCAAAGGACATGGTCAAGACAGGCCCACCCAAATGAAAAGATAAGGAAAAAGGGAATAAGTGAGAAAAAAAATGCGAAGACCCAAGAGCCTAGATAAGTTTGGAAAATGGAAAAGATCAATACGAAGGCCTGAGAAATAAAAAGCGTTTGAGAACCCAAATGGTTAAAGACAAAAGGGAAAAAATTTATGAAAAAGGGAAATAATAAAGTAAAAGAAAACAAGGTGGATAACCTGGAATGCAGACATGTAGCACAATAAAGTAAAAGCTCAAAACATTCCAAGTGGTGTGACAAGTCAAAAGCGCAGACCCAAGGACCAACCAGACCAGGGCAAGTGGCACAGGTGTTGTCAGCAAGAAGAGTAAATGCACTTAGGTGAAATAGTCTCTACCAAAAACCAATAAAAGGATTGGTTTTCAAAAGATAGAATTTACAACTATGTTTTCATGCCAAGGTTTTAATGTGATTCCAAGTCACACCCAGGTATTCAAGAAAACATAGTCCAGCCACAACAACTTTATAATGGCTTTGTCAATTGCTGGAAGGAGTAGGACATCCTTTTGTAAGCCAAGGACAAAAAAGGTGGTAGTTTGGAAAACCCACAACATGGTTTCCATATGCAAATTTGGAAAACATGATAGTAATATGGCCTCTTGTCTCAATAGATGTTTGAATCAACATGGGTCTCCTTTTCTAGGGATTTGTCAGATTCTAATTTCAGCACTCTATATATTGTAATTGCTCATGTGAGGAAGGGATCACTCAACTTGTATGGTAAATCCCTACAAAATTTTACCTTGAATCTAAGATAAAGCTTTTACCTTCTTTTGATTGTTGCACTGAACATACATTTGGGTGTTAGTTTTGTGAAAATGCGGTCTCTTTCTCTACCTTTATGTGCTAACCCCACTAGTGTCTAGTGTTTATGTTATCTTCTCTTGTCAGGTCACAGGAAGTGCCTGATGAAGTATAGGCAAGTGAATAGGCTACACAACAATGTGTCTCAGAACACCCTTTGTGTTAGTTTTTTTCCCTTTCTTATCTCTCCATAGGACCCCTTGCTGAAACATTGTTGTAAGAAAAGTCTCATTTTGAGTGAAGTATAGGCTAGCTTGTCTTGATTTAAAGTGTATGTTAAAGCTAGAGTAGAACATCCATTTAGTGTGTCACCACATAGTTTAGGTTATAATTTCAGTATTTTTCTCTCCCTTGTCATCCCCCCAAGTAGTTAGTAGTAGGAAATCTAGGGCCTTAAGGTGCATCAAGGGTAGCTAGCCCCTAATCTAGAGATTCATCCCTCATGTTTGCCACCCATAACAAGAGGGATGTCTCCATTATGTCACATGGATGAAGAGATCTGAGCCTCCCTTTAGAGGGTGTAACTTACTACGTCAATAGTATTTGGCATGCCCGGTGGGACCAATTTCTATGTCTTGCAAGTTTTAGGATTGGTGATGGTCTTGATATTGTTAAAAAATCCAAATGAAGGAGCTATATTTAGCACTTGACAACTCCATTTAGGAACCAAGTCTCTGGTTAATAACCAGTCTGACATCCCATGCCAAAGGTCATTACAAGATCTTCTTTTAGGGGTGTCCCTTTTGAATTTATTAAGTTACCTTTGAACTCAATAAAGAGACTGAGATTTGCAAATATATGCCCTTATGTAGGAAGTCATTTTCCTAAGCAACCATAAAATATACCTACTCAAGGAGACCCCTGTTGAATCCTTTCATAGCCATGGTAACCATTAGAGCTTTCCCTTTTGTGGCATTCAATGGTCAAAGTACCTTAGACCTTTAGTAGTATGACCTCATTCTAGGGACAACTCTCAAAAGTATTCCTATCTTTAGTGGAGAGGGCCCAATCACCATTGTTGAGCATATTAGAAACATAGTAAACCTCTGCAACATCCATAATATCACTAAAGAAAATTTAGCCATTAGATTGCTAGCCTTGTCCTTCGAAGGGAAAGTTTTGGATTGGTATGGGACCTTGCCTATGAACACAGTTGGCTCATGGGATGAGTTTGGGACCCTCTTGACCAATAAGTTTGGAGAAAAAAGTGGTCGTTTGTCTCTATCTGAGTAGTTAACTACCATGAAGAGAGCCCCACATGAGTTTATGCAAGATTTTAACACTAGGTTCTAAAATACTTGGGATAGGATCCTAATTCTTGTGAGGCCAACCCCAAGCTGTGCTTTCCTTTACTACTTGAAGGCCTTGAATAGTGACATTGCTGTCATAATATAGTTTATAGGTGGAAAAACTCTGCCCACTACTTATGAGATAGCCATAGTTTCTAAAAATTCCTTGTTCAATCAAGAAAGATAGCTCCTAAACCTCCTATGCCACTCTTTCTTGATTTACAGCCCTGAGTCCAGCCTATTTTTCCCACTCTAGCTCCTCTACCTAATCAATAGAAGTTGGCTGCTACCCCTACAAATGACATCCATGAAGTTAAGATCCTACTACAGAGTGTTACCAATGAATTAGTTACCCTCAAAAGACAACAATCTTAGAGTTATAGTCTAAATCAAGGCTACCAACAGTTTGGGCAAGTAAATAGGCCTCCCTTCCAAAATTATAATCAAGGGCAAGGTCAAATTACACATGTAAATCCTTATCAAAGCTATAATCCAAATGCCCCTTCATCTTCCAAGGCTCTTGTCCCAACTAAAAATGATTTGGTGCAGGAGCAACCTAACTATCCACCCTTGGAGCATGGCCAAGAATAGGTTGCTTATGTCAATAAGCTACCAAATCAAAGCATGACTGCACAAGGTGATCAAGTAGCCCAATTCTCAAATTTTGAGATGTCAGTACAACTTGGGATAGATAACAGGTAGGCTCAATATGATTTCACTCTCATGAATCGCTTGGAAGGAGAGTTCTACATAGTCAACTATGTGGGGAGCACAAGTAATCAAAATGTTGCTATTGCATCCAACACCAGGTCTAAAAGGTGAGCCATTGATGAAGGTAAACCAGCCACTTAATCACCTACTACATCTCCTTCACCCAATCAAGTAAGGAGTGTACCTAAAATAGATCCAAGAGCACAAGCAAATCAAAAGTTTCCTAATTTTAGGCCAATAGTTGTAGCTTCAGTTCCTCAAGTTGCACCACAAGTTATGAATGTTCCCAAGGAGAATTCAAAAGGGGGAAATCCTTCAATTAATGTGGTGGACCAAATGAAGAAGCTACAAATGAACATCTCATTATGGGATTCTTTAGCATTGCTAGGACAAAAAGATATACTCCAAAAGGAATTATACGAGCTGGGTGAGCAAGTTATCCCAAGAAGAAATGATAATGTGTTAGTAGTACATGGGGCTCCCCCCATGGCTGTTCAAGTGAAGAAATATGAGAAGGTCACCCCTTCTATTTGTCCCTAATTATCGGTGATTTATTGGTCCATAATTGCATCATTTATAGTGGAGTAAGCACCTCAGTTATGCCCAAATGCATAACTGATAAGCTAGGCCTCAAGTATGAGCAAATGACTAAATAAATTCTATAGTTAGATGAATCACCAGCTAAGACCTTGGGAGTGGCAAGAGGCTTGAATATAACTCTCTATGCATGTTCAACCTTCTCAATTCCTCATGATGTGGTAGTGGTAGATGTTCCTCCTTATTTCACTCTTTGCTTGTCAAGATATTTCATATCCAAGATAGGTGGATACTTGGCAATTAATTGGTCTTACATGGATTTTAGGACAAAGTATGGAACTAAAGTGAATATTGTGTCAAAGCCCATCCACAAGGATCACTTGGAGCCATACTCACCCAAAGTGGTAAATGTGAACTATGCAATCATTGATGAAAAAGAGCTTCAGGTGGATCAATCTCCATTCATCTTCCCTTGTAGGAGTTGCTGACCTACCTCTAGATGAATCGAGAAATGACAACTTTGAGCATGATCCTTAAAATTTCATTGAAGAAGCTGGTCTTAGAGTCTATTGCATGCATGAGAAAGATGCTTTCATGCCAAAATTAATGAAGATAGACTAAGAGGACTGTGGTTTGTGGTAGTTGTTCTTTGATGGATCTAGAAGCAAGTTAGGAGCCGGTGGTGGGGAGATGTTGGTTTCACCTTCAAAGGATAAATACTTCTAAACTTTGAGGTCTCATTTCTCCTACACTTGTAACATAGTAGAGTATGAGGCCCTTATTTATGGCCTAGAATGGGCAAGGAAGAGAATAATCAAAGAATTGTAGGTGTTTGGAGATAATGAGCTAATTGTGAACCAAGTGAAAGGTCAAAACTTGACTAAAAACTCCTTACTCAAGTATTACAAGCATAGAGTGTGGGACATTATACATAAATTTGTTGCTTTCAACATCACTTCCATTTCAAGAGAGGAGAACAAGCATGCTAATAGATTAGCAGTAGTTGGTGCTTAGTTTGACATCCCAAAGGGGATAATACAAAGCAAGAATCAACATCATTTAAATGTGATTATGAGGCCCTCCATACTAGACAATGTCACAAATTAATGAGTGTTTTAAAGTGACCAATAAATAGAAATTTTCTTGTAGGAAGAAGTTGAGTTTGCTTCCAAAAATTAGTCTAAGATACAACAACAATATGATGGGTAGATTGTTTAGCTAAATACCAACAAGCTTCCCAAAGGTTTGGTAACACCTGAGAGCATTTACAATGAAGATGACCAACTCAAGAGAGACAAATCAAGCATGTCAATGAAGAAGGAAAATTATGAAAGGGTAGAGATCTACAAAGATAAGATGCTTGCACTTGGGAAGGTGTGTACCAATGACGAAAAGTGTGCTTTCACTATGTTATGTCAATAGTTTGCTGATGTCTTCACTTGGGAGTATGGTGATTTGAAGGGATTTGATCCAAGTTTGGCCCAACACACCATTGAGTTGGAGGAAGGTGCCAAACCCATCAAGCAAAAGCAAAGGAAAATCAATCCAAAGATCAATCCTCTCATAAGAAAGGAGCTCACCAAACTAATCGAGTCTAGGATCATTTTCCCTATCAAACACTCTTCTTGGTTGGCCAATTTGGTCCCCGTTAGGAAGAAGAATGGAGATGTCATATTGTGTGTGTATTTCAGAGACATGAATAGAGTCTCATTGAGAGATCACCATCCCCTTCTAAGTATGGATCAAATTATTTAGATGGTGATAGATAGTGAAAGGTTATCTCTCCTAGATGCCTACTTCAGGTACATTCAAGTATTGGTGAAAGAATGTGATCAATATAAGATAAACTTCACTGCCAAGTAGGGAAAATACACCTACAGGAAGGTGCCATTCAAATTGTCAAATGCTGGAGCTACATTCCAACATGCTATGGACCTAGCTTTCCAAGGTTTGATCATTGATATTGTGTTGGTTTATCTTGATGATGTGACAAACGTGAAATTGGTCAAATATTAGGGGGGGCATAAGGGATGACCATCCCAATACAAGGATCATAATTCAAGTGCATGTGAAGCCTTCCATATTCTTGTGGAGTATATAACATGTCGAGTGTCAACAAATGATATTTACCAAGTGACAAACATTGAAAAGTCTCCTCCATGGGATCTTTGTCAAGAGTTTGTGTTTTTGGTATCTATGTAACTGTAGGAGTGGAGCTTGTGGAAGATTCAAAATAATCATGCGAGTAAGATGATGTTTTCAATGTGATGAGAACATCATTGGGACTATAAGTCATATTACATGTTTTAAATAGAGGTGGGTCAGTAGGTATAACATGTACTTTTCCATCATGCTCAAACTTGACACAATAGTGTAAAGTCGAGGGTACATATGCCATAGCATGCATATAAGGTCATTCAAGTAGTATGTTATATTATAACTCTCCATCCAAAACATAGAAGAGATCAATAATTATGTAAGGACCTACATGAATATGTAATACAATAGTGCCCACTGTAGTTGATATAGTGTCGTTAAAGGAATGGAGTATGACATTAGTTTGAGACATGAAATTATCAAGAAGAGCTAGTTATTTGTAGTCATGGGTAGAAATAATATTAATACTATCTACCTTGTCAATCATAACTCTCTTGATGTGAGTTTGATCAATATATGCAGTAATAAAAAGGGCAAAATCTTGATCTTCAAGGTGTTGAAGTGGAATTTCTAAATTACTAAAAGAAATCAAGGAGACATAATTAAGGGAGCCAACAAAAGCTACAAGAGGTTGGGGATCATTTGATTGTACCTCAATCACTTTCAAAGCACTAGTCAAATCTTGACGATTTTGGGATGAGATTTGGATTAACTCATATAAAGGCATCTTCATAGGAGTTTGGTGAAGCTGCTTCACCATTGAGCTTTGAATAACGTCTGAAGATATTACTTTAGGAACACCCAAGATGGAAATCTTAGGGTTAGTGTCTTTGGTGAAGGGATGCGTCCAAGGTGTAGTGACCTTTTCCTTAGCTTTATCCTTTTGTTTTTGTGATTATGTGGCTACATTAACTATGTTGATTTGAAAAGTTGGTGAAGAAGGTGGTAAAGGGGTTATGATTACATCTTTGGATTTGAATTTTAGTGGAATAGTAGGAGGCACTTTAAATACCAAAGGTGAAATAACAAGAAAGTTAATGGCAATGTCATCAAAAAGGGTGTCAACATTGAAGTGTTACTGAATAACCACTGTGAGGGATTTACAATTCTTAGTATCATGTCCAGGTGAATGATGATATAAATAAACTTGTGTATCACCAAACCAAGATGGATTCATTTTAAGAAGATTATAAAGCTTAATGGGAGGAAGATTACTATTGAAGATTACAATAACTAATGTAAGAAAAAGCTATGGGAGCCTGTAAGTGGGCTCATGCTTATTGTATTAATAGGAGTGGACACCTTCTTCTATTTCGATGTTGGAAAGGTAATTTTACGTGGTGTCTTGTTTAGAGATGATAGAGTTACGTTTTTTTGTCACTTTTTTAGTGTCAGATGTAGAGGTCTACTAGATGGAAAAGGTAGGAGTGGGGGTAACTTAACCTTTTGTTTGGCTTAGTTAGATGATATTCTAACTAAAGTAGAAGGATCCAGCCCTAAAATGGATGGTAAAGTTGAGAGTTGAAGAAGGGATTGGTGAGGTCTAGAAGGCTTAACATTCTTTTGTATTTTAGGTGAGAAACTCTAATTTGTGATTGAGTCAAATCTAATTTTACCTATGGATGAATTAAATTAGAAATAGGACGTACACCTTGTTCCAAAAAATCTGTCACTTGATTTTGTGGACAACATGTTGACTATTTTGGTCCTATAGGCCAAAATGGTCTCTTTCTTTATTTCAAAATGTTCTGAGCAGTTAAGTTTTTCAAATATTCAAGCCTTTTCAGCTAAGGAAGTTGCAGGTTTAATAGGTGGGCTTTCTCAAAAGGAAGTTCAAAACACTTAAGGCATTTTCTTAGCATTTTGAGGATGGTTCAATGCCGAGGTTCAATCAAGAGACTTAATGACGGGCTTCAAATAATTGGAATAAACCATTGAACCATTGAACCACTGAACCTCACCTTCACAAGGTTCAAAGGTTTAATGAGTTCAAAGGTTTAACGACTTCGACAGACTTAAGAATAAAAGGATTTGAAGAGTTAAGATTGAACTATTGAACCATTAAACCTTGAAATTTGAAAGATTTAAAGGTTCAAAGGCTCAACAAGTTCAATGAGTTTGGCAGACTTAGAGAATAAACAGGATTCAAAGAAATGGAATGAACCGTTGAACCATTGAACCTTGAACCTAAATGGTTCAAAGGGTTCAAAGAGTTTAAAGTTAGAGTGAAAGCTTTGAGCGAATGGAGGAAGCAGAAGATTCTAGAAAGAAGTTCAACTAAATGGTTCAAAGAAATGGTTCAACGAAAGAAGAAAAAGAGAGTGAACGCAGCCCTTTACAAAACATTCAATCACCAAACTGTTGAACCATTGAACCTTTGAACCAAAAGAGTTCAAGGTTCAAGGTTTAAAGAGGTTCAAAGCAACTAGTGACATCCCTATAGACATCAATTTTAGGGTGATGGAATAACCATTGATTTTCAAAAGACTTGAGAATAAACTCAGCGACTAGCTAAGAAAAAAGCTGAAGAAGCTAGTTGAAAGCGAGAAGATAGCCCCAAGAGCTCGGATCACCAAGAAGAGATAAAATGTGGAAAAGAAGGAGGGAACGACTACAAAAAGTCCAAAAAATATCTATAGAAGATTTATTCTAGTAGGTGGAACAGTCCACCAGGTGGACATCAAAAAGAGCAAACATTCAAAAGTGCAGCGTATTTTTCTGCATTAAGTAAAGGTGAATAGACAACCATGTAAGCGTCATAAAGAAGACTAGACAACCAATGCTTATGAGAAGACATTTGAGATGATTTAGAATGCCAAAGTCAAGGCCGATGACCTATTCTAGCATGGCCCTTTCACAGATATTCAATGCATTCAATTTAGCATGGGCCATTTTCATGAAAATAAGCACCTAAGTCTTTCTTGTGATGTTATATATTGTAATCTCTCATTTTGTATAAGCGAGATCTCTATATTATTAAAAGCGAAGTGCTGCCCAAATGCCTTCAGCAATTCCTCTAGTTTTCTGAACATCATTTTTGAAAGAAGAGAAATGCCTTCAACAATTCTCTACTTCGTTCTATGGTGTTCTTTGTCCTAATCAATCTCCTCTGTTTTGTGAACATCATCTCTGGAAAAAGAGAGATGGATGGTATGATTTTCACCCTTGTGTGTATTTTCATCTTATTATATATATATATATATATATATATATATATATTATAGGGAACCTCCCCTTGCTGAGAGGAGAGATTTATCTCATTCTGGTTGTGGTCACCACACCCATTTTACCACATAAATCTCTTTATATTGTGGTTGATGTAACCATTTTTTTGTTAGTCAGTTGGTGAAAAAATATTCACCCAAGAGTTTTGGGTGACTCCATTGGGGATGAACGAGTAATTTTGATCTTTTTCCAGCAGCTCCACGCCAACAAATTTTGGTGACTCTACTGGGGAAGAATGAAATATTCAGTTCTTTTCCATTAGCATTTCATATCTGCTAGGGATAGAACACAGATAACTCCACACCAATAGTTTTTGGTGACTCCATTAGGGATCGATGAGCATTTCTAGTCCCTTTCCATTTTCATTTTACACTCTAGCAGATCCATCGTACATGCGAAGCCAGAGAGCTCAAGGTATTGTTGACCTTGTATTTGAATTGGTGCAACTAATTAATTTTGATCTTTTTCCTTCACCATCTCGCCTTCAACAAACCAAGAGTTTTTCTCCTAAAAACATCAGGTCCCCAATACCAGGTAAAGCTTCTATTTCTTTTGCTAGCAGAGCTTGTCTATACATATCCCACAGAGATTTATATCCCTCCCTTCAACAGCCACATCATTTCAGCTCAAGGCCCTTAGGGTAATACTTTTAGTCCTCTGAATCTAACCCCACCTTTACATAAACTACTCCGTAGTTCAAGAAAGAATTTTCCTAAGTTCTATGGTGATAGGAAGGTTCATCTTGATGAACATATTATAGCCTTTTGCATAGCCTATGGTGTGATAGGTGTTGAATATGAATACATTGCAGTCAGACTGTTTGTGAAAATATCACAAGGTGCTACTGTAAACTGGTTTTATCATCTATAAGCACAAATAGTGATTGACTGGAACACTCTCAAGGCCAAATTTGAGGCTAGATTCAAACCTATAGAAGATACACATGCCCTGTTAGCCTCACTTACACAAATGAAGAAGGAGCCTCATGAACCCATGAGAGACTTCATTTCTAAATTTGACAAATTGAGGAATAAGATTCCCATAATTTCTCAGCTAACACCTGAGAATATCAAATGCTTCTTCATCAATTCTTAGATTTTTGAAGTGAGTTTCTTGTTGAGGTAGGCTGGCCACATAGATCTTGTTGTAGCTCAGATTTTGGCCACTGAGGTTGAAGATGATCTTATCTTGGTAGAAAAGATAAGAAGAGATCCTAATAGAATTAAATCTTCTTCATCTTTTGAATATTGTTCTACATGCACCACTGATCTTATGGTGAAAAAGCTAGCAAATGAATTGCTAGCTCTAAAAAAGCAAATGGCACAAGGGATGTCTACTCCTCCTTCTTATTAGGATATACCAAGGAGGACATTTCTTAACCAGTCATATCAAGGCAATGCTGCTAGAAATCAAGGGCAACCAAATCACCTTCCTCCCCCACTAGGGAAGCTTTCTATTGAAGCAGCACCAGCTAACTTAGCAATTGGTTATCATGAAGCTGAACATGATTTCTCTTTCCAACCTGAGTTGAACCAAGAATATGACACTGATCTCTTTGCAGAAGGCTAAGAAGAATTAGTTGGTGACTCCAACATCAGTTTCTTAAATTACTAGGATGAACCCAAAAATAAAGGAGAAGCATTTGATGGATCATACGCTATATTTACCAGGTCCCAAAACTAGTCAGCTCAATAAGTGGATAAAGAAAAAATAGAGGAAGAATCTCGACTATCAATTTCAATTGCTAAATGAGAGGCTTCTCTGCCTTTCCAATCAAAAGACTTGATGATCACTAAAAAATTAAGTACCTCAAATATTCCTTCACCTTTTACTTCAAATTTGTAGACCAGTCCTACACCTAGTAAAACCTAGATTGATGGACTGCCTTCCCCTATTTATAATTCATTTCAGTCATTTGATATAATTAACCATGCTAAGAAGACCAAAATTCAAATTTCTGACTTTGAATTCTTAGAATCCAACCCTAAACAATTAGATAGGTTAGTTCAATGCATCTAGAATAAAACCATCCCTGTAGGACAAGAAATTTTAGAAGTAACTCATGGTCCCCCCAAGAACACATCCACCTAAAATAATCTTATGATTACTCCTCCAGCTGCCCCTAGGAAGATAGAACCATTTTATGTTTCCCTACTGATAAATAGTCATCAGCTAAATAATTGCATTATATATTTTGGCACCTCTAACAATGTGATGCCCTCTAAGGTGGTAGAATCTCTTGGTCTCATGCTAACTAAAACCTTTGGGAGATGTTTCCCATGGAAAACAAACAAGTGCCATTTCTAGGACAAATCAAGGATGCCTAATTTGCATTTCCAGCCTTCTTAGATAAAAGAATTTATGACAGTCCTGGTGGCTGATGTTCCAACCTCCTACGGCATTCTTCTTTGGCAAATTTTTTGCAAGGATGTTGGTGGAGAATTGAGCATGAACCTGTATGAGGTGAGGATTCCTTTCAAGGGCATCATGTAAAGGCTGCTTCCTAAGAAGGAGGCAAAGTACATTGTCACTAAAACTTTAGCCCCTAAAGCTCAAATTTTGTTTAAATCTTTAGGCATAAGTAATTACTTTATGTCTATTGAAGACATTCCTATTTTAGTAGATGAAAGTTTACTAAGTGACAATCTAAAAAATTTAGATAAGACATCAGAAGAATTGGTAGGGTGTAGTACACATGAAAAGGGATATTTCCTTTTTGATGAAGAAAAATCTAAAAGAAGATCAGATTTTAATGATGTTTAGATTCTAGAATTCGATGGCAACAATTCTTCTACTAGTTCTAGAGTTGGAGTTGTTTTAATATCTCCTCAAGGAGATATTTTTCCATATTCATATAAGTTGTAGTTTAGAAACACTAACAACACTGCTGAGTATGAATCGTTGTTGCTCAGATTAAAGGCTACTCAAGATAAAGATGTTAAACTTCTTTATGCCAAAAGAGACACTGAGCTAGTGGTTTTTTAGGTGATAAAACTATATCAAACCAAGAATGAGAGATTGAGACATTATCACAATCTGGTGTGGGACTGCATTGAAAGCTTTGATGCTTTCAGTATTTCTATCGTGCCCAAAGAATTCAATAGTCATGCAGATTCATTGATCATCTCTACAAATCTCTTGGTCCCTCACCAAGATTTCAAAGAAGATAGGTACACTATGGAGTTGGTCTTTTGACCAAGTGTACCTAATAATATCAACCATTGGCAGGTGTTCAATGGTGACAACCAAATCATTACTTTTTGGAATAGATGGACAGCTTTGAAAAGCTTCATTTTGAAGGCAGTGAATCTCTACCATGGGAATCAGCTCTGGAAATAAATTTAGAAGCTGGTGAAGAGTTCCTTCAGCTCAAAGGGAATAAAATTCCCAAAAAATTAGTTTCTCTTGAGAAGTTGTTCGATAAGCATGATAGGTGTATCAAGGAGCCATAAATGGATTCAAAATCTTCCAAGGATTTTGATCAAATAAATTTGAGCACAAAAGATAATCCCAAAATGGTCAACATTGGAAATTGTTATACCCCTGATGAAAAACTCAAATTTATCACACTACTTCACCATTACATTGATGTTTTGGCATACTCTTATGATGATCTAAAACCTCTCAGACCTAAAGAAATTTAGCATGAAATTCCTCTCAAGATTGGGTCGTTGCCTCATAAGTAGAAGCAAAGGCAGTACAACCCAAGGATATCAGGCATAATTCTTTCTGAGATACAAAAAATGCTGAATGCAAGAATTATTTTCCCAATCCATCATTCCACCTGAATTATGAATATAGTCCCTATGAGAAATAAGAATGGAGAAATTCACCTATGTATTAATTTCAAAAATTTGAATCAGTCATCTTTAAAAGACAACTATCCCCTGCCCATCATGGATCAGCTGCTATAGACAGTAACTAGCGCTGAGATGTTATCAATGCTAGATGGTTTTTCAAGATAAATCAAGTGGAAGTTGGTAAAATAGACCAACATAAGACCACTTTCACAACAACTTGGGGCACTTTTGCATATCACATAATGCCTTTTGACTTGATCAATGCTGGCACCACCTTTAAAAGAGTGATGGATCTTGCTTTTAAAAATGAAATGGGGAAGTTCATTATGGTATACCTTGATGACTTGACAGTCTTTTCTAAACATTGTTCTGATCATGTGCATCATCTACAAGTGCTAGAAAGATGTCGATAAAATGATATTTCTCTTAATCCCAAGAAGTCAATTTTTGGGTTTATAAAAGGTAAACTTCTCAATCACACTGTGTCCTGAGAAGGCATAAAGATCGACCCAGAAAGAGTCAAATCCATCCAAGAGCTTGCTCTTCCTACCAATAAGACCACAGTCTACTCTTTCTTTGGAAAGGTGAATTTTATACAAAGGTTCATTCTTGAATTCACAGAGAAAACTCGCCACATTATCAATATGATGAAGGGCAAAGCCATTTTCAGCTGGACTAAATAATGCAAGTCGGCATTTCAAGACATCAAGGAAGCTATCACCCATGCCCCAATTTTGGTTTGTCTTGATTAAAATCAAGACTTTGTGATGTATAGCTATGCTTCTGAACATATGCTTTCAACCATCTTGGTTCAACAGAACAAAGAAGGTGTGAAATCCCCCATATCTTTCATGAGTTGTCCTCTCAAAGCTCATGAGCTGAAGTATTCAAACATGGATATGCATGCTTATGTTTTGGTAAAGGTGGTAAAACACTTCCATTTTTACATCTTAAACTCACACACTGTTGCTTTGGTTCTTGATACAATAGTAAAGTCTATTTTAACTCAATAAGAGTTTAAGAATAAAAGGGTCAATTGGATTGCCAAAATCTAGGAGTTTGATCTTGTTATCAAACCTATGAAGCTTGTGTGGGGAAGAGGTCTATGCCAGTTAATGGCTGATAACATACCAGAAGAAGCCGAGTATGAATAAATGGAAGTTGAAGACATGCCAACAGTTCTCTTTGTCACCACTACGAATGAGTGGTATTCGAATATTGCTCATTTCCTTGCCTATGGGGAGTGTCCTACTCACCTGTCTCATCAAGGACTATTAAGTTGAAAGATGCCAACTTTATCATATGGGACAATGGTTTGTACAAGAGGAACCTTGATGGGGTGTTCCTTCGTTGCATAGATAAAGCACAACAGAACAAACTTTTAGAGTCCTTTCACAATTTGGCTTGTCGAGGACATTTTTCTGCACCTGTGACTGCCCATAAGATTTTGCAAGCTAGGTACTATTGGCCTACTCTATTTCAAGATTTATATGCTTGGGTGCGTAGATGTGAGCTATGTCATTAGATTTTTGGCAAACCCAAGTTGGTTGCATTACCTCTCAAGCCTATGGTGATAGAAGAGCCTTTTCAGCAATGGAGAATTAATTTCATTGGTGTTGTAAATCCATCCTCGAGTGGTAGACATGATTATGTCCTCACAGCCATAGAATACTTTACCAAGTGGGTGGAAGCCATTCCAGTCAAGCATGCTACTTCAAAATTAGTGTGTAATTTTCTCAAGGAAAACATCATTTCCAAGTTTGGGGTCCCAACTAAGATTGTAAGAGACAATTCAGCTTATTTCTCTTCTCATGAGATTACCCAATTCTACTACTATTATGGGATTATCCTCTCCTACTCTTCTAACTATTATCCGCAAGGAAATGGTCAAGCAGAATCAAGCAACAAGAGCCTGGTGACCATTATTAAGAAGTTGGTAGATGACAATCAAATAAATTGGCATAAAGCATTGCTTGACACTTTATGGGTAGATAGAATTACACCTAAGATGTTGCTTGGTCACTAACCCAAGTGACTAAAGGAGGGCAATTGGTATGTACCCATTTCAACTTTTGTATGGTCTGAATACAAGATACCAGTCACCCTATAATTTATAGCATTAAAATTAGCAAAGGTAGTAGAAGATTCAACTTTTGAAAGTTCCATTGACAAAAGGATCATATGCTTGATTGAAATAAATGAGCAACGAACTATGGCAGTGGACTGAATTGTTGTGCATCAAAGTCTGGTAAAGAGACTCTTCGACCAAAAAGCAAGGATCCATGATTTTCAGATTGGAGATCAAGTCTTGTTGTGGGACAAGAAGAGAGAACCAAAAGGAATGCATGGAAAATTGGATTCCTTGTGGAGAGGTCCATTTGCCATTCATCATTTAAATGGTGAAAATAGTTTCTTTTTGAAATATCAAGATGGAATGCCATTTGCTCTGCCTCACAGTGGGCAGCATCTGAAGCACTTCAATCCTTTAAGTATTAGATAAGTCTAGTTGTATATTTGTATATATGTATAGTCTTTCTTTGTTTTGATGTGGACCATGAGCACAGGTCCATTGGGGCATTTTTCATTGTTTTTGGCACTATTTGGTTTTTGGTGCCTTTCTTTTTGGGTAAGCATGACTCCATAGCCCAATGGCATAGATGAAGGCATTGAGATTCTAGTTTCTAATCTCTTTGATTGCTTCAATTTTCAATCGATGGAAGTTCTCCAACTGGAGCCAACTATTGCTCCCAAAATATGTCACTTGCTTTTGTAGACAACATGTCAACCATTTTGGTCTCACAGGCCAAAATGGTCTCTTTCTTTCTTTTAAAATATTTTGAACAGTTATGTTTTTTAAATATTCAAGCCTTTTCAGCTAAGGAAGTCACAAGTTCAATAGGTGAGCTTTCTCAAAGGGAAGTTCTAAAAATACTTAAGGCATTTCCTTAGTTTTTTGAGGATGGTTCAACGCAGAGGATCAATCAAAAGACTTAACGATGGGCTTCAAATAATTAGAATAAACCATTGAATCCTACCTTTTCACAAGTTTCAAAGGTTCAACAAGTTCAAAGGTTCAATGAATAAACCATTGAGCTCATGTTCCTTGCCTTTGCAAGGTTCAAAGATGTTTAACGAGGTGCACTTCGCAACATATCTAGCAAGTTTTGGTTCATGACATCCTAGAGAAGATGAATCAGAAGTATAAGCTATGCCATGACAAACATAGGATTGCACACCAATTTCGATGTGGGTGACAAGGTTTGGTTATGGCTTCAAAAGGAATGGCTGGCAGGCCCACACAAAAAGATTTGGCCTTCAACAGACTTAAAGAATAAAAGGATTCAAAGAGTTAAGATTGAACCATTGAACCATTAAACCTTGAACTTTGAAAGGTTGAAAGGTTCAATGATTTCAATGAGTTCGATGGACATAGAGAATAAAAGGATTCAAAGAAATGGAATGAACCATTGAACCGTTTAACCTTGAACCAAAATGGTTCAAAGGTTCAAAGGGTTCAAAGAGTTCAAATTTCAAGCAGGAGCTTTGAGTGAATGGAGGAAGCAAAAGATTCTAGAAAGAAGTTCAACCAAATGGTTCAAAGAAATGGTTCAATCTAAAGAATAAAAAGAGAGCGAACGTGGTCCTTTACAAAACATTCAATCACTGAATCATTGAACCTTTAAATTATTGAACCTTTGAACCAAAAGAGTTCAAGGTTCAAGGTTCAAAGAGGTTAAAAGCATACCAGTGACATCCCCATGGATGTCAATTTCAAGGTGATGGAATAACCGTTGATTTTCAAAAGACCTGAGAACAAACTCGGTGACCAGCCAAGAAAAAAGCTGAAGAAGCCAGTTGAAAGTGAGAAGATAGCCCCGAGAGCTCAGATCACCAAAAAGAGAAAAAACATGGCAAGGAAGGAGGGAACAACTATAGAAAGTCTAGAAATATCTATAGAAGAGTTATTCCAGTAGGTGAAACAATCCACCAAGTGGACATTAGAAAGAGAAAACATTCAAATGCACGGCCTATTTTTTTGTATTAAGTAAAGGTGAATAGACAGTCATGTAAGCATCATAAAGAAGACTAGACAACTCATGCTTAAGAGGAGACATTTGAAATGATTTAGAATGCCA
The DNA here is from genome assembly GCA_037957365.1 of Torreya grandis. Classification (NCBI taxonomy): domain Eukaryota; kingdom Viridiplantae; phylum Streptophyta; class Pinopsida; order Cupressales; family Taxaceae; genus Torreya; species Torreya grandis. The sequence continues at coordinate 1,594,428 of JARHVA010000348.1, forward strand.
AAGTCAAGGCTGATGACCTATTTTAGCATGGCCCTTTCACATATATTCAATGCATTCAATTTAGCATGCGTCATTTTCATGAAAACAACTGCCCAAGTCTTTCTTGTGATGCTATATATTGTAATCTCTCATATTGTATAAGGGAGATCTCTCTATTATTAGAAGTGAAGATTTGCCCAAATTGAAAGGCATTCCTGAGACTTTGAGCTCAGACTGTTAATCATATTTTGTTAAGTGAATGAAAAAGCAAGTGACCTTTGAAACTTTGTGTTGAAATAGCTTGTGTCATTTAGAAAATTGTTCTTATGTATTTTTCCTAAATATAGTCTTGTCCATTTAATCAAATAAGCAAAACTAGTGGAAATAAGCTGGAAGATGTCCTGAAGCTAACTGTGGGAGACTTTATGCTACCATAATTTTCTTTAGTCTGTGTTTTGTGTAAAGGATATTGGAGAGACTTTGAGCTGTCCTTATCCTTCATAATCTTTCACTCTGTTGTAGTATACGATAGAGACTTTGGGCTACACTTCATTTTACAGTGTTCTTTATCCTAATTAGTGGGAGAAACAATGAAAGACTTTGTGCTTTCATGGGTTTCTTGTGGATCCAGTTACTACCTAGGAAGTCTTCCTCTGGTTTTCTGAACATCATTTCTGAAAGAAGAGAAATGCCTTCAGTAATTACCCAAGAATTCTCCTCTATTTTGTGAACATCATCTCTGAAAAAAGAGAGATGGATGGTATGATTTCACCCTTGTGTGTATTTTTAGCTTATATATATACTATAAATTATAGGGAACCTCCCCTTGCTGAGAGGAGAGATTTATCTCATTCTGGCTATGGTCACCATACCCATTTTACCGCATAAATCTCCTTATGTTGTGGTTGATGTAACCATTTTTCTGTCAATTAGTTGGTGACAAAATATTCACCCAACACACCTAAAGGCGTGATCTTCTTTAATGTGATAGATTCCTATGAGGATGAGGGTTTTGACATAGATGGCTAAACTTCTAGTGCTTTTGCTGAAAAAATCTATATTTGTCAAAGACCTTAGGGTAAAGTGTAGTAAGAGGATTGGTGGTAAAAGTTGACATTCATTGTGTTGGATATGCAGTTTTAAGCCAGTCCCAAAATGTTGCATGGTCAAGTTTCATGGAGTCTATAAATTCTAGACTTTTTACCAAACATAAGAAGGGTTTTGATGAAGTTTATGTAGGCCTTATGGTTACATTTTTAGAAAGTTATTGTGTTTGGGAAAGAGGGAAATTGTTGGTTTCTACTACTTTAGGCCAAAGATGAGAAAGAAATGTAATGGGGTCTTCTTCGATAGAGATGGGAGAAGAGACTCGATCTGCCATGGGTGGAGGGGAGGTAGGCAAAGTAGGTTCCTCAAGAGGGTAAAGCATAGGTATTATGGCTCCCTCAACATATGGGTGAGGCATGGGTAAATTATGATCTTCCATAGTTAAAATAAGGGGTAAGGGTGGTGCAATTGGAGTAGGCACAATAGGTCTCTTGTTTATTATGGGAGTATATGATATAGACTCTTCTAGGTGTAAAGGCGAAGTGAGTGGGGTATCACTCTTTATAGGTGGAGGAGTGGTAGGGGAAGAAGTTCCTCAAAAGGGTATAATACATGAATGATGTTCCCTTAAACATGTGGTTGTGGAATTGGTAGGGTGTGGTCTTCAAGCAGTAAGAGGATAGGTAATATTGGTGCAAACAGAATTAGGATTACAAGCTCCTCAAGTGGAAAAAAGAGTGGCAAAGGAGGATCTTCTACTTGAGGAGGAAGAATGGGTGAAATAGGCTCTTCTACTTGAAGAGGAATAATGGGAAAAATAGGTGCCACTGAATGTGGAGGAGGAGTCAATGAAATAGATGTCTCTTGTCGAGGGGTTGGTTGAACTAAAGATAAAGGAAAGACCATATTAACTGTATGGATATTATGATCTCCTAAGCTATTTGTGGACTGGACAATATTTTGGTTTGGTGAATGGTTAGGAAAAGGGTGTTTGAACACAGTCATACTTTGATTGAGAGGTACATTAAGATTGTCCAAGACAAGCTCACCTCTATTAAGCATATCTTGAACAATATTCTTGAGCATCTTGCAATTATTAGAGTTGTGACCTTTAACTTAATGGTAACTACAAAACTCATCTTCCTTGTACCGTGTTAGGATAGGATAGGAAGGATCAAATTGTATAGGAGGTTTAATCTGGGGAAGTTTTATGACACCTTTCTACAATAATTTCTCCAAAATGGATATATATGATTCCCCAATGGGATTATATTGTCTTTATTCATACCGTTGTTCGAATTGCTTGGTCGAATTTTAAGGAAGTTGAAGTATTCAATTGGTTTATGCTTATGGAAGATGCTGACTTAATGACCACTATGTTAGCAAAGCATTTAGCCTTTTGGTTAGAGGGAGAGGTTTTAGAGGAGGAGGAGTCATTTGTCTTAGTATTGGGATTTTTAATATGTAACTTGACTTTGCCTTCATCAATAGCATGAACCTTGAGTTTCCATGTCTTTATAAAAGCTTCATCAAATGTGCAAAAATTTTGTACCCAAGGTGTGGATGAGATGTGCTTAGCACATGCCCTTGATAAAAGATCAACAAGTTCAGGTTTGGGTAAGGAGAAGGAGAGTTTATTGATCAAGCTTCTCTAGCGAGTGACAAAATAAACAATAGACTCGTCATCAAATTGTCTAATAGAATATAGGTCCGTTATAGAAACCTTCTTAGAAATGTTAATAGAGAAATGGTCTAGGAGTATTTGTGCAAGATGGGTAAACAAGAAAAGAGAGTGTTGAGATATATAGCTATACCAATCCAAGGTAGCACCTGAAAGAGACATAGGGAAAGTATGAAGTAGTATTGCATCATCATTTCCTATTAAATAACAAGCATGTCTAAATGCTCACAAGTGTTGTTGTGGGTCCTCTTTACTCTGAAAATGAGTAAATTTAGGGAGTTCCCATTGACTTGGATAAGGTCAAATAGGAAAATAAGGGTGGATTGGTTCATTGCATATCTAATCATAAGATAGTACATTCTTTGAACTAGAAATAGATGTCTCTAAATTAGACATATTATCCATTAGCATCTTAATGAGGTCTAGAGGGGGATTAGTTTGGAGGATTCCTCTTAAGTTATAGGGAATCTGATAGGAAGTAGAGGGAGCATATGACATAGCTTGTTGAGGTTGTGTCGAGGAACATAAGGATAATGAGTCATAGGCTGAGGTGTGGGAAGAAAAGAAACTTATCCCATTGGATTGGAAACTATGCCTCAGTTAGTTGTTATTGTTGTAGGTTGAATTATTGGCATGGTTAGACTAGATGAAGGGTGATTCGTAACTCGAATAATTATAGGTGCGAGGGTGGATGGAATAGGTACCACTAAATTCTAGTATAGGGTGTGACTTGGCTGAACCTATTATGGTTGTGAAAGTAGGGAAGTTACTCTAGTGTTTAGGTGGGATTGGGTGGTTGGAGATGCCACATGTTGGTCATTGTTTATAGTTGGGTTACTTATCGAAGTGATGGTTTGCGTAACCATGGGAAAAATAGTGGATGTAAGTAAAACTGAGGTTATCTCCATCAAATAGGTTGGCATACCATAGATTGGGTCATCCACAGAATTATGAGTTCAGCTCATAACAATGTAATGTTGAATGGCTACCACATTATGATCAAGAAATTTAGTAAAATCTTGATCTACCTCAGGTACAATGAGAATTTGGTTAGGGCTAGGAGTATTCTCTGTATCTAAAGTATGTTCCATGACAAAATTAGAAGAGGGGAAGGTGGAAGTGGTTACTGGCTTGCATAATTGGCAAGAATTTTGGCTTGAGCTCATGTTAATACCATGCAAGAGGTGGTTTAAATAGTCTTACTACTCTATATCTGAAATAGAATAAATAAAAACCAAGTTTGAATGTAATGAAATAGGTTATTTTAGCTTGATATTATGAGCAGTTAAAACTACACAGTCACTGATGTCGATAGGTATGACTGATATCAGTAGGAAAAGTTTGTTGATATTGGTGGAACAATCGATGTTGGTAGGTAAGGTCTACTGATACTAGTAGTGTTAATCGATGTCAGTCACTATGAAATCCTAGAAATGGAAAATTTGATGTTTTAAGAAATCAAAGGCTGAAAATAGGTAAAATATTAGATGTAAAAGATCTGTGTAAGGAGAAATGACACTCAAAAAACTTGAGATAACAGGTTATACAAACTGAGCTTTATAAATAGTGTTGATCTTATGAATCAATAGAAAAGCATCCTTACCAACTCAAAAAATACAAAAGGCAATTGAAAAGGAAAAAAAGAACATACAACCAACAACTATTAAGTGGTAGAGATTAATTTTAGTCTCATGTTGGCTTATGCCTTAATCAGATAGTGAGAAGAGAATTTGGTTATTGAAGGTACTACAAAGAAATCTAGGGTAGGTTTTAGGTTTGTTTTGGTGATCAAGAGGGAATCTTTGTTAGACCTGGTATGTGGCTTGTTATAGGAGATTTATCTCCATACTTCACAAACCTGGAGCTGAGCCAGGCCACTTAGCTAAAGTATACCTTTTGTCTAAAGATTATACTCCGCCAGAGAATGGAGTGGGCTCTCCCCTTGGTGGTGAAATCTAAGTAGGATAGCCGAGTAGGGTAAGGTGATCCACCAGGTGATGAAATCCTGATGGGACTTTTTTTAGGTGAGTTTTGAAGCTTTTTTATGTGAATGTGATTTGGTTGTGTAACATAGGTGTACTATGATTTATTCAAAATGCTTGTAATTAACTAGGTGAGTTAATATGCAACAAGCAAACTATGAAATGCAATAAATTTTAAATCCAAATCTTTAAATGTTGAGATTCAAATGAAAACAAAGAGGAGATAAGAATAGAGTATGAATTTCACTATCCTAATGTGCATGCAAGAGGAAGTAAAGAAGGGAGTTTCTTTTTTTCATATAAAATAAAATGACAAATTGTTTTGAGAGGCAAAGAGAAAAGAAAGAAGATTTCAATATTAATGCCTTTTAAATAGAGAAATAAGATATTGACTTTTTCGTTTTAAAGAGAAAAGAGGAGGAATAAGTGAAAGAAATTAAATTTCACTATAATGTACCTATATGAATGTTTAAATCAAGAAATGAACCCAAGGAAAACTCCAAGGTCCCACCAGGCATGCCAAAAATGTTTGATTAAATTTTGTCTATTCTAAATCTAAAGGAAAATAGAGAGAAGGATGGGGATAAGTCATTAGAATGAACCCAAATTTGGTTTACACATCGTATCTAGATGTTTTCAGTACTCCTCTTTGGCTGGGGAGGATTACCTGCAAATAATAAAGCACTACCACAAGATGTTTGTTAGCAGATAAATTAGTGGGTTACCAAGCTACGTGCTTATTCTAGGAAGTGTGAAAATTCCCTAGAGATGATAGTCCAATTTTGAGAGGCAAAAGAATAATAAATAATTTAAAGAGAGATAAAGAGAGAGTGAAAGAGAGGGTGAAAAAGAGATAAGATTACCATTTTTAAACAACCTGTTCACAGCAAAGAGTGACAGGGTACATGTGAGGTGTTTTGTTGGTGTTTTAGAAGTTGTCTAGGTAGGTTTTGAAGATGTTAAGAAATTGACAGTCATCAACATTGGTATGTGTGTCACTGATGTCGTTAGGCTTCCAAGATCAGTAGTGAGGTGACCGATGTCGGTTAAGCAATTGACGTCGATAGGGGCAACAATTATCTGAGAGGCTGTAGAAATATTTTTTGGGTTTAGGAAATGGTTTGGATTAGGTCAGAGAGGTTGAGAGAGTTAGGATAAGGAGTTTATTTCTTGGTTAAGTGTGGTCAAAGGTTTGGTATGCATGTAAGGGGAAATAATCAAGGAAGATTTGTAACTCCCTCATATGGGTATAATCATAAGTGCATAAAGTAGTGTAAGGTAGATGTAAAGAAATAGAAGAATAAATATTTAAACAACCTATAAAATTAGTGATATACTTAGCTATGGTGATCATTGAATGATAAGTGATAGGTTGATGGTTTCTATATGGGAGTCTGAACTTGAATGCTTGAATAGAGAGAATAAGCAAATGTTGTTGGTCCTTAAGAGCTCAGTTGTTGATGGTGATTGACTTACACTGAGTGATTGTAAGCTTGGATGTCAAAAAATAGAATGTCAAGAGCCTAAATGAGAAATAGAATAAATTTTTTTAATTTTTGATGACCTAAACCATAGGTTGGAGTTTGGCTTATATTGCTAACGTTGGTGATCCCACCGATGTCAGCGATGGGCTGACCAATGTTAGTGGCCCTAGAATAGGTAAACCTTTCTATTCTTGGCCTATTTTCTATTATTGTGCATGCCAAGTGTGACATCCATTATAAAATGGTAAAAATAGAAGGTTAGGAAGGAAGTATTTGTCTAGGAATTTAGTTTGAAAGGAGGAAGAAGTCTTAGATAGTTAGTATGAGGGGACTAGGTCTTGAGGCGACTCATTAGGGGAGAATTATTCATAGGGCAAGGTGTCCAGGTAAGATGGAAATAGGAGTTTTTAATTAACTTAATTAAGAGTTTTTAATTAACTTAATTAAGTATTTTAAATTAACTAAATGTGTGAAGGGTAAAAGTATGGGTTAGGGAGTTTAATAGTTATTATTAAAATGGGTTTAAGGGGGGTTTTGATATAGGGAGTGATGCACGTGTGTGTGACATAATTTTGGTGTCTACATGGTCAATGGGGGATACACCTTCTTCAACTAGAGTTTCAATTTTATCATAGCCTTCTTGAGGCTCTTCAATAGCTGCAAGCTTATATTCAAGCTCTTGGTTTTCCCACCTTTTTAACCTATCTACCCACCATAAGATTTAACATCTTATTTCATGAAAATATTCATTAATTACATAGTTAGCTTCCTCCTCAACCATCCTCTACTCATTCATAAGGAATTAAACCAATTTATTCAACTTATATATGAGATAAATAGGGATCACATCAAGCTCCTCATCCCATTTATTCATCACTCTGTTTGATATTATCATGTTTGGAATGAGTGATAATAAAGACTTATTTCGAGGTGGAATTTAAGTAGGAGGAAGAGGGGGATAATACAAGTTTTAAAAATCTTCAATATGTTGAGTTAGTTGACTAAATTAAGCTTCTAAGAACTTAAATTTTGATTTCCAATATCTTGCTTTCCAATCAATGCTATCGTCTAATTCCTCATGACAAGGTTGATGGGAATTAGGTTGAGATTGATATGGAGACACTTCTTGGTAGTATTCTTGACAAGCTCCTTCATATGCTTCTTCATAAGAATGTTCAAGAACATAATGTTCATATGGAAGAGGAATAAGATGATCATAGGGTTGTCATGGATCATAGGACTGATAAAAACTTTGATAGGGTTATTGAGGGATATAGCATGGGTCATAACAAGGTTGATAGGGAGGTGCATAGTAAGGATTCTCAACATAACCATCCATATTAACTTCATTAGTTGTATTGAAAATAATAATTGATCAAAATATTCAATAATAGATACTTGGGATACTTAAAAATAGATGATTTCATTCTAAGTCATCATTGGTATTTGTTTATATGCTTCTAAAATCTTATAAGAGGAAGAGCACGCCAACAATCCTTCCACTCTTTTGGACCTTGGTCCCACCTGACATGATAGAACTGTTGTCACTCAATATTGCACTCTAGATATGGTTGTTAAACACTTCTATAGATTGAGTGAAACATTGGATTACCTTTAGGCTTGTGGGTTGCCTATAGCAGAGGTAAACCTCTAGGTTTAAGGGATAACTCCCTAGATATGTCTTTGATAGCTTATCACCTAAACTACTTTCTTACTTAGGTGAAAAGAGAGAGAGAGAACACAAATCAAACCTATCCTAATAAGGTGATGCAACAAATATTAATTTGACCACTACCAACCAATTAAAAGTACACTTTAGACACAAGCCTAATCTTCATATGACACTATTCCAAAACTGCCCTTGCATTAGTATTTCTCATAGAGGTTTATGAAGGGATCTCAAGATAGGAGGACTAAACCCAAGGTCATGACTTGACACTTGTGGAAATAAAGTTATATAAGACTCATGAAACACTTCATTATAACAATTCAAGAGACCTACAATAAAATTTCAAATTTGAATATGGATGCAAGCAAGGACAACATTCTAAGGAAGAGAAACTACCACTTAACAAGATCAACTAAACTTAACATACACATTTAAAGAAACTTATGGATAAGGTAAACCAAATAATTATTTATTGATTCAATGTTACCAATGATTAGGGTTTCTCCATACTTAGGTGGAAGATATATTTTTAAGCCAAAGTGGCTCAATATATAACACAAGTGTGAGAGAATAGAAGTGTGCAAGAGAGAGAAGATAGACAAGTGTCATGTAAGTTAAAAAAAGAAGATGATTTAGGTAAATCATCATAATATACTTAAAAATCCATGTGTATCTCCTCTTCAGATGATCCATCACTCCAAGTGGCATGGGAGGTTGAAATGCATGCTTGACACCTTGACTAGCTTCTTGAAACTCTCCTTCCTCTTGACATGTTGAAGGACAAGTGGAATTATTGGTAATAATATCAGTTTATATTGAATTTTTCCTCTGATATTTACACCTCTCAACTGACTCCAATAGTTTCCTCTTGACACATCACCTCATTCTCTTATAAGGTGTCTAGAAGGCTTTTCATCTCCTTAGGCCTATTTTGAAAACAAGTGTCAAAACTTAGTTCAAGTTACTATAGCTCATAAAAAAATTATGGATGGAATTTTGACATCATATTGGACCTGAATAAATTCATTTTGAGGCCTCAAACTAGCCCCAATATGTCATTCTCTACCAAAAGCGTCAATTAGGCTTCATTCCTTGTAACCTTTTTTTCTATTTTTATCCTTGTGTGAGATTGTACAAAAGATACAAATAATACAAGGGAATATTTTAGGACCTTATATTGCCTTACAGTTCCATGACAAGCTTCATGATTTGAGTCCAAGTGAAAATCAACTTTTTTTGCCCATTTCTTCTGGTAATAAGGCCTAATTAGGCCTTTAGCCCTAAAAAGTGAATTTTGGCTCAAAACTCTTCTTGCACTTGTGAAACATATGTAAAGTGTGTGATTAAATTTACCCATGACAAAACCAATATCAATGTCAAGTTTTAGCTTATGGAACCATGTGCTTATAGCCAAACAATGAAATGGCAAAAAAACAAGCCCTTCACCAAGCCTATTTTGATTGTCTTAAAAAATGGAGTTGGTTTGGTAATTATTGACCATTTTTTTCCCAACAGGCCAAAAATCAGTCCCCTTCTATCCTTGCTATTTTGGGCTTCTTCATTTTTTGATTTTGCATGAATATGTACATTTCTACAGACTCTATAGAATTTCTACGGACTCTGCAGGTCCATTTCTACGAACTCTGCAGGCGTAGTCTTTCGATAGTTGAAGAACCAATTCAGAGAGTGCAAGGTTTTACAAACCTTCTTCAGCTTGGTTCAAAGCTTGGTTCAATGCTCAGTTTAAATCCTTGGTTCAATAATCGCTTGAACCGTTGAACTGGTTCAATGGATTGGTTCAACGGTTGGTTCAAAGGAGCGGTTTAACGTGAAAAATTCAAGGGATCCCCCCTGAAGAACAAATGCCCTTGTGGAGGGCACTTAGATGACAAAGGCACCCTTCGGAAGGGTAATTTTCAAGAAGGCTGCAAAGGATGATTTCTTTCAGAAATTTTTCTAAGGCAGTCAGCAGAGGCAAGGAAGAAATCCTTCAAACTTTTTGTTCGAAGGAATTCCTTCGGACAAAAAGTCTGAAGGAATTCAGATAAGCTATAAACAAGAAACCTGAAATCAAAAGACAAGGATGATTTCTTTCAGACTTTTGTCTGAGGGAATTCCTTCAGACAAAAAGTTTGAAGAAATTTGGGGAGGCCGTGGGAGAGAAAAAAGCCAGGAAAATAATTCAAAGAAAAAGCCCACAAAAAAGAAAAAGCCTGCAGAAAAGGCCTGAAGGAATTTGCCAAGGACGGTGACGTCCCAAAAGCCATCAATTTCAAGGAGACAGATTAGCCATTGTTTTTTAAAGTGATGATGGGTGCACAGACATCAATTTTAAGATAGTGAAATAGTCATTTGCTTTTAAATTGCCTGAGCGCCAACCATGAAAAGAGCCCAAGGAATGTAGTGACCTGCCAAAAGACTGTCCCCGAGGGCTGAAGGAGTAGAAAGAGACAAAAATAGTATGAGACAAGGAAAGAAATGGACAAAGCATCTAAGTGGTGAGAGGAGGTGTCAACTCAGGGATTTATTCCTACATTTGGAACAACACTTGCCAGGTGGTCACCAAACAGTGCAAACAATAAGCGGTGCAGCTTGTTTTCTCCAGTTTGCATTTATAAGCAGACAACCCTCAAAAATTCCTTGAAAGGAGTAGTTTGTTCGCAAAGAAGAGGTGCGGCCATGTTCTCTCATTAATGTTGGGATGCCAAAGTCAAACCAGGAACTGACAATCAAATGGCTTCCTCTTCCCAAGGTTCAGAACGCACATGGGCCACTTGAAAAAAGAGTGCCAGAGTCTTTCCCAGAAAGCGCCAAGTTCTCTCCCTCTTTCTATATATTGTAAAAATTATCATTTGAGAAGAGGAATCTCTTAGCCTTAAGGCAAAACTCTACCTAAAAATCTCTCAGGCTTGTAAGGCAGAGCTCTGCCAGATTTTACCTTGAATCAGGACTTAGCATTTTTACCTCCATCTGGACTTGCACTTTGAAGTATATGTTTGTGTTCTTCTTTTGTGTTAAGTCATTATCTTTCATGCTTCTCATAGATCGATTAAAACATGTCCAGTGAATTATGAAGTCTCTTTTCTATAGGTCTTCTAGAAGTGTCCCTAGGGGAATGTAGGTGCATGTGAATACGCTGCCATAAGTGTGTCTGAGGACGCCTCTGGTAGTTTCTTCCTCCCTGTATTTCCACGAAACCCTAGCTGACTATTGAAAAAGAACTCCCCACTTCAGATGAAGTGTATGGGTGCTTATTTTTTGTGAAAAGTGTATATTCGGGCTGGGTGGGTAAACTTTTTTGGTGTATCACCTTTTTCATTTTTTTAGGCTTAAGTTCTATTTTCAGCATCTCTCTCTCCCTTTTCATCCCCCCCCCTTTTTTTTCATTTTATTTATTAGCAGTAGGAGAAACCAAGGCCTAAACGATACATTAGAGGGATCTAACCCTTATCTAGAGACTCTCCCCACCAACTTCATTGGTCCCATAGGTGAGAGGGGAGTTTCCATTGTTGCGTGTGGAAGGCAAGAGCTCGGCCTCTTGCCCCGAGTGCAATCCACTGCGTCAACAGTTTTTGGCATGCCCGGTGGGACCAACTAGGACAAGTTATTTCCAAAGAGTTGAAGAATTTTTGGTGTGTTCTTCAACCAACCAGCCTTTGGAGGCTTTTACATCAACACCAATGGCGACTCTGAGTTGAATCAACTGGTTAAGCAGTTCTGGTGCCATTAAGAAATAGTATTATGGTATGTATAATTCCATCGTTTAGAGCCATGGACCCTGTTTTCCTTGGCTAGCCTAGCTATGATCCTTACCAGCCTTATGTTGATCCTTATTAGGTCCAATATGACTGGTCCCAGCCCTATCATGAGCTATATCAGCCTTATGCCCAGTCTTCTCAATGTGTCACTTCTCCTACTCAACCCAGTCTCTTTGTCAATCAACCCATTTCCACCTTTAAACGAGCACTGCTGGGATATGAAAAGTATGTAATATATCTTAACACCAGAAGGGGATGTGGCCAAGAAATTCTTGATCATGTCATCCATCAAGTGAGAAATGCACTGGATCAGGTTAAGAGTGAATGGGCTCCTATTGAAAGAGCCAATTGGCAAAGGCTTAAAAGTGAGATGTTGGATGTGAGTGGTTTGATTGCATCTTTGGAAGAGAAGATGAGTAATCATGAGAGGTAGCCTTACCAAGTCTATCAACCTGCATACTCACTACCCCAAGTATCATATCAGTCATATACAGCCCGTGCTTATGAGCCAAGTCAAGCCTGTCAAAGTCCTTTCCCCAATTATGTTGAGGAGAGTTCTGAAACAGTAAATCTTGTGTTTCAGGCTAATCTTGATAGACAGATCAAATTGGAAAATCTTAAAATGCAGCAGTCTATTTTGGCAGCAAGGGAAGTGGAATCCAAACCCTCACTACCCTCTCACATTGTGGCCCCATCACCCCAAAAGGAGATGCCCAGTTTGAATATCTTGAGTTGGAATAAAGTGGTTGAGTCATGGAACAACAAGGAGGAGAAAGACATTGTCCAAGAGTGTGAGGTTAGGCCTTTTCAAGTCCCTCCCACCCTTCCTCAGGAAGCTTATTTCATTCCATGGCAACCTTCATGCACTCCCCATCTCTATAATAATTCCTATGAGCTCCAAGAGGTAAAAAATGAGGATAATCTGGCTAATCGGATTGAGGAATTAGAGGCTAAGATGAGACTACTTGGAGAAAGAGAGATGGAGTTTTTAGACCTTGTATGGGAGACTACACCAAAAGATACCCCTTCTACCAATCCTCAAGCTGATTTTGATATTGATGAAGTGTTGGTAAAGTGGAGAGATGAAAATCAAGTGATTTTGGTGCAAGGTCTACCCCCTTTTTCTCATGAGGTTTTAAAAGGATCCCCTGTTTCCTTTTCCCAACCTGATTATGATAAGCCTTGTGTGCCCCCTCCTATTCTAGATAAAACTCCTTCTTGTGTGCCAAATCCTTTCTATCAGATGGCACTTGCTCATTTTGACTCATCCGATGCATCAATCAATCCTACCTTTAATCCTGTACACCTAGCTTTTCAGCACGCCTCTTCTCAGATAGCTCTTCCTGTATATGAGCAGACCCTACCAAATCTTCCCCACCCTCCTCAAGTCTTTCAACATGATCTCCAAATTCTAAGATGGAATAAGGAACATCATGAACCAGCTCAAGACTTTGAAGAGGATAAAGTTGTTGCCTATTCATAGGAGCAAGATTCCAATCCCAAGATCATGAGTTGGAAGCAAACAGTGGAATCTTGGGGCAGAAAGGAAGAGGAGGAGAAAGGTTTTGCTCTAACCCTTGAAGAAGATGAGGTTGCTCCTGCTCTTGATGATGATTGTGACCTCCAGGAAAGGCTCTTCCAAGAAGATATAGATAGGCAGATTGCAAAGTTGGAGTCTAGGGCAAATTTCCTCAGCCATCATGTGATGGACGTTTCAGACCAAGTAGCAGATTCCATGTCTGAACACACTCCATCCACACACCTCCAAGAGAGCTATCATGCCATGCCTGATATAGATGAAGTAATGACCAAATGGAAAGAGGAGAATCATTTGATTCTAGTTTAAGGACTGCCTCCTCTTCCACATGAGTTTGTTCATCAGCCTTCCATTTCCCCCATTCTCAAGGAGAAGCCTGTCTTGAAGGAAGCAAGTGAAGAGGAGTATGCTTAGTTTATGACTAAATAGGAAGACTTCATGAGTAAGGAAGAGGAGGAGATCACCTTAGATGTCATGGAGGAGCATGGACAATCTCTTGTTCATGTTCTGAATGATTCATTTGAAGTCATTGGGGCAGGCTGCACTATTCTTCAAGGGGGCTATGAGTTGGATAAGAGTGGAGAAGGCAGCATTGGGACTCAAATAAGTATGCAAAGGTGCTGTAGGCTTTCAAATTTATCCCTTCAAGAGATTGGTGAATCTGAAGATACTTTCTTTGAAATCATCAAGGAGGATGGTCATACTGTGGAACTCGAGCATGAGGCAAAAGAGAACAAGCCAGTCAATGATGCATATCAAGGGGCTTATGGTGATGAGCCAGCAGTGATTGATTTCTTGATGAGATACACCAACATGAAGAACCAATAGGAGGAAAGATTCCAATAACAAATAAAGTATGTATATGTTGGAAGCATGTTTGAATCTGATCCACTCGGATAGAAGCCAACCCAGGTGGCAGGCAAGAGGAGCGGGTCACCAACTCTCCATTTCATTCAGCCACTTATCTAGCACCATAAGTTTCCTTGCCAGGAATGAGACTTAAGAAGTTTTCCCTTTAATCCAAGAGGGAAGCAAATGTACCTGGTTAGTTATATATAGTAGTTGTTTTCAGTTTATTTTCCTGCTTTCCCTAAGTGCAGTTTGCACAAGTAGTGTTTTTAGCCTTGTGTGTTTTCCTTTGTGTGTGGGGTAAAAGGTTCATGTTTGATTCTTGGATTTATTGGGGCTATTGCTAACTTTGTTCAATCTACATTTGACTCTGTGCCCAATGGACTTAAAGGCAAATGGTCTCTAAGCATAGCAGGCATGCTTCCCCTGGGAGTCACCAATTTGTTGACCATTTTTTGCCCAACAGGCCAAAATTTGGTCCCCTTCTGTCCCTGCTATTCTAGGCCTTTTCATTTTTTGATTTTGCATGAATCTATCCATTTCTACGGACTCTGTAGAATTTCTACAGACTCTGCAAGTCCATTTCTATGAACTCTACAGGTGTAGTCTTTCGGCAGTTGAAGAACCAGTTCAAAGATTGCAAGGTTTTACAAAGATTCTTCAGCTCGGTTCAAAGCTTGGTTCAATTGGATGGTTCAACGAGCTTGGTTCAATGCTCGGTTCAAAGCCTTGGTTCAACAATCACTTGAACCGTTGAATCGGTTCAATGGATTGGTTCAACGGTTGGTTCAAAGGAGCAGTTCAACATGAAAAGTTCAAGGGAGCCCCCCCCGAAGGACAAATGCCCTTGCGGAGGGCACTTAGTCGACAAAGGCACCCTTCGGAAGGGTCATTTTCAAGAAGGCCGCAAAGGATGATTTCTTTCAAAAAAAATTCTAAGGCAGTCAGGAGAGGCAAGGAAGAAATCCTTCAGACTTTTTGTCTAAAGGAATTCCTTCGAACAAAAAGTCTAAAGGATTTATTCCTTTCCTCTGCCAACTGCCTTAGAAAAATTTCCAAAAGAAATCATCCTTTGTGGCCTTCTTGAAAATGACCCTTCCGAAGGGTGCCTTTGTCGACTAAGTGCCCTCTGCAAGGGAATTTATCCTTCGGGGGGACTCCCTTGAACTTTTCACATTGAACCCTTCGGACAAAAAGTCTAAAGGAATTCAGAAAAGCTGTAAATAAGAAACCCGAAAGCAAAAGACAAGGATGATTTATTTCAGACTTTTGTCCAAGGGAATTCCTTTAGACAAAAAGTCTGAAGAAATCTGAGGACGCTGTGGGAGCAAAAAAAGCTGGGAAAATAATTTGAAGAAAAGGACCCGGGGAAGAAATCTGAAGAAAAATCTCGCAAAAAAGAAAAAGCTTGCAGAAAAGGCCCGAAGGAATTTGCCAATGATGGTGACGTCCCAGAAGCTGTCAATTTTAAGGAGATAGATTAGTCATTGTTTTTTAAAGCGATGACGGGTGCGTGGACGTCAATTTTAAGATAGTGAAATAGTCATTTGCTTTTAAATTGCCTAAGTGCCAACCATGAAAAGAGCCCAAGGAATGCAGTGACCTGCCAGAAGACCGTCCCTGAGGGATGAAGGAGCAAAAAGAGACAAAACTAGTATGAGACAAGGCAAGAAATAGACAAAGCATCCAAGTGGTGAGAGGAGGTGTCAACTTAGGGATTTATTCCTGCAGTTGGAATAGCGCTTGCCATGTGGTCACCAAACGGTGAAAACAGTAAGCGGTGTGGCTTGTTTTCTCTAGTTTGCATTTATAAGTAGACAAGCCATGAAAACACCTTGAAGGGAGCATTTTGTTCATAGAAAAGAGGCACGGCCATGTTCTCTCATTAATGTTGGGATGCCAAAGTCAAAGAAGGAACTGATAATCAAATGGCTTCCTCTTCCCAAGGTTCAAAATGCACATGGGCCACTTGAAAAAAGAGCGCCATAGTCTTTCCCAAAAAGCACCAAGTTCTCTCCCTCTTTATATATATTGTACAAATTCTCATTTGAAAAGAGGACTCTCTCAACCTTAAGGCAAAACTCTGCCCAAAAATCTCTCGGGGTTGTAAGGCAGAGCTCTGCCAAATTTTACCTTGAATCAAGACTTAACATTTTTACCTCCATTTAGACTTGCACTTTGAAGTATATGTCTGTGTTCTTCTTTTGTGTTACGTCATTGTATTTCATGCTTCTCATAGATCGATTAAAGCATGTCCAGTGGATTGTGAAGTCTCTTTTCTGTAGGTCTGCCAGAAGTGTTCCTAGGGGAATGTAGGTGCCTGTGAATAGGCTGCCATAAGTGTGTCTGAGAACACCTCTGGTAGTTTCTTCCTCCCTGTATTTCCATAGACCCCTAGCTGACTGTTGCAGAAGAGCTCCCCACTTCAGATGAAGTGTATGGGTGCTTATTTTTGGTGAAAAGTGTATATTCGGGCTGGGTGGGTCAACTTTTCTCGTGTATCACCTTTTTCATTTTTTTAGGCTTAGGTTCTATTTTTAGCATCTCTCTCTCCCTCTTCATCCCCCCCTTTTTTCAATTTTATTTTTTAGCAGTAGGAGAAACTAGGGCCTAAAGGATACATCAGAGGGAGCTAGCCCTTATCTAGAGACTCTCCCCTCCAGCTTCATCGGTCCCACAGGCGAGAGGGGAGTTTCCATTGTTGCGTGTGGAAGGTAGGAGCTCGGCCTCCTGCCCCGGATGCAATCCACTGCGTCAACAGTAATTTACAAGGGTTCTTGAGTAAATTTATGGATTTTTACAGTTAGGAAAATTCTCAATTGACCTCATCCCATGATTGTTAATCTCTCACCTTATTATAACACCTACAAAACACAAAAACCACATAAAATAAGGTATTTTGGGTAGTCTATACAACTAAAGTACATGTGGATGAGCCACATGGAGTATAAAACAACCTACAATAGTTTTTAGGAGAAAGTTGTAGCATTTGATTTTCTTTAAGATTCTATCTTTGTAAACTAGTCACTATCACTCTCCTAGGTAGCTTAGAAGTGCTTCAACTTCTTACCGATGATTCATAAATTTGGATGTATTAATCCTCCAAAAAATTCCAAAAATTTGAACTACATTAGGGTGACAAAATTTCCATAGGATTACAAGGTCCCATGCATCTTCTGTAATCCATACCAAGTGAAGCAATCTAGCCTCTCAGGTAGAAACAAGGAATTACAGAAGATGCTAGATTGCTAGATTGCTTCTCTTGGACTAGTTTTGGTATAAAATGACCTCAAAAGGTTCATGGCATATATATTTAATTATTCCAATTATTTTACAAACACCTCTCTTCATCGAGTCTCTCCAACATCTCATTTTCTTAGGTCTATGGTTTGTAGGCCAAACTGCCTAACTCACTATTTTCTCCATTTTCCTCATTTTGTCAGGGTTTGAGCATAATGGAAGGTTTCTAAATGTTTTAACCATTTCCCTCAGGGTCTCAATGCTTCTGCTTCAATCCACTTGGCATCTCTTCAAGGTCTATCCATGTAGGACTATCAAAACCAATAGGCCTGTATATGTAGTTTGGACAGGGTTTGTCCTAACTATATGGGAGTGAAAAGGGTATGTGATCTCAAGATTCTAATGGTCTCATTTACTACAAACTCATGTTCTTATCTAACTACCCAAGTAAGCCTGTGTCATGTCATTAGGATTGTGCTTGACTAAGCGAGTTTATGATTGTGTTTCACTATCCCCTCTTACTATCAGATGCATAGAGTTCCATGAAATGTATTTATGTTTTTATCAATATCTCCTATAAGTCTCAATTCTCTCCACTTCTCTTTCTTCAATGTCATTTCATATTAAATCTAATTGCTCATACTAGTCTGTACAGGTCTAAACAAGGTCTGTTGACTATTTGTCTCTTAGTGTTTGAGTCTAAGTTCTTGATGTTAGTGAAACTAGTATTCTTACCATAATAACACATTATGACACCTTACTCTTTTTATTACTTCTCTACAGTTTCTTCTCCAACAAACATTTTCTTAGCCTAGATAGGTAGATTATGTATTTATAGACTGTGTGTAACCTTTGAGACTCCTATTTGTTCCTTTCCTTCAAAATCCCTATTAAGAATATTTTTGACCTCAATGATTATAGGATTTAAATATCTTATTTAGCCTTCAAATCTACAAATATATCACTATCTCAAGATTTAGAGATGTTCCTTGAGTCACTTAGGCAAACTGTAGGTGTTGTTTTGGGCATTTGATTGAATATGATGATTTAAGCCTTTTCTATCAACCTCTGAACCTTTCAAATTCTCTATTCAATTTTTTTGAAAGTATAAGATCTCATCCAAGCCTTAAATACTTTTGTACTATCAACCATCATCTTTCATTATTCAGAACACCCTTTTCACCTAGTTGGTTGTAGGTGTGTATTTGATGGGTTTAAGTGTGCATAGGGCCTTCTTAGGTTTCTAAAATTATCTCCAAGTTTTTTTCAAAGGATCCATCACTAATTAAATATGTTGTATGAAGTCTTTAGATATTCTCAATACTTTTATTCTTCAAATGTGATCAACTTTTATTGTTAAATCACACCTCTCTCACAACAAGCTGTAGATGTGTATTTGGAGGGTCTGAGTGTATAAGGTATTAAAATGGCCTTTATCACTACACCATAGTTTTAATCAAAGTGGTCAATCCTAATATGGAACCTTTATTTCACTGACTCCAAGTTTAAATATCACTTCCAAAATAACTCACATCCTCTTGTTCTTATTGTCAATGTACAAAGTCCTGTAGGTAGTGTGACTATGTTTTTGGTCTTAGAGATCCATTCAAAACAAATCATGACACTATTTTGCCTAACCTTCATAAATATTTTCTTCTCATTTCTCATTTAAAACTCATCTCACTCCTTCAAATCATGTTTAAACTCTATGCCTTCACTGTTCAGACAATCAACTTCCTATAGGTGAGTTATTAGGTCTATTAGTTTTCTATTGTATCCACCACTAAATTTAGGTGTTTGAGAGACCTGTTGACCATTTTTGGTCCTACAGGCCAAAAATCAACCTCCCTTTTTGGTTCTTGCCATTTCCACACCTAGACATGAAGGATAATGTATAAATATGCTTTTGTAACTCATTTTTTCTTGGCATGCAAAAGGCTCAACTTCAAGCATTTGGTATGGAGAGTACAGGTAGGGTTGGAAGGAGCAATTATGCGAGAATTTGCAAAAGAGAAATAAAAACTATTTTAGAAGGATTTTTATCGACAAAATGAACCAAGTTCAAAGGGCCAAAGGATTGCCTCCAAAAGCCTGAAGGGTATGTGCCCTTATGGGGGCACCCATAAGACAAGTAAGACCTTTGTAACTCTTCTAAAAGGCAATTTTGGAGCCTAAGGTTCCCTTGTGGAGGGATCAAAGAGAAGGCTGAAATGAAGTAGAGTTTTCCTTTAGAAAACACTAAGGCAAAAGGAAGGATTTCCTTTAGACTTTTGTCCAAGGAATAAATCCAAAAGAATCCAAGGCAAAGGTCAAAAGTCCTTTGGACATTTTTATTCGAAGGAAAAGACAAGGAAATTCAAAGGATCAATCCCTTTGGACAAAATGTCTGAAGGAATTCCTTCAGACAAAATGCCTGAAGGAATTCCTTCAGACATTTTGTCTGAAGGCATTTGTCAGAGGATTTTCTCGAAAGAAATAAAGGGTTGGACTTTTGAAGACATATCTCCTTTGGAAAAAATGTTTGAAGAAATTTTGTCTGAAGGAATTTTGTTCGAAGGAATTGAGAGGCTAAGGCAGCCCAAAGGATCCTGAAGGGCAAGCACCCTTATGGGGGACTCTCAGCTACCAAAAGGGGAACTTTTCTCTAAGCCCCAAAGGGACACCTTCCCTTTGGGAGGGTTCAATGACAGAAGCCCGAACAAAGAAAAAGAAAGGGGAGATATCCTTCGAGAAAAAGTCCAAAGGAACAATTCTAAAAGTGAATCCAAAGGAATTACAAAGGGGTGACAGGCCCACAGACATCAAATTCATGACAATGGAATATCTGTTATCTTTCAAATCATGATGGGTGCATGAATGTCAACTTTGAGGCAGTCAAGTAACCATTGATCTTTAAATGATTGAGCATGAATCTAAAGTAATTCAAAGGGATTAAGGCCGAACATATATTTAAGGATGTAAGTTATTATAAAAACCACAATATTTAAATATTATACCTTTTAATTAGGTCTTCTTGTATAACTATATATAATATACTATTAACTATTAAAACAAAATAAAAATAATTAAAGTTATTACTTTAACAAATTAAACTATAATAACGGTTAGAGATAAGTTTTGGTATGCATTTTTTGTTTACCGATATTTGTGTTGTTTGCATGGTCTAACAAAGTAGAAGTAATACCTAGTACATGTTAGTGACTAACACTATTACATTTACCTCCAAATCAACCTATCCATTTTATATTTATAATTTTTCTTACTGCAGGAAGATGAGAGTCGAGACGAGAGAAATTGGATATTTATATCACACTGAGAAGACTTATCTGGACTATACAATTTTACTAGAACAATTCATATAGTTGTATCATGGTAAAAATCATAGATCCAGATTTGGTAGCAATAGGAATGACATGTAGCAAATGTGTGTGGACAAGTTCATATTGTAACAAGTTTTAAAATGACTCAAAAAGATGAAAACCATCTATATCCTTTCATGTTGGATGGAGGAGGCATTGTTTAAATTTTATTTTACATATTTTATGTTACGTAATTAAAGCAACATATGTTATGCATACACCCATACTAAAAAATTATTAAAGGTGCTTGTATGTTATGTAGTCTTTTTGTCTTGTTTAATGTTGATGGTACTCTACATTGGGGGTTGTATTTGTATTCATAAAATATTTGGCTTTTAAGAATAATATTCTAGCCTAGATAATACTACACATTAGTGTTGGATGGTTTTAAAAATCATCTTGTGCTAGGACAAAACCTAAGGACCCTCAATATTGTTTTTGTAGCTAACCAATGTCACATTTTGAAAAAAAATTATCATGATGGGCATAAACATCATCAACCTATCAATCCTAACAAGAAAAGATCATAATTAGGGAATCATCAAGCTTATCTACCCCCACAAAATGATCCCAAGACATGTTATACATTGACCTCTTCTAATAATTTAAGTGATTTTATAACTTGATCCTTTTACATATGGCGTAACACATGTTTGTAACTCCCTCATTAAGATAAGACATTTGAAACTTCATATGAATCTTAAAATGTATTCCAATTTCCATTTTTTTTGTAATTGGTAATTTTAAACATTCAATGTATGATAAATAAGAAAATGATATAAGTTCTCTACCAAGGACATTGGCTTTGATTTTTGGTGGGAACTTACATTGGAATGTATGTCAAAAAATTTAGAATATGAACAAATAATTCAATAAAATAATTGGATTTTTATATTTATAAATATGAGAATATTAACCTAGATAGTAATATAAATTGGGTGGAGAGGGGCACATTAATTTACTTTAAAAACTTATTGTATACACAATCTAACATCCAATTAGGGAGGTGTTGGGAGGACATCATAGAATTTAAAATCCTTTCACTAATCTCAACTTCTGATATCAACCAAAGTACTTGCAAATCAGTACACTAAGTTGTAAAAATGTCCCAATATACTCCCTAATGATATGAATGCTTATATCTATATATTTTTATATGGTATAATATATATCTTGATATATAAGATGTAAAATGCAAATCAAAGTTAGAGTATACAAACGTGATATAATTAATTATTAAATTTACAATTCAGCAATATTAAGAAAAAGGAAAGAACAATCATCAATGTTAAAGTGTTGTAATTACAATTTAATCCAAAATAAGGAAAATGATAATATAAAAGAGAAATAAAACATCACAACATAATTCATTCTTAAAATAAAACTTCTGCCATGAAATTTATGAGAAATGAATAAAGTTATTAAATCTAAAATGAATATAGATAAGTTGTAAATTGTTATTATAAAAGCCACCAACTTCTATACTCTCTTATAACTAAACATAATATAATATTAATTTTTAAAGTAAAATAATAATAATACAAGTTACAAATTAAAAAAAATAAAAATTTAAAATGGTTTTTTAATAATATATATCAAATTATATATTACTTGTAAAATATATGATATGGATGGAAATAAAATAGTTTAGAATTTAAATTATATAATTCTAATAACATTAGAATTTAAATAATGCAATTCCGATAACCTTATAAGATTATCATCATTTGGTATTTTTAGTTCAATAAGCCATTTTTTGGCCCTTAGTAGGCATTAATAGCTAAATTAAATAAAATTAAAATATTAACTATAATGGTCAAATTCTATTGGTCTTGCATTCTATCCAAGACAGATGGTGGGTTTCATTGAAATTCTATAAGATAAAAGAGCCATCAAACATCATAACTTAATCTATTCTTACAATGAAACATTTGTCATGAATTTGACAAGAGCTGATTAAAGTTATTAAATGTAAGATGAACATATATTTAAGGATGTAGTTTTTTATTATAGAAGACAGAATATTTAAATATTATACCATTTAATCAGGTATTCTCATATAACTATATATAATATACTATTAATTATTAAAAATAAAATAAAAATAAAGTTATTATTTAACAAATTAAATCATGATAATAGTTAGAGGTAAGTTTTGGTATGCAATTTTTTTATCGATATTTATGTCATTTGTGTGGACTAACAAAGTAGAAGGGATAACTATTACAAATTAACAACTAACACTATTACGTTTACCTCCAAATCCCCCTATCCATTTTATATTTATAGGTTTTCTTACTATAGGAAGATGAGAAAATTTGGAGATTTATCACACTTAGAAGACCTATTAGGACTGCATAGTTTCACTAAGACAATTCATATATTTGTGGCATGGTAACAATCATAGATCCTGATTTGGTAGCAATAGGACTGACATGTAGCAAACATGTGTGGACAAATTCATATTACAACAAGTTTGAAAAGACTCAAAAAGATGAAAACCATCTATATCCTTTCATGTTTGATTGATGAAGCATTGTTTAAATTGTATTTTACATATTTTATGTTGCATAATTTAAAGTAACATATGTTATGCATACACCCATACTAACAAATTATTAAAGGTGCTTGTATGTTATGTGGTCCCTTTGTCTTGTTTAACATAGATGGTACTATACATTGGGGGATGTATTTGTATTCCTAAAATAGTTAGCTTTTAATAATAATATTCTAGCCTAGATGGTACTACACATTGGTGTTGGATGGTTTTGAAAATCATCTTGTGCTAGGACAATACCTAATGACACTCAATCTTAATTTTTTAGTTAATCAATGTCATATTTTTAAAACCTTTTATCATAATGGGCATAAACACCATCAAGCTATCGATCCTAACAAGAAAAGGGCATAGTTAGGGAATCATCAAACTTATCTATCCCTCACATTATGATCCCAAGACATCTTATACATTGACATCTTCTAATAATTTAGGTGATTTTATAACTTGATCCTTTTGCATATGGCATAACACATGCTTGTAATTGTCTCGTTAAGACAAGACATTTGAAACTTCATATGAAACTTAGAATGTATTCTAACTTCCTATTATTTTTGGAATTGGTAATTTTAAACACCCAATGTATGATAAATAAGAAAATGATATAAGTTTTCTACCAAGGACATTGGATTTGAGTTTTGGTGGGAACTTACATTGGAAATGTATGTCAAAAATTGTAGAATATAAATAAATAATTCAATAAAATAATTGGGTCTTTATATTTATAAATATAATAATGTTAACCTAGATAGTAATATAAATTGGGTGGATGGAGCGCACTAATTTATTTTAAAAACCTCTTATATAGACAATCTAATGTCCAACTAGGGATGTGTTCGGAGGGCATCATAGAATTTGAAATTCTTTCACTAATCTCAACTTCTGATATCAATTAAGGTACTTGCAAGTCAGTACACTGAGTTGTAAAAATGTCCTAATATACTCCCCAATGATATGAATGCTTATATCTATATATTTTCATATGGTATAATATACAACTTGATACAGAAGATGTAAAACATGAATCAATGTTAGAGTATATAAATGTGATATAATTAAATATTGAATTTACAAGTCAATAACACTAAGAAAAAAGAAAGAACAATAATCAATGTTAGAGTGTATATGAGTATTGTAATTATAATTTGATCCGAAATATAGAAGGGAATAATATAAAATAGCAATCAAACATCACAACATAATTCATTCTTCAAATGAAACTTCTGCCATGAAATTTACGAGAAATGAATAAAGTTGTTAAATGCAAAATGAACAGATAAGTTAGTAAATTGTTATTATAGAAGCCACAAACTTCTATATTCTCTTATAACTATACATAATATAATATTAACTACTGAAATAAAATAATAATAATAATAAAATTTAGTATTTTAACAAAATAAACTTTTAAAATGGCTTTTTAATAATAGACATCAAATTATATATTACATATAAAATATGATACAGATGGGGATCAAATAGTTTAGAATATAAATTATGTAATTCCAATAACATTAGAATTTAAATTATGCAATTCTAATAACATTATAATATCATCATCATTTGGTATTTTTAGTTTAATAAGCCATTTTTTACCCTTAATGGGTACTAATATCTAAAATAAATAAAATTAAAATATTAACTATAATGGTCATGTTATAGCATGGAATTGCACCCTTGTGGGAGAGTTTTTTAGGCCCTCCCACTTCTCGCTATAAGCATGGGAACAACTTCAGGATGTGGGTGTCCTATGGTGAGGTTGAGCCTCTAGGATTTTTAAAGAGGCTAGTTCTTCTCGGTGGATCACCTAAAACTAATGCTGAAATGAAACTTCACGGGGAAAAGGGTTAGCAGGGAGAAAAGGGCTCCTAAGAAGGATAACCATGTGATGCACCAATTTAAAAT
Source organism: Torreya grandis (assembly GCA_037957365.1). NCBI lineage: Eukaryota > Viridiplantae > Streptophyta > Pinopsida > Cupressales > Taxaceae > Torreya > Torreya grandis. The sequence goes on from JARHVA010000348.1 coordinate 1,619,475, forward strand.
GGGCAACTCTCATAAGATTGAACCCACACTAATTATGTAGAGGACAATACTGGATTAAACAACCTCAAGATCAAGCTGGTTGCATAAATATTACATGGAGGAGGTTAAGAGAAGTGATGAATACAAATGAAGAGGAAGTCTAAGACTCACTATAAGTTCACATTAATGGTGGAAAGAACACTCAACCAGACCTGCAAACAACATCAAAAACTCCTTAAACAAGGTCAAAAATGAGGACCATGGATGAGGAAGACTCTCCTTCACGTGATGCCATAGTACACAACTCAACAGATATAATTCCAAGGCAAGAGATAGGCAAAGAAAAATCCTTTATTAAATAATATGTGGTTCTTACAAATGCTTGGCAGGGTCAAGCCTAACCAATTGAGCATATCTTGTGATATCTCTAAGAGTTTCTTATCTCCTAGGAAGATAAAAAATGTCTAAAAATTGGGAACCATTACAAAGGTAAGTCACATGATATATATATAGAATGGGAAGAGAGAGAGAGAGATACATGGAAAGAGAGAAGAAGTCACTGATGACCACTATTTTCATCCTCCTTTGCCATGAAATGTGGCACCCAAGATCACTGCATAACCTCCTTGAGCCACTCCCTCATTCAAGTCTCTTTTGGGAGAGCTGAGAGAAGTTGTGTTGTGGATAGCTATATGTCTCCTCCTGGCATGAATATATTTATCTTTGCATTTAAATGGCATGGCATCTTTCACTTTTGTGTGTCTTGTCTGAAGAAGGATGTGGGTCTCCATGCTTTGGAGTTCAAACCAACCCATGTTGTTCCTACATTTGGATGGTTGTTTGTTAGGAGTCAAACCATATTGAAGGATGAGAGCCTTCATAAATTTCTATCTACTATCCACTTGGACTCTCTCGTGCTCATTGGTCATCCTTGTGCCACTTTCCCTTTGCTAATTGGCCCTTTTTATTCTAGCTTATGCCACATGATAGCCATTCATTTGCTTGATCATGACTCTCATGTTGTTGGACCAAGCTTAAGTTAAGCATTCAAAAAATCTTGATTTACTCTATGTAGAGTAATTTGGGTTCTTTGATCTCCCCAACTTTAGACTTTCTCATATCCTTTACTTATCAAGTTTTTAAAGTAAAGTACTTGAAGAAACCTGATCTACTCTATGCAGAGTAATTCAGGTTTTCCAAGTTTACTTACTTCATAATTTTGAGGTCCTCTTACTTATTTTGGGTTTTTGACTACTCACAAATTATGAAGTAATTAAGTAGTGCACCCCCAAAAACCCAAAATACATTGCCTAGACCAAATCAGGCTCTCCAAACCTTCTTACTTGCTTTAAGGTTTTGACTGCTAATTACTTATAAAGTGTTAAGTAGTGATCCTCAGAGAACCTAAAATACATTGCCTAGACCAAATCAAGCTTTCCAAGCCCCACTACTTACTTACTTAAGACTTATCATTATTGATTACTCATAAAGTGAAATAAGTTATGCTACCCATGAAACCCAAAGTTGTCTCCTTTGGAAAACCTGAAGACTTCCTAATGAGATAACCTGGAGCCTTCTATTCAAGACCATTTTAGGTCTTTAACACCTTATTACTTACTAATTTAGATCTTTGTAAATCTACAACTTATAAAACCATTTAAGTCATGGGCTATCAAAAGTCCGAAATCTTCTAAAGACTTATCATTTCCTAATTGAAAGTCTATCTTCTCACACTTGGGAAAAAATTGGTATGTGGGCCAAAAAATGGATAACATTTCTGGTGACTCACAAGGAAGCATGCTTGCTATGCTTGAGAACTTAGCTCACTTGCCTTGCCTAGTCCATTGGGCATTGAGTTACTGCTTTCTATGACAATGTTGGTTGAAAATGGATACAAAGTTGACCCTTGTTGGATCTTCCTCTTGAAGCAATGAGGACAGTATAAAATAAAACAAAACAAAGTGCCCAAGGTACTTAAATAAAATAAACTAACCTAGAAAAAAGAAAGGACAATAAACAAATGTGCTTGAAATATCACTTGGAGGAATCTAAATAAGACTAAGCTAGTATATACACCCTAAAACTATGTGTACCTTTCCTCCTGGATCAAAAGGAAAGTTTGATACTTTTCTTGCATCATGAGATAAGAGATTGAATAAGGCATGCAACTTCTTGACCCCTGGTCTTGATGTCTACCTCTTCTTTATTGTAACTGTTAGCTTCTTTATCATCATACTCAATGAAAACCAAATAGCTCTAAATAGGTTAGCTATGTGAATCTAGATAGTCTCAAATTCCTCATATGGCTCCTTAACTACAACCTCCAATAGTGGTTTAATAAGGTATAACTCTTTGATTTCTATGGTGTCCTTAGTAAGAGTGGGCTTGTTCTTTATTTCATGTTTTTTGGGCTCATTAAGGAGCTGATAACCCATTCTAAAGATCTGAAACAAGTCCCTGTCTGTAATGGACTCTTGAGGTAGCAGAGTTGAAAGGTTTCACACTCCATCCCTTTTGATCTACTTTACAAGGTTGACCTCCTTGGCTGCAACCAAGTCATAATTGCCTTGGAGAAGAACATATCCAACTCTCAAGATCTCAAACAAGTCCTCAAATGAGCCCTCCAACTGATTAGGAACCTTTGACTGATCCATAAGTTCATCAGTTTGATCAAATAATTCATTCATTTCCTCATCCTTTTTATCATGTGGCAGCTCATCCAGGGAATTTATAGCCTCAACCCTTTCATTCTTAACATAAGGTGGTAGCTTTGCATCCTCAATAGTGTAGTCTACTTCATGCACTACTGCAAAAAAGTCTTCAATATATTCTCCTTCATTTAAGAAGGTTGCTTTGATCTTTTACAGACCAAGGGGGGACATTATGGTGATTTTTTCCTCATAGTTTCGTGTGATATCCTCCTCCTCAGCCTCTTTAGATGTATCTCTTTGGTTTTCCTCATAGAGGAGAGGCTCTTTCTCAAAGAGTGGCATAATAGGCTCTTGAAAATGTTCAACAAGGTGAGAGAGGTTTAGGGAAGCTACCATAGGTTCCTAATTTTATTCATAGAAGTTGCTCTACTTGGATCACCCTCACCTCCTCTTCCTGATTCTTTGTTTATTGAATGTCTCTCCATGAAGGAAAGGCTCTAGGCTTTTTAGGGGAAAGGAAAGGAGGCTATCAATCTTTCTTGTCTAATTTTAGGAAACACCACTTCCTCCTTCTACCCATTGCTTTGAATAAATTTCCAAGATGAAAAAGATGGAAAATATGGAGGCTCTTGAGGAAGGAGGGATGAGGGTTGAAATACCTTTGATTTACCTGGCTGCGTGAATTGGCTCCAAGATGGGAAAGGTCAGCATTTTTGCTTTCATCTACTAATTCTACCTTTCTTCTTCTCTCCTTGCCTTTAGTTCTAACTCTTTTATTTGTTTTGCTATATTCTCTTGAAATAGCTCTTCCTTAAGGTGACCAGCAACAAAAAAAGGCTGTTGAAGAGGGATGAAGTTTTGGACCCAAATAGTAGACTATTTCACAACATGCACTTCATTTTTTTGACAGCCCCCTTGGATGGATTTCCAAGAAGGAAAAGACTACAGAACATATAACAAACTTATAAGATTCAAAGGAATAATTGAAATGGTCACTTAAGGAGGAATGGGTGACACATAAGAAGGCTACAGAGGTATGTATGTAGGCACAAAAGGTTGGTTGGGCTGGCTCTACTATTCCTCAAGTCCTTCCATCTTGTCCTCAATGCTCTGAATGTAATCACATATATCCATCATGTCACTAGTAAGGTTTTTCTAATTTTCCCTCTCAATGGGTGCCCATTCTACTTTCATTTCTTGTAATGCATCCCTCACATAATGGATCTGGTGAGTAGGGACATTTTGGCCATAACACTTTTATGAGCACAACTTTAGTGCATGCTTGTTAAGGCTCACTAAAGTTAGCCTAAGTGTTGGTATAGATAGCTCATGACATGGCTGATGAGGAGTAGTATTTTGATGGGCTTGTTCATATGGATGATTAGGGAAATACTCTTGCATATATGGATCATGAGTAGCTTGCCAAGGTTCATCATAGCCTCGATATAAATCTTGGTAGGGTTGATTGAGCTCATATGGATCATGAGGATCATACTGGGGCTGCTGATAAGGAGGTGAATAATGGGAATATTCACCATAGTTGTTCATGTTAACCTCATAAGTCAAGTAGGAGCTGATTAAATCTTCAAAGAGACAAACTTGGTCTACTCATAACCAATAGCTTTGATTTGGAATTACCAATGATGCTAATACTTGCTTTCAAAAGCAAATAATGATGATCAAGCACTTAGGCTGCTTAAACTAACTGATAGATGCTTGGAGTCACCATTGATGTTTATTGAATGCCTCCAAAGGCTGATATGTAAAATAACATCAAAAATCCTTTCACTATTTTGGACCTTAGTCCCACTGGGCATGCCAAAACTATTATAGCTCAAAATTGCACCCCTGTGAGAGAATTTTTTAGGCTCTCCCACTTCTGACTATAAGCATGGAAACAACCTCAAGATGTGGGTGTCCTATGGTGAGGTTGAGCCTCTAGGATTTTTAAAGAGGCTAGTTCCTCTCGATGGATCACCTAAAACTAATGTTGAAATGAAACTTCATGGGGAAAAGGGTTAGAAGGGAGAAAAGGTATCCTAAGAAGGCTACCCAGGTGATGCATTGATTTAAAATGGGAAATTCCCATAAGCTTGAACCCACACTAATTCTATAGAGGACAATATTGGATTACACAACCTCAAGATCAAGCTGGTCCCATAAATATTTCAGGGAGGAGGTTTAGGGAAGTGATGAATGCAAATGGAGATAAGTTCTAAGATTCACTGGAAGTTCACATTAATGGCAGAAATAACACTCAATTAGACCTATACACAACATCAAAAAATATTTAAATAAGGTCAAAAAGGAGGACCATAGATGAGGAAGACTCTCCTTCACATGATGCCATAATACGCAGCTTAACAGACACAAGTCCAAGGCAAGAGACAGGGAAAAAAATCTTTTATTGTATAAGACGTGGTTCTTACAAATGTTTGGCAGGGTCGAGCCTAACTAGTTGAGTATATCTTATGATATCTCTAAGAGCATCCCATCTCTCAAGAAGATAAAAAATGTCTAAAAACTAGAAACTATTACAAAGGTAAGTCATGTGATATATATAGAGAATGGGAAGATAGAGATAGAGTGAGAGAAAGCTATGTGAAAAGAGAGAAAAAATCATTGATGACCACTATTATCATCCTCCCTTATTGTGAAACACGTCACCCAAGATTGTCACACAACCTCCTTGAGTCACTCCCACATTTAAGTCTCTTTTGGTGGAATTGAGAGAAGTCACATTGTGGGCAGCTATATGTCTCCTCCTGGCATGACTGTATTTATCTTTGCATTTTAATTGCATGGCATCTTTCACTTTTGTATGTCCTATATGAAGAAGGATGTAGGTCTTCATGCCTAGGAATTCAAACTGACCCATGTTGTTCCTACATTTAGATGGTTGTTTTTCAAGAGCAAACCATATTGAAGGATGAGAGCATTCATAAATTTCTAGCTACCAACTGCTTGGACTCTCTCATGCTCATTAGTCATCCTTGTGCCACTTGCCCTTTGTTGATTGGCCCTTTCTACTTTAGCTTATGCCACATAACATCCTTTCATTCTCCTAATCATGACTCTCATGTTGTTGGACCAAGCTTAAGTCAAGCACTCGAAGAATATTGATTTAATCTATACAGAGTAATTTAGGTTCTTTGATCTCCCCAACTTTGGACTGTCCCATATCCTTTACTTATCAATATTTTTAAGTACTTGGAGAAACTTGATTTACTCTATGCAGAGTAATTCAGGTTTTCCAAGTTTACTTTAGACTTTTGAGGTTCTCTTACTTATTTTGGGTTTCTAACTGCTCATAACTTATGAATTTATTAAGTAGTGCACCCCTAAAAACTTGAAATACACTGCCCAGACCAAATCAGGGTTTCTAAATCTTCTTACTTGCTTTGGGGTTTTGACTGTTGATTACTTATAAAGTTTTAAGTAGTGCTCCTCATAAAACCCAAAATACAATACCCAGACCAAATCAGGCTTTACAAGCCCCACTACTTACTTACTTCAGACTTATCATTACTGATTACGCATGAAGAGAAATAAGTTTTGCTACCCAGGAAAACTAAAGTTGTCTCTTTTGGAAAACCTAAAGACTTCCTAATGAGATAACCTGAAGCCTTCTATTCAAGACTATTTTAGGTCTTTAACACCTTGTTACTTACTACTTTGAAGCTTTGTAAATATGTAACTTATAAAACCATTTAAGTTATGGGTTGTCGAAAGTTTGAAGTCTTCTAAAGACTTGCCATTTCCTGCTTGAAAGTCTATATTCTCACACTTAGGAAAAAATTGGTATATGGGCCAAAAAATGGCCAACAAGTCATATTTTATTGTTCTTGCATTTTATCCAAGATAGATGGTGGATATCATTGAAATTTTATAAGATAAAAGAGCCATCAAATGTCATAACACAATCTATTGTTACAATGAAACTTTGTCATGAATTTGATGAGAACTAATTAAGGTTGTTAAATGTAAGATCTACATATATGTAAGGATGTAAGTTGTTATTATAAAAGCGACAATATTTAAATATTATACCATTTAATTAGGTATTCTTGTATAACTATATATAATATACAATTAACTATTAAAATAAAATAACAATAATTAAAGTTATTAATTTAACAAATTAAACTGTGATAATAGTCAGAGATAAGTTATGGTATGTAATTTTTGTTTATCGATATTTGTGTCTTTTGAGTGGTCTAAAAAAGTAGAAGGGATAACTAGTACATGTTAGCAACTAACATTATTATGTTTACCTCTAAATCCCCCTATCCATTTTATATTTATAAGTTTTCTTAATGTAGGAAGATGAGAGTTGAGATGAGAGAAAATAGAGATTTATATCACACTTAGAAGACCTATTAGGATAGTATAGTTTTACTAGGATGATTCATATAGTTGTAGCATGGTAACAATCATAGATCTAGATTTGGTAGCAATAGGACTGACATGTATCAAACATGTGTGGATAAGTTCATATTGCAAAAACAAGTTTAAAAATAAATCAAGAAGATGAAAACCATCTATGTCCTTTCATTTTTGATTGAGGAGGCATTGTTTAATTTTTATTTTATATATTTTATGTTACATAATTAAAAATAGCATATGTTATGCATACACCCATATTAACAAATTCTCAAAGGTGCTTGCAAGGTTTATTTTAGTGGTGAATCTTTGTTAATCTATGAATATTCCATTTTTTAAAGTGGGCATTTATCAATTTTTGTGGAGGGGTAGAAAGAGCAGGATAGTCTAAATTTTTAGGGTTGAAGTAAATTTTGAAGGTAGGTTCACCTATATTTCAATATAAATTTCCTCATATAAATGTAATTCACTAGTACCGTGAAATCCAATATAGAGGCATTCACTAAAGTCCATTATTCTAGTCACACACCATCAAATGACCGTAACGGTGTAACCTACCATCAGGGGATAGTAACTTACCGTCAGGTGACAACAACCTACTATCAAATGATAAAATATAGTGAAACTACAAGGCACTATATGTATTTTGGTGACTTTAGAAATTTTTTGGGTGGTTTGTATTTTAAAAACCTTGGTTGCAACTTGCAACAACAGTCTTAAGAATCAACAAGTTCTAGGCTCCAACAAGGTATGTAATGATTTTTTAAAAATAATTATTTAATATTTTTAAATTTATTATCATTTATTACTCTTCAACTGCTATTACATGATTGTAAGTTATCATCACCTGACCACAAGTTACTATTGGCTGATCATAGGTTGTAGTTGGATGAACATAAGCAACTATCGAATGACCGTAGGCTACAGTCAGATGATCATAAGATGCCAATGAAAATCAATAGGCTATGGTTAGATGATGGCTGGCTACCATAAGATGAATGTAGGCTACTATAGAGTAGCATCCCTTTCCATGATAATAGCCTATGGTGGTTCGGTGGTAACCTGTGGTTGTTAGATGATAGACTGTGGTCGTTTGATCATAGCCTTCCATCAGGGGACTGCAGTCTTCTATCATGAGTCCTTATTCATCTATGAAGCATATTTTTTTTGGTGTCAATCATATTCATTTCACTGTCAAGTGTTCATGACTTTTTAGGCTTGATTATATTGCTTCTACTAAAAATGTTAAGGCATCCGAAAAATTTAAAAAATAGAATAACCTATTAACTTATTTTAGCCAGACACCAAACACAAGTACAAATTTTTAAATTAACTAGTGTCTTTTATTTATTCACTTATGTCAAATTTAAATAATAATTAAAATGTTTACAATTATTTTTCATGCAAAAATCGTTGATAACTCTTTTGAATAAATGTCTCCATAGGAAGACATACATGTGTATAAATTTGAAATGCCAAACAAAGGTACTAAATTTTAAAATACTATATTTTTAATTTATTTAATATTCATATAAATATTCAATAATAATGACAAGGTCTATAACAATATTGCATGCATAAACCATTAATAAAGGTATCGAAGATATCCCTAAACTGGAAGACGTACCTAGGTATGAAATGTCAAACATAGGTACTAAATTATAAATATAATTTGATTTAATACTTTTTATTTATTTGTACTTTATTATTGATGTTTATTAAAAATTAATGTCATATAACCTTTTTGCATGTAGAATTCAATGATAAAAGTATTCAAGACTTGCATAACACTTTTGAATATATACCTTCCCTGAAAGAAGTCACTCAAAAAAAAATGCTCACTGTCCCATTGAATTCAAGGAAAAGGAGATATGAAATCATAGGTATTGGTGTTGATGATGAGTGCCTAACACCAAATGAGATATCTACTCACCCAACACAATCTTCAAATGAGATTGCTATGCAGCCAAAACAATCTCTAGTTGAAAAATGCACAAAAAAATTATGCAAAAGAAGAAAAATACATGAATAATTAGAAAGTCATTTCAATATGAACGGGAATCTAAATACCTATTCATTAAACTTGTGGATCCAAAAAACATTATTGACACACCAATAGAATGTAAATGCACAATACGTGGTTGGAAACTTGGAAAGGACCATAAAATGTAACTCAAGTTAGATAAAATTGAGAAACATTATGGCAAAATATATGAGTTAGTAAAGGACAAAGATGGAAACATAAAAAAAATAGTGAGATGAAAAAATGCAAAAGAGTGCATGCATCAATGTTACACAACAAAGTATCATAATCATCAGAAACATCAATGAAACCTCATCGAGAAAGAAGGAGAAATTAAAGCTCAATTTGAAATAGTTGCTCAGTCTAATTTGCTTGCCAAAAATATATAGTTTTTAACTTTATATCATATTCTAAAAAAAGGATGACTAATCTCTGATTTTTTAGATTACAATATTTTATTTTATCATATTGGACTGCATATCATTCCACATTCACAGTGGTCAGATACCAGTGCTTGGGAGATGATAAAATGCCTCACAATGATTGAAAAAAAGGATTTGAAAGAAAAAGTAAAAGCAATAAGGTTTATATCATTGTCCATTGATGAGGTAATAGCAGTTGACAACACACCATGGGTATGCATGCATGCTTATACATTTCGGAACCATTGAAGTCAACCTCACCTTTTATCAGTACATAAAATGACTAAAAATTATAATGCTGAAAACCTTTGCAAATTAGTAATTTTTAATTTGATGGATATTGTTGGGTACCATGATATAGGTACCAAGTTGGTGTGTTTTGGTGTGGATGGTGTATTAGTAATGTAGAGGAATAGAATAGGTTTGTGTTTTCACTTATAAGCATCGATTTCTCTATATGTGACTCCAATCCATTGCATGACACAATGAATCTTGCTTACAAAATTGTAAGCACATTTAAAAATGTCACAAAAGTGGAGCATCTTATTGTGATTTGCATGCATACATTTCATGTAGTCCAAAAATATTTTTAGAGTTTCAAAAATTTGTAATTGGAGTGACTAATGGAAAAAAACTATTAAAAGATGTCAATACTGGATGGATTGCCATTTATGAGCCTACATGCAAAATATTTGAAGAATATCAATCATTGGCAAGTTTTATGTTTAAGTATAGGATGGAGGTTAATAAAGAAAAATATTTATTGAACTGTTTGATATATTTTAAAACCATGCTAATATTATGTGGTGTTCTATCCATGTTTAAGGAAATGCATCATTTGACAAAACATGCACAAGAAAGATTAATATATATTGTTGACTTCATACGGTTGAGAAAACGGGTGTGTCTATCTATTGATATATTATACCACTCGAATGAAAGTTTTATGGGACTAATATTTGAGAGTTGGGAAATTTTAACAAATATAAAGGACCCTCAAAACTATTTGGAATTAAATATTCATTATCATCTTTGCATTTTTCATTAATGGAAAGGAAATACCATTACACACTCTCCAAAGATGAACTAATGTAGTTGGATCAAAATTTGAAAAAGTACTTGTAATAAGGGTTCTATATGATAATGTCATGTGTGACATGCAAATAAAATTGAGAGACATTTCAAAAAGATTGTTTGCTAAAATTTGAGATCATTTTCAAAAGGATGAGTTGCTTGAAGCTATGGGGGTGGTGAATACTACATTTTAGAATAGTGCAGATGGGAAAGAAAGAACAAGTAGTTTATTTATCAAATACATGGGTACTCTCATTAATCATTTCAATAAGTCTGTATAAATAAATAGAGAGGAATTTAAGGGTATTTTTCAAAAGGATTTACTGAAAAATAGTCAATCATTTTTGGAATTACAATGGTTGAACAATATCAGTTGTTAACTGAACCAACAGAAATATGTTCTATTATAAGGATATGGAATAAATTCTATCACATTAGTTTTATACAAGAAGAAATCAACCAATATTTTTGATTCTATGAATTGTGCCAAATAATTATTTTGGGATCTATGAAAGATGGAAGGGTATTTAGTGCATATTATCTTTTGTTAAATCAAGACTTTAGAATAGATTGGATAAAAATCTTGAGACATGTTTGAGGTTGTATGTTTTAGGTTATGAAGTGGATGTGTTTCCATATGATAGATCAATTTCAATTTTGAGTAATCTAACTGAAAGGAGAGGTGTCGCGAATACAACTACAAAAAGAGATAGTGAAAATGCCAGTGAGACAGTGCGTATAAATTTTAACGATGAATCATGAGTCGAAAAAGGTTGTTTGAGATACTTGAGTGTTAGTTTGTAACATTGTAATATGTATATGAAAACTATTAAACAATATTCATGTTGTTTAATTTACCAATCTATTATATTGTTTATGAAATGTTTAATTGATTCGATTTGAGTTAAGTTGTTTTCAATACTGAGCTAAGTTTTTTCCTATCTTTAGCATTATACAATAGTATTCTTTACATTGCGAATTGAAAAAAATAGTACATATTCAACATTCTATTTTTTTAGTTTTATTAAACTTTTAAACCAAATTTACATTGCTAAATCAAAAGAAACGGTTATACAAAAAAATGTTAAACAAAATTTTAATATCTTTGAAACCAAGTTTACAATAAATTAAATCAATTCGTAGCCTAATATGAGTCTCAAGACATTTTATCCATTCAAGAAAAAAAAGTTCATGTATACCCATACAAATAAAAATGAAGACTCGAGTAAGGAATCCAAAATTACCAAATATATTTGAAATATTATAAAACATAAGTTTCCATTAATTAAAAAAGATAAACACTCAATGACTCTCAACTCAATCCTCAATTCCAGTAACTACAAAACATAATTAATTAGAAAATAACTCTTGTGCTTAAGTCTCATTGTGTATCAGGATGTCCTTCCACTTGTTGAGTGGTAGTGGCTATGTTGTCTATAAGGATTGAGATCCCTGATTTTGTAAGATCTTTCACTACATTATTGATATTGGTAAGAGTTGCCCATTCTTCTGTAACATCTCCCACTGAAAGCAATGATAGGTCCACTTTAGATTTTTGTTTAAGAAAAATGTCAGGGTCCAAGCCATTTTCTTGAATTATTTTCTTCAATGTATTATTTTGCTTATTCAATAAAACAAGTTTTTCCTTGAAAGAAACTGCCACATAAATATTTTTATGTGCATTCTTTAGATACACATGTCAAGGACAATAACTTGGTGCTTTAGATTTGTATATTTTGACTACAAATGAGAAAATAACATTTAATTAGTTAATTATTTTAAAATAAATTTTAATTTCAAAAAATAATTAAAAAAATTATCACGTATTTTTCTTTTTTGGTATCTGCAAGATCCACAAGGCTTTTGTTTTTTGCCCATTTATTATAGTACACTTTGGATTCTACATTTAAGTTTTCAATCCTATTTAATATTATATCAATAACATAATCATTAAAGCTATTATTCATCACAATAGTTCCAAAATTTGTTTGGTTGAATAAAACATCAATTTTTACTCATTGACATTCCACCATTGAGTACAATTAATTATGTTGACTGTGGCTATAGAAACCGGCATTTATTTCTTGAATCAAAACTTTTGCCTGATACTCCCATGTTCTTAAATCATCAAGGTTAGGAATAATAATATCAATAACATAAGCTTTAGTATTTTCTACCAATAAATTAGAAATTGGGAAAAAAGTACGCTAGCCATCTGTTTGTGGAATCTCTTCCATAAGACTACCTTTGGCGCTACTAGGTGGAGAGTTGGGCATACAAGGTCATTGTAAAGGCTCTATAAGCTAAGATCCCTATATCATATCATGTGGGTTGAAAAAAACCATGGCTATACCACTGTCAATGCCCAAATACTCTTCATCTAGATCAATATCATGAAGAATGGTGTTTCCCATTACACTGGGTAGACTACCAATTGAAAAGTTTGAAAAATCAGACATTGTGACACGAACAATGACACCACTCTGTGTCGATAAAAATTTTTTTTCCCCAATTCTATTATTTATAGGGCTAGGATAGGGTGGGCGCAGTGGTGGTGGGAAATTTTTCCTTTGAGCATAAAATCACTAAAATGAAAAACAAAATAAATATAAAATTAAATTAGCTTATAGTAAAAATAAAAAACTTGGTTTTATTTAGCGCACCTTGCTCTTGTTATTGCAATTAAATTCTAAAAGGTCTGCTAGACCCCCTAGTGTTTGCAATATAAATTGTACCACTATATATATAAAAGAGTATTAAAATATTACACTGATAAAATTATCATTTTTGTTAATTCAATCAAAACAAAGTTTATGAAGCTATACCAGCAACATGAGCGGAAGGTTGTGTTAGAGGTACAATTGAACTTTATATGCATTTTCTTCTTACCAATCACTACTCGGGCACTTTTGGAGATGATTTTGTATCTTCCTCCATGTGTGTTTCTGCCATGGCCTTAGGAGGCTGACGTCCCTTGATTGATGCATTTCTTCTGGCAATTATTTCATATAATTTTTTTCTAAAAGAAATAACCAAAATATTTTTAAATTCACAAGATCAATATTTATATAATTATTTGAAAATAATTTTAGTACAAAGTTTTAACTAAAACTCAAACTAACCTCATAAGCTTCAAGAGAGAGCGCATTGACAAACATTATGGGATTGAGAGTAGTTGGAACAATCACTGCTTGCAAATCAAAAAATGCCTCATGGTACAATGCAATGATATAATTACAACAAGAAATATGATAATTTTCATTGCATATAACAAAGTTCAAATCATCTTTAATTTTGGTGGAAATAATATTGCACTAGTCAAATGGTTAAGTAATAAGAGTACAAAGAATATAGACAAGAGCTCAGAATGGAATGTCCGATGGTCTACCTTGCAAACCAATTCTTACTTGGAAAAGTTCAAGCATCCCCAGTAGAAAAAGATTTTTCACACATTTAATTCTTAGCGCCCTTTTACTATGGCATTGAGGATATGTAAAAAAAATTAAGTAAGAACCAATAGAAGTAAAACTAGTCAAAAAATTGATTAATTATAAATTTAAAATGTCCTATCATCCAACTGCAATGCATAATGGGACTCCAAATATTATTTATCATCATCATTCAACAAGGCCTTTGTTGTGACCAAGTTCCCATCCTTGTAAGGTAGACTTGTTAGTCTCTGGATAGATTTTAAATTAAATATTTCAGGAGCTTAAGCTCATTTGAAACAAATAGGAAGTAGTATCAAAGCTTTGCAATAAAAAGTTGAACAAATGAATGTCTTTCTCATATTATGGCATGTAGATAATGTCATTGAATTTGCAAGGATCCACCCATTCATTGTATGTGTCTTCTAAATTTAGAATCCTTTGTATGATTGTGCATGTTAAATTTTAGAATGTGAGTTTGGAGTTTCCCTCGGTGCCTCTACTTGCACCTACATTGGATGAGGTCTGGGAAATGGAAGCCATGGGCATTGAGTTTATACAAGGATGAAAAATAGCTTTTTGGAAGTCGGGAGGATGGAGATAAAGAATGTAAGGAGTGAAAGAAATAGGAAAAAAGTGCAAAATGAGGTATGATTGACACTTTTATAGACACCTAGAAGGATAAGGGTGAACATCTATCCAACATGTGTCAATGTCGTATATCAACATCTTGGCTACCCACCGTCGATGTCTATCTATATGTTGTGGATGTGGCACTATCAATTGCCTACTTCATGTAGGCAACTAGAGTATGGGGATGATCATCGACACACCATGGATGCACACCAACTTACCACTGTTGCACACCTGCAACACTTATTTTCCCTTGAGATGCCAATGATTTCTAGCATGGTGTAAATGCTTTCTAGTATTATGTACTTGTAGGCACTCACTGGAATCATGCAGATGCCCATATATACCATTTAGACGTACATCTAGAGCATGCCAATTTTCATCCACACTATGTCAACATACATCTACATTGGTCAAATGCTCACTTACATCATGTCGATGCTCGTAGCATCATCTAGATGCTCACCAATATTATGAAGATGTTCACATGTGTCATGTAGATGTTCATATACAACATGATAATGTGTGTCTATGATATGTTGATGCACATTCACTTTGATACGATGCTCATTTACATCATTCAGACACTAGTCAATAGTATGCCAGTATTCATGGGCACTATGTAGATGCTCGTTTGTGCCATATAAACACTCCTCTACAACATGGTGATGTTTGTCTGTGCCATGTCAATGTTTATTTAGATGGTCATATTTATCACACAGACACTCATTTGCATCTTTTAGTCATTCGTCCGTACTGTACATTCTCTCAAGGGTCAAAAACTCAATTGAATTTGTATGATTCATCATGTGGCATCGCATGATTCGTTTGAACAACTATATGCCTTCCAGACTATTTCACCACTATTGTGAATCCAATTCACCTGGGAACATCCAAAGATTTTTTAATATAACCCATTAAAATTAATTCTGAGTGCTTGTATGTTATGTGGTCCCTTTACCTTGCTTGTATGTTATGTGGTCCCTTTGTTGTGTAATTAATATCAAGACATATGAGAAAAAAATTCTATACTTTAATAATTACAACTTAAATTTGTTTAAACTAAAATGAAATTAAAAAAGTTGACTTAATAAAAAAATAATTGACTATCCAAAAAATAAATTTTTACCTTAAACATGTAAACTATAAAAATTAGATGAGGATATTAGGTTTTATTCACCTTAAATTTTTAAATTATAAAAAACATGGAGATGTAAATATTAGGTTTCATTCACAAATTTTAAAAAGAACCACAATTTAAAAATAAAAAACACATCTAAGGAATAAAATTTGGAAGCAAATTGTAATGAATTCATAATTGAAATTTTATGCACTAAAACTTTTCATAAGATATGAAAATTGAAATCTCCTTATAAGTACCAAGGAGTATTATAGTTTATGAAACTTTTTATTAGTATTTGTCAATCCACCAATTAACGAATGTGGTTTGAGTATGCATTATTTTTATGCCTAAAATTTTAAATCTTTTTTCTTTTATAAGTCATATTTTACTCATATTTTAACCTTTCTCTCGTCCCTAACTAATAATTTAACTTAAATTTTTGAATATACAATTCTATTTCTTTTTATTGTTTTCAAAATTTATTTTCTGCGACTTTCAAAGTTATTTTCATTAATTTCAAAAGTTAGCAAGCCTCTTCCATGGGATCATATGCCTATTATGTTGTTCTTTTCGGTTTTCATTATATCCTTATTATCAAAATACACTAAACCAAAACGTATAAATTAGTTAATAAAAACTACAATAATATAATGTTAGGCCAAATTATTTATAATAAAATATTTTAAACTTTGATTTGGTGTATGAGACTCATTATAAAAGTTCATAAGGGGAGGTAATTTGATTTGGGGCTTTAATAAGAGAGGTCTCCTACACCATAATGGTGTTCTGCTTGATGGTGACTAAAATACTGCCTTTACACACTTTAATCCATATTGGATTAATACTTATAGAGTATATATGCCTTCATCATCATACTCACTTAAGTTTTACAATAAAAAAAAGCATGTAATAAATGGTAAAAAAAAATTATCTTCTTCCCATCATACATTATCCTTAATATGGATAAATGGATTACTACCAAATTATGATGCAAATACTCAATGACATTAACTAAGTATTGTAATACTTGCACATTCCTAAACATTATACTACATGTGAACACTTATAAACAAGTCTTAAGCATTTATTATTTGTCACTATCATTTTCCATTATTTTATATATACATTCTTATTTTTCTACACATGCCTGTGTGAGTGTCAAACAATCATAATAAATACAATAAAATCGAAGTTATTCAATTATGGTATTGTTGAAACTATATTTGAATGTAATTGAATTATGCCATGGAGTCAAATTAACTCAATAACATCTTAACTATATGCCCTAAATCAACTGGGATCGAACTCAGGCGCCATGTCAATGTTGGGCCTCTAATCCATGTCTATCATATATAGCTTCAATATAATAAATATCTATTTTTTTAATGAAGATAAAATATAATTCCATTTTATAAACTTTGAGTAAGTCATTTTCATGACAATGTATATTTAAAATGGGGACAAAATAATCAAGTAATAAATGAATATTGGGGAATTAATATATTTGTTGCAAGAAATTAGAAAATAATATAAATTGTACCTTTTATACTTATCTTTGAGTTAATTATTTTATGAATTGTGTTTAATATTTTGATTTTTATGCTTTGATGGATTCATTTTTATTTAAAAATCATGAAAATGTTTACATAGTCATCCATTTAAATCATCCCCCTTTATATATAAATTAGACATATGCATTCTAAGAGAGAAAACATCCCTTATTGGGGCATAAATACCTAAAAAGTAGCCATAATAAAATTTAAATCCCCTTTTACATATATATTCAATACAAATCTAACATCCATTTATTTGTAATTATTTTAGCAAAACTATAATAAGCTAATTTCATAATGAACCTTCTTCCTCTCCTCTTACCCTCCTCTCATCAACATCATGTGCAAATGAAGACTCTTGGAGTGAAGAGACAGTTTGTAGAATCAGATAAGGATGTTTAGAGTTAGGGATTATCCCAGGGTTGTTTTAAATAATAGAGATTGATCCAATCTAAGGGTGGAGATTAGATGTTCTAATTTTAGGGGAAATAGAAGTTTGAACTTAAGTGAGTTTAATTTTGTAATTAGGCTCTAATATGTAATTAATGTGTACACTTTGTTAATATAATGTGAGATTGATATGACATAATTGTCGGTTAAGTGAAATCCTAAGGGGTAGACCTTATGTCTATAGGTTCCATTCATAACTTAAAACTAGAACTTTATGATAACTTAAATGAAAATGAAAATATAATATGGTATCTTGGGAGAACTTAAGTGAAAGTGAAATTAGATAAAATACCTTGAACCAATGTTAGACCTTGTATGATAAACTCCATGCACCTTAGTGGCTTAAATATGTGTTTCTTCACTTGGCCAACCTTACTATTCTTATGATCTTATTTATTATAGGCATTCCAAAATTATAATGTTAAGTTGACATCATATGATCAATTTAAAACAAAAAAATGATTACCTATGTTTGGCTTGCTTTCTCTTGTGAAAATTTAAGGAATTACACTCTTAACATACACAATCTTGTTCCTTGGGCACCCCTATGCCACCTAGACAATTATGGACCCCACATAGACCCATTGTACTCATTGTACCCTATCTCCAGTCCTTAAATCTCTCCTGGCCACCTTTTCCCCCAAGCATCCACACTTAACTCCCCTTTGATCCCATCTCATTTACTCCAAGCCTTGCTCTCCCCCACTATAATATCTTGTGCCCCCAATCCCCATTTCATATCCAACCATGACATAACGTTTTCCTCATACCCAAAGCTCATCGATTTAGGGTCAGGTCATGTTTTTTAGCCTTCATCACACCACTTGTGTTCGATTGCTCAATAGACATCCATAAACCTTTTTTTAAAGGTCATTCCTATTTTTACACCACAACACTTTTTATTGAGTCAATGACCTTTTTCAAAAGTTTTTCCACCGATTTTATAAGGTTATATCTAACCCCTTGAGTCCAAGGCATTATTGAGAGTTTTTGAATTTTTGAGAGTGATTTTTTTTATATTTTTTCTTAAAGAATTCAAATTTGTTGGCATAATTACTTATAATTGTGAAAAAAGTGTCATTTTTTTATTTTTTCCATTTAAAAGAATTTAAAAAAAACATCATTCATTATAATAACATCAACTTTTAAGTAGGTCATTAAGGATACCTATTTAGTGACAAGCATACAAGACATGACTCAACACAACACAACATAGCCATGACATGAATTAGGCGTTCCTCTAACATAACTAACACACGTCATGGCAAGACATAATGAATGTACTCATAAAAAATCAACATGACACACATCAATAATTAAGAAATTTTACTGTTGACGTAGTGGATTGCACCTTGGGCAAGACGCCTAGCTCCTGCCTTCCACACGTCAAAATGGAAACTCCCCTCTCACCTGTGGGACCAGTGAAGCTGGAGGGGAGAGTCTCTAGTTAAGGGCTAGCTCCCTCTAATGTATCTTTTAAGCCCTGGTCTTCCTATTGCTAATAAAAAATGAAAAAGGGGGGCGGGATGAAAAGGGAGAGAGATGCTGAAAATAGAACCTAAACCTAAAATTGAAAAAAGTGATACACCAAAATGATGACCCACCCAGCCCGAATATACACTTTTCACCAAAAATAAGCTCCCATACACTTCATTTGATATGAGAAATCCTTCTACATCAGTGAGCTAGGGGTCTGTGGGAATATAGGGAGGAATAAACTACCAGAGGCATCCTCAGACACACTTATGGCATCCTATTCATAGGCACCTACACTCCTCTAGGGACACTTCTGGAAAACCTGCAAAAGAGAAACTCACAATGCACTAGACATGCTGAAATCACCTTGTGAAAGCATAAGGAAAATGACTTAACACAGAACAAAGGCATAGACACATCCAAAAGTGCAAGCTCAAATAGAGGTAAAAATGTTAAGTCCTGATTCAAGGTAAAATCTGGCAGAGTTCTACCTTACAAGCTTGAGATATTTTTGGGCAGAGTTTTGCCTTAAGGATGAGAGGTCCCATCTTCAAATGAGAAGTTTTACAATTTATAGAAAGAGAAGAGAACTTGGCACTTTCTGGAAAAGAGACTTTGGTGCTTCTTTTGCAAGTGGCCCATGTGCATTCTGATCCTTGGGAAGAGGAAGTCATTTGATTGTTGGCTCTTGCTTTGACTTTTGTGTTCCAACATTAATGTGAAAGCATGGGCCACACCTCTTTTCTATGAATAGACTACTCCCTTCAAGGCATTTATGTGGCTTGTCTGCTCATTAATGCGAAATGAAAAAAATAGGTCACGTTGCTTACTGTTCGCATTATTTGGTGACCACTTGGCAAGCGTTGTTCCAACTGCAGGAATAAATCCCTGAGTTGACACCTCATCTTTCCACTTGGACTGCTTGTCCACTTTTGCACTTTGTCTTCTTCCTGGTTTCTGTCTCTTTCTAGCTCCTTCGGCCCTCGGAGCTATCTTTTGGCAGGTTGCTACATTCCTTGGGCTCTTCCTGCTTGCCTTGGCCACTTTCCATTGATTTTAATGAGTGACACGTGGCACGTTCCACTGTGAAATGGGCAGGATGCGTGGCAACATCTGCTTGACTCAAAGAAGCTTTAGGCACCCTTTGAAGATCTTGCAAAAGAGGACATGTGTCGGCTTCTGATCTCTTTAGTGATTCATTGGGGCCCACCACAGTTCTCATAGGACAAAAGGGAGAGACCGCGAATGTTGACACTTGTTAGCTTCCACCGAGCTTTGCAAGGGACATGTGGCAAGCTCCACTTCTTTCAGAGAAAACATTTCAAAGCCTTCTGCGGTTGCCACTTGGCACTTTCCATGCTCTGGCTTTTCTTGGTGTAAAATTGACGTTCGTGGGCCCATCATTGTTTGAAAACCAATGGCTAGTTTATCGTGCTTGATTTTGATGTCCTTGGGCCTGTCACCCCTTGGAATTTCTTCAGCTTTCTTGCTTCAACCTTTTTTGTGGACTTCTTTCCTTCAGATTTCTTTTTTTGCATCCTCTCGAAGGGGAAGTGACCCTTTGGCTTATGGAGAAGTCCCTTTGTTTTGGCAGTCGAGAGTCCCCTGCAAGGGCACTTGCCCTTCGGGGTCCTTCGATGGCCTTTCCTCTTTGGTATCTTTCACAAACATTTTTTGCAGACAATTTTCTCGTGGACTTTTTCATGGACTTTTTGGCTCGCAGCTTCCTTTCTGAATTTCTTCAAACTTTTTGTCTGAAGGAATTCCTTTGGACAAAAAGTCTGAAGAAAATATTCCATTGCTTTGGTCTTTTTTGCGTGCTTTGAATTCCTTCAGCTACCTTCAAAGTGCCCTTTCGAATTCCTTCAGACTTTTTATTCGAAGGAATTATGCCTTTACCTTAACAAAATTTTGAAAGAACTTACCTTTGCGGCTTTCTCTTTGTGGCCTCTTCAAAAGCATTTTCTGCCTTTCGCAAGGGCTCTTGAACCTAGAATTACCCTCCGCAAGGGCACTTGTCCTTCGGGAGACTTGAACTTTTGATTTAACTACTCCTTCAAACCAAGCCGATGAACCGAAGCATTGAACCAAAGCAATGAACTTTGTTGATTGAATTGAAGTGTTGAACCAAGGCATTGAACCGAAGCATTGAACCGGTTCAATGGTTCAACGGTTTAAAGATGATAACTTTCCTTGTGAATTTCTTCAGACAAGAGTCTGAAGAAGCTTTGTAAAACCTTGCACTCTTTGACTGGTTCTTCATGCACTGAAAGACTCGCCTACAGAGTCCGTAGAAATGGACCTGCAGAGTCCGTAGAAAACCTGCAGAGTCCATAGAAAACCTGCAAAGTTCATAGAAAATCCCAGACTTGTGAAAAACCAAAAAATGTACTGGCTCAGAATAGCAGGGGAAAAGGGGACCAGTTTTTAGCCTGTTGGGCCAAAAATGGTCAACAATTACAATCATCAATATCAAGCACATATAGAGCAAACAATGTTAATCCACATAATCAATCAATGTCATCATCAAGTGTAGTAAAGCACAATATCCATAGGAAATAACACTCTATATAGTATGAGAAAGAGAAATTCATATATAACAATCTATTATAATCAATAGATCAATATAAAAAGATATTTACCTAAAAAATATATGAAGATGACTTCAATGTGAGCATGACCCCAATGTAAAAAGGTTTCCTATGGTTATAAGTAATGGCATGCATATGTATGGCCATGTATTATATGTAATATGTATGTCTTTCATCCCACTAATGTATATTTTAAAAAACATGTACATAGAAAATGAAAATGTAACTCACCATGTATATGCCAAATGACACCAATCAACTATGTGTACCAACAAAACATGTCATGCATATGTCTTAGTTTTTTTTTTCAATATTTGATTTTTTTATATTTTTCAAAATTTTATTTGAATTGTATCCATGAGAACCTATGATCCCATCAAGGGGATGCTTATGGGAAATGATGTGTGTGTGTGTGTGTGTCGGAGTAATTCTCATGAACTGTATAATATCTAGTATTGTCATCATAGTCAATATGATCATGTATGTATTATGTAACTCAAGTAGCTATAGTAACATATGGACTCTACTATATGTCAAGGGAATGCATTAGTGTTATTTGTGGAACACACTCATAAGGCTTGTGTTAAATTATCACAAGACGTGCTAGATTGGGTAACATCTGCTAAACTCGAACAAATTGTTGATGTAAAAGATGTTAGAGAATTGGTCATAAAGGTTTCAGAGGTTGAACCTATGTAGGTTGTATGATAGGTTGTTTTTGATGTGTAGGAGGAAATCTCTGAAGTTGGATGGAGTATTCATATGGGACACCAAAAATTGTAATCACTCTATTTCTATGTATATACTTCAAGCATCAATGTACTGAAGATGAGATTGCACTTAAGTATCCATGGTTGTCCTAATATTATGTCAAATTCACAAATGTTGGGAAACACTAAGAACAAGGTAGAAATAACTACAAGCCTTAATATAAATGGTAAAATAATTCCCTCAAGAGGGTTTTATCACTTTTCATTGAAACTATTTTAATGTATTTTTCATACCAATCAATTCTATATGAGTGTAACTAAGACTAGTAAGTTGCATCATAGTGCTAAAGTTTTCATTGGACTCCTTATACACCATAACATTGTGTATATTATTTGAGTCAATGAAAGCACATATGAACAAAGACACATTGATAGAGTCATCCTTGATAATTTCATAGTCATAGAATGTGATCACAGATCATTGTATTTGTGTATTTTTAAGTGTAAAAATAAGACCATCTATAGGATGAGCCTCCTCAATTCTAAGAGCATAAAAATTTAGAGGAAGATGCACATTGTAAGTCATATGTACCTCAAAATTAGTCTTGGTTTCTTATTTCATATTTTTTAGAAATGGATCCAAAAATATCTTAAGCATTTTGTTGTGTAATTAAATCATTAGTAGGTGCACTAACATCATTGAGCTCAATATTATTGTTATCAATTAAGTCTTGTATCTTATGACTCAAATGATGGCATCTATTAGTCAAATGTTTTGTACATCTATGCCAATCACTATATACATTAATATTGAAACTCTTTATGTTGTGTCTTTGCCATATCAACCTCCATTAGCAGAGGGCGAGATATGAATTGCACTCAAGAAAATTTTGTAACACCTTATGAGGAGGTTCTGATAATCATATAAATTGCTTCCATTGAGGATACAAAATAACAAGGCTATAATGTGTTCAGAAGGTCCTTGCTTGAGTTAAGAACTAGTCAACAAAAGGATTGAAAACATATACTAATTGAAGAGGAAGATTGTAATACCATTACAAGGCATAGTTTTAAGGTTCATATGAAAAATATTTGTTAATAATTTATTGTAAAATGCATAGTATAAATATATTGCATGGAAGGCTCTAAGATATTATTTTGAATCACCTTTAACCATTGAATGATGTAGGCTTAGGTGAAATGAATCTCGTAAGGAAATGGATAATTAGAAATATCTCTAGCTAAAAGGTTGTGTAATAATGATTGAAGATTTATCTAATGACCCACTCTATAATAACTTTGTTTCATCTGAGATACATTGGCCTAAAGATATAAAATATTTTTTACAAGCACTTGATTGGTAGAAATATTATATTGATTGGAAATAGATGGTGTCACATGATTTGTAATCCTTGAATACACAAAAGTATGTTGCGTAGGGATAGCCAGATAAATTTGATAAATAAATTATGTTGCCCCCATGGTATACTAGGTGTAGGCATATTTTATGTAGCCATAGGAGTATAAACACATGAATGGAAGTATTAGGAATAGTAGTTTGAACAGTTATTGTAAAATCTATGCCTCTAAAAGATAACTTATCATCTGAAAGCTCATTATGTTCCTCAGATGTGGTTTCCTTAGCAAGATTTTTCTTTTCATCACTAATTACATGAAACAATTATCAATCATATGTGGATTCATCTCAAAATATTGTTCAAGTTCAAATCGATCTATGTCATCAAGTTGATCATCAAAATTAGTATTCTCTATATACATCACAAGAATGAGCACTCACATCATTGATATCTTCCATTGTAATAATGTTAGAGTTTTACTTATGTAAATAAGGAGATATTGGAATTTGGATCAAAAAGTTTAATAAGAGATAAATAAAAAACCATAAGAAAAATTGAAACCCTAATGTAGAAGGGAACCTAGATTTTTTCATGCTCAACTCAAAGATCAAGTTTACAAAAATATTTTATTTATTATAGATTTTGGTGACCTAAAATATTGGAAACCTATGTGCTATAAGAGTATGTAAAATATGACAATAAAGTACTACTCTGAATTGAAACTTATATTTTAGATATTGAGATGTTTATATTTAGAATTGACAAAAAAAAGAAAAGAGAAATGTACTAAGCTAATTTCAGTATTATGTTACTCATAAAAGGTGTCTTTGTATCTAAAAATGATCTATAACTACTTCATTAACTACTTAGACTTGGAGTAGAGGCTCAATACCTCTTTGAACATTGTTGACAAAGTTTAATCCTTGTAATAACTGGCACTATTTAATGGTTACCAATGATGTCCATGTTGTGCACTATGTGGATTTGTAACTCCTAATGCCCTTACACTAACACCTATAATTTATTTATTATGTAAGCACACCCCTTTGGACCTATGCACTAATGTTTGTTTTCCTTCTCTTTATTTTCAAATCCTAATTGTGCTTTCAACCACAAGATGCCCTTCAAAAAAGGGTTAGTATTTTGGATTGGACAATGCTAATCACTTCAAGTTGAATGGCTAGCCATTGTGTATATTCCATAGATAATTTTAAAAAAGGACCCCTAAAACTTACTATAAAATCCTGACAAATCCTAAAGTTCAGGGATAATTTTACTAACAAATATTTGGTAAAAATCTCCATGCAGGTATAAATTGATTGGTGATTCTATTAGATCTTTCAAAAAATTATAAATATCTGACGAATTAAACATCATATTCAAATCAATAAATAATGACAAAAAATACATTGTTAAATCCCTTTCCCCAAACACATTCATGGGGCAAATATGTGAGGTGAAATAATGATTATGATCAATGGATACTCTAAGTTTTTTAGAGAAACCATTTTACTTTGCCTTGTGAAATTAGGGAAAATCCAACCATTTCAAACACTTCCTTGAATGAATAAATCTTAAGCAAGGACATGAGAGATAACATCAATAAGCATTTCTCCAAATCCATCGCAAACCTAAACCCTAAGTAGGGGTGTGTGACTCTGAAAAAAATTCATCACCACATGAATGCATAGACACACATTCATAAGATTTTTGAGGTATTGTTGATCTCGTTACTAAACAAGTAATTTTAAATAAATGCAAAGATTTTGTTGATCTCATTACTAAACAAACAATCCCATGTGAAAACCAAATTATGTTTGATAGTAAGGGTTTTTATATAAGATAAAAAAAGGTTTTCACACTTTGAGCAAAGATCTAATAAAAAAAATAACATGGAAACAGTTTGAATCCCTTAAAAGATAGGCATAGTTCATTAAAAGTGTGAAAACATTATAGACATGTATGACTTATATTTCTTACTCGAATTATACTTCATTATTAGTTCCTTAGATTCTTCCTTGATTTCTTCTTGTAATTATCACTCACTTCATGATTCCCATGATATGTAGGGCTTATCTTTCTTACTTGGATCGTACTTCATTGTTAGCGGCTTAGACTCCTCTTTGGCATCTTCTTGTAATTGTCGCTCGCTTCATGAATCCTATGACATGTAAAGCTTGTATTTATTACTGGGATTATACTTCATTGTTGGCTATTTAGATTCCTCCTTGGCTTCCTCTTGAAGCTATCACTTGCTTCGTAATTCCCATGAACACCGAAAAATAGAACTTTAACACAAATAAAATTATATGAATTTAGGTTTTAGAGTTTCATGGTTCTAGGGTTTTAAGCAATTTGAAGCACTTATGTAGATTTATTTTATAAGAGATAATTTGTGTTAGTAAAAAACTAACGGAGAAAGAGGTTAGATGATTATAAGTCTAAAGTCAAGATTTTATTTACGGTTTCTTATTTTTAACAATTAAATTTTTCATTCTTTTTAAATATTAAATTTATCTTTTTTAAGTATTAAATTTGATGGCCATATGACTAAGTATAAATTGAGTACAAACATTTTTAAGTCTTTCAAAAGACCAACTGGATAATATAATAAACTGAGTATAGAAAAAACAATGACAAAAAATTAGAGTATAGAGTATAAACCAACTATGGGGCCATAAGGTAAGACAATTATGAAGAATGAGGATGACATAATTGAAAAAAATATTCAAAACATTTTCATAATTTTAAAATTATAAACTATATAATAAGGTCTATCAAAATATATTAACCACATCCATATTGGATTTTCAAATATTTTTTATTTCAATTAACAAACCATGCCAACCAGAATATAATTATTACCTTAAACATTTAAAAATAAAATACAATGTGATCGTGAGGCTCTGTTGTATTTATTTAGTTTGTTCTTTGTGCATTGTTTTAAAAAATATCTTGCATGTCATTATTTCTCAGAAGAAATCAATTTTTTGTTTGTTTAAAGTAAGTATGTGGTAAAAACCAACCAAATAATATAATAAAATGAATATATAAAAAATAGTGACAAAAAATCAAATTATGGAGTATAAACCAACTATGGGGCCATATGGCAAGACAACTATAAAAAATGAGGATGATATAATTGAAAAAAATTCAAAATATCTTCATAATTTTAAAATTATAAACTATATAATAAAGTTTGCCAAAATGTCTTAACCACATCCATTTTAAATTTTTCAATATTTTCTTATTTAAATTAACAAACCATGCCAACCAAAATATAATTATTACTTTAAACATTTAAAAATAAAATACAATATGATCATAAGGCTCTATTGCATCTATTCAGTTTGTTCTTTGTACATTGTTTAAAAGAAGTATCTTGCATGTCATTATTTCTCAAAGGAAATCAATTTTCTATTTGTTTAAAATAAGTAATAAAGACCAACCAAATAATATATTAAATTAAGTTTAGCAAAAAATCAAAGTATAGAGTATAAACCAACTATGGAGCCATATGACAAGACAATTATGAAAAGCGAGAATAACATAACTAAAAATAATAATCAAAATATTTTCATAATTGTAAAATTATAAACTATATAATAAGGTCTGCCCAAATGTCTCAACCACATCCATTTTGACCTTTTAAATATTTTTTTATGTAAATTAACAAACTATGCCAACTAGAATATAATTATTACTTTAAACATTTAAAAATAAAATATAGTATGATCATGAGGCTCTATTGCATTTATTCAATTTGTTCTTTGTACATTGTTTTAAAAATAATATCTTGTATGTCATTATTTCTCAGAGAAAATCAATTTTTTAGTTGTTTAAAATTAGTAGTAAAGACCAATCAAATAATATAATCGAGTTTAGAAAAAATAATGATGAAAAATCAGAGTATAGAATATAAACCAACTATGGAGCTATAATACAAGATAACTATAAAAAATGAAGATGACATAACTGAAAAAATATTCAAAACATTTTTATAGTTTTGACATTATAAACTATATAATAAGATTTGTCAAAATGTCTTAACCACATCCATATTGACCTTTCAATTTTTTTTAATTTCAATTAGCAAACCATATCAACTAAAATATACTTATTACTTTAAACATTTAAAAACAAAATATAATATGATCATAAGGCCCTATGACTCTTTTTGTGCAATACATATGGTAAGATTGTGTACAGTACTTAGTATAAATTGAGTACAAATCACAACTCACACTTTTGAACACAGTTGGTCAATCAAATAAACTCAAAAAAGTTATGTTAAAAGGGATCGATTCCTTGACTTTGTATACTCTGTAAACTTTACACCTTGAAAGAAATTGCAAAATGTTTATCTTCAAAAATTAGAGATCATTTTCCTTGGGATGAACTACTAGAATCCCTGGATGTGATGTACCCTCAATATTGAAAAAATGTTAGCTCATCAGATTTTCAGAATAAAATTAAAACATTGGCCCAACACTTTTGCAAGAGTACAGAATTGAATGGTGAACAAACTGAAGGCAATATAGATTTGCCAAAACTAAGGGAGGAATCTGTTCTATTTGCCACAATAATGTTGGAACAAGTTAAAGATTTGGACCATGCTTTCAAATATGGATCGATCACTAGACTATAGACTACCTTAAGTTTGATTGAAATACTACATGATGGTATCTTAGAATAGTTTAATCTTGCTAATTTATGCCAAACAATGATTTTGGACTCAGTGGAAGATGAGATAATTTTTAGTGCATTGTCATTTTAAAAGTCAAAGTTAAGAAACAAGTTTGACAAAAATTAGAGACTTGCTTGAGGCTCTATACAATTAGATACAATGTATTTGATTTTTCATTTGCTATAACTCTAACAATTTGGTAGTCAACATCTAAAATAAGGGGATTGACTAATAATTTTTTAAACATATTCTAGTTCTACAATACTAGATCCGAGTCCAATAATTTTTGAAGATAATGCAAATAACAATTATCAAGAATAAAATGAAGAAAATTGGCATGTTAAAATTTAAAATTTAGGCATCTGAAATCCAAAGTTGATCAATGAAGGACAAAATTTTGTAATCAATTTTGAGATTCATTTTATCAAGATTTTGAGAAAGTTTATTGAAGATAATGCAGAGTATATAAATGATTAAGAGGTAATTTGTATGTTTTTGTGTTCTATTTGATTAAGAGAACATGTCTATAACAATTGTAAACTCTAATATAGAGATGCATAAGTATATTATGGTGTTTTCTTGTTATTTTATATCAAACTTATCTGAAATATCTATAATGTAATGAACTATAAGTATCTATATTAGACCAACAACTTCATTTTTGCCAATAGATTGCATAAATGACTATAAAATTTGAGAAAACTATCACATATGTATTTGAGTAACTTCTATTAATCCCATGGGTGACATGTTGGACCAACATTAAATTTTGTCTTGACCCTTAAATATGCTGACACTAATTTACTAAAAAATAATACAAGATCTCAACCTCGATCCCCATAGCTTTAATTCTATCTGCACCGTATTCAATGTTAGAAATAAAATATACATTAGGTTTGAGAATTTGGGATGTGAAGTCATTTTTGTCATTAAATTCTTTTAACTTTGTCTAATTTTTTAAGCCTTAAAATGTATCAATTTTAACTTACAAATTTATAATTATAGTTTTATTTATTTATTAGAAAGTATTTTAGTCATTAAAACTATATAGAAGGAAGAACATGTTTGTTTTAGTCAGTTTTATAAAAGTGTTAAGGACCATTTGTGGCTTACGACATAATGATTTTAATGTAATAATTATATTTTGATTGACATGATTTGTGAATTAAAATTTAAAAATATTTGAAAATCCATTATTGATTATGGATATTGTTAAAATATTTTGATAGACGTTATCATTATTGATTATGGATATGGTTAAGACATTTGAAAGTAAACTAGAGCCTCCCTTTTGTGAATAACTTGTATTAATAACTAGAAAATTTGAGAAACCGTTACATATGTATTTGAACAACTTATTTATGTTCAAATACATATGCATCTCTATAATAAAGTTTACAATTGTTATAGATATATTCTCTCAATGAAACAAGACTTAGAGCAATTATTTGAATGCACAATCGTTTATCTTGAAATGAATAAATATAATGATAAGTTCTCTGAAATGTATTTATTTAAAGATATTTACTTGTCATCTTCGCGTTTCATAGTTGTTTTTTCTTATGGCCCCATAGTTTTTGATTAATTAAGGCGGCAAACCAGGGGCCAAACCCTATACAGTCAAAAAGACAGGAAGGCTGGCAAACAAAAGATGCCAGCACCGAACCAATGGCACAGCCGAGAAACAAAGTTAGAAGCAAAACAAAACACTGAAAAGACTAGAGTCAGAAAGGAAAAAACTACATAACTATAGAATTAACAAGATCCTTAAGATTCTCATTGTCCGCATTGTCAGCATTCCCTGGATTACCCACCGCTTCCAACATAGTCATATTCAGTAGAATGTTATTTTGAAGGCCTTTGGCAAAGACGTTTTCCAGCTTTTGAATGCAGACCTTCAAGGCCCCAATATCTATTTTCCAATCATTCTCATTCTCCGAACCCTCACCAGATTCTTCTATATGCATCTTCTCCTTATTATCAGCAATTCCCCTAGAATCAACACCCTGCTCTTCAATGACCTCAAGAACCTAAGAAGCCTATTTCCCACTAGTGTCCTCTGAAATTTCTAGAATTTACAGCTCTTCAAACCCAAATTACCACCTTGAGCTTCGAATAAGTAACAAGCCCTCGGTTCCGTTTGCACTGAATGCAGATGTGAAGGCTCATTTTACAAAATGGCCCACCGCGGTGACATCTACTTTCATGCTTGAAAATAATTCCCCATTGGTTTTCATGATGCGACTCTCGCACCTCCACCTCATGATACCAAGAATTAATCATGACAATCAAGGAAGTACTAAGGTTATCATTTTCCATGATCCGCAATGGCCTTCTCCACGTGGACCGCCTTCGAAAGCTATCTTCGTCATCAAAGTGCATCATTCATGCTCCGTCATCTCCTTCTGAATGATCTCTCTAATGTTTTGGGGTATATGAACCCCTTGTCGCCATACCCTCCATCCTGAGAATTGCTGACCAAGGTTAGCACAAGCATCAACGACCCTGTTACCTTCTCTGTAGGTGTGGGTAATCTCAACTTCAAAAAACTTTTGTAAAAGAAACTAGATGTCCGTAATGATGTCTTTTAGATGGATACCAACGTTAGATGCTTTATTAACGACATCTATGACCAACTTAGAATCTCCCTGAATATTCAAATTTCTAATTCGTAGGGATATAACTAACTTTAATCCCCAAAGTAAGGCCATAGCTTCAGCATAATTATTGCTCTGGCAACCCATGCCACCAGCATAGACAGCAGACATCCCTCCTTTTTCATTTCTTATTATTCCTCCTCCACTTGCTTTACCACTCAACTTGGATGCCCCATCAAAATTGAGTTTCATCCAATTGGGTTTAGGTGGTATCCATTTAGTATGAAGTCTCTGAAGAATTTTTGAATTATCATGCCCAGGGATAAGGTTTAAAACCTTCCATTTGGCCGCAATTTGACTTTCAAATTCAGATAGGGGTTTCTCCGCAACACTAATATGAGTTGTTTTAACACTTTCCAAGATGGTCCTAGTAAAGGAGTTAAACACCTAAGCAACATTTCTAGAAGTGTCCCTGAAAGTTTTGTGATTTTGGTCTTTTCATAAAGTCCAGCTCAAGCATGGCAGAGCTTGCTTCCATAATCCCTTAATCCAGGGATGTGTGAAGGTTGAGTTCTAGCTGAGAATTACTTCTTTAAGGTCAGAATTGCAAACCCATTCAATGCCAAAGTTGTTAAGTATTGTGCCCCATAAATCTCGGGTAAACTCATAGTGTATGAATATGTGTGAAACTGATTCCTCTCTAAAACCACACAGAAAACATCTGTTGACCAAAGTAAACCCCCTCTTTTGAAGGTTGTCCTGAGTAAGGATTTTGTTATGGCCCCATAGTTAGTTTAAGGTAATAATTATATTTTGGTTGGCATGTTTTGTTAATTAAAATAAAAATAATATTTGAAAGGTTATTATTGATTATATATATGGTTAAGACATTTTGGCAGACCTTATTTTATAGTTTATATCTCAATTATCAAATATATGTATATGTGAGTCAAATTTTAAATAATACAATCAAACCTATTCAACAGAATAAAGCTTATAGAAAAGACAATCTTTTGAAAGAAAGATTTCTAATTGTATCAAAGTGTTTTATCAATCTCTTGGTATCCCTTTAATATATCTATAATTGAAAAGAGAGAAAAATAAACAAAATGAAAGAAAACAAGAGAGAAAAAGATTCAGTGTATTCAATGTATACTTACATATTAGTCTCTTATATATCAATCTATTATATCCCTTTTATATCAATCTCTTAATAACCCTTTTATATCTTAGATTAATTTTTTGAGAGACTTATAGAGATATATACTCAATATATACTAAGTACTGCACATGATCTTACAGTATGTATTGCATAAAAAGAATCCTAGAGAACCATATTTTTTGGACATAAAGGATAACAATTTTTTTTAATTAGTTTCAACCTCTCTTTCAAGTTCATCTTGAATCTTGATCATGTTACATACATTTATTTACTAATTTTGGCAAGGCTAAAACATGATCAATATGCATAAACAACTTTAAAAAATTATTATATTAAAATAAAATTAATTACTAAAATATTAAAATCTATGTGTTTTCATAATTATTCAGTAAAGAGTAAACCATTCTAACATACTATTCTATAGGAAATAAAATAATGCAATGTATCTATCAAAACCACGAAAAATAATATCAACATACTTAAAAATATCATGATAGTATTTCATAAGTACCAAGTATCAACAAAATTTCTAACACAAGAATTTAAATTTTAATCAAAGTTTGCATCATAAACTAAATCTATCAAAAGGGCACCCTTATTAGTCAAATACTCAATATACTCCATGGAAGCAACAGGTAATTCAATCAAACGAGTCAAGGCCCCTTCAAAATCATCTACCTCCAACTTAACATATATTTAACATTCTAACATCTATAGTTTATGTTGCAACCCTGTTAGATAGGTTTTTCAAGCTCAAGGGGTGAAATATTAGTGCTAAATAGAACAATTTCATTGGGATGCGATTTTGTAGTTAATTCAAGAACATTTTTAGGTGACTCGGGCAATGAAACATTATGCTCATTACGTTGAATGACAATATGCATGTGTTGAGGGGACTCATTTGGAGTGCCTTATCTACGAGGATGATTCCTTCAATGCACTCCCCTCCATCCTCTATTTCCATGAAATTTCAAAGAGTTAGTAGGCAAAGAGTTGAGAACATTCTTAAAAATAGGGTCATTGACATCAAAATGTAAAGAAACACGAGTTCCCTGATTAAATGGTCTAGAAAATGTGTTTGCAGCCTTGTAATCGTGAAAAAATCATCTTTCTTGAGAGCTAACCTGTGAAGGAGTAGTCTCATTATGTTGATTGTCATCACAACCCCAAACATCTCTACCTGAATCATTTGAACTTCGATTCCAGCCTGACATTTAATAAAGTATGCCAAAATAAACATTTTATACAATTGAGCTCAAATCAAATACTTGAAACTCAAATCCATATAAATTCTTGGCCCTATGAGTTTCATAGATATATTTCTATAGATACATACAACTATATCTTAAAAAATATGAAATCAATATTTCTAATTTTGATCATGCGAAATAATCAAATACTCATTTTGAACAAAAGTTTCTAAAACATTTTAGTGAAATATTTAATGAAAATAAATAATTATGTCAAAATTGATTATTTATATACTCTGCATTATCTTCAACAAGCTTTCTCAAAACCCTAATGTTCAATTTTCATATGTGTGTGTGTGTGTGTTAAAGATCATTTATGACACAATGAACTTAAGGTAATAATTATATTTTGGTTTAAGATTTAGGGTTTTGAAATTAAAATAAAAAATTATTTGAAAGACCAATATGAATATGGTTAAGATATTTTGGCAAACTTTATTATATAATTTATAATTTTAAAAATATGAAAATGTTTTAAATATTATTTGATGTCATTTATAAAACTCAGTAAAACAAATGTGTTCTTCCTTCTATATAGTTTTAATAATTAAATTTTTTAATAATAAATAATTTTCAAACCTAATGCTTATTTTATTTCTGACATTGACTGTGATGCAGGTGGAATTAAAATTATGAGGATCTAGGTTAAGATCTTACCCAATTTTTTATTTCACAATCTTCATGTCATTTTTAAGAAAATGGTAAATAGACCATAATCAAATACATGAAACTTAAATCCATAAAAATTCTTGGCCCTATGAGTTGTTGACGCAATGGATTGCACCCTTAAAAAGAAAACTCGGCTCCTTTATTCCACTCGGCACAATGGAGACACTCCTCTTACTGTGGGTAGCAAAACTGAGGAATGAATCTCTAGATCAGGGGCTAGCTCCCCTTGATGCACCTTAAAGTCCTAAATTTTTACTGATAACAATGGGGGAGGTGAAAAGAGAGAGGGATGCTATGAAAATAGAACCTAACTAAAGTGGTGATGCATCAAAATTGATTGATCTACTCATTTTTGATCTACACTTTGTACCAAAAGAAGTGAATAGACACTTCATTTGAATAAGAAACTAGATTGCATCAATGTTTCAATAAGGGGTTTGATGGAGGTATAATGAAGAAGAGCCTACCATATGTGCTCTAAAGGCACACTATTGGATGGTTGCTCACTTGCACCTATACTTCAATCTGGACGCTTCTTGTTAACCTGCAAAAGATCTTGGATACACTAGATACATTGGCATCAACCTATGAAAGCATTAAAATAAATGACTAAACATAAGAAAATACACAGACATATGTAAAAGTGTAATAAAATTATATGAAGGTAAAACATTTCTTTTGATTAAAGGAAAATTTTGTCAAGGCTTCGTCATACAAAACTAAGATATGTCTTTCCAAAGCAGAGAGGTTGAAATTTATAAAAAAATTGGAGAAAGACCTTTGACCCTTCCAAGAGCAAGCGACCCATACTGCATTGAACACCTTGATTAGAAGAATTCACCCATGCTGCTGTCATCTTTTCATAAATGCACTTATAAAAGCCATGTTGTTGGTGTCCCAGATATTGACTTTGTTATCCAAGCTGTATTAAACACTCCTGCTAGAGCATGGGCCGCTTTTCTCCTCAACCAACAAGGCCGCCTCTCACCACTTTCTAGGCCATGTTTTTTCCTTGAATGCCCCTGTAACTCCCCTAAATGGATATTCATTAATTTCAAACACAAATAAAATTGGTCCGCCCTCTTAAAATCTCACGCAGGCCTCCTAATAGCTATTCATGGATATTATTCCATCTGCAAGCATTTACTTCTCCTATCGATGCCTCTTATGCCACCTGGACTGATCTGGTTCATTCTTATGCTTGATTGGATGCATCCCCTAGAATATTCTAAGTGTTTATCTTATATGTATGTGGTTATGTTCTCAGCCATGCTCTCTCTCTCTCTTCTCTTTTCTCGTTATTTGTTGTCTTTTCGTGATAGTTCAGGCTCATGGGGGCTATCTTTTCCCTTTCGAGCTCTTGTCTCGGTGGGTCGTTGAGTCTTGCTTTGGGATTCTTGGACTTTTACATTTCCTAGGACGAAAATCTTGAAGGAATTTTCTTCATTATGCTCGCCGCTTTGACACTCGCCTTTGATGACATTTTGGGCCTGCGCTCTTGAATTCTTTCAGATAAAATGTCTGAAAGAATTCTTTTGAACATTTTGTCTGAAAGAATCATTCTTTGGCTTCTCTCCAATGGCTAACCCATCCTCTTAAATTTTATGTTCGCGGGGCTTTCATCAAACATTTGAAACCCAACACGTGATTTTTATACCTTGAATTTGACGTTCGTGGGCTTGTCCCCAGATATTTGAAAACCAACAGCTAGCTTATACCATAAAATTGACATCCATGGGCCTGTCACCAAACATTTGACAATTCCTTCAGCCTTTTGCAAATGGACTTTTCCAAAGGGAAAGTGACCCTTCATAAAAATGGGAAGGTCCTCTTTTGATGACCAAGTGTCTTCCAGAAGGGTACCTACCCTTCGGACCCATGGTTTTCGAATTCTATCAAATTTCCTCACTTGCCAAATTTTTTTAGATAAAATGTCTGAAGG
Source organism: Torreya grandis (assembly GCA_037957365.1). Taxonomy (NCBI): domain Eukaryota; kingdom Viridiplantae; phylum Streptophyta; class Pinopsida; order Cupressales; family Taxaceae; genus Torreya; species Torreya grandis. The sequence continues at coordinate 1,655,636 of JARHVA010000348.1, forward strand.
AATTCCTTCGGACATTTTATCTGAAGAAATTCATTCTTTAGGATTCTTCATTGAGTTTTCTTTGAACATTTTGTTTGAATAAATTCATTCTTTGACTCGTCACTTTTTCTGAAGGAATTCTTCTTTTACGAGCTTTCTGGCCTGGCCTTTTGCAAACAGACCTCCTGCCCTCCGCAAGGGTAATTTGGGCCCAAGGTTTCCCTTCAGCACACTTTGAAAAGTCCCATTTGTCGCTTTTCTACCCTCCATATGGGTACTTTGGCCTTGAGTAGTCTTTCAGATGAATTCATAAAATCCTTGTTTGGCACCTGAGTGCCCTCGCAAGGGTACCTACTCTTCAGACCTTTTATAAAAGACCTCTGCTCCTTTGAAATTAACCCATTTTACTAATAAAAGGCTCACCCTAAGTAATTTGTTTGCCCTACCAAACATCTAGGATCAAAAAGAGTTTCAAATCAACCCAAGTGTTTGTCGGACTTAAAACACTTGTCTATCAGAAGGAGGAATACTTGTTTTTTTTTGGAAAGAGGTCTATCATAGAGAAAACCCATAAAGTGGCTATGGGATGAACCTATTAGAAATTGATAAAAGACCTTGCAAAGAGAAGGAAATGGGGGAGTGCTCAATTTTGGACCATAGGACCAAAATTAGTTAACACATTTGGCAATTCACAAGGGAAGCATGCCTGCTATGCTTTGAGAAGACTAGTAGCTTAAAGGTCCATTGGGCATGGAGTCAGGTTACAACTTGAAAGGCTGGAAATAGCCTTGAAAAACCTAAGAACCAATAAATATTTTACCCTAAATGATAAAGAGAACACACACAAGGCTAAAAACTACAAACATGCATAAAAGCACTTAGGAAAAATGAGGGAAAAATAGGGAAACTATGTACTTAACAAGAGAAGATTAGTGAAAATCTTTAAGATATATCCCATTGATTGGGATATGTAGTTATTCACCATCCAACTTGGAGATTTGGAATGCATTATGTTGCTTGCATTGGGTGATGACATATGGACCACTCCACAAGGCATCAAACTTTGTGTGCCTTCCAAGTTTAGCTCGGTCTTCATCCCATTTCAAGATAATGTCACCTTCTGAGAAGTCTTTTGGTGAGGATTTTTTGTCAAAATATTTCTTTGTTTGTTGCTGGCAGTTGATCATGGCATCTATGGCTTGGTCTCTTGCCTCATGAAGCTCCATTAGTTCACAAAATCTGACCTACAAGCTGTCGTTTTCCTCCAATTACAGTTCATGGATAAGATCCAAGGCTGGTAACTCAAGTGAAATAAGAAGTATAGCTTCCCTTCCATACATAAGTGTGTATGGATAATTGCCAACTGCCCTCTTTGGAGTAATCATGTCTGCCCATAGGGTTATCTTCAGCTTGGCATGCCAAGTCCTTTGATTTTTCTCCATTGTCCTTTTAATGATCCTGATCAAGTTGTTATTGGTGGACTCAGCCATTTAATTCCCTTGTGGGTAGTAGTTGGAGGAAGTAGTGAGATAGATGCCATATCTTAATGCCCACTTGCTTGTCTTTATTCCCAAGAAAGCCAATGTGTTGTCTAAAATGATTGTCGTTGGGACCCCAAATCTTGTCACCAAGCCTTCATAGAAGTCCAAGACCGTACTCTCGTTGGCTTCTTTCAAAGTGATGGCTTCTACCTATCTTGTGAAACAATCTGTAGCGGTCAAGACCCACTTGTGGCTAACATTAGGAGGGTTGATCATCCCTATGAAGTCCAAACCCCATTGCATGAATGATTGTTCCACTTGAAAGAGTTGTAGAGGCATTATAGTCAACCGTTATTTTCCATCAAAGAGAGCACATTTGTGGCATCTCCTCACCCAAGCATGAGTGTCTTTGAACAAGGTGGGCCAAAAGTAGCCAGCCCTTATAATCCTTGTAGCTGTAGCTTTGGGAGAAAAGTGACCACCAGCTGGTCCATCATGAAATTCAGACAGTACTCTATCAACTTGATCTGAATTAATGCATCTCAAGAGTACCCCTAAAAAGTCATTTCTAAACAACACTCCATCAACTAAGACATAAGGAAGAGATTGGAGCTTGAAATATCTCCTCTTAGTTATATCAAGACCTTGCAGACACTCACCAATTCGAGGAAATGAACCATATCTTGTGTCCAACTTTTCGTGATTGTGGGAATTTTCACTAAAACTCCATCATTGAGTATCAAAACACCCTCCTTCGATTCTTTGAAGTCTGTATCTAGATGCTCACATAACCCTCTTCCCCTCACCAGTTTGGTGGTCTTGATCTCCGCATCATACTCCATCACCTTGGTGATCCATCCTGCTCTTTTTTCATTCAAATCACAGCTTAACAAGAAGTCTTTGACACTAGGATGTGGCACCATGATGTGAATCTTGCTATTTGACAACATATGTCTGCATTTCTTCAGGGTTCGTATGACTGCAAGTGCTTGCTTCTCAACATAAGTGTACTTAATCTCATAGCCCTCTAAGCCTTGGCTAAAAAATGCAAGAAGTTGTTCGAGGTTTTCATCATTCACTTGGGTGAGCATAGTACAGATTACCTCTTCATTGCCAAAGGTGTAGAGGTTGAATTCCTTAGAGAAGTCAAGACTAGTCAAGGTGAGAACCTAGGCGATAGCTTGTTTGATCCCTTCAAAACTATCTCTCATTCGTGTTGTCCATGTGAACGTCTCATCCTTCCTTAGCATGAAAGTTAGTGGCTTGACCAGTTTAGAAAAATTAGGGATGAATCTCCTAATAAAGTTTATTTTGCCAAAGAAAATTTTTAGGCCCTTCTTGTGTTTAGGTAAGGACAACACTAAAATGGCGTGCACTCTTTTTGGATCAATGTTCAAGCCCACTTTTGAAATGACATGACCTAGGAATTTGGCTTTGTGGACAACAAACACACATTTCTTAGGGTTGAGAGAGATGCTGAACTCTCTACACCTCTCAAATATTTGCCTCAAATGTTTCTGATGTCTTACCTTCTTAGTGAAGACTGTCACATCATCAAGATAAACCAACACGATGTCATTTATCAAACCTTGGAAGGCCATATCCATAGCTCATTGGAAAGTAGCTCCAGCATTTGACAGATCGAAAGGCATCTTCTTGTAGGTGAAATTTTCCCACTTGGTGGTGAAGGTTGTTTTGTACTAGTCGCAGTCTTACACCAGAATTTGATTGTATCCAAAGTACCCATCCAGGTGGGAGAATTATTCACTGTTTCTCACCATCTGGAGAATTTGTTCCATGCTTGGGAAGGGATAGTGATCTCTTAATGAGACTATATTAAGGTCTCTGAAATCAACACACAATCAGATCTCTTCATTTTTCTTCCTAATAGGAACCAAATTGGCCAGCCAAGAAGAGTGTTTGATAGAAAAAATGATCTTGGACTCAACCAGCTTGGTGAGTTCCTTCCTCATGAGAGACTCAATCCTTGGATTGATTGGTCTCTATTTTTGCTTGATGGGTTTGGCACCTTCTTCCAACTCAATGGAGTGTTGGGCCAAGCTTGGGTCAAACCCTTTTAAATCGTCATATTCCCAAGCAAAGACATTGACAAACTCTTGGCATAACAAAATAAAAGAATGTCTTTCCTCGTTGGTACATACCTTCCCAAGTGTAAGCAGCTTATCCTTGATTATTTCTACCCTTTTGTAATTATTTTTATTGGTTGTCATGCTCACTTTGTCACCTTTCAGTTGGTCATCCTCATTGAAGATGCTCTCAAGAGTGACCAAACCCTTAGGAAGTCTATTGTCCTTCAGTTGAACAATCTGGCCTTGATACTGTTATTGCATCTTGGATTGATTTCTAGAAGCAAACTCAACCTCCTCCTGTAATAAAAGTGCTATTTGTTGGTCATTGTCAAACACCTGCCAATTGGTGACATTGTCTGGTATGGAGGGTCTCACTATCACATTTAAATGGTGTTGATTGTTGTCATTACTTATTCCCTTGGGAATGTCAAACTGAGCACCAACTGCTGCTAGTATATCTGCATGCTTGTTTTATTCTCTTATGATGGAAATGATGTTGAAAGAAATGAAGCTCTCCATTAGGTCCCACACTCTATGCTTGTAAGACTTGATCAAGGAGTTCTTGGTCAAGTTTTGACTCCTCACCTAGTTTACGATTAACTCACTATCTCTAAAAACTTGCAATTCTTTGATTCCCCTTTTTCTTTCCCACTCTAAACCATGAACAAGAGATTCATATTCCACTACGTTGCAAGTGCAGGAGAATTGAAACCTGAAAGTTGAAAATTATTTTTCCTTTGAAGGTGAAACCAACATTACTCCACCACCAGCTCCTAGCTTGCTTCTAGACCCATCAAATAAAATTTGCCACAAACCACAACTCTCTTGATTTGTCTTTATTACATTTGGCATGAAAGTATCATTCTCATGCATGTAGTAAACTCCTTCAAGGGAAGATGGTAGGGATTGGTCTATCTGGAATTCTTCTTCATCAATGATGGCGTAATTGATATTTGTTGCCTTGGACGAGTATGGCTCCAAGTGATCTTTGTGGATAGGCTCTTACTCAATCTTCACTTTGGTTCCATACTTCATCCTAAAGACCATGTAAGACCAATTTATTGCCAAGTACCCACCTATCTTAGATGTGAAATCCCTGGATAAGCAAAGAGCGAAGTAAGGGGGAACATCCATCACTACCACATCATGGGGAACGGAGAAGGTTGGATAGGCATGGAGAGTTAGATTCAAGCCTCTTACCACTCCCAATGTCTTGGCTGGTGATCCATCCAACTGCAAAACTCCCTTAGTCATTTGCTCATATTTGAATCCTAGCTTGTCAGCTATGCATTTGGGCATCACTGAGTTGCTTGCTCCTCTATCAATGATGCAATTGTGGACTAAAAAATCACCAATAATCAAAGATAGGTAGAAAAGAGGGACCTTTTCATCTTTCTTTGCTTGACCTCCCATGGGAGGAGCCCCATTCACAATCAACACATTATTAGCCTTTGTTGGGACAGCTTGCTCACTCAACATATGTAATTCCTTTTGGAGTATATCCTTTTGTCCTAGCATTGCTAAGGAATCCCACAATGAGATGTTCATGTGCAGCTTATTCATTTGGTGCACCACATTGATTGGAGGGTTGCTCCCCTTTGAGTTCTCCTTGGGGACATTTGTAACTTGAGGTGCAACCCGAGGAGTCGAAGTTGCAATTGGCAGTATGTAATTAGGAAATTTCTAGTTTACTTGTGATAAAAGAGATGTCACAAATGCTTGAGTAGCTGCTTGAGCTTCCTCCAGAACTCTCTTTTTAGACCTGGTGTTGGCTACAACACAATCATCTTGATTATTTATGGTCCCCACATAATTGATTGCATAGAACTCCCCTTCCAGGTGGTTCATAAGAGTGGAATCAAATTGAGCTTGCATGTTGTCCGTCCTAAATTGTGTTGATGCCTCAAAACTTGAGAATTGGGCTATCTGATCACCTTGTGTGGGAATACATTGATCTGTTAGCTCATTAGCATAAGCAAACTATTCTTGACCATACCCCAAGGGTGGATAATTAGGTTGTTCTTGTACCAAATTATTTTGAGTGAGGACAAGCGCCTTCGATGATGAAGGAGCACTTGGATTATAACTCTGATAAGGTCTGACCTAAATAATCTGACCCTGCCCTTGATTATAATTCTGGAAAGGAGGTCTATTTGTCTGTTTGAACTGTTGGTACTCTTGATTCGGCTAATAGCTTTGAGCTTGCTACCTCCTGAGGGCCACTATTTCATTGGTAACACTCTGCAGTAAACTCTTAACCTCGTGGAGGTCATTTTTAGGGGTAGTAGCCGACCTTTCTACACTAAGTAGAGGAGCTAAAGTGGGTGCAATAGGCTAAGCTGAGGGTTGTAAATTAGGAAAGAGTGGCATATGAGGTCTAGGAGCTATCTTTCTTGCTTGCACCAAACAATTTTTGATAGCTATGACTATTTCATAAGCAACAGGGAAAACTTGTCCACCCATGGACTGTATCATGATAGCAATGTCGCTATTCAAGGCCTTTAAGTAGTAAAGAAAAGCATAGCTTGGGGTTGACCTCAATAGAATGGGGATCCTATCCCAAGTCTTTTGGAGCCTAGTGTTAAAATTTTGCATAAATTCATGCGGAGCTCTCTTCATAGTGGTCAATTTCTTAATTAGAGACAGATGGTCACTCTTCTCTCCAAACCTATTTTTCAGGAGGGTGCCTAATTCATTCCATGAGCCAACTAAATTCATAGGCAAGGTCCCATACTAGTCCAAAACTTTACCTTTAAAAGACAAGGCCAATAATCTGATGGCTACATTTTCTTTAGTGGCATTATGGATATTGCAGAGGTTGGCTATGTTTCTGATATGCTCAATAGCAATGATTGGCCTCTCTCCACTAAAAGGAGAAACACTCTTGAGGGTTGTCCCTGGAATTGGGTCATATTGCAAAAGGTTCAAAGGACTCTGATCATTGAAGGCCACAAAAGGTAAAGCCATGTCTATGATAGGGTTCAACTTGGGTCTCCTTGTGTAATATATCTTATGATAGGTCTGGAAAACTAGTTTGTCGTGTAAGGATGAGTCATTACAAACCTTAGCCTCTTTATTGAGTTCAAAGGTAGCTCAACAAATTCGAAAGGGACACCCTTAGAAGATCTTGTGGTGACCTTAGGATGGGGTGCCAGGTTGATCAGTAACTAGAGATTGAATTCTTAAAATGGAGTCACCAGATGCTGGATTATAGCTCTTGCTTTTAGATTTTTTACAATAACAAGACCAGCATCAATACTGAAAATCACAAGACGTAAATTGGGTCCCACTGGACGTGCCAAAAAATGTTGATGTAGTGGATTGCACCCTTCAAAATAAAACTTGGCTCTTTTCTTTCACGCGGCACAATGGAGACACTCTTCTTGCTGTGGGTAGCAAAACTGAGGAGTGAATCTCTAGATCCAGGGCTAGCTCCCTTTGATGCACCTTAAAGTCCTAAATTAATACTTCTAATATTGGGGGGGTGAAAAGAGAGAGGGATGCTATGAAAATAGAACCTAACTAAAATGGCGATGCACTAAAATTGATTGATCTCATTTTTGATCTACACTTTGTACCAAAAGGAGGAACAAACACTTCATTTGAAGAAGAAACTAGACTGCATCAATGTTTCAACAAGGGGTTTGATGGAAGTATAATGAAGAAGAGCCTACCATAGGTGCTCTAGAGGCACACTATTGGATGGTTTCTCACCTGCACCTATACTTCAACTTGGATGCTTCTTGTTAACCTACAGAAGAAGATCTTGGATACACTAGATATGCTGGCATCAACCTATGAAAGCATTAAAATAAATGACTAAACATAAGATAATACACAAACATATGCAAAAATGTAAAAAAATAGATGAAGGTAAAACACCTCTTTTGATTAAAGGTATATTTTGTCAGGGCTTCGCCATACAAAACTAAGAGATATCTTTGCAAAGTTGAGAGGTTACAATATATAGATAAATTGGAGAAAGACCTTTGAACCTTCCAAGAGCAAGCGACCCATATTGTATTAAACACCTCAGTTAGAAGAATTCAGCCATGATACTGTCATCTTCCCATAAATGCGTCTATAAAATCCATGGTGTAGGTGTCCTAGATATTGACGTTGCTGCCCAGGCTGCATTAAACACTCATGCTAGAGCATGGGCCGCTTTGCTCCTCAACCGACAAGGCCACCTCTCGCCATGTTTTGGGCCATGCTTTTTCTTTGAATGCTCCCATAGCTCCCCTTAATGGCTATTCATTAATGTCAAACACAAGGAAAATTTGGTCGCCCTCTTGAAAGCTCACGCATCCCTCCTAATGGCTATTCATAGATACTATTCCATCTGCAAGCATTTACTTCTCCTACCGACGCCTCTTATGCCACCTAGACTGGTCTGGTTCGTTCCTACGCTTGATTGGTTGTATCCCCTGGAACGTTCTGAGTGTTTTTCTTATAAGTGCGTGGCTATGTTCTGAGCCATGCTCTCTCTCTATTCTCTTTTCTCATTATTTCTTGTCTTTTTATGATAGTTCGAGCTCCTAGGGGCTATTTTTTCCCTTTTGGGCTCCTGTCTCGGTGGGTCGCTGAGTCTTGCTTCGGGCTTCTTGACCTTTCACATTTCTTCGGGTGAAATGCTTGAAGGAATTTATTTCATTATGCTTTTCGCTTTGACATCCACCTTTGATGACACTTAGGGCCTGCGCTCTTGAATTCTTTCAGATAAAATGTCTAAAAGAATTCTTTTAGATATTTTGTTCGAAAGAATCATTCTTTGGCTGCTCTCCAACGGCTAACCCATCTTCTTAAATTTGATGTTCACGGGCCTATCATCAAACATTTGAAACCCAACGGCTATTTCGCTACCCTAAATTTGACGTTCACGAGCTTGTCACCAGATATTTGAAAACCAACAGCTAGCTTATCACCATAAAATTGACGTCCATAGGCCTGTCACCAAACATTTGACAATTCCTTCAGCCTTTTGCAAATAGACTTTTTCGAAGGGAAAGTGACCCTTAAAAAAAATGGGAAGGTCCTCTTTTGATGACCAAGTGTCCTCCGAAAGGGTACTTACCCTTCAGACCTTTGGTTTTTGAATTCTTTCAAATTTCCTCACTTGTCAAATTTTTTTGGACAAAATGTCCAAAGGATTTCCTTTGGACATTTTGTCCAAAGAAATTCATTCTTTAGGCTTCTTCATTGAATTTTCTTCGAGACATTTTGTCCAAAGAATTTCATTCTTCAACTCATCACTTTTTCTAAAGGAATTCTTCTTTTATAGGCTTTCTGGCCTGGCCTTTTGCAAGCAGACCTCCTTCCCTCCGCAAGGGTACTTTGGGCCCAAGGTTGCCCTTTGGGGCTCTTTGAAAAGTCCCATTTGTTGCTTTTCTGCCCTCCGCAAGGCTACTTTGGCCTTGAGTAGTCTTTCAGACGAATTCAAAAAATCCCTATTTGGCACCTGAATGCCCTCCGAAAGGGTACCTACCCTTCGAACCTTTTATAAAAGACCTCTGCCCCTTTGAAACTGACCCATTTTACCGATTAAAGGCTCGCCCAAAGTAATTTGTTTTCCCTACCAAACATTTAGGATCAAAAAGAGTTCCAAATCAACCCAAGTGCTTGCCGAACTTAAAACACTTGTCTATCAGAAGGAGGAATACTTTTTTTTTTGGAAAGATACCTATCACAGAGAAAACTCATAAAGCGGATATGGGATGAACCTGTCAAAAACTGATAAAAGACCTTGCAAAGAGAAGGAAAGGGGGGGTGCTCAATTTTGCCCTATACGACCAAAATTGGTCAACATGAGTTTCATATATATATTTTTAAAAATACATACAATTGTATCTTCAAAATATTGAAATCAATATTTTCAATTTTGACCATGCCAAATAATTAAATATTCATTTTGAACAAAAATTCATCAAACATTTCAACAAAACGTTTAGTGAAAATAAACTATTATGTCAAAATTGATTATTTATATACTCTGCATTATCTTCAACAAACTTTCTCAATTTTCAAAACCTTAAGGTTCAATTTTCATATGTGTTTGTTGAAGACACACACACAAACATTAAACATTAAGGTTTTGAAAATTGAGAAAGCTTGTTGAATAAATTGAACATTAGGGTTTTGAAAATTGAGAAAGTTTGTTGAATAAATTGAACATTAATGTTTTCAATTATGTCATCTTCATTTTTCATAGTTGCCTTACCCTATGGCTTCATAGTCAATTTATTATTTATACTTTTTACTCTGATTTTTTGTCACAATTTTTGCTATACTCAATTTAATATATTATTTGGTTGGTCTTTACTACACACTTCTTTTAAACAAAAAACTAATGTTCTTTGAGAAATAATGACATGCAAGATACTTCTTTTAAACAATACACAAAGAATAAAATGAATTATATTATTTGGTTGGTCTTTACCACATACTTATTTTTAGATTAAAAAAAAATCATTTGAAAAATAATGACATGCAAGATACTTTTTTTAAACAATGCACAAAGAATAAAATAAATAAATGCAATAGAACCTCATGATTATTTCAACCATATTTCTGACTAATCTTAAAATACTCATTTCACATATCTTGAGTTTAACGAAAAGATTTACAAATATACTTGAAATTTGCAAGAAAATCAACATGCACAGTGTTTTGAACAAATATCTTTAAACACATATTTTTCAGGAAATCTATTATTATATTTATTCATTTTAAGATAGACGACTGTGCATGCAAATAATTGCTCTCAGTCTTTAAAACCAACAAAACACAAATTCATACCTTTCAATCACAAAGAAGCCAACTTAGAAATTGTTTGCACCTTCCTTTCCAACCTCTCATCTTATTTTTTTGACTACCAAAGCTTTGCTTCCACCAATGGCTTGCATAAATGATTAAAAAAAATTTGAGAAACCGTCACATATGTATTTAAAGAACTTACATTAAACTCGCAGGTGACGTGTTATATCAACATTAAATTTTGCCTTGTGGCCCTTCAATATGTCGGCGCCAATGAACTAAAAAATGGGGCAAGATCTAAACCTCGATCCCCATAACTTTAATTCCATCTGCACCGCATTCACTGCTAAAAATAAAATAAACATTAGGTTTGAAAATTATTTTTTATTAAGTATTTTAATTATTAAAACCATATAGAAAGAAGAACATCTTTGTTTTACTCGGTTTATAAATGGCATCAAAAAATATTCAAAATATTTTCATAGACTAAAATATAATTATTACCTTAAACTTATTATGTCATAGGTGGTCCTTATTATATATATACACAAATACACACACACACACATATACATACATATATACATATATACCTGGTGATTTTAGACTAACCTATATATGTTTCATATAAATTCTTAGCAAATTAGAACCATACATACATAGTAAGTACAATGAAACTATGTTTCAAAATAGGACTGTTGACCATTTTGGTCCTGCAGGCCAAAAAATCGCTCTCTTTTCTTTCCCTGTTGTCCTGTGTGTCAGTCTTGGATGCATCCACCTTACTACAAATGCTCCATTTCCCTTTGCAATAAACCTGTTATTATGAAAATTAAAAATATCTAAGCCCTGTAGGTTCTCAGATTGATATGGGGCTTATTTCACTTTGGGCAATTGCCTTGGACAAGCCTTTCAGTAAAGGAATGAGCTAATTTCAAAGGATACAAGTCTTTCGATAGACTTCGAAGGACAAATGCCCTTATAAAGGGCAGGCAAGTGACCAATTGGACCTTTCAGCAGGCTCCGAAGGGTAACTTTGGGCCCAAAGTGCTCTTGTGGAGGGCAGGGAACACATTTGAGAGAGATTAAAGAGAAGGCCGAAAGGAAAGTTTTCCTTCGCGAAAATGACAAGCAAAAAAGACAAGGGATTCCTTCGGACTTTTGTCTGAAGGAAATCCAAGAAAAGGAACCAAAGGGTGAATTCCTTCTGACAAAGTGCCCGAAGGAATTCTTTCAGGCATTTTATCTGAAAAAATTCATAAAGAGAGAAATTTGAGGCAATTCCTTTCGAAAAAATCCCCAAAGGAATTCCTTCGGACATTTGTTCGAAGAAATTTGTAAAGAAAGGGGCGAGACTTTGAAAGAAAGGTTTCCTTCCGGCAAAATGTTCAAAGAAATTCCTTCAGACATTTTGTCCAAAGGAATTGAGAAGATGAAGGAGCCCAAAGGGCAAGTGCCCTTGCGGAGAGCTCTCAGCGACAAAAAAAGGGACCTTTTCCAAGCTCTGAAGGGACACCTTCCCTTTGGGATGGTTCAATTGCAAAAGCCCGAAGGAATACAAAAGGCCGAAGAAATTACCAAAGGGATGATAAGATCGATCACGTCAATCTTAACATAGTGAATTAGCCAATGGAGTTCAAACGTCTGATGACGGGCGCACAAACGTCAAATTCAAGGCAGCAAAATAGTCATTGGTTTTCAAATAGTGATAGGCCCACAGATGTCAATTTTGATGGGATGCGTCAGTCGAGAAAAGAGCTCAAAGAGCCAAGAAATGATGAAAAATAGCCCTGAGGGCCAAAGAGCCAAAAAATACAAAAGCCAAGTGCAGGAGAAGACAGAATAGTCCAGGTGGCACAGAAAGCATCAGCACAAGAAGTTATTACTGTAGATGAAACAGTCTCTACCAAGTGGCCACCAAGGGGAGCGCGGGCATTCAATAGAATGGCCTATTTTTTTCTCATTTTACATTAATGAGCAGACAATCACGTGAGAACCATGCCCTTGCAGTGACATTTAATACGGGTTAAGCACCAAAAGTTAAGACTTGCGACTGCCACAGCATGGTCCCTTCAGCAGTTTCTTCTTTCCAATGTATTCAACGCAGCATGGGTCACTTATTCTAGAAAGCACTAAAGTCTTTTCCTTCATGCTATATAATTATAACCTCTCAGTTGAAAAAGATCTCTCATTTTTGTAAGGCGAAGCCCTGCCAAATTTCACCTTTCATCAATAAGAATATGTTTTACCTCTATTTGACTGGTTATGCTTTTGAGTGTGTCTGTGTATCAATTCTGTGTTTAGTCATTTTAGCTTGATGCTTTCACAAGATTGACACCAACATACCTAGTGTAGCCAAAGCCATTTCTATAGGTTAACTGGAAGTGCTTCATCTGGAGTGTAGAGATAGAAGAGTAGTTATCAAACAGTGTATTTTATACAGCCCCTGTGGTAAGTTCTTTTTTCTTGTGTCTCCATTAATCCCCTTGTTAAAATACCCCTACATTCTGGTATTTTTTCCAGATAAAGTGTATGTTCGCCCCATTCTGGTTTGAAGTGTGAATCGCTGAGTAGATCAAAATCGTTTGATGCATCACCACGTAGATTAGTTTCTTTTTTAGTTGTATCATTCTCCTTTTTCACCCCCATTGTTAGCAGTAGTAGTAAAAGACTTCAGAGATGTATCAAAGAGAGCTAGCCCTTATCTAGAGATTCTCCCCTTAGTTTTGCCAAGCCCACAACAAGAGGGGAGTCTCCATTATGCCGTGTGGAAGAGAGAAGCTCAACCTTCTTTCAAGGGTGCAATCCACAGCGTCAATAGTTTTTGGCATGCCCGATGGGACTAATTTTAATGCTCAAAAAAGCTATAAGATTGGTGTTGGTTCTGTTACAGCAAAAATGAACCACTAATCTAGCATCTGGTGACTCCACTTTCAAGAACATTAGTCTTTGGTCAAAGACCAGTCTGACATCATATTCCTAAGGTCACCACAAGATCTTCTGCTAAGGGTGTCCCCTTTGAATTCGTTGAACTGCCATTAAACTCAGCAAGGTGACTGAGATTTACAAGGACCCATCCCTTTATAGTAAAGAATTTTTTTAGACCTATCATAAAATATACTTACACAAAAAGACCCTGATAGAACCCTGTTATCACCATGGCTTTACCTTTTGTGGCCTTTCATGGTCAGAGCCCTCTAAACCTTCTACATTATGACCCAATCCCATGGACAACTCTTAAGAGTGTTTCTCCCTTTAATAGAGAGGGGCCTATTACTGCTATTAAGCACATCATAAATATTGCTAACCTTTGTAATATTCACAATGTCTCTAAAGAGAACATTGCTATCAAGTTGCTGACATTGTCTTTTAAGGGCAAGGTTTTGGATTGGTATGGAACTCTGCCTATAAATTCAATTGGCACATAGAATTAATTAGACACTCTCTTAATAAACAGATTTGGGAAAAAGAGTGACCACCTCTCACTTGTTAAGTAGTTAACCACCATGAAAAGACCTCCACATGAATTCATGCAAGATTTCAATACTAGGTTTCAAAAGACTTAGGACATAATCCCCATTTTGGTAAGGCCAACCCCAAGCTATGCTTTCCTTTATTACTTGAAAGCTTTGAATAGCGACATTGCTATCATGATACAGTCAATGGGATGACAAGTGTTGCTAGTTGCCTATGAAATTTTCATAGCCACTGAAAATTTCCTAGTACAAGCAGGAAAGATAGCCCCTAGACCTCATATGTTGCTCTTTCCTGAATTGCAACTTCCAGTTCAAACTGTGGCACCCACCTTAGCTCTTCTGCCTGACATAGAAAAGCCAACTACTACCTCGCCCAATGACTTTCATGAAATTAAAAGCTTGTTACAAAGCGTGACCAACGAATTAGTGGCTCTCAAAAGGCAACAGGGTCAAAACTATAGGCCAAATCAGAGATACCATCAGTTCAAACAAGCAAGTAGACCCCCTTTTCAAAATTATAATCAAGGACAGGGTCAGTTTACACAAGCCAGACCTTATCAAAGGTATAATCCATGCACTCTTTCATCATGCAAAGCTCTTGTTCTCACTCAAAATAATCTGGTATAGGAATAACCAAATTGCCCACCCTTGGGATATACTCAAGAACAGGTTGCTTATACAAATGAGATGTCGAGTCAATATATGAATGCATAAGATAATCATGGAGCTACCCAATTCCCAAGCTCTGAGGTGTCAGTACAACCTGGCGTGGATATCAGGCAGGCTCAGTCTAATTCCACTCTCATGAATCACATGGAAGGTGAATTTTATGTAGTCAACTATGTGGGTAGTATGAACAACCAAGGTGATTATGTTGCAGCCAACACAAGGTCCAAAATGAGAGCTATGGAAGAAGCTCAGACAACTTCCCAAATGTCTGCAACATCTTTTTCATCACATATGAACTAAAAATTTTCAAATTATAGGTGATCGATTACATCTTTAGCTCCTCAGCCTGTGCCTCAGGCTGCAAGCACCCCCCAAAAAAATTTAAAAGGCAGAAACCCTCAGATCAACGTGGTAGACCAGATGAAAAAGCTGCACATGAATATCTCTTTGTGGGATTCATTAGCAATGCCAGGACAAAAGGACATCCTCCAAAAAGAGTTGTACGAGTTAATGAATTGATTATCCCAACAAAAGCTGATAACATTTTGATCATGAATGGGCACCCTTCCACAATAGGCCAAGCAAAGAAAGATGAAAATGTTCCCCCTTTCTATCTATCCTTAGTCATAGGAGATTTCTTAGTACACAACTGTATTATTGACAATGGGACAAGCACCTCGATAATGCCCAAATGCATAGTGGATAAGCTGGGACTCAAATACAAGGAGATGACCAAGGGAGTCATGCAACTAGATGGATCACCAGTGAAGACATTGGGAGTGGTATGAGGCTTGAATCTAACGCTGCATGCCTATCCCACTTTTTCAGTTCCCCACGACGTGGTAGTGGCGGATGTTTCTCCCTACTTTGTTATCTACTTCTCCAGGTATTTCACATCTAAAATAGGTGGGTACCTAGCAACAAACTGGTCTTATATGGTGTTTAGAACCAAATATGGGACTAAAGTTAAGATTGAGTCGAAGCCAATCCATAGAGATCATTTGGAGCCATACTCACTCAAAGTGGCGGATGTCAGCTACGTCATTATTGATGAAGAAGAATTCCAAGTGGATCACGAATGAGGAAGTGATAACTTCGAACATGACCCATACAAGTTTATAGAAGAAATAGGGATTAGAATTTATTGCATGCATGAAGAAGGTACCCTTGTGCCAAATTTGATGAAAGCAAACCAATAGAGCTCGGGTTTATGGCAACTCTTCTTTGATGGATCAAGAAGCAAATTGAGCACTGGTGGTGGAGTGGTGTTAATTTCCTCCTCAAAGGAGAAATACTTTGCGACTTTCAGGTTCTAATTTTTTTGCACTTGTAATGTTGCAGAATATGAGTCTTTCATCCATGGTTTGGAGTGGACAAGGAAAAGAGGAATTAAAGAGCTATAGGTTTTTGGGGACAACGAGTTGATCGTAAATCAGGTGAGAGGCCAAAATTTGACCAAAAATTCTTTGCTTAAGTCTTACAAGCACATGGTATGGGCCTTAGTGGAGAGTTTTCTTGCTTTCAATGTTATTTTCATTCTAAGAAAGCAGAATAAGTAAGCAGATAGACTAGCAGCAGTTGGTGCCCAGTTTGACATCCCCAAGGAAATAGGCTAAGACAATAGTTCGTGCCATTTAAAAGTGGTAATTAGACCCTCCATGCCTGATAACATCACCAACTGATAGGTGTTTGACATTGATCAACAAATAGTGTTCTTCTTACAAGAGGAGGTTGAGTTTGCCTTTAGAAATCAAGCCAAGCTACAACAGCAATATGGCAGCTAGATTGTTCAGCTGAAGAACAACAAACTTTTCAAATGCTTGGTCACTCTCGAAAGTATCTTCAATGAGGATTTACAATTGAAAGATGACAAAGTAAGCATCACAATGAAAAAAGAAAACTACGAAAAATTTGAAATATCCAAGAACAAGCTGCTTGTACTTGGGAAGGTATGTACAGATCATGAAAGATAGACTTTTATCTTGTTATACCAAAAATTTGTCGATGTCTTCACTTAGGAGTATAGCGACTTGAAGGGTTTTGACTAGAGTTTGGCCCAACATACCATTGAGCTAGAGGAAGGTGCCAAGCCTATCAAACAAAACAAAGGCCTGTCAACCCAAAAATTGAGCCTCTCATGTGGAAGGAACTCAACAAGCTGATCGAGTCCAGGATCATATTTTTGATCAAACACTCTTTTTGGCTGGCCAATCTAGTCTCTATTAGGAAAAAGAATGGGGAGATCAAGCTATGTGTTGATTTTAGAGACCTCAATACAGTCTCATTGAAAGATCACTATCCTCTCCCAAGTATGGAGTAGATCTTCCAAATAGTGACAAGCAGTGAATATTTCTCCCTTTTAGATGGGTATTTAGGGTACAATCAGATTTTAATGCAAGACTGTGATCAATACAAGACAGCCTTCACTACCACATGGAGAATGTTTGTTTATCGAAAAATGCTATTTGGACCATCCAATGCTGGAGCCACTTTTCAACGAGCCATGGACATGGCTTTTCAAGGCCTGATAAATAATGTTGTAATGGTCTATCTTGATGATGTGACAGTGTTTTCTAAGGAAGCAAGCCAATATCTGAAACACCTTAGGCAAATCTTTGAGAGGTGTAAAGAGTTTGGTATCTCTCTCAACCCAAAGAAATGTGTGTTTGATGTGCATGAAGGTAAACTCCTTGGCCATGTTGTTTCAAAAAGGGACTTGACCATTTATCTAGAAAGAGTTCGTGTCATCCTAGGGTTGTCCTTGCCTAAGCATAAGAAAGATCTATAAAGTTTTTTTAGCTGAATAAATTTCATCAGGAGATTTATTCCAAATTTTGTCAAGATAGTCAATCCACTGACCTCCATGTTGAAGAAAGATGAGAAATTCATGTGGACAGCCCAAAGGAAGGATAGTTTTGAAGGGATCAAACAGGCTATTGCCCAAGCTCCTACCTTGATCAGTCCTAACTTTATCGAGGATTTCAACCTCTACACCTTCGAAAATGAAGAGGTAAATCTCCACTATGCTTACCCAAGCAAATGATGAAAACCTTGAACAGTCGCTTGCATTTTTTAACCAAGGTCTGGAAGGTTTTGAAATTAGGTATACATATGTTGAAAAGCAAGTCCTTACGGTTATATGAAGCTTGAAAATATTTAGACATATGTTGTCCAATAGCAAGGTTCATCTCATGGTGCCACATCCCAACGCCAAAGATTTATTGATCAGCCGTGATAAAAATGAAAAGAGAGCAGGATGGATCACCAAAGTAATGGAATATAACATGGACATCAAAACCACCAAGTTGGTAAGGGGCAAAAGGCCTATGTGAACACCTTGCTACAGACCTTAAACAATAGAAAAAAATATTTTACTAATCTATGATGAAGCTATAGCAGAAGAACCAATAGTCATGAAGGATTGGGCATCAGAGATGAAACGTTTTCTTCTCACTAATGAGTGCCTGTAAGGCCTTGATAGGACCAAGAGGAGATATTTCAGACTCCAATATCTCCCTTATGTCCTGATTGACGGGATGCTGTTCAGAAAATTTTTTTAGGAGTACTCTTGAGGTGTATAGACCCAGGTCAAGTCGACAGAGTGATATCTGAGTTCCATGATAGGCCAGCTAGTGGTCACTTTGCTCCTAAGCCTACAACTGCAAGGATTATGAGAGCTAGTTACTTTTGGCCCACTTTATTCAAAGACACCCATGCCTGGGTATGAAAGTGCTAGAAATGTGCTCTCTTTGATAGAAAACTACGGCTGGTGATGCAATGCTAATTTCTCTACAACGTATTCTAGTAGAACAGTCTATTCATGCAATGGGGCCTAGACTTCATAGGGATGATCAACCCTCCTAGTGCTGGCCATAAATGGGTCTTGACTGCTACAGACTACTTCACAAGATGGGTAGAAGCTGTTGCTTTGAAGGAGGCCAACAAAATGCAGTCTTGGACTTTTACGAAGGCCTGGTGACAAGGTTTGGAGTCCCAACCACCATCATCTCAGACAATGCATTGGCTTTCTTGGGAACCAAAACAAGCGAGTGGGCGTTGGGATACGACATCTACCTTAGCACTTCTTCCAACTACTACCCACAAGGGAATGGGCTGGCTAAGTCCACCAACAAGAATCTGTCCCATCAGAATTATCAAAAGGACAATGGAGGAGAATCAAAGAACTTGGCATGCCAAGTTGAAAACAACCCTGTGGGCAGACAAGGTTACTCCAAAGAGTGGGTGTTGAGATACGGCATCTACCTTAGCACTTCCTCCAACTACTACCCACAAGGGAATGGGCTAGCTGAGTCCACCAACAAGAATTTGATCAGAATTATCAAAAGGACAATGGAGGAGAATCAAAGAACTTGGCATGCCAAGTTGAAAATAACCATGTTGTGGGCAGACAGGGTTACTCTAAAGAGGGCAATTGGTAATTCACCATACACGCTTGTGTATGGAAGGGAAGCTAGACTTCCTATTTCAATTGAATTCGCTAGCTTTGAATTTTGCTCACCAACTACAATTGAAAGAAGGCAACATCATGGAGGTCAGGCTGTGTGAATTGATGAAACTTCAGGAGACAAGGGACCAAGCCATGGTTTCTATGACCAGCGGTCAGCAACAAACTTCGAAGAAATTCTCTTCTTTGCCATTTTTCCAAAGGAAAACCCTTTTGGCTTTTCTTTGTGGCCTTTTTGAAGCACACTCCGCAAGGGCACTTGAAATTGTCAGGGACTCGTCTCTTTCCTGCAGAGACATGCCAAAAAAAAATTGTCCAAAGGCTTGAAAATATTTCTCTAGCAAGGTTCAATGGTGCCACATCCCAACGCCAAAGATTTATTGAGGTGACATCAAAACCACCAAGTTGGTAAGGGGAAAAGGCCTATGTGAACACCTTGCTACAGACCTTAAACAATAGAAACAAATATCTTAAAATTGGATGATATCTCTCTTATGTCCTGGTGTATAGACCCAGGTCAACCACATGCTAGTGGTCACTTTGCTCCTAACCTACAACTGCAAGGATTATGAGAGCTAGTTACTTTTGGCCCACTTTATTAGAAAACACAATTCATGCAAAGTTCAACCCTCCTAGTGCTGGACGCTGCAGTCTTGGACTTTTACGAAGGCCTGGTGACTATGGAGTAGCACTTCTTCCAACTACTACCCACAAGGGGTCCGTCAAAGAATGTTCACTCCAAAGAGTGGGTGTTGAGATACGGCATCTACCTTAGCACTTCCTCACAAGGGAATGGGCCAAGAATTTGATCAGAATTATCAAAAGGACAATGGAGGAGAATCAAAGAACTTGGCATGCCAAGTTGAAAATAGCCCTGTGGGCAGACAGGGTTACTCTAAAGAGGGCAATTGGTAATTCACCATACACGCTTGTGTATGGAAGGGAAGCTAGACTTCCTATTTCAATTGAATTACTCACTTTTTGTAAAGTATGACACAATGCATTCCAACTCTCCAAGTTGGATGGTGAAGGACTGCATATCCCAGTTAATGGGATATATCTTAAGCACTATCACTGAGCCTTCTTTCATCATGTATATATTTTTCTTGTTTTTTCCTATTTTCTCTAAGTGTTTTTGTGCATGTTTGTAGTTTTTTAGCCTTGTGTCTGTTTTGTTTACCATTTGGGGTAAAAATTTCATAATTGATTTTTGGATCTCTCAAGGTTATTGTCAACCTTTCACGCTGTGTTTTGACTCCATGCTCAACAGACCTGTAAGCCACTGATTTTCCTAAAGCATAGTAGGCATGTTTCCCCTGGGAATCACTAAATTTGTTGACCATTTTGGTCATGTAGGCCAAAAAATTGCTCTCTTTTCTTTCCCTGATGTCTTTTGCGTCAGTCTTGGATGCATCCACCTTACTACAAATGCTCCATTTCCCTTTGCAATAGCCCTGTTCTTATGAAAAGTTGAAAGATCTAAGACCTAGAGGTTCTCGACTTGATATGGGGCTTATTTCGCTTTGGGCAATTGCCTTGGACAAGCCTTTCGACAAAGGAACGGGCCAATTTCAAAGGATACGAGTCTTTCGACAGGCTCCGAAAGACAAATGCCCTTATGGAAGGTAGGCAGGTGACTAATTGGACCTTTCAGCAGGCTCCGAACGATAGGGAACACTTGCGGAGGGTAGGGAACACATTTGAGAGAGATTAAAAAGAAGGCCGAGAGAAAAGTTTTCCTTCGAGAAAATGACAAGTAAAAAAGACAAGGGATTTCTTCGGACTTTTGTCTGAAGGAAATCCAAGAAAAGGAACCAAAGGGTGAATTCCTTCGGACAAAGTGCCCAAAGGAATTCCTTTGAGCATTTTGTTCGAAGAAATTCACAAAGGAAGAAACCCGATGCAATTCCTTTGGACATTTGTCTGAAGGAATTTGCAAAGAAAGGGGCGAGACTTTGAAAGAACGGTTTCCTTTCAGACATTTTGAGAAGACGAAGAAGACCAAAGGGCAAGTGCCCTTGTAGAGGGCTCTCAGCGACCAAAAAAGGGACATTTTCCAAGCTCCAAAAGGACACCTTCCCTTCGGGAAGGTTCAATTGCAAAAGGCCGAAGGAATATAAAAGGTCGAAGAAATTACCAAAGGGATGACGGGTCCAAACACATCAATCTTAACATAGTGAACTAGCTGTTGGAGTACAAATGTCCAGTGATAGGCATGCGAATGTCAAATTCAAGGAAGCAAAATAACCATTGGTTTTCGAATAGTGATAGGCTCATAGATGTTAATTTTGATGGGATGTGTCAGCCGAGAAAAGAGCCCAAAGATCCAAGAAATGATGGAAAATAGCCTCGACGGCCAAAGAGCTAAAAAAGACAAAAGCCAAGTGCAGGAGCAAACAGAACAGTCCAAGTGGCACAAAAAGCATCGGCACAAGAAGTTATTGCTGCGGATGAAACAGTCTTTGCCATTTGGCCACCAAGGGGAGCGTGAGCATTCAATAGAATGCCCCATTTTTTCCTCATTTTACATTAATGAGCAGACAATCACGTGAGACCCATGCCCTTGTAGTGACATTTAATACGGGTTAAGCACCAAAAGTCAAGACTTGCGACTGCCACAACATGGTTCTTTTAGCAGTTTCCTCTTTCTAATGTATTCAATGCAGCATGGGCCGCTTATTCTAGAAAGCACCAAAGTCTTTTCCTTCATGCTATATATATTGTAACCTCTCAGTTGAAAAGGATCTCTCATTTTTGTAAGGCGAAGCCCTGCCAAATTTCACCTTTGATCAATAAGAATGTGTTTTACCTCTATCTGACTGGTTATGCTTTTGAGTGTGTTTGTGTATCAATTCTGTGTTCAATCATTGTAGCTTGATGTTTTCACAAGATTGACACCAACATACCTTGTGTAGCCAAAGCTATTTCTATAGGTTAAATGGAAGTGCTTCATCTGGAGCACAGAAATAGAAGAGTAGCTATCAAACAGTGTATTTTCTATAGTGCCTATGGTAAGTTTCTTTTCCTTATGTCTCCATTAAGCCCCTTGTTAAAATACCCCTACAGTCTGATCTTTTTGCCAGATAAAGTGTATGTTCACCCCATCCTAGTTTGAAGTGTGAATCGCTGAGTAGATCAAAATCGTTTGGTGCATCAACACTTAGATTAGTTTTTATTTTAGTTGTATCCTTCTCCCTTTTCACCCCCCGCCCCCATTGTTAGCAGTAGTAGTAAAAGACGTCAAATATGCATCAAAGGGAGCTAGCCCTTATTTAGAGATTCTCCTCTCAGTTTTGCCAAGCCCACAGCAAGAGGGGAGTCTCCATTGTGCCGCATGGAAGACAGAAGCTCAGACTTTTTTCAAGGGTGCAATCCACAATGTCAACAAGGACCGAGTATAATCTATAAGATGATTTGAAACATATGTATAAGAAATTGTATAAAATTGAGGCTATTTGACCCATGTATATTTTCATAGAATTAACCATTTTTAAAATCGAAAGAATCTATTTATAGTCTATTGGCTATAAATATCCTCTAAAATTCTCTCTGCTATATTCTAATTTTTGAAGAGGGATCAAACCACATGTAGTTCTCCCACCTATGTGTGTGTACACTATCTTGAATAATAAAAAAACACAATGCAATATATTGATATTCAACACTTGTTACTATGCAACTTTGACATTCGTGTATTCAAACTTGGCTTTAGGGCTATTCCTTTGAGGGGTTTTTCAGATGTGTAAGACTTCTTTATAATGATTCAAAAAAGTGCTAATTGATTCCTAAAGCTTCTAAGTGATTCTCAAGATGTCACCAAGTAATTTTCAAGTGAGTTTAACCTTAAGAATAATTTGTATTTACAGTTGATTTTTATCATTTCTCACTATATCTAACCCATGAAACGTGTGTTTAGGTTGACCTAATAGAGACTTCTTAATTTCAAAAATAGCCATTGAATGCTCCTGGGCACTATCAAAAAACATAGACCCCTATGCAACTGACACTATCGAAAAATGTAGACCCCTATGGTAACGGACACTACTTGGTCATTACCAATAGTTTCCTAGAAGTGTAAATTAGTGATATGAGATATGAAGGTCTGTCTAGAATTTTGGCATATTCCTTTATAAATTGAACTGATCATGAATACGTGTATTTAGCGAATAGAGTTGGCCAAGAAAATAGATGAGTAGACAAATAGAAGGAAAATGTGTTCAAGAGTCAAATGTATACCCATTGTCCAAGTATGTTAAAGTATGTCAAAATTGATGTTGTTAAAGTGCCTAATACTAAATTTATGTGTCTACACTCTTATATGTCTCATGTCCATTCGTCCACACTTAAAGCAAAGTCCAGTAAACGTCTTCCATGCCCTCTACTATCATATTCTCTTCCTCTATGTGGATGATATCCACTCCTCTACCTTTGTTGTTTCCTCCTTGGTTTGCAAATGCTTGGCCTTTATCAATCGTCTACATTCCACAACCTTGCTTCTTCCTCTTCAATTTTATGGATTCTTGATAGCATTACTTCCCCCATCGAAGTTGGAAAATAGACTTCCACTTCTTCTAGTGATTAAGACAAGTCCTAGAAGGAATGAAGAAGTTTGTCTTTGGCAATAACTCCAAACTTAAGAATCTAAACAAAGGATCGAAAATGAAAGCTTCCTAATATCATCAACGCAATAAAAATCATCTAATCGAAAAGGGCAACATTTGCATGTCAATGATTGAGTATGATACAAATACAATTTCATCTTAAAGGTTATAATGCAATTGATTTTTATAGTGGATAGGAGCAAAACATGACGCGTTTGTCTTTGGCAATAACTCCAAACTTAAGAATCTAAACAAAGGATTGAAAATGAAAGCTTCTTAATATCATCAGCGCAATAAAAATCATCTAATCGAAAAGGGCAACATTTGCATGTCAATGATTGAGTATGATACAAATACAATTTCATCTTAAAGGCTATAATGCAATTGATTTTTACAGTGGATATGAGCAAAACATGATGCACATCAATGGTGGGACTAAGTTACATACATACAGAGAAGCCTATGTATATTATACTCAATAATGAAATGCATGGTACATAAAAGATCCACCCGGATATATATGCACACAAAGGGTTACATAAAAGAGAACATTTTATATAACACGCCCCCACAATATTATTTGTAAAGGAATACATAATGAAATTTTATATCAATTGAATAAGGGGAGAACCCATACAATATCATTTTTTTTTATAATTAGGGGAATCGAGGTTTATACCAACGTCCTAGAACCCATATAGTATCATAGTTTAAATGATAGGTAGTTATATGAACGAAGTTTGAATTTATATCCTACAACTCCTGGTAATGAATTGATCTAACAAATATGAAGAATAATATATATAATATAGCCAGCACATTCAAAAGAATTCATCTTTTGTTCATTGCTCTAAAATGCTGGCAACAATGATCATGAAAGAATAGCTACTGACTGAGACTCACGTGCAACTTTAATAAACACATCTTCTAGGGTTGTATCAGTAATACCCCAATCATGAATGGTGAGGTACTCTTTGGCATGCTCTATGGTCCGAAAGATGTCAGTAATTTTTATGTCCAGTTTTGGTAGTTTAAATTTCTGTGTCCCAGATAAACTGTAAACCTTCTTTGCATTTTTAGACAAACTTTGTACCAACTTTTCAACTTCATCCACCTCAGTTGAAAATGTAGTTATGGTGAGCAAATATGATCCTCCGTACATTGCCTTAAGCTGCACTCCCAATTCATAATCTACTTAGTGATATATCAATTAGAAGAGCTACAAATCTATTTAGAGAAACAACTTGTTATTCAGATTCACTTTCATGGCTTTCTGATATACAGAAACAGTAACATACGTCTCTAGGATTTCCTATCCGCTGCAGCTGTCCATCCACAAAAAATCCCAGGCGATCACAGAGCACCTCCGCCTCTTCCATTGAATGTGCTGAGAACACAAAAATGTTTAAAATTTAAAATTAAGTTATCTAAAATGTTAATTAACAAAATTTATTTCTAGAATGTAACACCACCACCATGGGTAAACATTCCCATAAGTATTTAAAGAAATAACAGCAAAGGTTTCATACAACCTCACATTTTTTGTCATAATCATTTCTTTCTAGATGAAGAGAACAAAATTACATGTTCAGGTATGTGAATTAGGCAATTTGATAGATAAGAACACAGCGTTTGCAAAAAGAGTTAAGGTCCCTACTTGTCAAAATAATTGCTCGGTCTTGCTTTGCCTGCTTCACGACATTCCATAGTTTGCTTCTCGAAGCTGGATCTAGCCCTGTACTGGGCTCATCCATATACACAACCTAGTTGAAACAAAGATGAGAAAACTTATTCACAACCTGCAAATTTTACAAGATTCCCAAAGCAAAAGGCAAAATTGGATTTCTCAAGAGATCTTACTAAAATGGCTTTCAATATAATGTTAAAGCAATATTAATGGTACTAATGAGTTTGAAATTCACACTTGAGGATCTCCAATGAGAGAAATAGCAACACTAAGCCTTCTCTTCATGCCGCCACTGTATTTTCCAACTGGCTTGTCACCAACCCCTCCATTCAGAAGATCTACACTTTTTAGGGATTCTTCTACTGCCTGCAAGGCCACAGCCTTAGTAAGAATTA
Organism: Torreya grandis; assembly: GCA_037957365.1. Taxonomy (NCBI): domain Eukaryota; kingdom Viridiplantae; phylum Streptophyta; class Pinopsida; order Cupressales; family Taxaceae; genus Torreya; species Torreya grandis. The sequence continues at coordinate 1,681,232 of JARHVA010000348.1, forward strand.
GCGTCCAATATTCAAGATTGGTACCATAAAACAACGCACTTGTATGGGGACAGCGTAAGTGAATGTTAATCTTACGTTTTGAAGGGAAGCACCTTTGAGGTTCTTCAGCCTACCATAAAATAAAAGATGTTCCCTTCCACTAAGAGTTTCCCAGATCAGGCTACAAAAATCACTGTGTCACATAAACTTTCACAACAGAAATTTAAGTAGAAGCAAAGCAGTTCCTATCAACTTAGTAGGCATAATATTTTATCAATTCCATCAGTTCGTTTCAACATTAACATGAATGCCCTAGAAATTGGATAGATTAAGGACATAAGTAATTACTCATGCTGTGGACAGACACCCATGCTTGTGTAGATTTTGTCCATGTCTGTACGTATATCTATACCCTGTATGTAAGCTGTTCCTGACGTGGGAGCTGAAAGTCCAATCATCTGCAAGAGATATCCTTATTTTTACCAAAAAGCATGGCTGAAATGTGTCATTATCATAAACAATGGGTTCAAATACAGGGAAGGAATAGATAATGGCCAATGCCATTGAAAATTCTGAAAATAAAAATTAAACAGATGCCTATAAACAACCATTTTGAGGTGCAGCTGTCTTCAAATATTTCCAACAGATTTAAAATTAAAGTAGAATGAACTAACAAAGAAGATAATTGTTCAAACATCAAAGGAGGAAAGCAAACCATATTGACAATTTTTTATTTTGGCAGAGCCATTAAACAAGTAGCATTAATCAGGGCACTGACTACCTAGCTCTATTCCCATTCCCAGATGAATGACTGCTATCTAATTATTTAATGCTTCTTACCAAAGACTTCAGAAAGATAATCCAGGTCAGATTTGAAGTTTAATTTTCCTTCTGGCCGAGGGAGAAATTTTGCATATGAGATACTTTTCTTTGCCTCTTATTGGCAAATGCACGACTTGATTATTCAGCTCCTATGTTAGTGCATATTTGTACATTGGATGTAAATCCACCTTGCCGGGCCCTTTGGGCCATATCAGTTGTGGGTGTACCTTGGAATGCTTAGGATTAGGGTTCATTTAGCCCATTTAAGGCACTGGTTTTTGGTTTCCTAAGGATTATAGCTTATTGGATCCAATTGGATACAAGCTTGACGTATGTGGGTATCTAGGTTTATTTGAGCCTACATTGGTGTGGTAGAATCACCACGGCCTATCTTGTGTATAATGGAAGCAAACGTTTGTTATAACCACCTAGGCTGGATTAACTGTTGTAAATCAGACTTGCACCCCTGTGAAAGTAGTTTCAGGGTTTCACAGTCTGCTGAAACATGAAAACAATCCTAGGCTGTGGGTGACCTAATCAGTGGATTGAATCTCTAGATTCTAAGGGCTAGCTCCCTTTGGTGTATCAATTAGGATCTTTGCTCTATGATGCAAACTACTTGGGAAAAGAGAGAAAGAAAACTTGAAAGGAAAATCCTATCTAATGATGGTGATACCACTGAATGATTGGTTGATCCACTCAATTAGAGCTCCTAAAAACACTGATTTAGACAAGAGAAAGGCTGAATTTTCAACTCCAATTGACCAATATGCATAAGTATATCATGAAAAGGTTCTATCTTGTAATCAAAGCTTGAGAGAAATGATGGAATAGCTCTAATTCAAGGCACTAACCAGCCACTTGCATCCATTGTAAACTCAGCCAAAAGACATTAAACACGAAACATGACCTGCATAATCTGACCAGCTAGTAACTAGGTAAGAATCAAGACTTGACAAGGAAGAAAACTCTTATCACTTATGCAAATCAATGACATGAATACACTATACCAACAATTGGAATCTAAAAATTGTCCTTCTATTAATCTGAAAAAATGTTATAACTTAATCTTTGGCAGAATTTGATCTTGCCAAAAGAGGGATACATTTCAAAGCTGAAAAGCCAACTTATATAGAAAAATACACAACAACCAAGAGGTTGGCATTGAAAATAGAGGAAGAAGACAACTATTTCATTAGCCAAGTCCAATTTCTGTTATGCCAAGATAACAAAGCCTTCTAAATTTGTCTTTTGTCTTGCATGAAAAACCCTTTGGCGTTGAAAATAGACGGTGGGCTCATCTTGGGCTGCTCTCCAACATGTATGAAATCCACATCCACCTCCAAAAATGGAACTCTTCTTGAGTTGCTAGAAAGTTTGAAAGGCTTCTCTTTGCATGAAAACAACGCTAATGTTGAACTTAGAATTCCGTTTGAACTGTTGGAATGTTTGAAAACCTTGAATTAACAAGACTGCATGCATGAAAACCACGTTAAGCTCTCCAACGTTAAACAACTTGAGTCCATGCAAACAAGTCTCCGTCTTTAGAATTAAAGGTGTCGTGTTGAAATGGTTACACCTGGACATGTCTAATCCTGTTTGGACCACTTTGCATGAAAAACCCTTTAATCTGTCTATATTCACTGTTGAACTCCTTCACTTTATCTGGCTCTTCGTTTCTGTGCATGTTCTTTAAATGTTTCTCTATGCTATTTCCTGTGGAATTTCTTTTGGCTTCCTTGTTCATTCCTTTGTCTTGTTCTTCTTTCCTTTCCATCGGAGTTGTCGATTCTTTGCAATGGTCAATCCCTGTTTATTTCCTCCAGACAAAAAGTCTGAAGGAAACTTTTAGCTTTTCTTTTGTCCATTTCTCTACGGCCTTTTTCCCTTTATTTCCTCGGGTTTATTATTTCAGGAAGCTTCACTTTTCCCGCAGACAAATTGTCTATGAGAATTGTCTCTTTGTGTGACTTTCCCATTGTGATGTCTCCCGAAGGACTTCCTTCGGACTTTTTGTTCCTGCCCCTCGGCTTATAAAATGGTTCTTCGACATTTTTGTAATGGTCCTTCGGAGAAATGAAACGAACCTTCTTGAAGGGAACATACCCTTTGAGAATTCTGAAATGACCCTTCGGAATTTGCCAATTGACCCTTCGGCCTCCCAAAAGACCCTTCGGACTTTTGTTTTGAACTTTTCAGAAGGGCTGTTACCCTTCGGACCTTCCCAAAGGGTACATACCCTTCGGGATTTTTGTAAAGGACCCCTTTGAACAATTTAATGAAATGTGATTTTACCAAAGGGACTCTAACCCCTCGAAAAAATTGGAAAGGTCCTCCTTCCCTTTCAAATGGTCTTTTGGATTTCTGTGATGAACTCTCCCAAAGGGCACATACCCTTTGGGATTTCTGTGAACTATCCTTCTTCCGAAGGGTATATACCCCTCGGACTTTGCAAATGACCCCTTTGGGTTTCTTTTGATCAGTGCCATTTCTTTCAGACAAAATGTCCGAAGGAATTGAATCTTCAGTTAGTGATTCTTCGGACAAAAAGTCCGAAGGATTCAAACCCTTTGTAGCTTCGAAATGATCTTTCCACCTTTGTAAAACCATAATGTCTGTTCTCTTTAGAATCTTCTCCTTTAACTGCTTGAAAAAACATCTGTTCTTTTCCTGTATGGTAGAAAATTGTCAACATTAACTTCATATTAAATAGATGAGGATCATTTTGATTTACTGTGCTAACATGATAATTTGGTACTATGTATACACTATTTCTTGTTTTCTCTCTCTCTCTCTCTCTACACTACATTGATTGGCAAAGGCAGTCAATCTTGACAAATAAAAGCACTTATTCTTACATAGTACCAGAGCCTAGGGAGTAACTCCCCAAGGTTTGATCCAAGCTCTCACAGGGGTGGTTGAGGACTTAAAGCACCAAATTTTTGGAAGAGATTCAATGTATTGTTGTATACTTGGTTAAGGTTGAAACTAGGGTTGGGAAGATTTTTTTTCATAATTTGTGAGACTTCTCCAAGATTTGTGTGGAGCTTCTTGGTGAAAATGTGAAGAGGTTGTGGCGCAAATTTGTTATGCACTTAAAGATATGATATGGTGATGTATATGGGTTGATGGAGATGCCAACATGTGACACACATTGTATTTTATTAGTCATATTGTGTCAAATGGGTAACTTACAAAATTAGCTATATTGGGCAATTAGATGGTCTATGTTGGGATCAAAGGCTCACCCCTCCATTATTATTAAGGGGAATTATATATATAAAGGAGAGGAAGGTCAAGTAGTGGAGAGTATTCTGTTTTGTAGAAGCATATTGGAAGTTGCCCCCACCTGAAGTAGCATTCCCATTTTGGGAGATCTTGTGGACTTATTCCTTTCTTAAGGAGTAATGTATAGTGTTTCCCTACCATAAGGGTAATTATTCTATTTATAAGTGTTGACACTATGGATTGCACCCTTGACAGAAGGCTGAGCTTCTGTCTTCCACGAGGCACAATGGAGACTCCTCTCTTGCCTGTGGGTCTGGCAAAACTGAGGGGAGAATCTCTAAATAAGAGCTAGCTCCCTTTGATGCATCTCTGGGTTATTTCACTACTATTGCTAATATATAAAAAGGGGGGGTTGAAAAGAGAGAAGGATGCTGAAAACAGAAATTAACCTAAGACGGTGATGCACCAAACAAGTTTTATCTACTCGTTTGCTCACACTTCAAACCATAAGAGCATATACATATACTTTATCTGATGAAAAGGCCAGACTGTAGGAATTTTAATAGGTAGGCTTAATGAAGACACACAGAAAATGAACTTACCACAAGCACTGTAGGAAAACACACTGACTGGTAACCTTCTTCTGTCTCTGCACTCCAAATACAACACTTCTTGTTGCCTGCAGGGATAGCGCTTTGTCTATACCAGGTGTGTTGGTATCAAGCTTGTGAAAGCATCATGGAAAAATGACTGAACACAAAATTAATACTCAGGCACACTCAAGAGATATATCCAACCAAATAGAGGTAAAAAACGCTTTTTATTGATTCAGGGTGAAATTGGGCAGGGCTGCACCATACAAAAAATGAGAGATCCTTTCTCAAATTAGAGATTACAATATATATAGAGCAAGAGGAAGCAATGGCACCCCTTTTTACAAGTGGGCCATGCTGCGTTTAAAACATTGGGAAGAGAAAGTCGCTGAAAGAACATGCTGTGTCAGTTGTCAGTCTTGACTTTGGCGTTCAAACATTATTGTGAAAGCATGGGCCGCACCCTTTTGTCTGTAAACAAGACCGCTTCTTAAAGACATTCACGCGGTTGTTTGCTCATCAATGCAAAGTGAGAAAAAATAGGTCTGCGCCTTCACTGTTCAAGCTCCTTGATGACCACTTGGCAGAGACTATTTCAACTGCTGGAATAACTCCTTGTGCCGACACCTTCTTTTGCCACCTAGACTTGTTTTATCTACTTCTGCGCTTGGCTCCTCGAGGCTTCTTTCTTGGCGGGTTCGCTGAGTTCGCTCTTGACTTTTGTCTTTTCCCAGTTTTGTCCTCTCCTAGCTTTGTCTTTTGTCATCTCTTTTGTCTTTTCCTGGCTTTTGAGCCCTCGAGGCTATCTTCTATCAATCCTTGGCTCTTTGGGCTCCTTTCTCGGCGGTCTCTTCCCTTTGGCCTTAACCCCTTTGAATTCCCTCAGGTTCGCGCTCAAGCATTTAAAGATCAACGGCTATTTGACTGCCTCAAAGTTGACGTTTGTGCGCCCATTGTGATTTGAAAGCCAATGGCTATTCCATCGTCGTGATTTTGATGTCTGCGGGCCCGTCACCCATTTGTAATTCCTTCGGCTTCACTTTCCTTCAACTTCACTTTCTGAAGTGTTCCTTTGGACTTTTTTTTTTTTTTTCTGAAGGATATCTCCCCTTTCTTTTCCTTGTTCGGGCCTCTGTCATTGAATCCACCCGAAGGGAAGGTGTCCCTTTGGGGCTAGGAGAAAGGTCCCTTCATGGTCGCCGAGAGTCCCCCGCAAGGGCACTTGCCCTTCGGGGTCCTTCGGGCTCCCTTGGTTCTCAAATCTTTTGGACAAAATGTCCGAAGGAAATGTTCGGACAAAATGTCTGAGCGCTTGAATTCCTTTTCAGTCGACTTTTCCCTGTCCGAAGGCAAATGTTCCCTTCGAACAAAATGTTTTTAGTGAATTGCTTTCGGACTTTTCAATCTGAAAGTTTTTCCCTTCGTGCAAATTCTTTGCTGCGGAATTTTTTCCTAATGATAATCTCTTTTAGTTCTTTGCCTTGTGAATTTATTCAGACAAAATGTCCGAAGGAATTCCTTCAGGCATTTTGCTCGAAGAAATTCAAACTTTGTTTTCGCCTATCTTTTGCCTTGTGAATTTCTGAAGGAAAACTCTGCCCCTTTCCTGCCTTGTTCACTTTGATCCCTCTGCAAGGGTTCTCTGCCCTTCGCAAGGACACTTGGGCCCCAAGATGTCCTTCGGAACCCGCTTGAGCAGCCCTATTCAGCACCTTCCTGCCCTTTTCAAGGGTATTTGCCCTTCAGAGCTTTGTAAGAGACTTGCACTCCTTTGAAAATGAGCGATTTTCTTTGCTGAAAAGGTTTATGCTGATTGACTACTCAAAGAGAAAAGGTCTTATACCAAACTGAAACCTACAGGTCCTTAGATCTTTCAATGTTTTATAAGAACAGGACTTATTGTAAAGAAAAAGGGGATTTTGCAGAAGATGGTTACATGATCAGACTGATGGTTCAGAAAAGTAGGGAAAGGAGACCAATTTTGGCCTACAGGACCAAAATGGTCAACAATAAGTATGTTGCATATTAGGGGCATCTTGGGCCACAAACCTCATGTTAAGCGCTCTCTATTATATTTTTGCATATTGTGATTATTATTTGAAATATTTCTACTATTATATGTGTGGATCGTACCAAGTGGAATCAGAGCTGCGATTTGGGCAAAGTGGGAATTTCTTCACAGATTGTGTAATACTATAGACATTTTTCAAGAAGAAGTAGCATAACTTGCATAGGGTCATTCTCCCCACATGGGGGTTTGATTAAGATGATTTTTATGCAGTTGGAAAGAGATTTCGAGAACTTTCCAAAAAGTGGTCATTTTATTGTTGGGATTGTTGGCCATTTTTGGCCCACATATAAAGCTCTCGCATGGTTTGATGAAGCAATGGATCAAAGGGGGCTTAGAGAAGGATCTAAGCAAGGTTTTCAAGGGTCAGCCTGTTGTTCCCCAAAAATGTCACTCATTTTTGGAACAACGTATGAACTATTTTGGCCCTGCAAGACCAAAATTGTCTCTTCCCTTTCCAAAAATTTGTTCTGAGCTTTCAAATTCCCCATTTTTCAAGCTTTTTTAGTAAAGGGATTAGCAGGTTCAAGGGTTCAAAGGCTTCTGCACTTTGGTTCAATCAAAAGGGGTCTGTCGGCAAGCATCAAAACAAGGATTGAACCATTGAACCTTTTCGGTTCAATGGGTTCAAAGGTTCAACCTCGTCAACAAGAGCTAGGCGCATTTGACAAAGTTCAAAGTTCAACCATTCCAAAGGTTCAAAGGCCAACTAAGTTAAAAAAAGAAATGCGCGCAAAGGAAAGAGTTAGGCGGATGCTGCCAAGTGTCGTCTGCTGAGCCCCATTAAACTTTGTTTTTGAGAATTGGCAGATGATGCCACGTGTTCCGTTCGAAGCTTGCCAGAAGCCTCCAAGTGTCAATATCCGCAGTCCCTTCCCTTTGCTTCACTGTTTTGAGCAAAGACCATGGTGGGCCCGGGGGCGAGTGACTAAATGAAGCGGAGGCTGCCACGTGTCTACATCCGTGCGACTGTTACAGGGTCCCTTTCGACAAAGCTTCTGCCAAAATTCTACGGAGGGCGACAAGTGGCAACCGCGGAAGGTTTTACTTTGTTTTCCTAAGAGCAACGGACCGTGCCATGTGTCCCATGCAGAGAGCGACGGAGGCCGACAAGTGTCATTGTCCGTGAGAGCCCGACTTAGCCACAAACGTTTCTACGATGTCGCAAAGGCCCGAGAAGGCGGATGATGCCACATGTCCCTGGTAAGATTTAGCGGAAGATGCCACGTATCACTTGTTTGAAGCGGCGAAAGGCGCCACATGTCAAAGGACGGAGCACCTTGCAATGCAAAGGCACGCATGAAGCCAAGGAAAAGATTTCCTTCAGACAGATTGTCCGAAAGAAATAAAGGGATACCCGAATGCATTCAAAGAGCCTAAGGCCAGACTCAAGAGGAGGAAGAGACAAAGAGGGAAACTCAGCAGGAGTTATTTCCAGTGGGTGAAACAGTTCGCCGGGTAGATATTTGGGGCCTGCCAACATTGAAAGCGCAGCCTGTTTGTCCCCTTTAAGATAAAGGCAGAATAGACAGTTGTGCAGCTAGGTAGGTGATGGAATGAGAGATTCAGACTTGGGAGGAGGCACTAGAGATGAATCGATGCGTCACAATTAAGGCAGCCGCCCTGCTCCAGCGTGGCCCTTCCTGACAAGACCAAGAATACGTCCAAGGCATTGAATGCGCCAAATGGGTCACTCTATGGGACAAAGTGCCAAGCCTCCCTCAAGCCTCTATATAATGTAATCTCTTGTACCATTTGAAGGAGATCTTCCCCTTACCAGAAGCAAAATTTTGCCCAAATTGAAAGGCATTACTGAGACTTTGAGCTCAGATTGTAATTCATATTTCTTTGATTGAATGAGAAAGCAAGTTACTTGCAGACTTTGTGCTGTTATAGCTTGTGCTACTTTAGGAGATTGTTCTTATGTCTGTCTTCTGAAAGCATTCTTATTTATTTGATTTAACAAGCAGGACTAGTGGAGGTGATAAGGAAGGTATCCTGAAGCCAACTACTTTCAGACTTTGTGCTGTCATAGTTGTCTTCAGTGTGTGTTTTTTCTTTTCTGTTTCTGTGTAAAGGACTTTGGGACGACTTTGTGCCCTCATTGTTCTTCGTATCTCACTCTAGGGCAGTCAAGGTGGAGACTTTGTGCTACATCTTAAATTGTTGCTTACTTTGGACCCTGTTACCCCGTTACTTGTTACCAGAAAGAGTCATGTTGTTTGCAAGAACAAGCACTTTTGAAAGAAGAGAAGTGCCTTCTGTCGCTTCACCAAGATTTCTACTATCCAGGAAGGGATCTGGCTTTTGGCTGAATGTTACTTCTGAAAGAAGAGAAGTACCTTCACCAATCACCCAAGATTTCTCCTCTGTTTGTTAGCATCATCTCTGAAAAAAGAGAGATGGATGGTTCATCCCACCCCTGTGTCTTCCTTTCTGCTTATATATATAGTATATAGCCTCTTGTATATTTAATAGGGAACCTCCCCTTGATGAGAGGAGAGATTTGTCCCCTTTGGATGTGGTAAACCTGCAACATTGGACGACCAATCTCCCTATGCTGTGGTGATAGGAACTATTTTGGTCACCAGTTAGCTGGCCGACAACATATTCACCCAATAGTTTTTGGCGACTCTGCTGGGGACAGTAATTTTGTGCAATTTGGAACCTCAAGTTTCAGATTGAAACATCACTTGTGTCTTACCCATAATCATTATAACCCTTATCCATTACAGACTTTGGCGACTCCATTCCATGTCTTACCCATTATCATTATAGCCTTACCATCTTCCTCCACTTCCGTTATTTTATCTGGTCTACAAAACCAGAGCTGCTGGAAAAGAGTGCGCAGTTTGAAGCCTCAAGCCTCAAGCTGAAGCAGGGCCAGTCATTTTCCATTTTTGTTCTGCAAACTGGCCACTCCACCCAGATTTGTTATCCCTGTTTTTTATAATTAAATCATGGCAGTTCGAGGCCCCTGGGGTAACTCTTTTGGCCCACTCGACTTGACTCCACCTCTGCATGAACTCCCACGTAGTTCAAGAAAGAATTTCCCTAAATTCTTTGGTGATAGGATAGTTCACCCTGATGAACACATTGCAGCCTTCAGCATAGCCTGTGGTGTGATAGGGGTGAAATTCGAAGACGTGGCAGTCAGGGTTTTTGTAGAGTCACTACAAGGTGCTGCTGCAAAATGGTTTTACCATCTGCAAGTTGGGTCAGTGACTGACTGGGATACACTTAAAGCCAAGTTTGAAGCCAGATTCAAGCCTGCAGAGGATGCACATGCTTTGCTGGCCCAACTCACTCAGATGAAGAAGGAACCTCATGAGCCTATGAGGGATTTTATTGCTAGGTTCAACAAGCTGAGGCACAGGATTTCCATGGTCGCCCAATCGACACCTCAAAATTTCAAATGCTTCTTCATCAACTCACAGCTGCCTGAAGTGAGTTTTCTGTTGAGACGGGCTAGACACATAGACCTTGAGGCTGCTCAAGACTTGGCTACTGAGCTAGAAGATGACCTTATTTTGGCAGGAAAGATAAGGAGAGATCCTAACAGAGGTAAATCCTCTTCATCTTCTGAATACTCACCCACAGCCACCACTGACCCAATAATACAAACGCTGGCAAATGAATTGCTAGCCTTGAAAAAGCAAATGGCCCAAAGTATGTTTGCTCCTCCTAACCGGGATATGTCAAGGAGGGCATTTCAGAATCAGCCATATCAAGGCAATGTTGCCAGAAGTCAAGGGCAACCAAATCATCTTCCTTCCCCACAGAGGAACCTTGCCCTTGAAGCACCTCCAACCAACTTAGTAGTTGGATATCTGAAAACAGAACATGTTTCCTATTTTCAACCTAAGTTCGAGCAAAAAAATGGCGCTGATCTCTTCAGGGAGGATCTAGAAGAATCAGCTGGTGACTCCCACATTGGTTTCCTGAATTACCAGGATGAACCCAGAAGTGAAGGTGAAGCAGTCGAAGGATCATATGCAGTATTCACCAGGTCCGAGAATCAGTCAGCCCAGCAAGCCGATAAAGAGAAGACAGAGGAGCGACCCCAACCAGAAATTTTAATTGCTGAGCAGAGAACCCCTCTTCCTTTCCAGTCAAAGGACCCGGTGATTGCCAAAGAAGTAAGTACATCGAACATCTCTGCACCTTCTACTTCAAATTCGCAGATCAGTCCTCCCCCTCCCAAAAACCAAAAGGATGAACTCCCATCCTCTCTTCCAAGTCCATCTCAGTGATTTGCCATGATTGATCATGTCAAAAAATCCAAAACTCAAATGACTGAGTTTGAATCCCTGCAAGCCAATCTTGAGCAATTAAACATTGGTGGAGAACCAGGTGCGGACCTGTCTGAGGCAAAGATTGTGGTTATCCAAACGTCAGCTCCTGCTGCTCAAATTCTATTTGAGCCTTCAGGTAGGGGTAATTACTTCTTGACCACAGAGGACGCTCATGTCCCAGCTGATGAAAGCCCTATAGCTGGGAATCTAGGATTTCATCCAAACAAGGCATCAGAAAAATTGGTAGGGCGCAATACAAATCAAGAAGGATCTTCCATCTCCCATGAAGAGAAATCTGATAGAAGATCAGCTTTTGATAATGCTTGGATCCTGGAATCCGATGGCAGCAATTCTTCCACTAATGCTGGAGCCGGGAATGTGTTGATATCTCCTCAAGGAGATATTTTTCCTTCATGCAAGTTGTAGTTTAGCAACACCAACACCACAGCTGGATGCGAATCTCTGTTGCTCGGATTGAAGACTGCTCAGGATGAAAATATCAAACTCCTTCACACCAAAGGAGATGCTGACCTGATGGTTTGTCAGGAGTTTGATGCTGACAATCAAAGCATGTGCTGGACTGGACCAGCAGAACAACAAGCTATGGTGGTGGACCATATTGCTGTACTCCAAAGTCAGCAAAAGGAACTCTTCGCCAAGAGAGCAAGGAGTTATGGTTTTCAGTTTGAAGACCACGTCTTGCCACGGGGTAAAAAAAAGAAAGAGCCAAGAGGAAGACACAAAAAATTGATTTCCTGGTGGAGAGTTCCATTTGCCCGTCACCGTTTTTGGGGACAATGGTTTTCTGCTGGTTTATCAAGATGGCACACAATTTTCATTGTCCCACGATGAGCAACATCTGAAGTACTTCAATTCTTGAAGTATCAGATAAGTTCACTTGTACATATGTATATTTGTATAGTTTCTGTTTTTGCTTTGTGTTGTTTGTTTTTATTTTTTGGAGTCTTTCTTTTTGGGTAGCATGACTCCGTAGCCCAATGGCACACTTCAAGGCACCGGAGATTCTAGTTTCTACTCCTCTCAGCTGTTCCAAGTTTTCATTTGAAGGAAGTTCTCCAACTGAAGCCAGCTGTTGTTCCTAAAAAATGTCACTCATTTTTGGAACAATGTATGAACTATTTTGGCCCTGCAAGACCAAAATTGTCTCTTCCCTTTCCAAAAATTTGTTCTGAGCTTTCAAATTCCCCATTTTTCAAGCTTTTTCAGTAAAGGGATTAGCAGGTTCAAGGGTTCAAAGGCTTCTGCACTTTGGTTCAATCAAAAGGGGTCTGTCGGCAAGGATCAAAACAAGGATTGAACCATTGAACCTTTTTGGTTCAATGGGTTCAATGGGTTCAAAGGTTCAACCTCGTCAACAAGAACTAGGCGCATTTGACAAAGTTCAAAGTTCAACTATTCCAAAGGTTCAAAGGCCACCTCAGTTAAAAAAAGAAATGCGCGCAAAGGAAAGAGTCAGGCGGATGCTGCCAAGTGTCGTCTGCCGAGCCCCATTAAACTTTGTTTTTGAGAATTGGCAGATGATGCCATGCGTCCCGTTCGAAGCTTGTCAGAAGCCTCCAAGTGTCGATATCCACAGTCCCTTCCCTTTGCTTCACTATTTTGAGCAAAGACCATGGTGGGCCCGGGGGAGAGTGACTAAATGAAGCGGAGGCTGCCACATGTCTGCATCCGCGCGACTGTTACAGGGTCCCTTTCGACAAAGCTTCTGCCAGAATTCCGTGGAGGGCAACAAGTGGCAACTGCGGAAGGTTTTACTTTGTTTTCCTAAGAGCAACGGACCGTGCCACGTGTCCTATGCAGAGAGCGGCGGAGGCCGACAAGTGTCATTGTCCGCGAGAGCCCGATTGAGCCCCAAACGTTTCTCCGATGTCGCAAAGGCCCGAGAAGGCGGATGATGCCACGTGTCCCTGGTAAGATTTAGTGGAAGATGCCACGTATCACTTGTTTGAAGCGGCGGAAGGTGCCACATGTCAAAGGATGGAACACCTCGCAATGCAAAGGCACGCATGAAGCCAAGGAAAGGATTTCCTTCGGACAGATTGTCCGAAGGAAATAAAGGGATACCCGAATGCATTCAAAGAGCCTAAGGCCAGACCCAAGAGGAGGAAGAGACAAAGAGGGAAACTCAGCAGGAGTTATTTCTAGTGGGTGAAACAGTTCGCCGGGTAGATATTTGGGGCCTGCCAACATTGAAAGCGCAGCCTGTTTGTCTCCTTTAAGATAAAGGCAGAATAGACAGTTGTGCAGCTAGGCAGGTGATGGAATGAGAGATTCAGACTCGGGAGGAGGCACTAGAGATGAATCGACGCGTCACAGTTAAGGCAGCCGCCCTGCTCCAGCGTGGCCCTTCTTGACAAGACCAAGAATGCGTCCAAGGCATTGAATGCGCCCAATGGGTCACTCTATGGGACAAAGTGCCAAGCCTCCCTCAAGCCTCTATATAATGTAATCTCTTGTACCATTTGAAAGAGATCTTCCCCTTACCAGAAGCGAAATTTTGCCCGAATTGAAAGACATTACTGAGACTTTGAGCTCAGATTGTAATTCATATTTCTTTGATTGAATGAGAAAGCAAGTTACTTGCAGACTTTGTGCTGTTATAGCTTGTGCTACTTTAGGAGATTGTTCTTATGTCTGTCTTCTGAAAGCAATCTTATTTATTTGATTTAACAAGCAGGACTAGTGGAGGTGATAAGGAAGGTATCTTGAAGCCAACTACTTTCAGACTTTGTGCTGTCATAGTTGTTTTCAGTGCGTGTTTTTTCTTTCTTGTTTCTGTGTAAAGGACCTTGGGACGACTTTGTGCCCCCATTGTTCTTCGTATCTCACTCTAGGGCAGTCAAGGTGGAGACTTTGTGCTACATCTTAGATTGCTGGTTACTTTGGACCCTGTTACCCCGTTACTTGTTGCCAGAAAGAGTCCTGTTGTTTGCAAGAACAAGCACTTCTGAAAGAAGAGAAGTGCCTTCTGTCGCTTCACCAAGATTTCTACTATCCAGGAAGGGATCTGGCTCTTGGCTGAATGTTACTTCTGAAAGAAGAGAAGTACCTTCACCAATCACCTAGGATTTCTCCTCTGTTTGTTAGCATCATCTCTGAAAAAAGAGAGACGGATGGTTCATCCCACCCCTGTGTCTTACTTTCTGCTTATATATATATAGTATATAGCCTCCCGTATATTTAATAGGGAACCACCCCTTGATGAGTGAAAGATCCCTGATGGATCTCTTCTATTGAACTGCTGTAATATTTTTGTATTTTCTATTGAAATTTGTGTTTTTCTTTGTTTTTGGTTTTTGGATGAATTTTGCAACAAGTAAATAATTGAAATGCAAAAGCATAAATAACTTATGGAATTTAAAAACCTAAGTACAACCAAATCCAAATTTGGATGAGCAGAATTTCTAGATATTTAATCAAATAATGAACCTATACAGATTGCCAAAATTCATGTGGAATACAATGATAAACTGCCCAACCTGAATTGTTGAAGGTAAGCAAGACCAGACAAAGAATGGCATCCCAATGAAGGAGTCCCTTACTGCTGCGCTGCTGTAATAGGAAGTGGCTGTCAAGTACAGCCGTACGGCCTCACAATCCGCCAAGGACAGCAGCGCCAAACAAATCTTCTACAGCTGAAGTCGCCCCCTTTTCTTAAAGCTGCGCCCTATCCAAAATACCGACCAGCACCTTGCCACGGAGAAGAGACAAATCTCCAAGTCCAAAATATAGTCAAATCTCCTTGTGGGGGCTACGTCCCACAAGTCATGCGATTGGGGTTTGCGTCCCAATGCTCCACGCCACCAAGCGCACTTTCTCCACAATAAAAATGATATGAAATCGGATGCCTTCTCCCCTCCCTTCAAACGCCTCTTATAACCTTTTTTCACTTTAACCGATCCCCAAAAAAGTGGACCAAGGGCGCTTAAGTGAAAATTATAATAATTTCCTTTTAAGAGGCTAAGAATATAGGAAATAATGCTTTCTTTTTAATTCAACAGAAATCCGTGCCCCGAATGGCTCTGACATATGAATGAAATATTTAGGAGAGTTCGAGACCTTTCCAATGAGCTATTACACTCTAGTACACGCATCCCGAAGAAGCCAAAAACACCTTATAACCCCAAATTGGCTATAACTTAGCCTTATTTTAATTAAAAGACGGAAACTCGGTAATATTAAAAATATAACCAAAGTAACCAAGAAATGCCCAACCAACCCCACGAACTATCAAAACAACTTGTCACCTGTCTGTGACTGGAGCCGGAAATCAAGGAACCACTGGCAGTCTCCTCCCTAAAATCTAGGGATGCTCTTAAAACTTAGGGAACAAGCCCTAACACCCTGAAACTGCACCCCTGAATAGAATCTCATGGAGTCCCAATCTTGGGCCTGACCAAGTCACCTAAAAAATAGGAGTAACCTCCACAAATGTAGGAACTGCCTCCCACGAACAAGAAATGTCGCCCAACTGATCAATAACCTGCCAGAGCACCAAGTCCAACACTGAAAAACCAAACTGGGTCTCTGTACCATCCTGTCAACCTACAAGACCCCATAATAGGCTGACTCTCATGTCACTGCAAGACTGGACTAGAGTGGGGACATGACAGTCCTCCCCTCTAGGAGATGCTTGCCCACAAGCAACTGTAAGGCTGGATGCTGCAAAATGCTCTCTCCTTCCCAGGTGGCATCCTCTATGGGAAGATCTCTCCATCGAACCAAATACTCTCGAATTACCCGTTTCCTCAACTGCCGTTCCCTTACCTCAAGAATCTCATCAGGAACCATAATCAAATTACCTTCCTCATCCATAAGAGGTAACTCGGGTGAAACTGTTATATGCTGTCCAAGGGCCCTTTTTAGGCGAGATACGTGAAATACATTATGAATCCTGCTGTCTGCCGGTAACTCAATCTCATATGCAACCTCTCCTACTCGTCGGAGCACTCTGAATGGACCATAGAAACGTGGTTTGAGCTTTTCAGCTCCCCCCTTTTTAAGGGTGCTCTGTCGATATGGTTGTAAGCGCAGAAAGACCATATCATCCACCTCAAACGCTCTCTCAATCCAGTGTCTATCAGCGTACATCTTTTGCTGATTTTGGGACTGCTGTAAATTCTCTCTGAGGGATCTCATGATATCCTGGTTCTCCTGTAACCAATCCTGAGCCAAGGGAACTCTACTGTCACCAAGTGCCAAATCAGTGAAAGATAATGCTTCATATCCATAGAGGGCTCTAAAAGGCGTCATGCCAATGGACATATGGTGCGAGGTATTATAACAATACTCTCCCAAATACAACCAACGAACCCATGCCTTTTGTTGCCCTGACACATAGTTACGCAAATACCCCTCAACCCACTTATTAACTATTTCAGTCTGCCCATCCGTTTGAGGGTGATAACTAGTACTAGGTGTCAACATGGTGCCTGTAACCCTGAAAAGTTCCTGCCAAAAGGAACTCATGAACCTGCTATCCCTGTCACTCACAATGGTCTTGGGAAGACCATGGAGTCTAAACACCTCTCTGAAAAATAACTCAGCCGCCTGTGATGCTGTAAAATCTAGGGCAATGGAGAAGAAGTGGGCGTACTTTGTTAACCTGTCCACAACCACATAAATACAATCTTTCCCCTGAACTCGAGGAAGACCTGTAATGAAATCCATGGAAATCCCTGTCCACTTCTGTTCTGGTATAGGTAAGGGCTGCAATAATCCTGCTGGGTAAGTATGTTCCGACTTGTTCTGCTGACAAGTCATACACTCCCGAACATGCCTCAAAACATCATCTTTGAGACCCTTCCATGAGAATCTCTCTCGAATCGCCCTATAAGTCTTCACATATCCTGGATGTCTTGCCATAGGAGTATCATGATGAGCCTGCAAAATTTGTTCCTTCAACTGTGACCCTGGGACAAGATAAACCCTGCCTTTGTAGTAGATAATGTCATCTACTACACTATATCTGTCATCTACTACCACACCCTCCATGATCTCACCAGCATACTGATTCTTGGAATACTCAACTAAAAGTTGAGCCTTCCAATCTGCTGAAATCTCACTCAATGAGCAAAGGGCAGCCAATGAAGGTTTCCGAGAAAGTGCATCGGCCACAATATTATTCTTTCCCTTTATGAATTCGATATCGAAATCATAAGCCTGAATTTTGCTGATCCATTTTTGCTGTCTATCATTGAGCTCCTTCTGATTTAGGAAATATTTCAAACTATTGTGGTCAGTTCTTACCACAAATTTGCTACCCACAAGGTACTGTCTGAACTTGGCCAACGCATGCATGATAGCCAACATTTCCTTGTCATAAGTAGAATACAACCTTTCATTATTTTGCAACTTTCTACTCTCATAGGCAATCGGATGTTTGTTCTGCATCAACACGGCTCCTATACCCAATCCCGAAGCATCACATTCTAGAACAAATCGCTGTGAAAAATCAGGTAGTGCCAAAACAGGGCAAGTGCTCATAACCTCTTTGAGTCTATCAAAGGCCCCCTGTGCAAGTTCTGTCCATCTGAAGGCTCCTTTCTTAGTAAGATCTGTCAAAGGTGTTGCCAACTGAGAAAACCCCTTAACAAATCTTCTATAATAAGCACACAATCCAAGGAATCCACGTAACTCAGTAATGTTCCGAGGGACCGGCCAATTCTGAATTGCCTGAATCTTCTCCTCATGCACCTTAACCTCATCAGCACTAATTACATGTCCCAAGTATAGTACCTCCCTCAATCCAAACTCACATTTGGAGAGCTTAGCAAATAGCGACTGGTCCTCCATTATGCTAAGCACCTCCTCAAGATGTCGGAGATGATCCTCCCAAGTATCACTGTAAATTAATATATCATCAAAGAATACTAGAACCGACTTCCTCAACTGCTTGTTGAAGATATGGTTCATACAGGATTGGAAGGTCGCAGGTGCATTGGTAAGGCCAAATGGCATTACCAGGAACTCATAGTGCCCATAGTGACAACGGAAAGCAGCCTTGTGTACATCCTCGGCTCGTACACGAATCTGATGGTAACCAGAGCGAAGATTCTTAGAGAAATATAGAGCCCCATGAAGTTCATCCAACAACTCATCTATGCGGGGAATAGGATATCTGTTTTTGATTGTTTTTTTGTTCAAAGCTCTGTAATCAACACACATCCTTAGAGTCCCATCCTTCTTCTTAACCAACACTACAGAAGAAGCAAAGGGGCTGGAACTAGGCCGAATGAACCCCATATCTAACAATTCATGAATAGTCTTCTCAATTTCATCCTTGTAAGCTCTAGGATGACGGTATGGAGTAGTAATCACTGGCTTTGCTCCCTCTTCTAACTCTATTCCATGCTCAAATCCTCTGTCTGGAGGCACTCCAGGAGGTATATCCCCAAAGACTCTACCATGGCGATCCATCACTGACTGAATGTCCACATGAAACAAGCGGCCGTCCTGAGATGTGGGTGTTTTGGGCTTAACCAAACAATGCGTAGCCCAGAGTACATCATTATGTCTAAGGATAGCCTCCATCCTATGAGAAGTCACCTCTCTAGGCCCACCATCAGAAGCTGCCCTCAAAATCACCTTCTTTCCTCCAGAAAGAAACTCTAATTGCATAAGACGGTGATCAATAATGTAACGTCCAATACCTTGTAACCACTGCATACCCAACACCACATCATAATCCTCTATAGGAAGTACATAGAAATCATCAGTCAAAGTATGGTCCCCCATCTGAATACTAAGCTGCGGAATTCGTTTGGTACAACTCAAAATTGCACCATCTGCTACCTTTACTCCAAAACCGCCAAACTCCTCATACTGTAAACCACGCCTCTCAACTAATTTCTGGTCAATAAAGTTATGTGTAGCCCCAGTGTCTACCAGGCTAGTGACCCGCTTTCCCTTAAGTGTCCCTTTTAGTCTGAAGGCATGAAACTTAGGATAACTGGAAAGGGTAGCCATGGCTACTTTGGCGGATGCCAAAGGCTCAGGGGTGTCTAGCTCCAACTGAGTCTGAACCTGCTCAACCTCCTCTGTATTATCCTCAGAATCAGTATCCGGAACCTCCTCATCCCCTAACTCTGAAGTCACCTCGATCAAGTGAACCTTTCCTTTGCCCATACAACGGTGTCCGGGTTCCCATGGATCTTTGCAGGAAAAACATAACTTTTTCCTTCTCAGTTCATTCCTCGTCTCCTGATTCATCCAAGGGACTTTAGATGAAGTTCCTCCTTTGTTTTGTGTCGAATTGGCCTTCTGAAAAGGCCGAGAGTCTCTAACTGGTTTCTTATCTGCCTGATAAGAAGTGGGAACAGTGTCCAATCTCAATGTCACCTCGATAGCCTCCTTAAGAGTTGCTGGTTGGAAAGCACGAACCAGGCCCTTAAGTCTGTCTTGTAACCCCTCAATAAATAACATCACGCTCCGTCTCTGAGGCATGTCAGGTACCATGACCGCAATATGCTGGAACTCATTAATATAAGCCTCTGCGTGACCAGTCTGTCTTAGATGAGCCAACTCCCTGTAGTAAAGTTTTGGATCCTTACGGTCAAATCGTGCAATGAGCCGCTCAGTGAACTCAGTGTAAGAGTGAACTAAGGCGTGATCCTGAGTGATCAATCCATGGTGCCACCAATCATATGCAACCCCCTCTTAAGTGCAATACTGCAAACTGAATAGCCTCACGCTCAGGCATGGGCCTCAAGGAAAGATATATGTCCAGCTTGTGGACCCACGCTCTTGCACTAGTGTCACCAGAGCCATTATATGGGGCCAATGTAATCTTCCCAGTAGCTCTATTGAGGTCATGATTCTGCTGCTGCTGGGGTGGCCTATTTCCCCTATCTCCCCTGAATCTGGCTGCATCTCTCCGCTGTGCACAATACTGAGGGAGAGGAAAGACATCCCGAACCTCCGGAGGTAGAGCTCTCCACTCTGCTATAACTGCCAAAACTGACTCCTGAAATCCAATCTCTGGTGGTTCCACCTGCGCTGCCTGTTCTCCTGGTATGAATTGAGGTAGCAATGGCCTATTCGGAGTAGGCGTATGATGACGATGCCTCCTACTGGACTGAACGGAACTCCCTGCCGAAGAGTGAGAATGATGGCTGCGCTGACTTCCTGCTACTGAAACAGATCTACTCCGCCTGCCTCTATGTCTATCCATCTCCAACCGCTCCAATGTATCCTGTAATCGGTCTAAGGTCTGGGCTATCCTGGGTTGAGTGGTGATGAGAGTCCTCATCATCTCTCTCTCTACATCATCCTGATTCCTCTGAGCATCCCTCTATCCTTCTACCATAATAGGCTCTTGTTCTGTTCCGAATTCCCGCTCGTATTGAGCTCTTCTGCGTGTATAATATCTGTTTAAATCAGTTCTGCCCGGATGCATAGAAAACAATTTCACTGAATCCCCTCAGGCTGGCAGGACAGAAGCTCTGATACCACTGAAAGATCCCTGATGGATCTCTTCTATTGAACTGCTGTAATATTTTTGTATTTTCTATTGAAATTTGTGTTTTTCTTTGTTTTTGGTTTTTGGATGAATTTTGCAACAAGTAAATAATTGAAATGCAAAAGCATAAATAACTTATGGAATTTAAAAACCTAAGTACAACCAAATCCAAATTCGGATGAGCAGAATTTCTAGATATTTAATCAAATAATGAACCTATTACAGATTGCCAAAATTCATGTGGAATACAATGATAAACTGCCCAACCTGAATTGTTGAAGGTAAGCAAGACCAGACAAAGAATGGCGTCCCAATGAAGGAGTCCCTTACTGCTGCGCTGCTGTAATAGGAAGTGGCTGTCAAGTACAGCCGTACGGCGTCACAATCTGCCAAGGACAGAAGCGCCAAACAAATCTTCTACAGCTGAAGTCGCCCCCTTTTCTTAAAGCTGCGCCCTATCCAAAATACCGACCAGCACCTTGCCACGGAGAAGAGACAAATCTCCAAGTCCAAAATATAGTCGAATCTCCTTGTGGGGGCTACGTCCCACAAGTCATGCGATTGGGGTTTGCGTCCCAATGCTCCATGCCACCAAGCGCACTTTCTCCACAATAAAAATGATATGAAATCGGATGCCTTCTCCCCTCCCTTCAAACGCCTCTTATAACCTTTTTTCACTTTAATCGATTCCCAAAAAAGTGGACCAAGGGCGCTTAAGTGAAAATTATAACAATTTCCTTTTAAGAGGCTAAGAGTATAGGAAATAATGCTTTCTTTTTAATTCAACAGAAATCCGTGCCCCGAATGGCTCTGACATATGAATGAAATATTTAAGAGAGTTCGAGACCTTTCCAATGAGCTATTACACTCTAGTACACGCACCCGAAGAAGCCAAAAACACCTTATAACCCCAAATTGGCTATAACTTAGCCTTATTTTAATTAAAAGACGGAAACTCGGTAATATTAAAAATATAACCAAAGTAACCAAGAAATGCCCAACCGACCCCACGAACTATCAAAACAACTTGTCACCTGTCTGTGACTGGAGCCGAAAATCAAGGAACCACTGGCAGTCTCCTCCCTAAAATCTAGGGATGCTCTTAAAACTTAGGGAACAAGCCCTAACACCCTGAAACTGCACCCCTGAATAGAATCTCATGGAGTCCCAATCCTGGGCCTGACCAAGTCACCTAAAAAATAGGAGTAACCTCCACAAATGTAGGAACTGCCTCCCACAAACAAGAAATATCGCCCAACTGATCAATAACCTGCCAGAGCACCAAGTCCAACACTGAAAAACCAAACTGGGTCTCTGTACCATCCTGTCAACCTACAAGACCCCATAATACGCTGACTCTCATGTCACTGCAAGACTGGACTAGAGTGAGGACATGACAATGAGAGGAGAGATTTGTCCCCTTTGGATGTGGTAAACCTGCAACATTGGACGACCAATCTCCCTATGCTGTGGTGATAGGAACTATTTTGGTCACCAGTTAGCTGGCCGACAAAATATTCACCCAACACAGCCAACAGTGTTCAAGGATAAGCCAAAAAGCTAAGTGCAAAATCTCTTTCGGCTAAGTCTTTACTTGTTCATTCTTTCGGACTATGTATGGAGACTAAAGAAAAGATAATTCTTTCGGGCTTTTTCTAAGCTAAGTTTCAATTTTCTTTCAAGAAAATTGTCCGCACAATTTCCCAAAGGAATTTTTTCTTTTTTGGTTAAGTGTTTTTTCTTCAGGGGTTTTGTTTTCGACTAAGTGTTGGAATTCCTTCAGACAATTTGTCCGAAGAAAAGATTCCGAAGGATTATCTCTTCAAGCAAAGTGCCCCAAACATAAAATCCGAAAGGTACTTTTCCTTCGCAAAAGGCCAAAGCACTTTTTCCAAAAGATCATTTTCACAAAATTGGAGGGGTCTTCTCAAGTTTTCGAAGGGCTTTTCTCAGCAAAAAGGGGGCCACTTTCAAAGTCCCGAAGGGTATTTTCCTTTTGGAAAGGTGCAGTTCAAAAAACCTAAAGGGTCTCTTCCCTTCAGAAAAGGCATTTTCAAAAGATGAAATGTCCCAAACAAATTGTTCGAAGGAAAAGTCCATTTCTGAAACCCAAAGGAATTGGCTCGATGAAAATAATCCGAAGTCGAAAGGGCGAAACAGATTTTCAAAGAGTCAATCCCGAGGGAGAAAAAGCCCAAAAGAAAGTAGCCGTTGGCATTCAAAGACCATCAAAGGGGTCTCCGGCCAAATGCAGCGACAATGTGTGGCAGCATTTTGGAAGCTAGATTCGACGGCGCATAATCAATCTTACATTGAAGATCAATGGCGAATGGAGGTCAAAGGGGCAACGAATCTCAAGGGCGAAAGTGTGCATGACAAGTATCAAAGACACATTCAACTGGCAGGAGATTGACGACTCGTGGGCATCCATGCACAAGAAGATCGATGGACATGCAAAAAGCCAAGGGGGTTATTGATTTTAATAGAAAATATATAAGTCCAAAACAATAGCAAGGAGCACCCCTGATCTAGGCGACAATTCGGGTGATATTTAATTCCTCAAATTCTGTATTGTTTTAAATCTTCACCTGTTATTTCCCCAAGCTCTGTATTGTTTTAAATCTTGGACGCCAAATTGTCGGGTGACAGTTAATTCCTCGAATTCTGCATTGTTCTAAATCTTCACCCGTTATTTCCTCGAGCTCTGTATTGTTTTAAATCTTGGAAGTCGAAACACTCAATCTCCCTCGAGATTGGTGACCTTCCACATCCTCCCCATGCTTTCAAAATGTGTATAAATGAAGAGGTAACCCAAAATATGAAGGCAGACATCTCTTCCCAGAGATAAGCATATATTTGTATTGCGATTTTGAGTAATACTACATCTCTTCTCAAAGATAGGCATATGTTTGGGTCTGCAATTTTGATTCAACAAAACGTCTCTTTTCAGAGATAGCTTTATTTGAATTGTGTTGTTCTTATTTCTAAATTATCTTTCAACCATAGCTTTCGAGTTTTGGATCAGTGGTATCACAGCGGTTTGTCTTTAGAGTGTATGATCCCGAGGACAAGGTCAGATTACAGGAAACTTGGGTGGGAAACAACAGAGCTTCCAAACTTTCCACCTGTTCGCACCAAACGACTTCAAATGGCAGACGACACCGAGACATCCGATCCTTTCAAGGAAATGGTGAATGAAGCCCTCCAACGGCGACAAGCACAGATGCTGCAACAATTTGCCCAAATTCTTCAAACACTTTCGATGGAAAATTCTGGCTCCGCAGCTACACTTCTTGGCTCCTCATCTAGGGAACATCCTTTCAATGCCCCAACACCTTTCAAGGTTCAGGTAAATTTTGATATTCCTACATTTGAAGGCAAAATCAATGCTGATGCAGTAGAAAATTGGTTGGATCAATTGTCTTCCTACTTCTCTGTAAATAAGTTCACCGATGGAGAAAAGATCACTTTTGCTTTTTTGAAATCATCATTGCCCGTGAAAAATTGGTGGGAAGTGTACAAAAAGAGGTTCAGTACAGATGTCATTGGCCTTGAGGTGGAACCTACCTAGGATGATTTTGTGGAAGCAGTGAAAGAAGAATACTATCCCATCGGAGCATATGATGATCTGTACATAGAGTGGCAGCAACTTCGCCAAGGTAAGGAACAATCTGTTCAAGATTACACTGACATTTTTTATTCTCTATCTGCAAGATTGGGCATCCAAGAAAGTGAGAAACACAAGGTTCTCAAATATCGTGGCGGACTACAATGGTACATACGGGGAGAAATGAAACTCTTCAATTTGGAAACCATCGGCGAGGCATACAAGTTCGCAGTGAAGATTGAGCAGAAGCATGGAAGAATGGATATAAAGAATCAGTCTTCAAAATGGAAAAGTGACAAAGAAGGTCAAACACAAGGCCAAAATTGGAAGCAAAAAGAAGGAAAGACTGGGAAGTGGTGTGGTTATCACAAATCTGGAACTCACTCTAAAGAAGAATGTCGAGCTATCAAATCACTGCTTTCTGAGTCACAATCCTCAACATCTACTGCTCTACCTCATACAGACCCTACAGTCGAAGAGGTTGAAGAAGAAATTATAGATGCTGATCCTGAAGCCATTGTTGCTTCATCACAGACACGACGAGATGCTAGATGACAAGGAAAGGTTGTTTCACTCTAAGTTATGGGTGAAAGGTAAGCCTCTGCATTTCATTCTTGATAGTGGAAGTCAAAAGAATTTAATCTCTACTAATGTTGTTAAAAGCCTAAATCTATCCATGAAGCCTCACCCAAAACCATACAGTATTGGATGGTTGAGTCCAGAGAGAAACCTCCGTGTCACCCACCAATGTCTTCTCTCATATGCAATACAACCTTTCCAAGATGAGGTCTTATGTGATGTAGTCAATCTAGATGTTTGTGATGTACTCTTTGGTCAACCATTCATGTATGATCGACATGGTATATATGAATCAAGAACTAGAAGGATCACTCTCACTCTTGGAACACGGCGCTATAGGGTACCAGAAATACCACCTTCTACATCTCTCTCTGATTAGTGCCAAGAAATTTGTTCTCATGGTGGTCAAGCCACAGGAATCCAAAAGGGTCGATGTTATAGCGCTGACTACACAAACAACACAACAACAGAAGCAAAAAGATATCGAGCTGAAGAAGTTCACGGCCTTCCATCCACAGACTAATGGTCAGACAGAAATGGTGAATGATCGGGCCCTGCACAGTTCCATAAATCACAGTCCCTTCCAAGTATGCATCGGGAATCAAATCAAGACACAATTACCACACCTGATAGGGAACAATGACGCAATGGGGACCATTGCTTTTCAAGGAGGGAGGAATGATCCGGGCGACAATTCGGGTGACAGTTAATTCTTCGAATTCTGTATTGTTTTAAATCTTCACCTGTTATTTCCCCGAGCTCTGTATTGTTTTAAATCTTGGACGCCGAATTGTCGGGTGACAGTTAATTTTTCAAATTCTGCATTGTTCTAAATCTTCACCCGTTATTTTCTCGAGCTCTGTATTGTTTTAAATCTTGGAAGTCGAACCACTCAATCTCCCTCGAGATTGGTGACCTTCCACATCCTCCCCATGCTTTCAAAATGTGTATAAATGAAGAGGTAACCCGAAATGTGAAGGCAGACATCTCTTCCCAGAGATAAGCATATATTTATATTGCGATCTTGAGTAATACTACATCTCTTCTCAGAGATAGGCATATGTTTGGGTCTGCAATTTTGATTCAACAAAACATCTCTTTTCAGAGATAGCGTTATTTGAATTGTGTTGTTCTTATTTTTGAATTATCTTTCAACCAAAGCTTTCGAGTTTTGGATCAACACCAGGTTTTAAATGCAAGAGATCAAATCATGTACACTTGGCGAGAACATGCAGCTACCCACGACATGGCTCTCTCAGTTCCAAAAAGGGGGACTTGAATGCGTGAAGGGCTCGAGGAGATTTATGGTGATCTTGGATGGCTCATCCCATGGTCAAGGCAATTGCAAGGACATAGTGATGGTTGCAGCCATTTATGACATCTCTCTTTGTTTCTCATGTAAGCCCCTTCTTCTCTCATCCTTTTCTGCTATATATAGAGGCCTTTGAGCCTTAAAACTTATCCCTCGACTGGTGACAGAGTTACTCTGTCAAATTCGCTTTGTAAAACTCTCTTGAGGCAATATAAGTTAGACTTTCTGATTCTAGGTTGAAGTCAAGTGTGCACTAATGGAGTTTTATTTGCAGAATGTATGTTGTTGTTCATCATCTGTAACTTTCCCAAGCATCTTGCTTTGATTCTATTGGTTTTGTGTAGTTTGTGTGAAGTGTTTAGATGTCGGTCCCTCTTTGAAGTGTCATGAGCTCATAGTGTCTCATACAGATCTATTTCTTTCTGTCCTTCAAATTGAGGGTTTCCCTTCGACCTCCACAAAAATATTCATGCTTATGGCCTTGAGATAAGATCAGAGTAGTTTGCATCTTGGTTGGGTTCATCAGTAGTTAAGGTTCCCAGGCTAAAAGTGGATCGTTTCATATTTTGGTGCATCACCATTCTTAGCTTAAGTTTTCCTTTCATTTTATCTTTCTCTCCCTTTTCCTTGGTCAACAGTAGGTTTTAGTGTGTGGGAACACGCTGAAGTGAAGCATCTAAGGAGCTAACCTCATTAAAAATCATAGAGGTTCAACTTTACTATAGGATACCCACAGCCTGAGGTTGTCCCAACGCTTGTAGCTAGGAGTGAGAGATGCTGAGAAACTCTCCCACAAAGGGTCCAATTTTATGATACAACAATTTCTGACACACCTAGTGGGACCAAGGTGAGGAAGATCGTTGGTGTGTCTTTCCTCTATCAGCTTTTGAAGGCAAGTAATTAGCATCAATGGCGAAGCCAAATCAAAGCTTCTGGTTATGAGTAGACTAGGTTTGTCTCTTTGTAGATTTTAATCAGCTCCTGCATCTCACTTGACATATGGGGCTAATATGAATAGCTATGGTGAATATCCATATAACGCCTATCTACCCTATTGTTGACCATTTTTGGCCCAACAAGCCAAAAAACCGGTCCCCTTTTTTCCCCTGCTATTCTGAGCCAGTACATTGTATGCTTTTGCACAAGTCTGGAATTTTCTACGAACTCCACAGGATTTTCTAAGGACTCCACAAGAATTTCTACGGACTCTGCCAGTCCATTTCTACGGACTCCACAAGGATTTCTACGGACTCTGCAGGTCCATTTCTACGGACTGCACAGGATTTTCTATGGACACTGCAGGTCCATTTCTACAGACTCTGCGGAGAATAAATGGGTTCCCAACACTTAGGTGCAAAATGGACAAGTGTTGTTTCAGGAGTCTGGTTCAGTTGGTTTGATTCAAGTGCTTGGTTCATCATTTTGCTTCAACTTTCAATGGTTCAGTTCAACAGTTGGTTCAAAGGAGCGGTTCAATAAAAAAGTTCAAGAGAGCCTCTCGAAGGACAAGTGCCCTTGCAGAGGGCACTTGGTCGGCAACAACACCCTTCGGAAGGGTTGTTTTCAACTTTCTCGAGGGGCACTTTTAAAGGCGCAGAAAATACTAAGGCAAGAAACGAATTCTTTCGGACTTTTTGTCCAAAGGAATTCCTTCAGACAAAAAGTCTGAAGAAATTCGGGAAGCTACAGCAGAAGGCCCGAAAAAGAATTTCCGAAGGCAAAGCGGACAAGACAATTCTTGCGGAAAAAATGTCTGCGCAAAAAGCCCAAAGGAAAGTGGCTGGGAAGAAAACCCGAAGGAATTTCAGAGTGACAAGGCAATTCTTGCGGACTTTTGTCGGCGGGAAAATTGTCCGCAAAAAATGTCTGTGGAAAATGCCGAAGAGAGAAGGCCGCCGAAGAATCCCGAGGGGCAGGTGCCCTTGCGGGGGACTCTCTGCCAAAATAAAGGACACTTCCCCAAAGCCGAAGGGTCACCTTCCCTTCGAGAGGATGCAAAACAAGAAATCCGAAGGAAAGGAAGCAACAAGAAGCCGAAGAAAAAGGAAAGGCCGAGTAAACTGTCAAAGGACGGTAACGTCTCCGAAGCCGTCAATTTCAGAGAAGCAGACTAGCCATTGGTTTTCAAACAGTGACGGGCCCGCGAACGTCAATTTTTCAGCATGGGAGTAGCCGTTTGATTTTTAAATGCTTGAGCGCCAACCAAAAAGGAGCCCAAGGAGTCAACGACCCGCCAAGGAGATAGCCCCCGAGGGCTTGTTGACGCAGTGGATTGCACCTGGGGCAGAACTCCTAGCTCCCACCCTTCCACACGCAACAATGAAAACTCCCCTCTCGCCTGTGGGACCGGCGAAGCTGGAGGGGAGAGTCTCTAGATAAGGGCTAGCTCCCTTTGATGTATCTTTTAGGCCCTGGTTTCTCTTACTGCTAAAAAATAAATGTAAAAAAGGGGGGGATGAAAAGGGAGAGAGAGAGATGCTGAAAACATAACCTAAGCCTAAAAAACGAAAAGGTGATACACCAGAAAAGTTTGATCCACTCAGGCCCGAACATACACTTTTCACAAGGAAGAAGCGCTCATACACTTCATCTGTTGTGGGAAACTCTTTTGTTTCAGTGAGTTAGGGGTTCGTAGAGATACAAGGAGGAAGAAACTAGCAAAGGTGTTCTGAGACACACTTTGACAGCGTATTCACATGCACCTATATTCTTGCTGTAGACACTTCTGGCAGACCTGCAGAAAGGAGACTTCACAATGCACTAGACATGCTGTAATCGATCTGTGAAAAGCATGAAAGACAATGACTTAACACAAAATAAGAACACATACATATACTTTAAAGTGCAAGTCCAGATAGAGGTAAAAATGCTAAGTCCTGATTCAAGGTAAAATCTGGCAGCTCTGCCTTACAAGCCCGAGAGATTTTTGGGCAGAGTTTTGCCTTAAGGCTAAGAGAATGGATGCTTCTCAAATGAGATTTTTTACAATATATAGAGGAAGAAAAGAGGCCTTTTGGCGCCCTTTTTACAAATGACCCATGTGCGTTTCGATCATTGGGAAGAGCAAGCCGCTTAAACATCATATGAGATATTATGGGCCGTGCCGATTGTCTGCTTACAAGATCGCTCCTTCAAGGCGATTACGCGGCTTGTCTGCTCATTAATGCAAAATGAAGAAAACGGGTCCAGCCGCTAGCCGTTTGTGCCTCCCAATGATCAATTTGCATACACTGTATCACCTGCTGGAGTAACTCCCTGAGTTGACAACTTCTTCGCCACTTGGATGCTTTGTCCGTTTCTGCACTTGGTCTTTCTGGTTTCTCTCTTTCTGGGTTTGTCGCTACGTTCCTTAGGCTCTTTTCTAGGCCACTTTCCACTGATTTTCAAATAAATGACACGTGGCGCGTTCCATTGTGAAATGGGCAGGACACGTGGAAGCATCCGCTTGACTCATAGAAACTTTAGGCGCCCTTTGAAGGTCCTGCGGAAGAGGACATGTGTCGGCTTCCGCTCTCTTTAGCAATTCGTCCGGGGCCCACCATAGTTCTCGCGAGACAAAAGGGAGAGACCACAGATGTTGACACCTGTCGGCTTCTGCCGAGCTTTGTAGGGGACACGTGGCACGTTCCGCTGCTTCTAGAAAAGCATGTCAAATCCTTCCGTGTTTGCCACTTGGTGCCTTCCGCGCTATGGATTTCCTGGTGTAAAATTCAATGTTCACGGGCCCGTCACAGTTTGAAAACCAATAGCTAGTCTATCTTCTTAAAGTTGACGGCTTTCGGGACATCACCGTCCTTGGCAAATTCCTTCGGCTTCCTGCTTCAGCCTTTCTTTTTGCGGGATTTTCATTCGAACAATTTTTCCGCAGACAAAAAGTCCGCGAGAATTGTCTCGGTTGCTTTGATTTCTTCGGAATTTTCCCCGGGTCCTTTTCTTTGGAATTTTCTCAACTTTTTTCTCTCCCGCGGCCTCCCCGAATTTCTTCGGACTTTTGTCCGAAGGAATTCCTTCGGACAAAAAGTCCGAAAGAAATCGTCCTTGTCTTTTGCTTTGCCTTAACAAAAATTCGAAGGAACCTACCCTTGCGGCTTTCTTTGGCTTCTTTGAAGTGCTCTCTGCCCTCCGCAAGGGCTCTTGAACCCAGAACTGCCCTCCACAAGGGCACTTGTCTTTCAGGGGGCTTGAACTTTTCGTGTTGAACTGCTCCTTTGAACCAACTGTTGAACCAATTCATTGAACCAGTTCAATGGTTCAAACATTTGTTGGACCGTTTGATGAACCAAGTTTTTTGAACCGTTTGAATTGAGCCGATGAACCGAACCATTTGATTGAACCTGCCGATGAACCGAACCATTTGATTGAACCTGCCGATGAACTTGCGTTGAACTTTGCTGACGAACCGAGGCGTTGAACTGAGTGATTGAACCATCCGATTGAACCGAAGCATTGAACCAAAACGTTGAACCAAGTCGATGAACCGTTTGATTGAACCAAAGCGATGAACTTTGCCGATTGAACCAAGGCTTTGAACCGAAGCGTTGAACCAAGGCTTTGAACCAAGGCATTGAACCGGTTCAATGGTTCAACAGTTCAAAGGTGCTAACTCTTGGAAAGATTATGTCGTTGAACCACTCTTCCAACCTTAAAGAAAAGTGTCTTTGAACCATTTTAGCTCTCTTTCCTTATGGATTTCTTCAGACAAGAGTCTGAAGAAGCTTTGTAAAACCTTGCACTCTCTGAACTGGTTCTTCATCTGCCGAAAGACTACACCTGCAGAGTCCGTAGAAGTCCCTGCGAAGTCCGTAGAACACCTGTAGAGTCCATAGAAATGGACCTGCAGAGTCCGTAGAAATCACCAGATTGATGCAAAATCAAAAAATGAAAAGGCCCAGAACAACAGGGACAAAAGGGGACCGATTTTTGGCTTGTTGGGCAAAAAATGGTCAACAGGGCCGAAGGAGCCAGAAAGAGACAAAACGAGGAAGAGACAAAGTGCAAAAATGGACAAACAGTCCAGATGGCAAAGAGAAGGTGTCAACTCAGGGATTTATTCCTGCAGTTGGAACAGTGCTGCCAAGTGGTCATCAAAAGACGTGAACAGTAAGCGGCGCACCCTGTTTTCTTCATTTCACATTAATGAGCAGACAAGCCACGTAAATGCCTTGAAGGGAGCAGTCTGTTTGCAAAAAAAAGGCACGGCCCATGCTTTCACATTAGTGTTGGAATGCCAAAGTCAAACCAGGAGCCGACAATCAAACGGCTTCCTCTTCCCAAGGCTCAGAAAGCACATGGACCAGCTTGTTAAGAGCGCCAAAAGTCTTTTTCAAAGAAGGCACTGTTGTTGCCTCTTCTCTATATATATTGTAACTTCTCATTTTAAAAGAGAGATCTTTTCACATTGTAAGGCGAAGCCCTGGCAATTTTCATCTGGAATCAATAAAACGCATTTTTACCTCTATTCTAGTTAGATATTTTTGAGTGTGTCTGAGTGTTAGTCTTGTGTTTAGTCATTGCTTCCTAATGCTTTCACAAGGTTGACACCAACGCATCTGGTATCTATAAGGCGTCATTCTTGCAGGTGACAAGAAGAGCTGTACCTGGAGAGCAGAGACAGAAGGAGGTTACTAGACAGTGTGCTTTTTCTACAGCACCTATGGTGAGTCCTTTTCTTTGTGTGTTCCATTAAAGCCTCCCTGTTAAGATTCCTGCAGCCTGGTCCTTTTACCAGTTAAAGTGTATGTATGTGTTTTTATGGTTCAAAATGTGAGTGTGAATAGGTCGAATCATTTGGTGCATCACCCTTTTAGAGTAGGTTTTGTTTTCCTGTAATCCTTCTCCCTTTTCATCCCCCCCCCCATTTTATATATATATATATATATGTATTAGCACTTATTGGAATAACTCAGATGCATCAAAGGGAGCTAGCCCTTATCTAGAGACTCTTCCCTCTAGCTTCGCCGGTCCCACAGGCGAAAGGGGAGTTTCCATTTTGACGTGTGGAAGGCAGGAGCTAGGCGTCCTGCCCCGGGTGCAATCCACTGCGTCAACACCTATCAAGAACCCTATGAAGGCTATGATGAACCTTGGCAAGTTCCTCACGATCCACATATGCATGAATATTGCTTTGATCCCTCCTATGGGCAACAAGCCCATCATAATATTTCTCCTCATCAATCCTATCACGTGCCATCCATATCAGCACTTAGGCAGACTTTAATAAGCCTTGACAAGCATGCTCTAGGATTGTGCTCACAGAGATGTTATGGTCAATAAGTCCCTACTCACCAAATCCATTATGTGAGAGGGTCATCAGGAAAAATAAAAGCAGAATGGATGCTTGTTGAGAGAGCAAATTGGAACAATCTCATAGGTGGCATGATGGATATAGGCGGTTACATTCAGAGCATTGAAAACAAGCTGAAAGGACTTGAGGAACAGCAGGGGCAACCTCGCCAACCTTTTGTGCCTACATATACACCACCTCAGCCTTCTTATACGCCATCCATTCCTCCTCAAGTGACCATTTCAAGTGTTCCTTTGAATGTTCCAAGTCCTTCATATGTTCCTTAGACCTTTCCTTCTTGAAAATCTATTCAAAGTAGCTATCGAAAAAATGAAGAGCTTGTTGTAAAACAGCTTGCTACTGAGATCCAAGGCCTCAAGAAGAGCTTGAGTGAGAGACCCTGAGAAACTCTCCCACAAAGGGTGCAATTCTACGCTACAATAGGGATTTTGAGCAATATTGAGGGATATATGTTCTTGTAAAGTTGACCCTATGAATCTAATTCTAGGCCATTTTTTTGGCACATAATTAGGACAAAAACAGTCAACTTCAAAAGTTTTATTGTCCCTATCACATATTCTGATTCTAACAAATCCTACACCATCAAAAAGATATATTCAAGAGATTTCCAAAAAGTGATCACACTAAAAGTTTTGAGCAATATTGAGGGAGATATGATGATGCAAAGTTGATCGTGTGAATCTAATTTTCAATGAAATTTTTAGATGCAGAATTTGGGAAAAAATAGTCAACTTCAAAAGCTTTGTTTTTCCTACCATATTTTCTGATTGGGATGAATCCTACACCACCGGAAAGATACTTTCAAGAGCTTTTTGAAAAGTGATCATACTAAAAATTCTGAACATTATTGATGAAGTTGTGTCGTTCCAAAATTGGCCTTTAGAATTGCAGATTTGTGAATTCTTCAAGGCACAACCCTAGAAAAATATTCATATCTTTCATTTCTGGTAATCAAATCCAATGCCTTTTTTTCAATTCAAAGGAAATCTATAGATCTACTTTTATAAATGTTTTTATTCTCAGATCTAGAGTAGGACATGAGATCCATTGAGTGCAAGTTGTCTTGAAACCCTAGCGGTCATGGCAATACCTATTTTTGGTGGAAAGGGTGGTAGTGATTGTAGAGGATGGTGGTATACATTTAAAAGCATAATGGTTATAAGTTTTTGATTGGAAGGTTTTCTGGGATAATGTAATATCCCTTTTAAGGCTGAAAACTGAACAAGGGTGTTTTCCAACAACCCTGATTTAAATATGCAATTTTCTGAATTTATTCAAACCCTAAATAAATGAGATTAATTGTAGATTGTTGAAGGTGATCAATTATGGCACAAAAATAATATTAAATTGCTTCAAAAATTATAAAAAAATTATCAACTATTACAGCCAACAATAATCATTCAAAAACTTGATTTTCCAATGTTCAATGGCTGTAAATTATCACAAAAATATCAGAAGTGAGTGTGAGTGTGGTTGTTCCACACCCAAGCAATGGCCAAAATTGGCCTTGAAAGACCTTATCCCAACCCTAGAAAGGGTTCGCTGATCTCCCAAGTGGTTCACTGCAACTTTAGGCAGCTCATTGCCTTCTTTTGTGCTCCCAATCAGCGTGCTCAACCCTCAAACTTGATCGCCACACTTGTAGAAGACAAAATGGTGTTCAAAACATCTTTGGATGCCAAATATGCTCAATACAACCTCCTCACAAAGTTGTCCAAAATGGATATCAAGGGTTTTCATCCTCAATTCCAACCACTTTGAAGGTTTTCGTTTTCAAAGCAATAAGTCGAGCTTTTTCATGCTTCAACTCAGAAATTCAATTATTCAAAAGATAGTCTAACTTCCTAAATGAGTCCTCAACTTCCTTTTATAACCTTCCCTCCAAGAGGTGCATTCCATTTTGGAGAGAAACTTAAAATATTCAAAAAGATCAATTCCTTTATAACTCCGACTTAAGAATTTGGAGCACTCATGACCCTTGAAGTCCCCCGCTTAAGTGAAAATTAGAACAATAAAGTACTGTTTGAATTTCACAAATAGAATCACACGTTTCCCTTCTCTTTTATCTTCCCTTAGCCTTGGGAAACAAAGGAAAATTAGGCTAAGGGTCTTCAAAGCTCCCTCAAAGAGAAGGGGACATCACAGATAAGTGAGATTGGGAAGTTTTTATTTGGTTGGAAAAACCCATTGCACAAGAATGTTGTTTGCTTTTGGGTTGGGATGAAATGGAACAATTATTTTTAAAAAGATGGGCAATGTGTAAGCAAGTCTAATTGCTGAAAGAATGAAGAGAAATTGGAAGGCACACTATAATCTCCGTGTGCATCCTTCATTTATTAATGCCAAACAAGTTACAAACAGTTGAAGCAATATATTTAATACCCCCTCTTAATGACTAAAACAAAAACAACACCAAGTTTGTCCTCCAATGTTACAAATAGAATAGGGCCAAGAGGTTTAGTCATAAGATTTGCAGGTTGCTTTAGAAGCACAAAATTGAAGACAAATACCACTGGAATCAACCAACTTCGGAATATAGTGATGATGAATCTCAATATGTTTGGTACGTGCATGAAAGACATGATTCTTCAGTAACTTCAAAACACATTGATTATCACAAAAAAGTGGAGTGGGTGTAGATGGATGAAGTTGTAAATTAGCTAGAATCCGACGTAGCCAAACTACTTCACAACTAGCATTGACTGCTGCCTTGTATTCTACTTCAGTGGAAGAGACAACTAAAGTATGTTGAAACTTGCTCTCCCATGAAACAACTCTTGAACCAAAGGAAAACATATACTTGGTGGTAGACCTCCAAGTATCCACTGATTCTCCCCAATCAGAGTTTGTATAACCTATCAATCTAAAATCTTTGCTCTTTGATATAGGATGTCAAAGTCCAGATTTGTTTTGACATATCTCAACAATGAATAAGCTCGGTTGAGACAAAATTCAAGAAAGATAGCTAACAACAAAACATAGATTCGGTCGTGTGGACGTAATATATAAGAGGCTGTCCACCAACTATTTGTAGAGTGATTCGTTGATTAGTGATGAATCATAATGAGCTTACAACTTCAACCCAACCTCCATAGGTGTAGAAGCAGGATTACAATTCGTTATTCCAATTTTTTTCAAAATAGTTGTGGCATACTTGACTTGAGCTATGAAAATGAGATGGTCATGCTACCATAATTCTACACATAAGCAATAGTGTAGGAGGCCTAGATCAGTCATATAAAAAACAACACACAAATCTGATTTCATTCGTTGAATTACAGTGGCCCCACCACCTATGATGACACGATTGTCAACATAGATAATGAGTATCACAATGTCATCACCATTACTTTTGACATAAAGATTTGGATTAGAAAGACTTCTTCTAAATCCAAAATCTTGTAGATGCCAATTAAGTTTGATATACAAGGCTCGTGGAGCCCGATTAAGCCCGTATAGAGCTAATTCAATTTACAAAACCAAATGATCACTACCAAGCACCCAAAAACCTTCAGGCTGCACCATGTAGACCTCATCCAAATATTCATTCAGGAAAGCACTTTTGACATCCATCTGAAACACTTTCCATCCAAATTGAGTTGTTATGGAGAGAAGCAACCAAAATGTGACCCTTTTTGCAATGGGAGCAAAAGTCTCCTCATAGTCTATTATATGTTGTTGAGAAAAACCTTTTGCAACAAGATGAGCCTTGTACTGATCAAAAGCACCATCAACCTTGCACTTTACTTTGAACACCCATTTTCAGCCAATGGGTTGTTTACTTGGAGGTAATTCCAATTTCCAGGAATGGTTCTTCATCAAGGCATCATATTCTAATTGCACGGCAGTCTCCCTGAAATATCCCGAGCCAAATTTTTTTGATTTTTTTAATTAACAGATTTCAACATTACAAGCAAGTACCCGTTAAGGTTAGAAGATAAACCCAAACATACTGAAACAACTCTAACCAAAATGGCGCCGATGATGGCGAGCATTGGTCAGAGGATCTAAAACAAACTGCTTATGCTGTAACTCTAACCAGAATAGCGCCGATGATGGCGAGCATTGGTCAGAGGATCTGTTATTCTAAAAGCCAGAAAAGGAACTCGACGTCAAGTATGTGCTACCCAATCCAATGCGGAGTGAGGAGCGACCATATGATGGAGTGATTACAATAAAATTGCTTGAAAGGGAAATGCTGAAAGGGAACTCAACGTCAAGTATGTGCTACCCAATCCAATGCGGAGTGAGGGGCGACCATATGACGGAGTGATTACAAATAACAGTGTTTGAAAGAAAATGCTGAAAGCTGGAAATACTCAACACCCAGAATGTGCTTGCTAACCCAGAGTGGGAGAGTAGCTACCATAGGGCGGAGATTTATCTATTACTAACAATTACTGAACGAGACGCTGAACATTACAAACTATGATGAGCAAGAATAACTATACTGTCAGTACTACTGCCAGACACTACCTATTTACAATATGAATGATAAGATCTTGCTTTGAATGTGGATCAACATATAAATCAAGCTGCAATAATATGTATTGAACTTCCTTCACTGAATAACAAGGATTAGATCTGAAAGTACAACAAGCAGACCAACCTCAAATTCTGATTTATGACAGCCCAGATTTCCGTGTGCACGAACAGCAGCCCTGTACTTGACAATTTTACTCACAACTTGCTCAAAACTTCATCAATTCTCATGAAACGAATTGCACAATGACTCTAGTATGATGGCGACCAAATCAGAACACTGAAACTCACTCAAAAGATACTATTTATTTGATGCACGCAGCCCAATGCAGATCTGAAACAATACAGACCAGCAACCTATGAATTTACTCATATGCTCATAACTCTCATTTCTCACCCTAATGATCTCAAATTTGATGCAATAGACCCTCAAAATGATGGCACCTAACTTAGTAATAAGAAATGGCATCAAAATATGGTTATTAATTACTGACACGAATCCCAATGCACTCTAGAAAGTACAACCTTCAAAGAATGACGGATTTGCATTATAAAATCATAAGCTTCGTATTAAAATCTGCAAATATTCATGAAGGGGCGCCCTTACCAATAAGATGCAATGACACAATACCCAGAACAATCTTTTTGGTATTTTTGGATTTACAAATTAAAATTCGAATCTGCTTTAGCTAAAATGTAAGATCTGGAAACCTCTAATATGCAAAATCAGAATACTAATTAGACACAATGCAGATTACAATGCACAAAACCCAATGAACTCACAAAACTAAACTAAATCACCACTAGTTGTTGTCTCTCAAATAAGAAGCGATGCCCGAGCTAGGAGGCCTTCATTCCTCGAAGCGATCCCAAAACCAATATGGCAGCAAAACATTCTTGTAGACAAAAGATGATGAAATGAGAGCACTCCTCCTCCTTTTATACTTTTCCAACTGGGAGTCTCTAAAATCTTCTTGTATATGGGATAAAACATGAGAGGGAAAATAATATAATCCTCTTTAATTCTTTTTCAACCTCAACGTTAAGTCGTTGAGCCTAGGCACCAAGGTCCAAAATTAAATAATAATGTTTAATTTACGGACTTTAAAATGGAAGCCAAGATGATGTCGAAAACCAATGATCTATAGCTCGTTGGAAAGATCTTGACAAGACGAATCCAACCCCACTCTCAAAATCCCGTTTTGGTGCCAATCCCGAACTTACTAAAAATAGTAAATTCCTGAAAGTGTTCCGAATGCCGAAATGAACATACCACTGCGAAGCTCTCTGAAAACCCAGAAAGAATCCGCCATTGAATCCACCAACTCCGAGCAAAGACATCCTTAAAAATAGGAAACCCTAATTTTACCTTCCGACTAGCCTTCGGGTCTCCAGAAAAAAGCCAACGATCACTGGAAAGATCAGGTTTGAGAAGGGGACATTACACTCCCATTCAGGTTTGCCTTGTGCTTCAAAATACTTTTGTGGTT
Source organism: Torreya grandis (assembly GCA_037957365.1). Lineage (NCBI taxonomy): Eukaryota > Viridiplantae > Streptophyta > Pinopsida > Cupressales > Taxaceae > Torreya > Torreya grandis. The sequence goes on from JARHVA010000348.1 coordinate 1,719,472, forward strand.
CTTATATCATGAAAAGATCAAAAGCAAGATCAAAAAAACATGTTCCTCAATTGAATCCACAACTTTATTTCCTGTCCTCTGAGGTTGTGCAACTGATTGAGTTTCATCCTTGTGCACTGTAATGTCCCCCTTTTTGGTGTAGCTTGCTTATGGACCCTTAGCATGGTTGTTCCCACAAGACTAAGGGAAGGAAATAAAAGGGAACGTTGAGGGGGAGTATCCTTTGAGCAAAAAAGGTAAAAAGTACTTAAGTATTCTAATTTTTAGTTGAGTTTACAAAAAATGTACTTTTAATCTTATGTTCACTTAAGTTGGGGACCTTTAAGGGTCATGAGAGCCTAAACCCTCAAAAAGAGAGTTTTAAAAAGATAAAGTGTTTATGTTTTAAAAGACACATCCCTCCAACTTGGGCACCACCCTTGGGGGATGATTATAAAAAGTATTTGAGGAGTCTTTTGGAAAGGTATTCTGAATATTGATTTGGAATCTTTGATCAAATATGTCAAGTTTGATTACCACATATTGAGGACAAAAACCTTCAAGAAGTGCCAAGAGTTTAAGGGCGAAAACTTCCATTCCTACTACTTGATCAACTCTATTCAAGGGCTGTAGTTGAGCTTCAAAATTACATATTTACATGTAAGTGGACCTACAAAGGTGTTTTTGGACACTACTTATATTGAGGAATATTGCAAACCCTATTGAAAGCTGGTTTTTGGTGAATTTGCAGGTCTTGGAGAGTGGCGACTTGCATTGGGAGTTTGTGGTGTTGAAGGCTATTTCATTGGGTGGTGAATTGCCTAGAGGGTTGAGCGCCCTGATTAGAGGGATTCGTTGAAGCCTAAAATATTGCACGATATTTATATGATTTTTCTTCCAACTTTGGTGTCTTAGATTGAGGGCTGGTTTTGGGATCTTAGAGCTAATTTGAAGGGTTCTTTAAGCATAAAATATTACATAATATTTTATAATATTTTTCCATCTTGGGCGACTTGTCCTAGGAGCCTTTTGAAGGTCAATTGGAGGACCATTGGTAAGTTAAAACAATCTGATTTATTTTATATAATTTTTTGAAGTAAGGCAAATCAGTTTGAGAAAGAATTGGACATCTTCAAAGGGTTTTTTGACTCCATTTTGGCAAGGTACTGTTATAGCTTGGAATTGCACCCCTGTGAGAGAGTTCTTCAGGCTCCCTCACTTCCAGCTACAAGCATGGGGACAACCTCAAGATGTAGGTATCTTATAGTGAGGTTGAACCTCTAGGCTTTTTAATGAGGCTAGTTCCTCAGGGGCTTCACTTTAGCTCATTGATTCTCACACTAAAATCTACTAATGGCTAAGGAAAAGGGATAGGAGGATGACTGAAAAGAAATCTAAGCTAAGGGAGGTGATGCACCAAAAAGAAGTGATCCACTTGGTCTAGGAAAAGAGCCAACTACTGATGAACCCAAACAGGACACATGCTATTCTGGTTCTATCTCAAGGCCATAGGCATGGAGCTTTTACGTGGAGGTTGAAGGGAAGCCTTATGCTTTGAAGGATAATAAAAATAGGTCTATGGGAGACACTATGAACTGGTAGCACTTCAAAAAGAGCTCGACACACAGACACTTCATGCAATCCTGCACAAAACTGAAAGAATCAAAAGCAAGGTGCTAAAAAAAATTGCAGGTGATGAATGACAATCATACATTCTACAAATGAAACCAAATATGCACACTTGTTTTAACCAAAAATAGAAAAGTCTTTCCTATATTGCTTCAAAAGAGTCTTTTACAAAGCGATTTCTACAGAGTAATTCTATTACCAATCTCGGGGATCATTTGCTTGGCTCCAAGGCTTCTAATTATATAGAAAAGGGGGGAGAGAGAAGGGGAAGAAAGGAGAAGTCAATGATGGTTGGAACTCTGATGTTGTCCCTAAATGTGCCGCTCAAGATCACTAAAACTATCCTCTCGAGCCCCTCCGGTCTTTAAGTTTTTCTTTGATGCATCTGAGAAGCCATGTTGTAAGCAGCTAGAATGTCTCTTCTTGGCACAATGCATTTAATTTTTGCACTCAAAATTGACTTGGCTTCTTTCTCTTTACGTGCCTTGTTGAAAGGACGCAGGTCTCCATGCCTGGGAGTTCAAACTGACTCATGATGTTTCTGCATTTGGACGGCTGTTTGTCAAGAGCAAACCAAACTGAAAGATGAGTCTTCATAAATTTCTAGCTACCAGTTGCTTGGACTCTCTCGTGCTCACTAGTCATCCTTGTGCCACTTGTCTTTTACTGATTGGCCCTTTCTACTCCAGCGTACGCCATGTGGCGGCCTTTCATTCATTGCATCATGATTCTCGTGTTGTTGGACCAAGCTTAAGTCAAGCACTTGAAGAATCTTGATTTACTCTATGCAGAGTGATTCGGGTTCTTTGATCTCTCTTACTTCGGACTTCCCCAGATCCTTTACTTATAAAGCTTTTTAAGTAAAGTACTTCGAGAAACCCGATTTACTCTATGCAGAGTAATTCAGGTTTTCCAAGCTTACTTACTTTAGACTTCTCCATCTTGAAGTCTTCTTTATTCTGTGGGCTCCTATTTGTCTTTGGACAAATCTTTCGAAAGAATTCCTTGAGACAATTTGTCCGAAGGAATTCCTTCGGACTTTTTGTTCGAAGCTTCCTTCCTGCTCTCCTCCTTCCAAAAATACCTTTCAGACTTTTCAAAATGGACTTTCTCGAAGGGTGAGAGACCCTTCGGGCTTCCGCAAATGATCCTTCTAAAGGGAAAGATACCCTTTGGGAATTTTGAAATGGTCCTCCCAAAGAGTAACATACCCTTTGGGAAACTTGCAACTGTCCACTTGGAGAAGGAGAAGCCCTTTGGATTTATGAAATTGACCTTCGAAAAAGTTGATTGGTCTTTCAAAAATGTTGAAAAGATCCCATTTGCCGAAAACAGGCCCTTCGACATTTTGAAAATGCCCTTTGGATTTTTGAAGTGTACCTTCAGGTTTTTGGAGAAGACTCATCCCTTGAAGAACCCAAGAAGCACTATTTTTCAAGACCAAATTGGGTTTGTCAAGCCTTTTTACTTATTTTGGGCTTCTGACTGCTCACAACTTAAGAGGTAATCAATTAGTGCTTCTTGGAGAACCCAAAATACACTATCCATGAGTAATTCGGGTTTGTAAACCCGAATTACTTCTACTTATAAAACATTTAGAAGTCAAGCACTACTGGAAACCTGATCAGCACTGTGCCCTCAGAAACCCGAAGTTGTCACTGCTGCAAACCCAATTTCCTCTCAAAGACTTGCCATTTTCTTTCCTGAAAGCTCCTTTTTTCATACTTAGGCAAATTTTGATGTGGGCCAAAAATGGCCAACATTTATGGCGACTCGCAGGGAAGCATGCCTACTATGCTTGATAACCCACTCATTTGCTTCATTCGATCCATTGGGCATGGAGTCACTGCTTTTGTACAACGTTGGCTCTATCTGCAAATTTCCCTTGAAGCAACAAGAACAACCGAAATGAAACAAACTGTGCCCAAGGCACTTAGGGAAGGGAAAACACTCAACTGAAATGGATGTGTAGAAGGCACTTAGAGAAAAACATGAAAAGCTATACAAAATGTACAATAACATACAATGCCTGCAAACTCTTCTAATAACACGGCTTTAGATGAATCCCGTTGATTGGGATGGGCAATACCTTTCCATCTAGTTGGGCCAATTGGAAGGCGTTATGTTATTTGCATCTGTGGATCAAATAAGCGCCACTCCATAGGGTGTCAAACTTGGTATGGTTACCTAGTTTGGCCTTATTTGAGTCCCATTTGAGAACTAGGTCTCCCTCCTTAAAAGTCCTTGCTGTAGCTCTCTTGTCAAAAGCTTTTTTGACCTGAGCTTGATGTGCCTCTAGTGTCTTTATTGCAAGGTCCCTTGTCTCTTCAAGTTCTATGAGTTCTGCCAATCTCACATTCATGGGTTCATCTTCTAGCAGCTTCAGCTGATGGACTAGCTCTAATGCAGGCAGCTCAAGAGAAATGGGTAACTTGGCCTCCCTTCCATATACTAGAACATATGGAGAATTGCCAACAATAGCTTTAGGAGTTACTTGGTCAGCCCACAAGGCTGTCTTCAACTTGATGTGCCATGTCCTTTGATTCTCCTCCATGGTCCTCTTGATAATCCTCAACAAATTTTTATTTGTGGACTCAACTAGCCCGTTGCCTTGAGAGTAATAGTTTGAGGAAGTGTTGAGGTAGATGCCCATTTTGAGAGCCCATTCACTTGTTTTCAAACCAAGGAAAACCAAAGCATTATCAGATATGATAGTGGATGGAACACCAAACCTGGTCACAATGCTGTCATAGAAATCTAAGACTGCGTTTTCATTGGCTTTCTTCAATGCAATGGCTTCCACCCACTTGGTGAAGTAATCAATTGTAGTAAGCACCCACTTATGCCCTACACTTGATGGGGGGTTGATTACTCCAATGAAGTCCAAACCCCACTGCATGAATGGTTGCTCTACTTGAATCAGGTTGAGAGGGAAAGATGCTAGCCTTTGCTTACCCGTGAAGAGAGCACATTCCTGACACTTCCTCACCCATGCATAAGCATCTTTGAAGAGGCTGGGCTAGTAGTAACCAGCCCTCATGATCTTTGTTGTAGTAGTTCTTGGAGCAAAATGACCCCCTGCAGGCCCATCATGGAAATGCTCCAAAAGCTTGGTTACTTGATCATCATCTACGCACTTCAGGGGCACTCCATTGAGGTCTCTTCTGAGCAAAATCCCATCAATTAAAGTATAAGGTGTGGACTGAAGTCTGAAATACCTTCTTTTTGCTTTGTCCATACCTAAAGGGCACTCACTTGTTAGCAGAAAGCACGTCATATCATAGAGCTAACTAGTGTGAGATGGAGGTGCATCTGCTTGTAGGTTATCTTATGTTACCAAGATGACCTCTTTGTCTTTGTGAAGGTCATCAACCATATGCTCACATAAGCCTTTACCTCTTACTAGCTTAGTGACCTTGCTCTCCACGTCATACTCTATGATTTTAGTAATCCAACCAGCTCTTTTTTTGCTCAAATCCTTATTAAGATGGAAGTCTCTTACTCCAGGATGAGACACCATAAGGTGAATTTTGCTATTGGATAGCATTGGCTTGAACTTCTTGAGGCTCCTTACTGCTGCAAGGGATTGTTTTTTTACAAAGGTATACCTCACCTCATACTCTTCATGCCCCTGACTGAAAAATGCTAATGGCTGCCCAAGTCCTTCACCATTTCTTTGCATCAGTATAGATGATATATTATCAATGTTTGCAAAAGCATACAATATGAAATCCCTTGAGAAATCACAATTCATAAGTGTGGGTGCTTGAGCGATGGCTTGCTTGATAGCTTCAAATGCTGACTTGCCTTCATTTGACCAAGTGAACACTTGGTTATTTTTCAGCATAGCAGTGATGGGTTTGACCAAACTTGCAAAGCTGGGGATAAATCTTCTCACGAAGTTTATCTTTCCAAGGAAACTTTGGAGTCCCTTCTTATGTTTGGGCAAGGATAAGGCCAAGATGGCACTTATTCTCTCAGGATCAATGGACAGCCCCTCCTTTGAGATGATGTGGCCCAACAACTTGCCTTCATGCACGGTAAACACGCACTTTTTGGGATTCAATGAAATCCCATACTCTCTGCACCTTTCGAAAATCAGCCTCAGGTGGTTCATGTGTTCGCTGGCATTCTTGGAGAAAACCGTGATGTCATTCAAGTATACCAACACCATTTAGTTTAGCAGTTCTTGGAAATCCATGTCCATGGCTCTTTGGAAAGTTGCGCTAGCATTTGATAGACCAAAGGGCATATTTTGGTACGCATACGTGCCCCATTTGCTGGTGAAGGCAATCTTGTACCAATCTTCATCTTTCACTCAGACTTGGTTGTAGCCAGAAAATCCATCCAATAGAGAGAAGCGTTATGATCCTGCCACTACTTGGAGAAGTTGATCCATGGATGGCAGAGGGTAGTGATCCTTCAAGGAGACTTTGTTCAAATCTTTGAAGTCCACACAAAGCCTAATCTCCCCACTCTTTTTTCTTACAGGCACCAAGTTGGCTACTGATGATAAGTGTTTGATAGGAAAGATGATCCTGGACTAGATCAACTTGGTTAGCTCCTTCCTCATCAACTCTTCAATCTTGGGGTTAACGGGCCTTTGCTTTTGCCTCATGTAATTGGCATTGGCCTCCAACTCTATGGTATGCTGAGCTAACTTAGGATCAAAACCCTTTAGGTCATTGTACTCCCAAGCAAAAATTTCTACACACTCTTGGCAAAGTGTTATGAAAGTGTGCCTTTCAACCTTGCTACTTACCTTCCTAATCTTGAGAATTTTATCTTTGAAAATGAGGACTCTCTCATAGTTCTCTTCCATAGTTGACATTACTGTCTTTTTTTTCCTCATATGGTCTCCTTCATGAAAAAGGCCCTCAAGTGTAACCAACTCCTTAAGAAGTTTGTTCGACTTCAGCTGAATAATTTGATCCTCATTGATGCTGTAATTTAGCTTGGCTGGAGGAGAACTCAGCTTCTTGCTGTAAAAAGCAAGAAATTTGCTTGTCACTTTCAAAAACCTACTTGTGAGCTTCATTATCCAGCACTGATGGCCTCACCACCACCTTGACATGTGGCTGAACCTTAGCTTCTTTTAGCGCACTTGGAATGTCAAACTGAGCTTCCACGACTGCCAGCCTGTCAGCATGCTGGTTCTAATTTCTTGGGACAACTTGAATGTCAAAGGCCTCAAATTCTTCAATTAGGTCCCACACTCGATTTTTGTAGGACCTCATCAAGGAATTCTGTGTAACATTCAGGCCTCTGACTTGATTTACTATGAGCTCGTTGTCCCCATAAACTTGCAGTAGTTTGATTCTTCTTTTATTGGCTCATTGAAGGCCATGGATCAAGCCTTCATATTTTGTTGCATTTAAAGAGCAATTGAAATGGAACCTTTAGGAAGAGAAAAGCTTATTACCTGAGGGTGAAATCAACATTGCCCCAACACCTGCACCGTTTTTGCCCCTCGAGCCATCAAAGAACAACTTCCATAAACCATTGGGGTCTTCTTTAGGGCCAATGAGGGAAGGCATGTGTTGATTCTCTTCATGCAGCAGATAGACACCCATGTCTCTTTCCTCAACACCTTCTAAAGGGTTGAAAAATTGGTTATCTTCCCATAACTCATCCAAGAACAAGTTTGGAACCTCTTCAAGTTGAGTGTTCAGCGCCTGACCAATTGTAAACTCATCCTCATCAAAGATAGTACAACTGAGGTGATGGCCCCACTATCTACCAAGCAATTGTGCACCAAGGAATCATCGATGATTAATGAAATGTAGAATGGAGGGGGCTTGGTCACACTACTTGACCTTTCTCCCAAAGGATTCTTGGCTGCATTAGTAAAGATCTCAACTTCCTTGCTTGGTTGTTTACTTGCAATTGTCACAACACTCATCTTAGACAATCCTTCTTGAAGGATGTCTACTTGGCCAGGCATGGAAAGCATGTCCCACATTGGTACGCTTACGTTGGACTTCTTCATTTGCTCCACAATGTTGATTGATGTACCATTAGCCTTTGCCTGAGTTTTGGGAGCCACTACTGCTGGTTTCGTCAATGAAGGAGCGGTGACAAGAGGTTCTTTGAAAGCTTCCTGATTTTCACCCATATTCCTTCTCTTAAACCTTGTGTTTGTTGAGATTGGGACGTGAGACAGAGTGAGGGTGGCCTGCTGATTGGACGCATAGCACTCCTCTTGCTCACTAATGACCATTGAGGCTTCCGGTTGGTTTGACCCCTGATCCGATCCTTGTTCTTGTGGAGGCTGCTTTTGTTTTGTCAGCGTAGGCACCTCTGTGCTTTGGGCTATAAGACCCTGATTATATCCATAAGTAACAGCCTGCTGCCATTGATCATTGAATGCCTAGTTGGAGATATTAGTTGGGACAATGAATTGGAGATATTAGTTGAGATATTAAGTGTGTATGGTGAATTGCCAACCGCCCTTTTTGGAGTGATCATGTCTGCCCATAGAGATGTCTTCAACTTGGCATGCCAAGTTCTTTGATTTTCTTCCATTGTCCTTTTAATGATCCTAATCAGGGTCTTATTTGTGGACTCAGCCAGCCCATTCCCTTGTGGTTAGTAGTTGGAGGAAGTGCTAAGATAGATGCCATATCTTAATGCCCACTCACTTGTCTTTGTTCCCAAGAAGGCCAATGCATTGTCTGAAATTATTGTGGTTGGGACCCCAAATCTCGTCACTATTTCTTTGTAGAAGTCTAGGACGGTGGTCTCATTGGCTTCCTTTAAAGTGACGGCTTCTACCTATTGACCATTTTGGTCCTGCAGGCCAAAATCAGTCTCCTTTGCCTACCACTCTAAACCTCAGTCTAGTCATGCACCCACCTTCTGCAAAATCTCCTTTTCTTTGCAATAATCCCTGTTCTTATTGAAAAATCTAAGGCCTTGCAGGGTTCGGTTCAGTATGGAGCTTTTTGCTTTGAACAAATGCCTTAGACAAATAAGAGTCTCTTACAAAGCTCCTAAGGTTAAACAGCCCTTGCGGAGGGCAGATGATGAGCAGGATGGGCCATTGCAAAAGATCCGAAGGGTAACTTTGGACTTGATTTAGCCTTGCGGAGGGTAGCTGGTCAGAAGGCCGAAAGGTGAGTTCCTTCGAGAAGAAAGACCAAGGCAAAGAATTCCTTCGGATTTTCTGTCTGAAGGAAATTCGTGAGGAAATAGCAAAGGATTTCTTTGGACAAAATGTTCAAAGAAAATCCATGAAGTGAACAAGGCAAAAGGAAGATAGCCAAAGACAAAAGTTGATTTTCTTCAGGCAAAATGCCTGAAGGAATTCCTTCAGACATTTTGTCCGAAGAAATTCACAAGGCAAAGATTGTCTTTCAGAAGGAAAATTCCGCAGAAGAATTCACAAGGCAAATCTTTCGGACAAAAAGTCCGAAAGAATTCCTTCGGACTTTTTGCCCAAAGGAATTTGCCTGAAGAAAAGAGCTGACCGAAAGAAACAAGCAAGGAAACAAATGAGGAATGCTTTCGGAAAATTCCCGCGGCAAAGTGAACAGAGAGAATTCTTTCAGACAATTTGTCCGAAGGAACTCACTCGGTGGAAAAGCCCGACAAAAAGTAGCAAGCGGGAAAGACAAAGGAAAGATTTCCTTCGGACGAATTCCTTCGGACATTTTGTCCAAAGGATTTGAAAAACAAGGCCACCTGAAGGACCCCGAAGGGCAAGTACCCTTGCGGGGGACTCTCGTCAAAAATGAAGGGACCTTTCTCCAAGCCCCAAAGGGACACCTTCCCTTCGGGAGAGATAAAAGACAAAGGCCCAGACAGAAGAAAAGAAGAGAGAGATATCCTTCGGGAGAAAGGCCAAAGAAAAGAAAGCCGAAGGAATTCAAAGGGGTGACGAGACCGCATACGTCAAAATTAGACATCATGAACTAGCTGTTGGAATTCGAACGTCAAATGACGTCCCCGAAGACGTCAACTTCAGGGCTATAAGATAGCCGTTGACCTTTAAATGCTTGAGCACCAACCCGAAGGAATTCAAAGGCCTTAAGGCCAAAGGGAAGAGACCGTCGAGAAGGGAGCCCAAAGAGCCAAAGATTGATAGAAGATAGCCCCGAGGGCTCAAATTGCTGGAAAGAGTCAAGAGAGGAAAAGACAAAACCAGGAAAAGACAAAGCCAGGAAGAGACAAAATGAATATGGACAAAACAGCCCAAGTGGCAAAGGGTAGGCCAGTTATTCCTGCAATTGGAATATTCTCCGCCAAGTGGTCATCAAGGAGCGCAAACAGTGAACGACGCGACCTGTTTTTCTCCACTTTGCATTGATAAGCAGACAAACCGCGTGAATGTCTTGAAGGAGTGGTCTTGTTTGCAGAAAAAGAGGTGCGGTCCATGCTTTCACATTAATGTTTGAACGCTAAGGTCAAAATAGGCAGCCGACACAGCATCCTTTTTCAGCGGCTTCCTATTCCCGATGCTCTCAACGCACATGGGCCAACTTGTAAAAAGGCGCCAAAGTCTTTTCCAAAGGGGCGCCTTTACTTCCTTTCTCTCTATATATATTGTAACTTCTCATTTGAGAAAGATATCTCTCAGCTTGTAAGGCAGAGCCTTGCCGAAATTTACCTTGAATAAAAAAGAAGCATTTTTGCCTCCATTTGAGCTTGCACTTTTGCATGTCTATGGCTTTGTTTTGTGTCAAGTCATTTTCCCTTATGCTTTCACATAATGATTCCAGCATGTCTAGTGTATTGTGAGTTCTTTTGCAGGTTAGCCATAAGTGTCTACAACAGAGTATAGGCACATGTGAATAGGCTGCCATAGTGTGTCTTAGAACACCTCTGGTAGTTCTTCCTCCCTGTATCTCCAGAGGACCCTTAGCTCACTGATGCAGGAGAATTTCTCATATCAAATGAAGTGTGCATCAGCTTGTTCTTGGTGGAAAGTGTATGCTCAAGCTAAGTAGATCGAACTTTTTTGGTGCATCACCCTCTTAGTTTAGGTTCTGTTTTAGTATCTTTCTCTCTTTTCAACCCCTCCATTATATATATATATATATATATATATATATATATTAGCAAATGTACTGGAATAAATAAGAGATGCATCAAAGGGAGCTAGCCTTTATCTAGAGACTCTCCCCTCAGTTTTGCCAGACCCACAGGCAAGAGAGGAGTTTCCATTGTGCCGCGTGGAAGATAGGAGCTCAGCTTCCTGTCAAGGGTGCAATCCACAGCGTCAACACTACCCACCTTGTGAAATAATCTGTAGTAGTCAAGACCCACTTGTGGCCAGCACTAGGAGGGTTGATCATCCCTATGAAGTCGAAACTTCATTGCATGAACGACTGTTCCACTTGAATAGAATGCAGAGGCATTGCAGCCAGTTGTTGCATCCCATCAAAGAAAGCACATTTCTGGCATCTCCTTACCCAAGCATGAATGTATTTGAACAAAGTGGGCCAAAAGTAGCCATCCCTCATAATCCTTGCAGCTGTGGCCTTGGGAGCAAAGTGACCACCAGTTGGTCCATCATGAAATTCAGACAGTACCTTGTCGACTTAATCTGAATCAATGCATCTCAAGAGTACTTGTGAAAAGTTCTTTCTCAACAGCACTCCATCAAACAGGACATAAAAAAGGGATTGAAGCCTAAAATACCTCCTCTTAGTTCTATCAAGACCTTGCAGACACTCACTAGTTCGAAGGAAATGAACCATGTGTAATGTCCCCATTTTTGCGAGCATTAGAGTTCGGTGGATTTTAGCCTATTCTTAGCCCTCGCAGGTTAATATGCATGGTTAGAGGGTCTCTTGATGGAGCTTGGCTCAGCTTCAGATTGTCAGTGCTTGATCAGTTGGCTTTCGTTCGGGCTCATTCGGACACTTCTAGCCTGAGTTGCTATTTTTAGCAGTATTCAGCACTCAGCGTGGGACCCCTGCTATTTTTAGCAGTATGGATTGATAGCGTTCAGAATCACTTCCTCAGTCGACAGCTTCAGACGGCTCGTGCATCGGATGAATGATGAGAGAGATATTAATATTTAATTGAATTAATTAAATATTAATTAATTGGAGTTTATAATATAAAGTTATAATATTTTATTATAACTTAAGTGATTTTTGCTGAAGGGGGTCGCCATCATTGAAGGGGCCACTTTTAATTATATTTTATAATTAAAAGTGCTTTCGAAAACTATTGAAAAATTAAAAAGAAAAAAAAAGTTCGAATTTATTTAAATGAAACCTAATTGAGAAAATTCGAACTCTTGAGGAGATATAAGGGTTTCATTGGGTTTTGAGCTCATTATGTTATGAAATCAATTTTTGATCAAGTCTTTTTCAGAGAACGAAGCCAAGGGTTTCAGTTGTCTACAGGGATTGGAGAACGAGCCATCTTCAGTGTTGCAGTTCAGACGCTGTGAAATATCAGCTGATCTATTGCATTCAGGGAGATATCTTCATTCAAAAGTTATCACAGAACGTTCACAGAGTTTCTTTCAGCTTGCAGCACTAATCAGGTTTTCATCAAAATATCATTGCCTTTTTAGTTGCATGTTATTGGATCTTATTTGTAATCATTTCAGAAGATTAATAAATAGTCTGGCATCAATATTTTCAATAGATTCTATCATTTCTGGTGTTGCATTATTTTATATAAATTTATTCAGCATTTTCTTTCAAAAACGCAAAAACGAGAAAAAAAAATCAAAGCAGTCAGTTTTCAGAAATCAGGGAGAACAGGGGTTTCTACACCATGTTTTGTGCTCAGCTCTTCATGATTGCAGGTACTTCTGCGGCAACTTCATCATGGAGTATCAAAACGTCTTTGTTCGGCTCTTTGAAGTCTGTAGCGAGGTGTTTGCACAACCCTCTTCCCCTTACTAGCTTGGTGGTCTTGATCTCCACATCGTACTCCATTACCTTGGTGATCCACCTGGCCCTTTTCTCATTCAACTCACGGCTCAGCAAGAAATCCTTTACACTAGGATGTGGCACCATGATGTGAATCTTGCTATTAGACAACATATGTCTGAATTTCTTCAGGCTTCGTATGACTGCAAGCGCTTTTTTATCAATATATGTGTATCTGATCTCGTAGCCCTCTAAGCCCTGGCTAAAAAATGCAAGAGGTTGTTCCAAATTTTGACCATTCGCTTGAGTGAGTATAGCAGAGATTACCTCTTCATTGCCAAAGGTGTAGAGATTGAAATCCTTGGAGAAGTCCGGACTAGTTAGGGTGGCAGCCTGGGCGACGATAGCTTGTTTGATGCCTTCGAAGCTTTCTCTCCTCCTTGCTGTCCACATGAACATCTCGTGCTTCCTCAACACGGAAGTTAGTGGCTTGACCAATTCAGCAAAATTAGGGATGAATCTCCTAATAAAGTTTATTTTTCCAAAGAAGCTTTGCAGGCCCTTCTTGTGTTTAGACAAGGACAATGCTAAGATGGCGTGCACTCTTTCCAAATCAATGGTCAAGCCTTTTTTTGAAATGATATGGCCCAAGAATTTGCCTTTGTGGATAGCAAACACACATTTCTTAGGGTTGAGAGAGATGCCGCACTCTCTACACCTCTTGAAGATTTGTCTCAGGTGTTTCAGATGTTGTCCTACCTCCTTAGAGAAGACTGTCACATCATTAAGATAAACCAAGACAATGTCATTTATCAAACCTTGGAAAGCCATATCCATAGCTCGTTGGAAGGTAGCTCCAGCATTTGACAGTCTGAATGGCATCTTCTTGTAGGCAAAAGTTCCCCACTTGGTGGTGAAGGTTGTCTTGTACTGGTCCCAGTCTTGCACCATAATTTGATTGTACCCGGAGTACCCATCTAGGAGGGAGAATCGTTCACTGCCTGTCACTATCTGGAGAATTTGCTCCATACTTGGAAGGGGATAGTGATCTCTTAATGAGACTCTATTTGGGTCTCTAAAATCAACACACAATCTGATCTCCCCATTCTTCTTCCTAACGGGGACCAAATTGGCCAGCCAAGAAGAGTGTTTGATAGGAAAGATGATCTTGGACTCAATTAGCTTGGTGAGCTCCTTCCTCATGAGAGGCTCAATCTTTGGATTGATTGGACTTTGTTTTTGCTTGATGGGTTTGGCACCTTCTTTCAGCTCGATGGTGTGTTGTGCCAAGCTTGGGTCAAACCCCTTCAAATCGCCATACTCCCAAGCAAAGACATCAGCAAACTCTTGGCATAACGTAACGAAAGCATGCCTTTCTTCGTTGGTACATACCTTCCCAAGTGCAAGCAACTTATCCTTTAATATCTCTACCCTTTTGTAATTCTCTTTCTTGGTTGACATGCTTTGTCGCTCTTGAGTTGGTCATCCTCATTGAAGATGCTCTCAAGAGTGACCAAACCTTTAAGAAGTATGTTGGTCTTCAGCTGAATAATCTGCCCCTCATACTGTTGTTGTAGCTTGGATTGATTCCTAGAAGCGAACTCGACTTCCTCCTATATGAAAAGTGCTATCTACTGATTACCGTCAAACACCTGCCAATTGATGACATTGTCTGGTATTGAGTGTCTCACTATCACTTTTAAATGGTGCTAATTGCTATCATGTCTCACCCCCTTGGGAATATCAAACAGAACACCAACTGCTGCTAGTCTATCTACATGTTTGTTCTCCTCTCTTGGGATGGAAGTGATGTTGAAAGCAGTGAAGCTCTCCATTAGGTCCCACACCCTGTACTTGAAAGACTTGAGTAGGAAGTTCTTGGTCAAATTTTGACCCCTCACCTAGTTCACAATCAACTCGCTGTCTCCAAACACTTGCAATTCTTCGATTCCTCTTTTCCTTGCCCACTCTAAACCATGAACAAGAGATTCATACTCCGCTACATTGCAAGTGCAGAACTAGAATTTGAAAGCTGAGAAATATTTTTCCTTTGAAGGTGAAACCAGCATTGCTCCACCACCAGCTCCCAACTTGCTTTTGGATCTATCAAAGAAAAGTTGCCACAAACCACTGCTCTCTTGGTTTGCCTTTATCAAATTTGGCATTAAAGTATCTTCTTCATGCATGCAGTAAACTCCAAGACCTGCCTCTTCGATGAACTTGTAAGGATCAAGTTTAAAATTGTCATTTCCCCATTCATCTAGGAGCAGGTTAGCAACTCCTACAAGGGAAGATTATGGGGATTGGTCTACCTGGAGTTCTTCTTCATCAATGATGGTGTAGCTGACATTCGCTGCCTTGGGTGAGTATGGCTCCAGGTGATCTTTGTGGATGGGCTCTGACTCAATCTTCTTTTTGGTTCCATACTTCGTCCTAAAAACCATGTAAGACCAATTCGCTGCCAAGTACCCACCCATCTTGGACGTCAAATCCCTGGATAAGCAAAGAGCGAAGTAAGGGGGAACATCTGTCACTATCACGTCATAGGGAATTGAGAAGGTTGGACAAACATGGAGAGTTAGATTCAAGCCTTTTACCACTCCCAAGGTCTTGGCTGGTGATCCATCCAACTACAGAACTCCTTTGGTCATTTGCTCATATTTGAGTCCTAGCTTGTGAGCTATGCATTTGGGCATAACTGAGGTGCTTGCTCCACTATCAATGATGCAATTTTGGACCAAGAAATTGCCAATAATCAAGGATAGATAAAAAGGAGGGACCTTCTCATCCTTTTTTGATTGACCTCCCATGGGAGAAGCCCCATTCACTATAAACACATTATCAGACTTTGTTGAGATAGCTTGCTCACTTAGCCCGTGCAATTCCTTTTGGAGTATATCTTTTTGCCCTGGCATTGCTAAGGAATCCCACAATGAGATCTTCATGTGCAGCTTCTTCATTTGGTCCACCACATTGATCAAAGGATTGCCCCCTTTTGAATTCTCCTTGGGGACATTTGTAACTTGTGGTGCGACTCGAGGAGTTGACGCTGAATCTGGCGGTCTATAATTAGAAAACTTTTGATTTACTTGTGATAAAAGAGATGCTGCAGATGCTTGAGTGGTTGCTTGAGCTTCCTCCATTGCTCTCTTCTTGGACCTGGTGTTGGCTGCAACACAATCATCATGATTATTTGTGCTCCCCACAATTGACTGTGTAGAACTCCCCTTCCAAGTGGTTCATAAGAGTGGAATCAGATTGAGCCTGCCTACTGTCTATCCCAGATTGTGTTGACATCTCAAAACCTGAGAATTGGGCTGCTTGATCACCTTGTGTGGTCATACATTGATTTGGTAGCTCATTAGCATAAGCAAGCTGTTCTTGACCATGCCCCAAGGGTGGATAATTGAGTTGTTCCTGTACCAAATTATTTTGAGTGGGGACAAGAGCCTTGATCGATGAAGGAGCATTTGGATTGTAACTCTAATAAGGCCTGACTTGCATAATCTGACCCTGCCCTTGATTATAATTCTGAAAAGGAGGTCTATTTGTCTGCGCAAACTTCTAGTATCCTTAATTCGGCCGATAGCTTTGAGCTTCCTGCCTCTTGAGGGCAACTAATTCATTGTCACTCTGCAGTAGGCTCTTAACTTCGTGGAGATCATTTGTAGGAGTAGCATCCGGCCTTTCTACACTAGATAGAGGAGCTAAAGTGGGCGCAATAAGCTGAACTGAGGGTTGCAAATTAGAAAAGAGTGGCATATGAGGCCTAGGAGCTATTTTTCCTACTTGAACCAAACAATTTTTAGAAGCTATGGCTATTTCATAAGCAGTGGGTAGAACATGTCCACCCAAGGACTGTATCATGACAACAATGTCACTATTCAAGGCCTTCAAGTAGTAAAAGAAGGCATAGCTTACGATTGGCCTCACTAGGATTGAGATTTTGTCCCAAGTCTTTTGGAATCTAGCGTTAAAATCTTGCATAAATTCATGTGGGGCTCTCTTCATAGTGGTCAATTGCTCAGCTAGAGATAAATGGTCACTTTTCTCTCCAAACCTATTTGTTAAGAGGGTCCATAATTCATTCCATGAGCCAGCTGAATTCATAGGCAAAGTCCCATACCAGTCCAAAACTTTTCCTTTAAAGGACAAGGCCAACAACTTGATGGCTACATTTTCTTCAGTAATATTATGGACGTTGCAGAGGTTGGCTATGTTTTTGATATGCTCAATAGCAGTGATTGGCCCCTCTACACTAAAGGGAGGAACACTCTTGAGAGCTGTCCTTGGAATTGGGTTATACTGTAGAAGGTTCAAAGGACTCTGACCATTGAAGGCCACAAAAGCTAAAGCCATGGCTGTGACAGTATTTAACTGGGGTCTTCTTTTGTAGGTGTATTTTATGGCAGGTATGGGAAAGTGGTTTGCTCTGTATGGATGAGTTGTTGCAAACCTTAGCCTCTTTGTTGAGTTCAAAGGCAGCTCAACAAATTCAAAAGGAACACTCTTAGAAGATCTTGTGGTGACCTTAGACATGGGAGGCCAGACTGATCTCTAACCAGAGACTGAGTTCTTAAATGGAGTCCCTTGATGCTGGATTATAGCTCTTTCTTTTGAATTTTTCACAATAATAGGGCCAGCACCAATCCTGAAACTCATAGGGCGCAAAATTGTCTCACCAGACGTGCCAAAATTTGTTAACGCTATGGATTGCACCATTTGAAAGGAAACTTAACTTCCTTCTTCCACGCGGCACAATGGAGACATTATTCTTGCTATGGGTAGCAAAATTGAGGAATGAATCTCTAGATTAGCGGCTAGCTCCCCTTGATGCACCTTGAGGCCATGAAACTCTACTGCTAACAATGGGGGGGTGAAAAGAGAGAAGGATACTATAAAACATAACCTAACTAATGTGGTGATGCACCAAAATTGATTGGTCTACTCAGCTTTACCTACACTTTGCACCAAAAGGAGCGACAGACACTTCATTGGAATGAGAAACTAATTGCATCAATGCTTCAACAAGGGGTTTTATGGAGGTATAAGGAGGAAGAACCTACCAGAGGTGTTCTAAAGACACGTCGTTGGGCAGTTGCTCACCTGCGCCTATACTTCAATCTGAACACTTGTTGTTGACCTGCTGAAAAGAATTTGCAATAGACTAGATATGATGGCATAGACTTATGAAAGCATTAGAAGAAATGACTGAACATAAGACAATACACAGGCATATGCAAAAGTGCAAGCTCAAATGGAGATAAAACACTTCTTTTGATTAAAGATAAATTTATTCAGGGCTTTGCCATAAAAAGGTGAGAGATCCTTTCTAAAAAATGAGAATGTACAATAAATAAAAAACTTGGAAAAAGGTCATTGACCAGTCAAGGGAATGAGGCCCATGCTACATTAAACAGTCTTGCAACAAAGGATTAGCCCATGCTGTTGTCGTCTCTCCTTAAATACCCCAGTAAAACCCATGCTGTAGGTGCTTTAGATATTGACTTTGTTGTCCGGTCCTGCAAGGGCATGGGTCGCTTCTCTCATCAACCCACAAGGCCATCCCTCTTCATGTTTTGGGCCATGCTCTCTTGAATGCTCGCGCAACTGGCTACTCATTAATGTCCAAACAAGGAAACACATGCCGCTCCCTCAAATGTTTGCAACCGACTCACTCAATGGCTATTCGGTGGAGACTATTCCACCTGAAAGCATTTACTTCTCCTACTAACGATTCCTATGCCACCTAGCCTGGTCTGGTTCGTCCCTGCACGTGATTTTCTACGCCACCTGGAGCGTTTTGAGCATTTGTCTTATATGTGCGTGGCTATGTTTTGGGTTACCCGCTCTGCTTTTCTCTTTTCTAGCTATTTCTTGTCCTTTTCCTGGGAATTCGAGCTCTCGAGGCTATCTTTTTTCTCTCAGGCTCCTTCCTTGGTGGGTCACTGAGTCTTCCTTCAAGCTTCCGGGCCTTCGAATTTCTTCGGGCAAAATGTTCGAAGGAATTCCTTCGAAAATTTTGTCACAAGGAATTCTTCCTTTGTGCTTGCCACTTTTGTAAGCCCTCCTTTGACAACCCTTTAGGCCTCCGCTCATGAGTTCTTTTAGACATTTTATCTGAAAGAATTGCTCTTTGGCTTCTCCCCAATGACTAACCCAATTCTTTCGGACATTTTGTCTGAAAGAATTGTTCTTTGGCTTCTCCTCCACGACTAACCCATCACTTTAAATTTGACGTCCGTGACCCTGTCATCTCATTTGAAAACCAACGACTATTTCGCTACCCTGAATTTGACATTCGCGGGCCTGTCACCAGACACTTGAACTCCAACGGCTAGCTTATTACCTTAAATTTGATGTCTACAGGCCTGTCATCCCCCTTTGGCAATTCCTTCGCCTTTTTGCAAATGGACCTTTCCGAAGGGAAACTGACCCTTCGGAAAAATGAAAAGGTCCTCTTTTCATGGCCAAGTGTCCTCCGAAAGGGCACCTACCTTTCAGACTCTTGTCTTTCGAATTTCTTCGGATTTCTTTACTTGTCGAATTTCTTCGGACAAAATGTCAAAAGGAATTCCTTTAGACATTTTGTTCGAAAAAATTCGTTCCTTGGGTGAACCTCTTTGGATTTCCTTTGGACAAAATGTCCGAAGGAATTCTCCTTGGCTTGTCTAGTTTTCCAAAGGGCAAGTCCTTTTCGGGCTTTCTGCCTTGGCCTTTTGCTTCAACCATCTACCCTCCGCAAGGACACCTTGAGCCCAAGGTTGCCCTTCGGGATTTTATAAAGGTCCATTTTGTCGATTTTCTGCCTCCCGCAAGGCCTTCTTGGCCTCTAAGTCACCTTTCGAAAGAATTGCAAAGGTCCTGTTTGGCACCTAAGTGCCCTCCGCAAGGGGACCTACCCTTTGGACTTTTTGTAAAAGACCCCTAGCCCTTTGAACTTAGTCCATTCTACCGATAAAAGGCCCTCCGAAGTAACCTACTTGCCTTGTTAAGCGTTCAAGATCAAAATGGGCTTCAAGTCAAACTCTTGCTTGCCGAACCCAAAGCACTTGCAATCATAAGAAGGAAAAAACCTGGTTTTTTCATGGAGAAAAACCTGTCAAAGAAAAGCCCACAAGGCAGCTATGGGATGAACTTGTCAAAACTTGGGCTAAAGGACCCTGCAAGGAAAAGGAAAGAGGGGTGCCCAATTTTGTCATGTACATAGTTTTTCTTTTTTTTCTCGTTTTTTCTAAGTGTTGTTATGCATGTGTGTAATATTTTTAGCCTTTGTGTGTTTTTCCTTGTTGGTTGGGGTAAAATCTTTGTTGTTTCATAGGTCCTTACAAAGCTATTGTTGACTTCTCCAAGCTGCGCCCTAACTCCATGTCCAATGGACATTGTGGCTACCAGTCTTCCCAAGCATAGCAGGCATGCTTCCCCTATGAGTCGCCAATTGAGTTGACCAATTTTTGGTCCTACAAGCCAAAATTGGGTACCCCCTCCTTTTTCTTTGCAAAAGTCATCCAATCCATGTTTTGGCTAGATCATCCTTCTGCTGCCTTGTGCAAAACGTTCTCTGCGAGACCTTTCTCATGAAAAAGCCAGGGGTTTCTCTCATTCTGCTTTGCCAAGTTTATTTTGAGTTTGTCAAGAGCAATTACTTCACCTATAGTAATGCATTTCGGGTTTCCCAAATGACTTGTGAAATTTTCATAAGTCAAGTCACTTGATAAACTCAATTTGGTCTTGGTGGTGTAATTCGGACTTTGCAAATGTCTTTACTTACAAAGGTTATAAGTAAAGACACTTGCAAAACCCGATTTGGTTTTTCAAGTGTCTTTATTTATTTGCCTTATCAGCTGAAGTTGATGTAAAACCCGAAGTAGAAGCTACTGGGAAGTCCGAAATGGTCTATCTAGTGCAAATCGGGTTTGTGCAGGTGCATTACTTGTCTACTTTTATAAGTAGAAGTGATTGAAGAACCCGAAATGGTTTAAGCAGTTCGCCAAAGGCAACAGATTTTCTTCGGAGGGCATTTTGACGGCTTGAAGGACGTTTGCAAAAAGTTCGAAGCGTGTCTTTTTGGAGGGCACCTGGGAAAAGAAAGAGGACTTCACTTTTCCGAAGGGTCGTTGAAGAATTCTCAAAGGGTATGTGCCCTTGCGTTGGTGGCAGGACCAAATCAAAAGTTTCGAAGGGGCATTTCGAGGCACAAAGTGCCCTTGTGGAGGGCACCTTGAGAAAGTGAAGAACGAAGACAAAAGGCCCGAGGGGCACGTGCCCTTCGGAAAAAAAAGCAATCAAAAGAAAGAATTCCTTCGGACAAAGGAAAGTGCGGCAAAAAGCCCGAAACAAAGAAGGCCCGATAAGTCAAAGACAAGCCAAGAAGAAGCCAAGGCAAAGGAGATGGCAAGAAAGAGACAAAACACGAGCAAAGTAAAGAGCGGAAAAAGACAAAGCGCAGAATAGTTCCAGCAGCCAACAAGGTCAAAAGACAGAATCAATGACCACTCAGACCAAGACAAGTGGCATAGACAACTTAACAAAGAGAATTAATACATTTGGTGAAATATATCTACTGAAAACCAATAAAATAGATTGGTTTTTGAACTATAGAGGAGAGCAGCCCATGTTTTCAAGCTTCACCATTAATGCACAGCCAGTTGTGCCCAACATTGAAGAGAGCATGGTCCAACCACAACAATTTGGGGATGGCTTTGTCAGTTGCTAGGAGTATCCCATGGTTTTGTAGGCCTAGGACAGCAAGGGCGGCGACTTGGACATCTACAACATGGCTCTCCCATACGCAGTTTGAAGAATACGTCAACAACATGGTCTTCTGGTCTCTGCAGAAGTGTTTAACTTAGCATGGGTTTCTATTCTTTGATTTGTCAGCTACCTTGTTTTCAGTTCTCTATATATTTGTAACTTCTCATTTGAGAAAATATCTCTCAACTTGTATGGCGAAGCCCTGCAGGAATTTACCTTGAATCAGAAAGATCATTTTACTTCCATTTGAGCTTGCACTTTTGTATGTCTATGGTTTTATCTTGTGTTAAGTCATTTTTTTTTCATGCTTTCATAAGATTATTCCAGCATATCTAGTGCATAGTGATTTTCTTCTCTTGCAGGTCACAGGAAGTGTCTGAAGAAGTATAGGCAAGTGAATAGACTACACAGTAGTGTGTCTCAGAACACCTCTTGTGCTAGTTTCTTGCTCCTTGCATCTTCATAGGACCCCCTACTGAAATACTGATGCAAGGAAGTTTTTCTCACCCGAATGAAGTGTATGCTTGTTATCCATGGTTCAAAGTGTATGCCAAAGCTGAGTAGACCAATTGTTTTGGTGCATCACCTCTTAGCTTAGGTCCCATTTTCAATATTTTCTCTCCTTTTTCATCCCCCCATTGTTAGCAGTAGGAGATCTAGGGCCTCATAGTGCATCAAGGGGAGCTAGCCCCTAATCTAGAAATTCATCTCTCACGTTTGCCACCCACATCAAGAGGGATGTCTCCATTGTGTCGCATGGATGAAGAGCGCTGAGCCTCCCTTCAGAGGGTGCAATCCACCGCATCAACAGTTTTTGGCACGCCCGATGGGACAATTTCTGTCTTGCAAGTTTCAAGATTGGTGTTGGTCTTGATATTGTTTACAAATGCAAAAGAAGCTATATTCAGCACCTGATGACTCCATTCAGGGACCAAGTCTCTGGTTAATGACCAGCCCGACATCCCATTCTAAAGGTCACTACAAGATCTTCTTCTAGGGGTGTCCCTTTTGAATTTGTTGAGTTACCATTGAAATCAACAAAAAGGTTGAGGTTTGCAAATACCCACACTTATGTAGCAAGCCATTTTCCTCAACCAATCATAAAATATACCTACTCAAAGAGACCCTTGTTGAATCCTTTCACAGCCATGGCAGCCCTTAGGGCTTTCCCTTTTATGACCTTCAATGGTCAAAGTCCCTTGAACCTTCAGCAGTATGACCCAATTCCAGGGACCGTTCTCAAAAGTGTTCCTCCCTTTAGTGGAGAGGGCCCAATCACTACTGTTGAACATATTAGAAACATAGCAAACCTCTGCAACATCTATAATATCACTAAAGAAAATGTAGCTGTTAGATTGCTAGCCTTGTTCTTCAAAGGAAAAGTTCTGGACTAGTATGGGACCTTGCCTATGAACTTGGTTGGCTCATGGAATGAGTTAGGGACCCTCTTGACCAATAGGATTGGGGAAAAAAGTCGCCATTTGTCTCTAGCTGAGCAGTTAACCAACATGAAGAGAGCCCCACATGAGTTTATGCAAGATTTTAACACTAAGTTCCAAAAGACTTGAGATAAGATCCCAATTCTTGTGAGGCTAACCCCAAGCTATGTTTTCCTTTCCTACTTGAAGGCCCTGAATAGTGACATTGTTGTCATGATATAGTCCATAGGTGGAAACACTCTGCCCGTTGTTTATGAGATAGCCATAGCTGCTGAAAATTATCTTGTTCAAGCGGGAAAGATAGATCCTAGACCTCCTATGCCACTCTTTCCTGATTTACAGCCCTCAGTCCAGGGTGCTTTGCCCACTCTAGCTCCTCTACCTAATCAAGAGAAGCCAGCTGCTACCCCTACAAATGACATCCATGAAGATAAGAGCCTACTGTAGAGTGTTATCAATGAGTTAGTTACCCTCAAGAGACAACAAGCTCAGAGTTATAGGCCAAATCAAGGCCACCAGCAGTTTGGACAAGCAAATAGGCCTCCCTTCCAGAATTATAATCAAGGGCAAGGTCAAATTACAAATGTCAAGCCTTATCAAAGCTATAATCCAAATGCCCCTTCATCTTCCAAGGCTCTTGTCCCCACTCAAAATAATTTGGTGCAGGAGCAGCCCAACTATCCATCCTTGGAGCATGGCCAAGAACAGGTTGCTTATTCCAGTGAGCTACCAAATCAAAGAATGATTGCATAAGGTGATCAGGCAGCCCAATTCTCAAATTTTGAGATGTCTACACAACTTGGGCTAGATAATAGGAAGGCTCAATGTGATTCCACTTTTATGAATCACTTGGAAGGAGAGTTCTATGCATTCAACTATGTGGAGAGCACAAGTAATCAGAATGTTGGTGTTGCATCCAACACTAGATCCAAAAGGAGAGCCATTGATGAAGCTCAAGCAGCCACTCAAGCACCTACAACGTCTCCTTCACCCAATCAAGCAGGAAGTGTACTTGTAGCAGCCCCAAAACCACAAGCAAATCAAAAGTTTCCCAATTACAAGCCAATGGTTGCAGCTTTAGCTTCCCAGGTTGCACCACAAGTTACGAATGTTCCCAAGGAGAACTCTAAAAGGGGCAATCCTTCAATCAATATAGTGGACCAAATGAAGAAGTTGCACATGAACATCTCATTGTGGGATTCTTTAGCACTGCCAGGACAAAAAGATATACTCCAAAAAGAATTGTATGGGCTGGGTGAGCAAGTTGTCCCAGCAAGAAATGATAATGTGTTGGTAGTAAATGGGGCTCCTCCCATGGCTGATCAAGCAAAGAAAGATGAGAAGGTCCCTCTATTTGTCCCTGATTATTGGTGACTTTTTAGTCCACAATTGCATCATTGATAGTGGAACAAGCACCTCAGTTATGCCCAAATGCATAGCTGATAAGCTAGGCCTCAAATATGAGCAAATGACCAAAGGAGTTCTACAGTTGGATGGATCACCAACGAAGACCTTGGGAGTGGCAAGAGGCTTGAATCTGACTCTCCATGCCTGTCCAACCTTCTCAATTCCCCATGATGTGGTAGTGGCAGATGTTCCTCCTTACTTCGCTCTTTGTTTGTCAAGAGATTGCACATCCAAGATAGGTAGATACTTGGCAGCCAACTAGTCTTACATGGTTTTTAGGACAAAGTATGGAACTAAAGTGAAGATTGAGTCAGAGCCCATCCACAAGGATCACTTGGAGCCATACTCGCCCAAAGCGGTGAATGTGAACTACACAATCATAGATGAAAAAGAGCTCCAGGTAGATCAATCTCCATCATCTTCCCTTGTAGGAGTTGATGACCTGCTCCTAAATGAATGGGGAAATGACAACTTTGAGCATGATCCTTAAAAGTTCATTAAATAAGTTGGTATTGGAGTCTACTGCATGCATGAGAAAAATGCTTTCATGCCGAAATTGATGAAGACGGACCAAGAGGACTGTGGTTTGTGGTAGCTGTTCTTTGATGGATCTCGAAGCAAGTTGGGAGCTGGTGGTGGGGCAATGCTGGTTTCACCTTCAAAGGATAAATACTTCTCAACTTTCAGGTTTCAATTCTCCTGCACTTGCAACGTAGCAGAGTATGAGGCCCTTGTTCATGGCCTAGAATGGGCAAGGAAGAGAGGAATCAAAAAATTGTAGATGTTTGGAGACAGTGAGTTGATTGTGAACCAAGTGAGAGGTCAAAGCTTGATCAAGAACTCCATACTCAAGTCTTACAAGCATAGAGTATGGGACCTCGTAGAAAATTTTGTTGCTTTCAAAATCACTTCCATTCCAAGAGAGGAGAACAAGCATGCGGATAGACTAGCAACAGTTGGTGCTCAGTTTGAAATCCAAAAAGGGATGAGACAAAACAAGAATCAACATCATTTAAAGGTGATTGTGAGGCCCTCCATACCAGAAATGTCACCAATTGGTAGGCATTTGAAAGTGACCAGCAAATAGCACTTTTTTTGCAAGAAGCTGAGTTTGCTTCCAAAAATCAGTCCAAGCTACAGCAGTAGTATGATGGACAGATTGTTCAACTAAAGACCAATAGGGTTCCCAAAAGTTTGCTAACTTTTGAGAGCATTTTCAACGAAGATGACCAATTCAAGAGAGACAAAACAAGCATATCAACCAAGAAGGAAAATTATGAAAGGGTAGAGATCTACAAGGATAAGATGTTTGCACTTGGGAAGGTGTGTACCAATGAGGAAAAACATGCTTTTATTATGTTATATCAAGAGTTTGTTGATGTTTTCGCTTGGGAGTATGGTGATTTGAAGGGCTTTGATCCAAGCTTGGCCCAACACACCATTGAGTTGGAGGAAGGAGCCAAACCCATCAAGCAAAAGCAAAGGCCAATCAATCCAAAGATTGAGCCTCTCGTGAGAAAGGAGCTCACCAAACTGATCGAGTCCAAGATCATTTTCCCTATCAAACTCTCTTCTTGGCTGGCCAATTTGGTCCGTTTTAAGAAGAAGAATGGAGAAGTCAGATTGTGTGTGGATTTCAAAGACTGAACAAAGTCTCACTGAGAGATGATTATCCCCTTCCAAGTATGGAGTAAATTCTTCAGATAGTGATAGGTAGTGAAAGGTTCTCTCCTAGATTGCTACCCCTGGTACAAGAATGTAACCAATACAAGACAACCTTCACCAAGAAGTGGGGAACATACACCTACATGAAGATGCCATTCGGATTGTCAAATGCTAGAGCTACCTTCCAATGTGCTATGGACATGGCTTTCAAAGGTTTGATCAATGACATTGTGCTGGTTTATGTTGATGATGTGACAGTCTTCTCCAAGGAGGCAAGTGAACACTTGAAGCACTTGAGGCAAATCTTTGAAAGTTGCAGAGAGTTTGGCATCTCTCTCAATCCAAAGAAATGCGTGTTTGCCATCCACGAAGGCAAGCTCTTGGGCCATGTCATTTCGAAGGAAGGCCTGTCCATTGATCCAGAGAGGGGGCACGCCATCTTAGTATTGTCCTTGCCTAAGCACAAGAAGGGCTTGCAAAGTTTCTTTGGTAAGATAAATTTTATTGGGAGATTCATTCTTAACTTTGCTGAGCTTGTCAAGCCACTAATTTCCGTGCTAAGGAAGGATGAAACGATCACGTACACAACAAGAAGAAGAGAAAGCTTTGAAGGCATCAAGCAAGCTATCGCCAAGCTCCTACCCTGGCTAGTCCAAACTTCTCCAAGGACTTCAATCTATACACCTTTGGGAATGAAGAGGTAATCTTTGCTATGCTCACTCAAGTAAATGGTGAGAATTTAGAACAGCCTCTTGCTTTTTTCAGCCAAGGTTTAGAAGGCTATGAGGTTAGATATACATATGTTGAGAAGTAGGTGCTTGTAGTCATACGAAGTCTCAAGAAGTTCAGACATATGTTGTCTAACAGCAAAATTTACATCATGGTGCCACATCCTAGTATAAAAAACTTCTTGCTGAACTGAGACTTGAATGAGAAAAGGGCAAGTTGGATCACCAAAGTAATGGAGTATGATGTAGAGATCAAGACCACCAAGCTGGTAAAAGGAAGAGAATTGTGTGAACACCTCGCTATAGACTTGGAA
Organism: Torreya grandis; assembly: GCA_037957365.1. NCBI lineage: Eukaryota > Viridiplantae > Streptophyta > Pinopsida > Cupressales > Taxaceae > Torreya > Torreya grandis. The sequence goes on from JARHVA010000348.1 coordinate 1,746,222, forward strand.
GAGCCAAAGGAGGACGTTTTGGTACTCCACGATGAACCTATAGTAGTTGTACCTAAAGTCATGAAGAGCTGGGCACAAGACATGGTTCATTTCCTTCGAACTGGTGAGTGTCCACAAAGTCTTGATAAGACCAAGAGGAGGTATTTTAGACTCCAATCTCTTCCTTATGTCCTAGTTGATGGAGTGTTGTTCAGAAAACACTTTTCAAGGGTGCTTTTGATATGCATTGATTCAGACCAAGTCGACAAAGTACTGTCTGAGTTCCATGATTGACCAGCTGGTGGCCACTTTGCTCCCAAGGCCACAACTGCAAGGATTATGAGGGCTGGTTACTTTTAGCCTCGTTTGTTTAAAGACACTCATGCTTGGGTGAGGAAATGTCAAAAATGTGCCTTCTTTGATGGGAAGCAACGACTAGCTGCCATGTCTCTTCATCCTATTCAGGTGGAACAACCATTCATGCAATGGGGGTTGGACTTCATACGACTGATCAATCCTTCTAGTGTTGGCCACAAGTGGGTTTTGATTGCTACAGATTATTTCACAAGGTGGGTAGAGGCCGTAGCTTTGAAAGAGGCCAATGAGAGTGCAGTCCTAGACTTCTATAAAGGCATAGTGACAAGATTTGGGGTCCCAGCCACAATCATTTCAGACAATGCATTGGCTTTCTTGGGAACAAAGACAAGTGAGTGGGCATTGAAGTATGGCATCTATCTTAGCACTTCTTCTAACTACTATCCACAAAAAAATGGGCTGGCCGAGTCCACAAACAAGAATTTGATTAGGATCATAAAGAGGACAATGGAGAAAAATCAAATGACTTGGCATGCCAAGTTGAAGACATCTCTTTGGACAGATAGGATCGCTCCAAAGAGGGCAATCGGGAATTCACTATACACACTTGTGTATGGAAGGGAAGCTAGACTTCCTATCTCATTTGAGTTACCAGCCTTGGATCTTGCCCATCAGCTGCAATTGATGAAGAATGACAGCCTGAAAGTCAGGTATTGTGAGCTAATGGAGCTTCAAGAAGCGAGAGACCAAGCCATGGATGCCATGACCAGTGACCAATAGCATACAAAGAAGCATTTTGACAAAAGGTCTACAACAAGGAGCTTCTTAGAATGTGAAATTGTCTTGAAATGGGATGAGGACCGAGCCAAGCCTGGAAGACACACGAAGTTTGACGCTTTGTGGAGTGGCCCATATGTCATCACCCAATGCAAGCAACACAATGCTTTTTAACTCTCCAAGTTGGATGGTGAAGAGCTATATCTCCTAGTCAATGGGATATACCTTAAGCATTGGTACTAGGTTTCTTTTGTCATGTACATACTTTTTTTTTTTTTTTTCTCGTTTTTTCTAAGTGTTGTTATGCATGTGTGTACGGTTTTTAGCCTTTGTGTGTGTGTATTTCCTTGTTTTTTGGAGTAAAATCTTCGTTGTTTCATAGGTCCTTAAAAAGTTGTTGTTGACTTCTCCAAGTTGCATCCTAACTCCATGTCCAATGGGATTTGTGGCTACTAGTCTTCCCTAGAATAGCAGGCATGCTTCCCTTGTGAGTCGCCAATTGAGTTGACCAATTTTTGGTCTTGCAAGCCAAAATTGGGCACCCCTCCTTTTTCTTTGCAAAAGTCATCCAATCCATGTTTTGGCTAGATCATCCCTCTACTGCCTTGTGCAAAATGTTCTCTGCCAGACCTTTCTCATGAAAAAGCCAGGTGTTTCTCTCAATCTGCTTTGCCAAGTGTATTTCGGGTTTGTCAAGAGCAATTACTTCACCTACAGTAGTGCATTTTGGGTTTCCCAAATGACTTTACTTGTGAAAATTTCATAAGTCAAGTCACTTGATAAACTCGATTTGTTCTTGTTGGTGTAATTCAGACTTTGCAAATGTCTTTACTTACAAAGGTTATAAGTAAAGACACTTCCAAAACCCAATTTGGTCTTGACAAACCAAATCGGGTTTTTCAAGTGTCTTTACTTATTTGCCTTATCAGTTGAAGTTGATGTAAAACCTGAAGTAGAAGCTCCTGGGAAGTCCGAAATGGTCTATCTAGTGCAAATGGAGTTTGTGCAGGTGCATTACTTGTTTACTTTTATAAGTAGAAGTGATTGAAGAACCCGAAATGGTCTAAGTAGTTGGCAAAAGGCAACAAATTTCCTTCGGAGGGCATTTTGACGGCTTGAAGGACATTTGCAAAAAGTTTGAAGCGTGTCTTTCCAGAGGGCACTTGGGAAAAGAAAGAGGACTTCTTCACTTTTCCGAAGGGTCGTTGAAAAATTCTTGAAGGGTATGTGCCCTTGTGGAGGGCACCTTGAGAAAGTGAATAACGAAGACAAAAGGCCCGAGGGGCCCAAGTGGCACATGCCCTTCGGAAAAAGAAGCAATCAAAAGAAAGAATTCCTTCAAATAAAATGTCCGAAGGAAAGCATGCGACAAAAAGCCCAAAACAAAGAAGGCCCGATAAGTCAAAGACAAGCCAAGAAGAAGCCAAGGCAAAGGACAAGGCAAGGAAGAGACAAAACACGGACAGAGCAAAGAGTGAAAAAAGACAGCGCAGAATAGTTCCAGCAACCGACAAGGTCAAAAGGTAGAATCAATGACCACTCAGACCAAGACAAGTGGCATAGACAACTCAACAAGGAGAATTAATACATTTGGTGAAATAGATTTACCGAAAACCAATAAAATCGATTGGTTTTTGAACTACAGAGGAGAGCAGTCCGTGTTTTTACGTTTCACCATTAATGCACAACCAGTTGCGCCCAACATTGAAGAGAGCATGGTCCAGCCACAACAACTTGGGGATGGCTTTGTCAGTTTTGAGGAGTATCCCATGGTTTTGTAGGCCCAGGACAAGGGTGGCAACTTGGACATCTATAGCATGGCTCTCCCACACGCAGTTTGAAGAATACGGCAGTAGCATGGTCTTTTGGTCTCTGCAGAAGTGTTTAACTCAACATGGGTTTCCATTCCTTGATTTGCCAGTTACCTTGTTTCTAGTTCTCTATATATTTGTAACTTCTCATTTGAGAAAATATCTCTCAACTTGTATGGCGAAGCCCTACAGGAATTTACCTTAAATCAGAAAGAGCATTTTACCTCCATTTGAGCTTGCACTTTTGTATATGTCTATGGTTTTATCTTGTGTTAAGTCATTTTCTTTTCATGCTTTCATAAGTTTGTTCCTACATATCTAGTGCATAGTGATTTTCTTCTTTTGTAGGTCACAGGAAGTGTCTGAAGAAGTATAGGCAAGTGAATAGGCTATGCAGCAATGTGTCTCAGAACACCTCTTGTGCTAGTTTCTTCCTCTCTGTATCTTCATAGGACCCCCTACTGAAATACTGATGCAAGAAAAATTTTCTCACCCGAATGAAGTGTATGCTTGCTGTCTATGGTTCAAAGTGTATGCCAACGCTGAGTAGACCAATTGTTTTGATGCATCACCTCTTAGCTTAGGTCCCATTTTCAGTATTTTCTCTCCCTTTTCATCCCCCCCATTGTTAGTAGTAGGAGATTCAAGGCCTCAGGATGCATCAAGGGGAGCTAGCCCCTAATCTAGAGATTCATCCCTCACATTTGCCACCCACAGCAAGAGGGATGTCTCCATTGTGTCGCGTGGATGAAGAGAGCTGAGCTTCCCTTCAGAGGGTACAATCCACCGCATCAACACTTACCAAGAAGGCAATTGATCTAGGAGGATTTAGGACTTTGATCATCTCATGCTATCATGATGGTACCCAAAATAAAATATCATCTCCACCATTGAATTGTTCATAACCTTCAACCACACATGGTAAAAAATGTAGAAGCAGATTTGTCATATCCAATACTGCCTAGCTCCAACACTATCACACATGTTCAACACTCTTGTTTTGTGGTATCTTCCAAAAACGACAAAACATGTAATATGAACCAACGAAAGATGAGCAGTTCTCTTCTTGTGGTTGTCCCTTCCTTGTATAACTATTTATAGCAGCTATTCATCGAATATAATTCTAGTTAGTTAGTTTTGGCTGAAACAACTGACCTCTCGAATCATTGTACAAAACTTGCATATTATGAATAAATGCAATCTTGTATTAGAATTCTAGTATGATGTACTATTGGTCTTTAATTCTCTTTGACATGTCACTCTGATTGTCTTTTTTGTTGTTCTATTTCTTTTACAGAAGTTCTGTTTCCACCCATATCACATTAGAACCTCGTTTAGTGTATTCTCCGATGGATCACCCCTAGGCTTTGGATCATCAAAAATAATGCAAGGAGCAAACTACTTGTCATAAAAATGTAAATTTTTTTTTGAGAGCAAATGAATGGTTCTTTTAAGACATTATATATGAGAAAATAAAAAGTACAAGAAGTTAATGTCATATGACATTGGAAGATGAACATACCTTATGTGTTGAATTATATATGTACATGCAAAAGGGGAAATTATGAAAATCAAATACTGAGATAAATATAAAGGGTTTCAAGATGCGAAACAATTGCATTTACCATGTTTATGGAGGTGGTTTTCCCAGCACCATTCGGACCAAGCATACCAAAGCACTCTCCTCGAGGTACAGCAAGTGACAAACCACATACTGCATATTTTTCGGCATTACCATCTTGTCTTGGATACACCTTCTTTAGGCTATCACAAATTATGGGATAACATTGAGTAGATGATTGTAGCAACTGCTCCACCACTTCTCTCTGCAGGAAGAAAGAAAGAAAATTAAATAATGAACAAAAATCTTGGGGGAATATGTCACAAACAAAAGTCAAATATATTTCAAAGAATCATTTTAATAGAAATCATGTGCACAAAAAAAAGCTTACTGAATTTCTATTGACTAAGTTATGTCAACCAAAAAACCACTTCACTAAATTAATTTCCCATCAGACAAGCAGGTAGTTCATAATCTTGTGTTGTGCTAGGATTTTGATTCTATTGAATATCAAGTCTATAAGCCTGTCATGTATAAGATAAGTAACTAAATTTCAAGTCCAAGGCCTTAATTTGTCTGTGTATTTCACATCTCTACAGGCCATGTTTTATCATAGAACTGATACCAAATACATTAGCTTCAATTTCTCATAAATGGGTTTAAAAATGTTGCATCAAAAAATGTACACACACACACACATGCATATATATATATTTTTGATTAAAAAAATCAGGAAAAGAACTTATATTAAGAATAAATCAAAGTATACACATTCTTCTATGCCAGGGATAATTGCTGTTGACAATTTTGCCCCCATAGGGCAAATTGTCACCCCTACTATTCGGAACTTTGCTATAGTGCCAAGTTTGTCAGTTTTGGGGTTCTTAAATGTGCATTTGCAGCCACCCAAGTGGTCATCTACAGCAGTTTGAAAGGGTTTTCCTCCTCTTCTAAGCATCATGTACAGCCAAAAACCAAGACATACAAGCTGTAAGTTTATTTATTTTGTCTTCCCAAGGAGTTTTTCAGGGTATAAGAGGTGGACTATTTCTTCAAACATTTTGTCCAAGAGAAAGAGCTCTCAAAGGATTGTGTAAAGGTCCGAAAAAATGAACAAGTGGCAGTCGTTCAAAGTTTATTTTCTTCGGACTTTTTGTCCTAAGGAAAAGGGAAAAGCGCAGTTGAAAAGACCCGAAGGGCACCTACCCTTCAAGAAGGTCCAATTCAAAAGTCCCGAAGGGTATATACCCTTCGGGTTGGTTCACTTTATGGTTTTCAAGTCAAGACAAAAAGTACCGAAGGACAATTTCAAAAAGCCCGGGTGCCCTTCAAAAAGCCCGAAGGGTATGTGCCCTTGTGGGGGACACTTCAATAACGAAGAAGACCTTGGTAAAAGATCCGAAGGACAATCAATTTTTCCAAAGAAGTGCCCCTGTGGAGGGCAAATGGTTGGTGGCATGACCCTTTCAAAAGTTCCAAAAGGCACTTTTGAGGATGAATAGCCCTTGTGGAGGGCACCTTCATGAAGCAAAGGACAAAAACAAAGTTCCCAAAGGGCACATGCCCTTCGGGAAAAAATAGCCAAAGGAGACGAATTCCTTTGGACTTTATGTCCGAAGGAATTCATAAAAAGACCCGATGGAGGATACACCTAGGGAAAAGTCTGATAGAAAATAAAAACAAAGGCAAAGAAGGAAATGAGAAAATTTAAGGAAATCCTTCGGAATAATTGTCAAACAGGAAATCCGCAGGAATATGAAGTCAACAAAAGTCCGAAGAAAACCAAAGGGCAAGGCATAAGGCCTAAAAGAATAAATTCGGGAAAATTGGCAAGGAAAAAGTCCGAGGAAATTAAGATGAATCCAAGATAGAAACCCGAGGAAAATAAAAGCCAAGAAATCCAAAGCTTCAGAAAAATAGTCAATAGGAAAGTCCGAGGAAATGGAATGAAAGGAAGGGTCAACAGGAGATAGACCAAGGAAAGAATTAAACCAAAGAAGAATTAACGGAAAATGTCCGAGGAAACCAACAATATGTCCGAAAGAAATTAAAAGGTAGAGATAGCAAAAAGTCCACAAGGCACAACATAAAATCCGAAGGAGAAGACCAAGGAAATAAGTCCAAATAAAATAATAAGAAGGGCAAGATAGGTAAAATCCATAGGGGAATGAAATATCCGAAGGAAATAAGTAAACAATAAAATCCGCAGACGTAAAAGCCAAAGGCAGGAATTCCGAGGAAATAAGACCAAGGAAAACTTAGCCAAGAGAATTCTGAAAGAATTGTGCAGAGGGGATAGAAAATAGATAATCCGTGGGAAGTTAGAACAAGATAATCCCGAGACTAAATATAGATAAGAAAATCCAAATATAGAATCCCACCAAAAATAGACAAGACATGAACAGCCAGACCAAAACAAGAGACAGAGTCAACGAGGAAATCCATGCAAGCAAAGGCTATTTTCAGTTGACTGGTCAAAGCTTCAGTTCACTGGTTGTTGAAGTCAAGCTCATCTCTTGGTCAAACTCGTGCTTTCAAACGTTCCAACTCAGCTTCCAATGTTTCAATTTGAGTTCTAATTTTAGCATGGCATGGATTTCATGCGTGCTCTTGTTTATCTCATGCTTTAAAACGATCAAACAACTCAAGAAGTCCATATTTGGAGGTGGGCATAGCATTTTTGCATGATAAGAGTTTAGCAGCCCAACATTAGCCACTGTCCACTTCAACGCCAAGGATTCTTCATGCAAGACAGCCAGGTATAAGCCAAGGAAAGACAAATTTGGAAGATTCATGCAACGCAATTTGGACTTGGGCTAATGAAGAGTTAACTTCCTCTCGTATTCTCAACGTCAATCTCTTGGTTTTTTGTAATTTTCTATATTAATGGCTTTTCAGCCTTGTAAAATCGATCCCTCTCTTGGTAAGACCAAACTCTGTCATTGGTGAGTTGTGTAACCTCTTTAATCAATAGGATTGTACTTTCCGATTTCAAGTGCTGGCATAGTGTACATTCATTCAGCAATTTGTGTACATGGTAGATTTCTCTCCCTTCTCAAATTATGATTCGTACCTAGTTGCTAGCTTATCATGTTATGCAGGTCATGTTCAATGTTTTATATGTATTTTGCTGAAGTTGTAAATGGATGTTAGGTGGCTGCAAAGTGTCTTGTATCAGACCTCTCTCCATCGTTTTTCCTCACGTTTTTTTCTCATTGGATCGAACCTTCTCATGAAATACTTATTCATAGTGATCAATTGAAATCAAAGGTCTTCCTTTTCCCTTGTTTGTTCAGTGTTCAAGGTTTCAAGTAGGGTGGATCACATTCTGGTGTATCACCGTCATTAGGGAAGATTTCCCCTTCAAGTTTCTTTCTCCCTTTTCCATGGTAGTCCGCAACACAGAGTAGAGATCCTCATAGATACATCTTACAAGAACCAGCCTTCTCTGGAGGTTCTTCTCATCATTGCGGCACCCACCCTCGTGAGAAGATCCCATTGTTTCAACTGGAGAGAGGATTAGCCATTTCAGCACATCTTCAATTTAGGGTGCAACTCCAGGTTGACAACAATAGCTAATAGTCCAAGTCTGGGCATTAAAAACATTTTTGAACAAACCAACAGCTAACATTAATTCAAATCTAAATCTAAAATCTGTCTAAGATCTTCTTGAAGCTTGGTGGGCCACCTTTTCGGTGGATAACCATAACAAGTAAGGTTACTATGATCTCAAGCCCAATTAGCTAACACATCCACTACTCTGTTTTGCTGTTGAGGAACATGAATGAAGTGAATCTCTTGAAAATTTTCCTACAGCTTTTGAATTTTTTCCAATTCACATAGAATTTGCCAATTTCTGCCCTTCATCAATGAAGACTTTGATAAAATGCTAATGACTAATAAGGAATCTAATTCTACCTAAATCTTTTGCCAACCAACTTTAAGAGCTTCTTGCAACCCTCTACGAACTGCTTTAATTTCAGCTAAATTATTTGTTGCAAAACCCATAATTTCTGAGAAGAAAAAGGTAACTGCCCCATCAGAAAATCTACTTATGCCTCCCAAACTTGCTTGCCCAGGATTACCTTTGGATGCTCTGTCTGTGTTCTGCTTTCTTTAGGATCTACCCTTGCTTAGGTACTGTGGAATGTAATGTCCCCATTTTAGCGGTTGGGTTTACTCAGTTTCCAGCACAATTACTATTTGTAGTAAGCTAATAGGACACAACAGAGGCCAGTTTTGATGGTCGGATTTGATGCTCCTTGTTGAGAGCTTTCCGGCAAGCTATCACTCGCACCATTCGGAGTCCGGTTGCTAGTATTTTTGGGGGCCTGAAGTGCTGCAAAAATGGTAACTTTTAACCCAGCTGAAAGACATTGAGTGTGACTTTAAACATTTACTTTATGAGGGACTGTTGCACATCCTTTATCCCACATTGCTCAAGTGAGTTGAGTTGCCCCTTGGAGAAAGGATAAAGGGGAGTGCTTGTGGCTTCTTTGGGCATGTTGGATAAGAAGAAAAGAATTGTTGCACTTGTAGCTTATTTGGGCATTTGAGAACGTCATTCTCATCTGTAGCACTCTAGACATCAATCCTTGGGATTGGTCTTTGGAGTTTTGTAATGGGCACCCTAGTTGCACCCAAAACTAACCCAGCAGGGACTCTTTATGACTCCGGTAGTTTTGCTGGAATTTCTTTTTTTTTGTTTTACAAAGACCAATACATGTAACATAAATATAGAATTGCAAGCATAGATACACACGGCTGAATTAGCCCATACACTGTATTTGTATTGATTTGCAAATGAGTAAACTAGTACAATGCCAGTCACGTGGTGACTTACTGAATCCTGTCACGGAATCGTATGAACATTATTTCAAGTGGATTTCCTCGCATGTGCCGAAGGTGCTTCATTTGTTCTCTAACCCCTGGAACTACGAACTCTGCAGAATTGAGTTTTCTATTGGCTTCGCCTGCTGGATCTACGGACTCTACAGGCCACTTCTACTGACTCTGCAGTCGAATCTACGGACTCTGCAGAAGTTTCTACGGACTCTGCAGCCAAAACTACGAACTCTGTATGCTTAGATCTACGGACTCCACCAGGCTTGAAATATACTGACTCTGCAGTCTGAAATCTACGGACTCTGCAGACTGAAGACTATGGACTCTGCAGGCTTAAATCTACGGACTCTGCAGGCTGAAAACTACGGACTCTGCAGGCAAGAAACTACGGACTCTGCAGGCAATAAACTACGGACTCTGCAGACAGAAGCTACAGACTATGCAAAAAACTACGGACTCTACAGGCATAAATCTACGGACTTTGCAGGCAGGAAACTACGGACTCTGCAGGCAAAAACTACGGACTCTGCAGGAACTACGGACTCAGCAGGCAGAAATCTACGGACTCACCTGGCTGCATACAGATGCTACAGTGATGGAGATGCTACAGTAGTACGGCTGCTATAGTGGCACGTCTGCTACAGTAGTACGACTGCTACAGTGGCATGGCTGCTACAGTAGTCTGGCTGCTACAGTGGCTGAGAGCACAAACTCCAAAGACCAATCCCAAAGATTGATGTCTAGAGTGCTACAGATGAGAAGGACGTTCTCAAATGCCCAAATAAGCTGCAAGTGCAACAATTCTTTTCTTCTCATTCAACATGCCCAAAGAAGCCACAAGCACTCCCCTTTATCTTTTTCTCCAAGGGGCAACTCAACTCACTTGAGCAATGTGGGATAAAGGATGTGCAAGAGTCCCTCATAAAGTAAATGTTTAAAGTGACACTCAATGTCTTTCAGCTGGGTTAAAAGTTACCCTTTTTTGCAGCACTTCAGGCCCCCAAAAATACTAGCAACCGGACTCCGAATGGTGCGAGTGATAGCTTGCCGGAAAGCTCTCAACAAGGAGCATCAAATCCAATCATCAAAACTGGCCTCCATTGCGTCTTAATAGCTTATTACAAATAGTAAGTGTGTTGGAAACTGAGTAAGCCTAGCCGCTAAAATAGGGACATTACAGTCCGCCCCCCTTGAATTTGCTTGTCCTCAAGCAATCTCAGCCCAGCCCGCTGGATAACTTGCTCACTTTCCCATGTAGCATCCTCCTCCGGCAAGTCTTTCCATCTGACCAAATACTCCTTCACTATCCTATTTCTGAGTTTCCTCTCTCTAGTGTCCAGAATAGCCTCAAGTTCTAACACGAGCCTCCCTCATCCAAAGGGGGTAGGTCTGCAGTAGGCACTACACCCTGACCAATGGCCCTCTTAAGCCTAGACACATGGAATACATTGTGCACTCGACTGCCCTCTGGAAGCTCAAGTTCATAGGCGACTTCACCCACTCTTCGAATCACCCTGTAGGGGCCGTAAAATCTAGGCTTAAGCTCCTCTGCTCCGCTCTTCTTGAGCGATGACTGCCTATATGACTGTAGCCTCAAATACACCATGTCCCCTACCTCGAAACTGCGCTCTACCCTATGCTGATCAGCATACAACTTCTGCTGATTTTGGGCCTGCCGTATATTCTCTTTGAGCGCTCTCAAGATATCTTGGCTATCCTTCAACAAGTCTTTAGCTTTGGGCACTCTGCTGTCCCCCAAAGCCATATCCATGAAGCTTGGAGCTTCATACCCGTACAATGCCATAAATGGAGTCATCTTGATGGTCATGTGATGCGTGGTATTGTAACAATACTCCCCCATGTGTAACCATTTAACCCAGGCTCTCTGCTGTGCGGTCACATAGTTCCGCAAATAACCCTCCACCCACTTATTTACTATCTCAGTCTGCCCATCAGTCTGGGGATGGTAGCTCGTACTAGGTGTAAGGTCTGTACTGCACAGCCTGAACAACTCTCGCCAAAAAGCGCTCATGAACTTGCTATCCCTGTCACTGACAATAAATCTTGGTAACCCATGCAGCCTAAAGACCTCCCTGAAGAACACATCTGCCACCTGAGCTGTTGTATAAGTAGAGGGAATAGCAAAGAAGTGAGCAAACTTCGTCAATCTGTCCACCACCACATAAATGCAATCTCTTCCCTGCACTCGAGGTAGGCCAGTGATGAAGTCCATAGAAATGCTCTCCCACTTTCGGTCAGGAATAGGTAAGGGTTGTAGTAAACCAACAGGAAACGTGTGCTCTTCCTTATTCTGTTGACAAACTGCACACTCCCTGACATGCCTCTGAACATCGTCCTTGAGCCCTTTCCATGAGAACCGCTCTCAAATATGCCTGTAGGTCTTGAAGACCCCCGGATGCCCGGATGTAGGTGCATCATGAAATGCCCTCAGTATCATCTTTTAAGGGTGATGACGGAATTAAATAGATTTTCTCCTAAAACCTGATCAACCGATCAATCACCTCATAGCGACCATCCTGTATAGTGCCTGAAACCAATCCCGATGCCCAAGTGTCCCCAGCATATTCTGCTATAATCTTAGTCCGCCAGTCTCCTGAAATCTCTGCAAGAGCACAAATGTGAGGTCTTCTAGATAAGGCATCAGCTACTACATTCTTCTTCCCTTTGACAAACTCAATGTCAAAGTCATAGGCTTGCAATTTAGTGACCCACTTCTGTTGTCTGTCATTCAAGTCTCGCTGACCCATGAAATACTTTATGCTATTGTGATCAGTCTTGATCACAAACTTTCCTCCAACCAAGTAGGATCGGAATTTGGCCAAGGCATGCATAATGGCTAACATTTCCCGATCATAAATAGAATAGCTCCTCTCCACCCCTTGGAGCTTCCTACTCTCAAAAGCAATGGGGTGCTTCTCTTGCATCAATACTGCTCCAACCCCGTCACCCGATGCATCACAATGAAGCTCAAAAGGCTTCGTGAAGTTGGGTAGAGCTAGAACCGGACATGAAGACATCACCCGCTTGAAATGCTCAAGACACTGTTGCGCTGCCACTGTCCATACAAAAGCACCCTTCTTGGTGAGGTCTGTTAATGGTGCTGCAGTCTATGAAAAGCCCTTCACAAATATCCTATAAAAACCACACAATCCAAAAAATCCTTTGAGTTGTGTAAGGCTGGTTGGAGTGGGCCAATCAACCACCGCCTTGATCTTTTCTGGATCCACCCGAACTCCTTCAACACTGATAATATGGCCGAGGTAGAGCAATTTGGTCATGCCAAACTCGCACTTTGATTCCTTGGCATACAGTGACTCCTCCAATATGACCAGAACCTCCTCTAATTGCTGTAGGTGCTCATCCCACGTCCTACTGAAAACTAAGATGTCATCAAAGAAGATTAATACAAATCTTCGGAGCTGCCCTCTAAACACCTGATTCATGCAACTCTGGAAGGTAGCTGGAGCGTTGGTTAGCCCAAATGGCATAACCAGAAACTCAAAGTGCCCGTAGTGACACCGAAAGGCAGTTTTTTCTATGTCCTCCGCTCGCATATTGATCTGATGGTATCCTAAACGTAGGTCTATCTTAGAGAAAAATCGTCCTCCATGCAACTCATCAATCAGCTCGTCAATCCTGGGGATGGGGTACATGTTCTTAATTGTCTTCTTATTGAGAGCTCTATAGTCAATGCATATACGCATTGTCCCATCCTTCTTCTTCACCAAAACCACCGCTGAAGCAAAGGGGCTTTTGCTGGGCCTAATATGCCCCATCTCCAATAGCTCCTTTATTGACTTCTCTATTTCATCCTTATGCTTTTTTGGATGGCGGTAGGGGGTGATGATGACTGGTTTAGCCCCCTCCTCCAACTCGATAACATGCTCTACACCCCTCTCGGGAGGGACCCCATGTGGAATGCTACCAAACACCTTATCATGCCTAGAAATGATCTCCTGTATATCTGGGTGATATCTCTTTACCTGCTGCCCTGGAGGCATAGGCATGATCAAACATTCAGCTGCCCACTCGACATCGTCATGTCTGAACAACCGTTCCATCCTTTTCAAGGATACCACCCTGAGCCCCCCATTAGGTAAGCCTCGGAGCACCACCTTTCTGCCCTGATGCTGAAACCTCATCTCCAGCTTAGCCAAGTTGAAGGTGAACTCTACCAGAGAAGTCATCCACACCATTCCCAAGATGACATCATAATCGTCCATGTCAACTACATAGAAATCGTCCTCCAACTCATAATCTCCTCCCAACTTGATGCGAAGTTTTGAAATCTTTCGGGTGCATAATAACTTGTGGCCATTGGCCACCATGACTCTGAACCCTGCGTGCTCTTCGGTCTGAAGACCCCTCTTGGCCACCAGTTTTTCGTCGATGAAATTATGCGTTGCCCCTATATCGATCAAGGAAACCACGCGCTGCCCCTAAATCAGCCCTCTTACCTTAAAGGTCATGGCCTTCTGGACGCCTGTCAGCCGAGCAAGAGACTTCTCATCATCCGAACTCTCCTCAGCAACACTATCGCCCTGACTAGATTCTGAATCTGAATGCTGCCCCTTGTCTTCGGAAGGTGATTCGTCTGCTGAGAAATACTCCATGGGCTTAGCTTTCGCTTTAAGCGGACATTCATGGGAAAGGTTGTTCCATGGCTCCCTACAATGAAAACATAGTTTTTTCTTCCGGAGTTCGTTGAGGGTCTCACTGTCCAACCCTTTTGTTTCCCCCTTAGGCTGCTGAGGGTCCTTCTGAAACGTCTTCCTTTCCTTATCCTTCCTAAAATGAGAGTCCTTAGAATGGAGTTTACTCTTGTAGGAAGAAGATGCTAGGTCTCTAGTTTTCTTAATGGCCTCTTGTAGTGAAGAGGGGTTGTATCCCTTTACCCATCCTCGCAAGGGGTCGGAAAGCCCATCCATGAAAAGAACAACCAGTCTTCTTTCCGATATATCCGTCACCAATACTGCCAGCTTTTGGAACTCGGTGATATAGGCCTCCACAGAACCCCACTGTTTAAGCTGAGCTAGCTCCTTGAAATGCAATTCTGGGTCCTTAGTATCAAACCTGTCAATGAGTCTCTCGGTAAACTCTGCATAAGTATCTACTTGGTCGTGGCCAAGCGTGACCATACTGTGGTGCCACCACTCGTGGGCACTTCCATCCAAGTGCAATGCAGCGTACTTAATCGCGTCCTCCTCAGGCATGGGATTAAGCTGGAAATAAGTGTCTAATTTCTGGACCCATGTTCGCGTTGAAGTCTTCCCTGTACCGTCATAGTATGGAATGGACAACTTTCCTAACTTTTTCCTCATCTCATAATTCTATTGCCTGTTCCCTCTCATGGGCATGTGCTTGAGTCTAACATCCATATACTCCCTGAAGGACATTTCACCCTGAAAATCTGCTCCAACATTTCTCCAATCCTCTAGTATTTGGCCCTGTATCTCCTGCTGTGTAGGACCAACGTTATCCTGGTCATTCTATCTTGGAGGGAATTGTGGCATGAGTGGCCTTGTAGAAGAACTTGCTCTAGCGTATGTCCAGGCTCCCCTATTAATCAATGCATCTCCATTACCTCCATTACCCGGTCCACCTACCTGGTTAGCATTATTACCCTGGTTGGCATTGTTGCCTTGATCTGCTCTAGTCAGGTGTTGTGTAATTGCTAGGGCCATCTGCTGCAATGTGGTCTGTAGCTCCCTTTGCCCCCTGGCAAGATCACTGAGCATCATCTTGGTGCTGGGTTCTCCCCTCTCCTCATCTGGGTCACCCATGGCTGGTGCTGCAAAGGGCTCACCCTCCTCAATTTCTGAAAAAACTTGTAAGTCTGGGTTTGTCCGGTTTCTCCTCAAGTAGTACTGATGTGTGGGATGCATGAAACCTCACAGGATGGCAGGAATAACAGGCTCTGATACCACTGTAATGGGCACCTTGGTTGCACCCAAAACTAACCCAACAGGGACTCTTTATGACTCCGGTAGTTTTGCTGGAATTTCTTTTTTTTTGTTTTACAAAGACCAATACATGTAACATAAATATAGAATTGCAAGCATAGATACACACAGCTGAATTAGCCCATACACTGTATTTGTATTGATTTGCAAATGAGTAAACTAGTACAATGCCAGTCATGTGGTGACTTACTGAATCTTGTGAAATAATGTTCATACGATTCCGTGACAGGTTTCAGTAAGTTACCACGTGACTGGCATTGTACTAGTTTACTCATTTGCAAATCAATACAAACATAGTGTATGGGCTAATTCAGCCGTGTGTATCTATGATTGCAATTCTATATTTATGTTACATGTATTGGTCTTTGTAGAACAAAAAAAAAGAAATTCCAGCAAAACTACCGGAGTCATAAAGAGTCCCTGCTGTGAGTCATAAAGAAATTCTAAGATTCATGAGAGTGGAATCAGACTAAGCCTACCTGTTGTCCACGCCAGGTTGTACTGATGTCTCAAAGCTTGGGAATTGAGCAGCTACCTGATTGTCTTGTGCATTCATAAATTGACTCGGCGTCTCATTTGTAAAAACAACCTGTTCTTTACTATATCCCAGGGGTGGGCAGTTTGGCTGTTCCTGTACCATATTATTTTGAGCGGGAACAAGAGCTTTGGACGATGAAGTAGCACCTGGATTATACCCTTGATAAGGTCTGGCTTGTGCAAACAGACCCTGTCCTTGATTATAATTTTGAAAAAGGGGTCTACTTGCTTGTCCAAACTGATGGTATCCCTGATTTGGCCAATAGTTTTGACCCTGTTGCCTTTTGAGAGCCACTAGTTCGTTGGTCACGCTTTGTAACAAGCTTTTAACTTCATGAAGGTCATTGGGCGAGGTAGCAGTTGGTTTTTCTACGCCAGGCAGAAGAGCTAAGGTGGGTGCAGCGGTTTGAACTGGAGGTGGCAATTCAGGGAAGAGCGACATATGAGGTCTAGGGGCTATCTTTCCTGCTTGTACCAGGGAATTTTTAGTGGCTATGGCAATTTCATAGGCAGCTGGCAACACTTATCCTCCCATTGACTATATCATGACAGCAATGTCGCTGTTCAAAGCTTTCAAGTAATAGAGGAAAGCATAGCTTGGGGTCCGCCTTACCAAAATGGGGATTCTATCCCAGGTCTTTTGAAACCTAGTATTAAAATCTTGCATAAATTCATGTGGAGCTCTTTTCATGATGGTTAGCTGCTCAGCAAGCGAGAGGTGGTCACTCTTTTCCCCGAATCTATTTGTTAAGAGAGTGCCTAATTCGTTCCATGTGCCAACTAAATTCATAGGCAGAGTCCCATACCAGCCCAGAACCTTACCCTTAAAAGACAATGCCAACAACCTGATAGCAATATTCTCTTCAATGACATTGTGAATATTACAGAGGTTGGCAATATTTATGATGTGCTCAATAGCAGTAATAGGCCCCTCTCCATTAAAGGAACACTCTTAAGGGCTGTCCCTGGGATTGGGTCATAATGCAGAAAGTTTAAAGGGCTCTGACCATGAAAGGCCACAAAAGGTAAAGCCATGGTGATAACAAGGTTCTGCTAGGGTCTTCTTGTGTAAGTATATTTTATAGCAGGTCTGAAAAAATGCCTTGCTGTATAGGGATGGGTCCTTGCAAATCTCAGTCGCCTTACTGAGTTTAATGGTAGTTCAACAAATTCAAAAGGGACACCCTTGGCAAAAGATCTTGTGGTGACCTTAGGCATGGGATGTCAGACTAGTCTTTGATCAGAGATTGATGTTCTTGAAAATGGAGTCGCCACATACTGGATTAGTGGTTCATTCTTGCTGTAACAGGACCAACACCAATCCTGGAACTTTTCTGAGCATTAAAATTTGTCCCACCAGATGTGCCAAAAACTGTTGACGTGTGGATTGCACCCTTGAAAGAAGGCTGAGCTTCTTTCTTCCACGTGGCACAATGGAGACTCCCCTCTTGCTGTGGACTTGACAAAACTGAGCAGAGAATCTCTAGATAAGGGCTAGCTCCCTTTGATGCATCTTTGAGGTCTTTGACTACTACTGCTAATGATGGGGGGGTGAAAAGGGAGAAGGATATAACCGAAATAAAACCTATCTAAACAGCGATACACCAAAAAGATTTTGATCTACTCAACAATATCAACACTTCAGACCAAGAGAAGGGCGAACAAACACTTTATCTGACAAAAAAACCAGACAGTAGGGCGCTTTAATAGGGAGGCTTGATGAAGATACAAGAGGAACTTATCACAGGCGCTGCATAAAACACATTGTCTGATAATTACTCCTTTGTCTCTACGCTCTAGATGAAGCACTTCTTGTTTGACCTGCATAAATGGCCTTGGCTACACTAGGTATGTTGGTATCAATCCATGGAAGCATCAAGCAAAATGACTGAACATAGAGTTGATTACCCAGACATACTCAAAAATATAACCAGCCAAATAGAGGTAAAACGCATTCTTATTGATCAAAGGTAAAATTTGGCAAGGTTTCGTCTTACAAAATGAGAGATATCCTTTTCAACAGAGAGGTTACAATATATATAGCATGAAGGAAAAAACTTTGGTGCTTTCTATAATAAGCGGCCCATGCTGCATTGAATACATTGGAAAGAGGGAAATGCTGAAGGGACCATGCTGTGGCAGTCGCAAGTCTTGACTTTTGGTGCTTAACCCGTATTAAATGTCACTACAAGGGCATGGGTCTCACGCGATTGTCTACTCATTAATGTAAAATGAGGAAAAAACGGGCCATTCTATTGAATACCCTTGGTGGCCACTTGGCGGAGACTGTTTCATCTGCAGCAATAACTTCTTGTGCCGACGCTTTCTGTGCCATTTGGACTGTTCTATCTGCTCCTGCGCTTGGCTTTTGTCTTTTTCTCACTCTTTGTCCCTCGAGGCTATTTTCTGTCATTTCTTGGCTCTTTGGGCTCCTTTCTCGGCAGTCTTTTCCTTTTGGCCTTAAGGCCTTTAAATTCCTTCGAGTTCGCACTTATGAATTCTTTCAGCTTCTCTTCTAACCCATTTCCATGCGCAAGCCCGTCTTTAAACATTTGAGAATCAACAACTATTTCATTGTCCTGAATTTGACGCCCGCGGGGACGTCACCGGACATTTGAACCTCCAACCGCTGGTTCGCTATGCTAAAGTTGACATTCTCGGGCCCGTCACCCCTTTGGTAATTTCTTTGGCCTTTTGTATTCCTTTGGCCTTTTGCAATTGAAACTTCCCGAAGGGAAGGTGTCCCTTTGGAGCTTGAAAAAGGTCCCTTTTTATGGTCGCTGAGAGCCCTCCGCAAGGGCACTTGCCCTTTGGGCTCCTTTGTCTTCTCAATTCCTTCGAACATTTTGCCCGAAGGAAACCTTTCTTTCAAAGTCTCGCCCCTTTCTTTGCAAATTCCTTCAGACAATTTTGTCCGAAGGAATTGCCTCGGGTTTCTTCCTTTGTGAATTTCTTCAAACAAAATGCCTGAAGGAATTCCTTCGAGCACTTTGTCCGAAGGAATTCACCCTTTGGTTCCTTTTCTTGGATTTCCTTCGGACAAAAGTCCGAAGGAATCCCTTGTCTTTTTTGCTTGTCATTTTCCCGAAGGAAAACTTTCATTTCGGCCTTCTCTTTAATCTCTCTCAAATGTGTTCCCTGCCTTCCGCAAGGGCACTTTGGGCCCAAAGTTGCCCTTTGGAGCCTGCTGAAAGGTCCAATTGGTCACCTGTCTGCCCTACGCAAGGGCATTTGTCTTTCAGAGCCTGCCCAAAGACTCGTATCCTTTGAAATTGGCCCGTTCCTCTGCCAAAAGGCTTGTCCAAGGCAATTGGCTAAAGCGAAATAAGCCCCATATCAAACCGAGAACCTACAAGTCTTAGATCTTTCAACTTTTCATAAGAATAGGGCTATTGCAAAGGAAAATGGAGAATTTGTAGTAAGGTGGATGCATCCAAGGTTGATGCACAGGACAACAGGGAAAGAAAAGAGAGCGATATTTTGGCCTGCAGGACCAAAATGGTCAACAAGTTCCTTTTCACTATGTCTTCATTAAGCCCCTGTTAAAGCTCCCTACAGTCTAGTCTTCTTGTCAAATAAAGTGTTTGTTCGCCCACTTCTGGTCTGAAGTGTTAAAATAGCTGAGTAGATCAAAATCATTTGGTGCATCACCGTTTAAATAATTTCTATTTTGGTTATATCCTTCTCCCTTTTCACCTCCTCTATTGTTAGCAGTATTAGTGAAAGACTTCAGAGATTCATCAAAGGGAGCTAGTCCTTATCTAGAATTTTTCCCTCAGTTTTGCCAAGCCCACAACAAGAGGGGAGTCTCCATTGTGCCACGTGGAAGAGAGAAGCCAAGCCTTCTTTCAAAAGTGCAATCCACAACGTCAACAAGAAACTTGAAGGAGAAATTCTACTTAATGACGGTGATACACCAGAATGTTTGATCCACTCTACTTGGAACCTTGAACACTGAACAAACAAGGGAAAAAGAAGACCTTTGATTTTAATTGATCACTATGCATAAGTTTTCATGAGAAGGTTCGCATCCAATGACAAAAAATGTGATGAAAAATGATGGAGAGAAGTCTGATACAAGACACTTTGCAGCCACCTAACATCCACTTATAGCTTCAACAAAATACATATAAAACACTGAACATGACCTGCATAACATGATAAGCTAGCAACTAGGTATGAATCAGAATTTGGGAAGGGAGAGAAATATACCAAGTATGCAAATTGTTGAATGAATGTACACTATGTCAGCACTTGAAATCTGAAAGTACAATCATTTTATTGATTAAAGAGGTTACACAACTCATCAATGGCAGAGTCTGAACTTACCAAGAGGGGGATACCTTTTACAAGGTTGAAAAGCCATTAATATAGAAAATTACAAAAAACCAAGAGATTGACGTTTGAAAATAGAGGAGTAAACTCAAACCAACTCAACCTTTACAAAAGTCTATTTTGTCTTGCATGAAAATTCCTTGCATTGAAAAGTGGACGGTGGGCTCAAACGTTTGACTTTGCTTATGCATGATCGGCTGAGCCATGTCTAAAATTAGAGACTTGCTCTTTGGCATTTGAAAGTGGATGGTTGGGCTTGTTAAAATGCCCACCTCTCTTTGCATGGAAATCCATGTTAAGATTCAATAGATGAGCTCTACTCAGACTGCTGGAACATTTGGAGAAGCGTGACTTTGACTAGTCAAACTGTGGGTCAACTGAAACTTAAAAATCTGTCAAAAATAGCCCTTGTTTGCATGTATTTTCTCTTATTTTCGTCTGCCTGTTCATGTCTATTTTTGGCAGGATTCTATTTTTAGATCATTTTCTCTATATTTCCTTGGATTTCCTGGCTATTCCCTTAGCCTAATTCTTTTGGATATTCTTTTTTATCTACGGATTTCCTTTGGTCTCGAATTTTCTTTGGATATTCGACACTACCTGTATATATTATCTTCGGGCTTTTTGGCTCTCCTTGGTCTTATATTCCTTCGGATTTCTTTCTTGCCAATTTTTCCGATTTTATTCTCTTTGGCTCTTATGTCTTGCCCCCTGGATTTACCTTTGGTTTTCTTGCGGACTTTAATTATCTCCTTGTCTTTATTATTTTTTGCCCCTTTTCGTTGATTTGTTTGCATTTTTCCCGAAGGATATCTTTCCTTTTAAATTTTTCTTTTCCTTATTTATTCTTTTAGGGTTTTTCGCTTTGACTTGCTGCAGGGTTTTTTGGTCCATTTCCTTTGGAATTCTGTTGACCCTTGGTTTATTCTTTCCTTTGGATTTTTATCTTGCAAAAAAAATGTCAGTCTCCTCTATGTTTGACAATTATTCCGATGGAATCCTTCGAAAAGTTCACTGGCACCTACTTTGGATTCTTCATTGCTTGTTACTTATAAAAAGAGATAAGTCATTCACCCTGGAAAACCTGAAATGCACTATCCTAAGTAATTCGGGTTTCAAAACCCAAATTACTTCTACTGATAAAAATTTCATAAGCAAAGCACTTCTCAAAACCTGATTTGCACTGTCAAGAGTAATTCTTTTCCAACCTGGATTACTTCTGCTGATAAAACTTTCATAAGCAAAGAACTTCTCAAAACCTGATTTGCACTATCAAGAGTAATTCGGGTTTTCCAACCTGGATTACTTCTGCTGAGGGGTTTCAACTACTGATTACTCATAAAGTGAAATAAGTTCTCTTGTAAAACCTGAAGACTTCTCCTTCCAAAAAACCCAAAGTCTTCTGTTGTGTAAAACCTGAAGTCTTGCTTGAATACCCACCCTCTCACAATTAGGCAAAATTTTGGTATGTAGGCCAAAAAAATGGCCAACATTTCTGGTGACTTGTAGGGAAGCATGCATGCTATGCTTGAAAACTCAAACCAAATAGATGCTATTTGAACTCCCAAAACAATGATAAACCTGATTTCTGACTGAAAATCTCCTGATCATGGCTGAAGTAACCTTTCTCCTTCAAAATAAGAAGGGAAACACACGAAAGCAAGAAAACTAAGAAACAAATGTGCAAACAAGCACTTATTGGAACATAACTGAATGAAACTAATGTGCTGGAACAGCACTTGGAGAAAAACAAACTAACAAAAAACCTAACTAACCATGACAAAGCATGATCCACCTGGATCAAAAGGGAAATTCTTAAACTCAGTCATTGCAAGAGATGGTACTAGTTGCAAGGCAGGATGTTTATCAATGATAACCTTTGATAAGGCATTTTTTTAATCCACCAACTATATTAACATCTTCTCAAATGAGTCATCAATAGCAAACCAGTCACCAACAAAGACAAACTCATCAAGTACTTCCTGATATTTTTTGCACTGCTTGTCATCTACCACCTTGTCAAGTGATATCTCATCTATGCATTGTTCTTGAGTGGCCACACCCTTTTTATCGATTGCTGCAAGTTCATCTAGCTCTTCAAGGAGCTTTGAATAGACAACCCAATCTGTATTATGATCTTGAATAGGTGATTCTTGATCAGATTTCTCATAAACATGCTCTTCAATAGCCAACATATCCATACAAAGCTCTTCAATCTCTTGTAGAGATTCAAGGTACAACTGCCAATCATCTTTTTGTTTCTCATTTTGATCTAATTGAACTGAATCAGCGTGAAAGCTATCTGAATCCTTCTCAATAGGAGATCCCTGTAACTCATTTATGACTTCAATCTGCACCAACTCCTCTTGGAGTTCCTCTACATCAAGATCAACCTTCTCATTCTTAAATATAATTGGATGATCAACTACAACCTTAAGTGAAGTATCAATAGAAAATTCTTTCTTAAACACATCTGAAGCATCCTCCACACACTATACAAGAACTTGACATGTAGCTACAAACTCTTTGTCAATCCTCCGAAGAACAGGGTCCTCCTGAAGAAGGGAGATAGTGGGAGGGTGATGAAATTCATTTGTTTGAGTGAAAAAATGAAGCATGGGAGGTTGATCATGATCAGGTTTTGGAATCTTGAGGACAATGGAATTATCTAGGGAGTTTTGGAAAGGAGGAAAAGAGAAACTATTAAAGACCTCTGTATTTTGTTCCTTCTACTTGGCCATCACCTCTATATTTTGTTCCTTCTACTTGGAATTATCTAGGGAGTTTTGGAAAGGAGGAAAAGAGAAACTATTAAAGACCTTTGTATTTTGTTCCTTCTACTTGGCCATCACCTCTTCAAAGTCTAAAATCTCCTTATCCTCATGGACAACTTGTGCTTGAGAGATGAGTGGTGAAGAAATGGGACTATAAGAAGGCTTAGTCTCATGAATAGGCTCTTGACTCCAACTAGGAAGCTCCCTCGACACACACTGGGCATGGTTAAGAACCTCATGAGAATAAGAAGTACAACAACCCTTTGTAGACAAGTGACTCAACTCGATTTTCTGCCTATCCCAAGCCTCCATCTTCTCTAATACAAAAATACACAACTCATTTATCTCTTCTGGATCATTGGACACATTTTGGAATAGACCATTCACTTCTTCATACTAAGAGTTTGAACAAACTTTCCTCACATATGCTAGTATTTTGAGCTCTATATCATCCATTCTTTCTTGGAGCCAAGGCTGCTCATATGACTAATATGGATCAACATAGCTTTGATAATACTCTTGATAAGGCTGATTAAGTTCATAAAAAGGGTCATAGACATCATGATAAGGCTGGTATGATCCATCATTGCGCTGATAAGGAAACATAGCATAGGAATTCTCTTCATATACAGCCATCAAAAGTCATTCATGATAATGCAATACTTACATGGAAAGTGTGACTGGATTATTAAAAACAACCGCCTGAGCTTGGAATCGCCAAATACTTCTTGAAGAACGCTTTTGCAACTGTGATTTTATTAAGAACAGCGCCAAACGGGTCCCACCGGGCGTGCCAAAAATTGTTGTCAACTTGGAGTTGCACCTTGAAACGAAGACATACTGAAATGGCTAATCCTCTCTCCAGTTGAAACAATGGGATATTCTCACGAGGGTGAGTGCCTCAATGGTGAGAAGAACCTCCAGAGAAGGCTGGTTCTTGTAAGATGTATCAATGAGGATCTCTACTCTACGTTGCGGACTACCATGGAAAAGGGAGAGAAACTTGAAGGAAAATCCTACATAATGACAGTGATACACCATAATGTTTGATCCACTCTACTTGGAACCTTGAACACTGAACAAACAAGGGAAAAGAAGACCTTTGATTTCAATTGATCACTATGCATAAATATTTCGTGAGAAGCTTCAATCCAAAGACAAAAAACGTGAAGGAAAACGATGGAGAGGTCTGATACAAGACACTTTGCAACCACCTAACATCAACTTACAGCTTCAACAAAAGACATATAAAACATTGAACATGACCTGCATAACATGATAAGCTAGCAACTAAGTACGAGTCAAAATTTGGGAAGGGAGAGAAATCTACCATGTATGCAAATTGTTGAATGAATGTACACGATGCTAGCGCTTGAAATCTGAAAGAACAGTCCTTCTATTGATTAAAGAGATTACACAACTCACCAATGACAGAGTCTGGTCTTACCAAGAGGGCGATACCTTTTACAAGACTGAAAAATCATTAATATAGAAAATTACAAAAAGCCAAGAGATTGGGGTTTAAAAATAGAGAGGGAGTAAACTCAAACCAACTCAACCTTTACAAAAGTCTATTTTGTTTTGCATGAAAATTTCTTGCATTGAAAAGTGGACGGTGGGCTCAAACGTTTGACTTTGCTTATGCATGATCGGTTGAGCCATGTCTAAAATTAGAGACTAGCTCTTTGGCGTTTGAAAGTGGATGGCTAGGCTTGTTAAAACACCCACCTCTCTTTGCATGGAAATCCACGTTAAGATTCAATAGATGAGCTCTACTTGGACTACTATAACATTTGGAGAAGCATGACTTTGACTAGTCAAACTGTGGGTCAACTGAAACTTAGAAATCTGCTAAAAATAGCCCTTGTTTGCATGTATTTTCTCTTATTTTGGTCTGCCTATTCATGTCTATTTTTGGCGGGATTCTATTTTTGGATTATTTCTCTATATTTCCTCGGATTTCCTGGCTATTCCCTTAGCCTAATTCTTTTGGATATTCTTTTTTATCTGCGGATTTCATTTGGTCTCGAAATTTCTTTGGATATTTTGCTTTGCCTGTATATATTATCTTCAGATTTTTTGGCTATCT
The DNA here is from genome assembly GCA_037957365.1 of Torreya grandis. NCBI lineage: Eukaryota > Viridiplantae > Streptophyta > Pinopsida > Cupressales > Taxaceae > Torreya > Torreya grandis. The sequence continues at coordinate 1,771,229 of JARHVA010000348.1, forward strand.
CCTTGGTCTTATATTCCTTCGAATTTCTTTCTTGCCAATTTGTCCGATTTTATTCTCTTTGACTCTTATGTCTTGCCCTCTGGATTTACCTTTGGTTTTCTTGCGGACTTTTATTATCTCCTTGCCTTTATTATCTTCTGCCCCTTTTCATTGATTTGTTTGCATTTTTTCCGAAGGAATCCTTCGGACAAAAAGTCCGAAGCAATTCCTTCAGAGTTTTTGTCCGAATGACCTTGTAAATTTTTCTTTTCCTTCTTTATTCCCTTGGGTTTTTTCGCTTTGACTTCCTGCGGGTTTTGTTTGGTCCATTTCCTTTGGAATTCCGTTGACCCTTGGTTTATTCTTTCCTTTGGACTTTTATCTTGCGAAAAAAATGTCAGTCTCCTTTATGTTTGACAATTATTCTGAAGGAATCCTTCGGACTCTTCACTGGCACCTACTTCGAATTCTTCATTGCTTGTTACTTATAAAAAGAGATAAGTCATTCACCCTGAAAAACCTAAAATGCACTATCTTGAGTAATTCGGGTTTCTAAACCCAAATTACTTCTACTGATAAAACTTTCATAAGCAAAGCACTTCTCAAAACCCGATTTGCACTGTCAAGAGTAATTCGGGTTTTCCAACCCGGATTAGTTCTGCTGATAAAACTTTCATAAGCAAAGCACTTCTCAAAACCCAATTTGCACTGTCAAGAGTAATTCAGGTTTTCCAACCTGGATTACTTCTACTGAGGGGTTTCAACTGCTGATTACTCATAAAGTGAAATAAGTTGTGTCTCTTGTAAAACCCAAAGTCTTGCTTGAATGCCCACCCTCTCACACTTAGGCAAAATTTTGGTATGTAGGCCAAAAAATGGCCAACAGTAATTGCCCTTGACAAACCCGAAATACACTTGGCAAAGCAAAATGAGGGAAACACCTGGGTTTTTCATGAGAAAGATCTGACAGAGATCATTTTGCACAAGGCAGCAAAGGGATGAACTAGCCAAAACATGGATTGGATGACTTTTGCAAAGAAAAAGGTGTTGACAATTTTGCCCCCACAGGGCAAATTGTCACCCCTACTATTCGAAACTTTGCTATGGTGCCAAGTTTGTCTTGTGAATCAATTTTGGGGTTCTTAAATGTGAATTTGCAGCCACCCAAGTGGCCATCTACAACAGTTTGAAAGGGTTTTCCTCCTCTTCTAAGCATCACGTACAGCCAAAAGCCAGAGCATACAAGCTATAAGTTTATTTATTTTGTCTTCCCCAAGGATTTTTGTGGGCTATAAGAGGTGGACTATTTCTTTGGACATTTTGTTCGAGAGAAAGAGCTCTCAAAGGACTGTGTAAAAGTCCGAAAAAATGACTAAGTGGCAGTCATTCAAAGTTATTTTCTTCAGACTTTTGTCCGAAGGAAAAGGGAAAAGCACAGTTGAAAAGACCCGAAGGGCACCTGCCCTTCGAGAAGGTCCAATTCAAAAGTCTCGAAGGGTATGTACCCTGGGTTGGTTCACTTTGTGTTTCTAAAGAGACAAACAATTCATCCGAAGGACAATTTCAAAAAAACCCGGGTGCCCTTCAAAAAGCCTGAAGGGCAACTACCTTTGTGCAGGGCACTCAGGCAGTGAGAGGACCTGTTGTCAACCTAGAGTTGCATCTTGAATTGAAGACGTGCTAAAATGGCCAATCCTCTCTCTAGTTGAAACAATGGGATCTTCTCATGAGGGTGGGTGCCTCAATGGTGAGAAGAACCTCCAGAGAAGGCTGGTTCTTGTAAAATGTATCAATGGATCTCTACTCTGTGCAGCGAATCTACCATGGAAAAAGGAGAAGGAAACTTGAAAGGAAAATCCTACCTAATGACGATGATACACCAAAATGTTGATCCACTCTACTTGGAACCTTGAACACTGAATCAAACAAGGAAAAAAAAGGACCTTTGATTTCAATTGATCACTATGCATAAATATTTCATAAGAAGGTTCGATCTAATGACCAAAACATGAGGGAAAACGATGGAGAGAGCTCTGATACAAGACACTTTGCAGCCACCTAACGTCCACTTACAGTTTCAACAAAATACATATAGAACACTAAACATGACCTGCATTATATGATGAGCTAGTAACTAGGTGCGAATTAGAATTTGAGAAGGGAGAGAAATCTACCACGTATGCAAATTATTGAATGAATGTATACCATGACAGCACTTAGAATCTAAAAGTACAGTCCTATTGATTGAAGAGGTTTCACAACTCACCAATGGCAGAGTCTGGTCTTACCAAAAGAGGGATACAATTCAAGGCTGAAAAGCCAACTTATATAGAAAATTACAACAACCAAGAGTTGGCGTTGAAAAAATAGGAGAGGGGCTAAATCCATCCAACTCATCATTTACAAAATGTCTATTTGTCTTTCATGAAGCTCTTTGGAGTTAGAGGAAATGGACGGTAGGTTTGTTGAAAGTCAAACTCTTATCATGCAAAATGTTATGCCCACCTCCAAATATGGACTTCCTCTTAAGCCGTTTGATCATTTAACAACTTTCCTTTGCATGAAATCAACGCAAATGCCAAATTAAGAATCACATTTGAACTGCTAGAATGTTTTGAGCTTTCGAGATAAGAAAGAGTGCGTGCATGGAATTTCTTATTATTTGAAACGTTCAATGCTTTGCTTGTTCATCATGCAAGACGAATCTATTTTAAGAACTGAAGAGTCCTTGCTTTTTTTTTAAAAACGCGTTTACTTCGTTGGAGTCACTTCACGTCAGTCTGTGCATGATCTTTGTTTATCCTGTCTTTGTCTTTATTTTGCGTTTGTTTTATTCGTTGTTCATGCTTATGTCCATGTTTAGTTCTGCTTTAATCTTTGCTCATGCATTTATTTATACGTTTGTCTTTCTTCTTGTTCAGTTCTGGCTTAGTCATGTTTGTGCTTACGTCTTTGTTCGTGCTATTTATAATGCTCAGTTCACTTCGTGTTTTCTCTGGCTTTTCCCGTAATCTGCTTTAATTCAGGATTCGGGCTTTATTTTGATTTTTGTCCTTCGAACAAAATGTTCGAAGGACTCTTTGCCTTTTCTCTTTCTCTGTCTTTTCTCAGTTCTTTTGCGGACAAATTGTCCGTGGGAATTGTCTCTCTTTCATTTCCTTCGGACAAATTGTCCAAAGGAATTGTTTCCTTCTTTTGTTTGGTCCTTTGTAATTGTTTTCGGGCTTTACTTTTGTCCATTTCCTTTGGATTTTTTGCGGACTTTTTGGAGGTTGCAGACTTTTGTCGCGCAAATTCTCCGAAGTATTCCTTCGGACTTTTTGTCTAAAGGATATCTTCCTTCAATTTAATTTCCTTTGATTTATGTCTTCTCAGACAAATCTTCCAAAAGAATTCTTTTGGACAAATTGTCCGAAATAATTCTTTCAGACTTGTCTTTTTCGCGGGTATTATCTCTCTTTCTGCTTCCTCTGTGCCCTTCGAAACTTTTGAAGGGTCCTACCACCGATCAAGTGCCCTTCGAGAAAATTGGAAAGGTCCACTTTACTGACCAAGTGCCCTCTGCAAGGGCTGGTGTCCTTTGGAACTAGCTTTACGGAAGAATTGAAGGGTACCCAGGCTTTTTGTAGGGCACTCGGGCTTTTTGTAAGGCATATGGGCTTTTTGTAAGGCACTCGGATTTTTTGTAACCATCCTTATTTTGTTCCTATTTCTTTGTTGGCTGTGGGTTTTTGTTTGCAAATTTTCCAAAGTATTCCTTCGGACAAAAAGTCCAAAGGAATTCCTTCGAACTTTTTGTCCAAAGGATATCTTCCTTTAATTTCCTTTGCTTTGTGCATATTTCTAACCTTGCCTAAGGCATTAATTAATGTATTGTATGCAGTTACCCTATAAGAATAACCATGTTTGTACATCGCTTGCAAAACAACCTCTGCCTTTTCAAACAGTCTAGATATGCAGTATGTCTCAACAAGTAGAACATATGTATCTTCAGTCGCAACCCAGGGCAACTGTAACATCCTCAAGTAGATCATCCCATGTTTTATGTGAAGGTTGTAATCGAAAACTTTCAACATGTATCAAGCCAATTTATGAGCTTTGGAACTAAGTATTGGAACTACTCCACCAACAAAGCTTGTACCATAAATCCACCCACGTCCTTTTGTTGAACCACTTGGGAAAAAATCCGAGAAACTAAACTTGCATGATGTTGTTGTTGACGCAGTGGATTGCACCTTGGACAGGAGGCTGAGCTCCTGCTTTCCACACGCAACAATGGAAACTCCCCTCTTGTCTGTGGGCCTAGCAAAACTAGGGGGAGAGTCTATAGATAAGGGCTAGCTCCCTTTGATGCATCTGAGTTATTCCAGTAAGTTGCTAATACATATATATGTATGTGTGTGTATATATATATATATATATATATATATATATATATATATATATATATATATATATATATATATATATATATATATATATATATAATGTGGGGGGTTGAAAAGGGAGAAGGATTACAAGAAAGCAGAACCTAATCTAAGAGGGTGATGCACCAAATAATTTCGACCTACTCACACTCACACTCTGAACCACAAGAACACATACATACACTCTAACTGGTAAAAGGACCAGACTGCAGAGAGCTTGATAGGGAGGCTTTAATGGAAACACACAGTAAAAGGACTCACCATAGGTGCTATAGGAAGAGCACACTGTCTAGTAATCTCTTTCTGCTTCTGCGCTCCAGGAACAGCTCTTCTTATCACCTGCAGGGATGGTGCTTTGTATATACTAGGTACGTTGGTGTCAACCCTGTGAAAGCATTAGGAAGCAATGACTAGGCACAAAACTAACACTCAGACGCACTCAGAGATATATGCAGCCAAAATAGAGGTAAAAATGCGTATTTTATTGATTCCAGGTGAAAAATAGCAGGGCTTCGCCTTACAATGTGAGAGATCCTTCTCAAAATGAGAAGTCTACAATATATAGAGGAAGAAAAGAGGCCTTTTAGCGCCCTTTTTACAAGTGAGCCATGTGCATTCTAATCATTGGGAAGAGGAAGCCGCTTAAACATCATATGCGAAATTATGGGCCACGCCGTTTGTTTGCAAACAAGACCTCTCCTTTAAGGCAATTACGCGGCTTATCTGCTCATCAATGCAAAGTGAAAAAAACGGCTCGCGCCATTCGCCATTCACGCTTCTTGATGATCAATTCGCAGACACTGTGTCAACCGCTGGAGTAACTCCCTGAGTTGACACCTTCCTTCACCACTTGAATTGTTTTGTCCGTTTCTGCACTTGGTTCTTTTGCCCCTTCCTGGCTTTGTCTTTCTTCTGGCCTTAAGCCTTTGAATTCCTTCGGGTTCGCGCTTAAGTTTGCGAAGATCAACAGCTACTTCATTGCCACAAATTTGACGTCCTCGGGTCCGTCGTCCTTCTTAGCAATTTGTTCGTGTCTTTCCTGCTTGCCTTGGCTGCTTTCTGCTGATTTCAATAAGTGACACGTGGCGTGTTCCACTGTGAAACAGGCAGGACACGTGGCAGCATCCACTTAACTTATAGAAGCTTTAGGCACTTTTTGAGAGTCCTGCGGAAGATGACACATGGCAGCTTCCGCTGAGCTTTAGAAACAATATAGAAGCATTCATGACTAATTCGGATTCATCACGGACGATGACACTTGGCAGCTTTCGCTCTCTTTAGCAGTTCGTCTGGGGCCCACCACAGTGTTTACTGAACAAAAGGGAGAGACCGCGGATGTTGACACTTGTTGGCTTCCGCCGAGCTTTGCAAGGGACACGTGGCACGTTCCGTTGCTCTTAGAAAAATATGTCAAAACCTTCCGCATTTGCCACTTGGCGCCCTCCATGGAACTCTGAGGGAAGCTTGTTGAAAGGAGCTTTGGGACTCGGATGCAAACACTTGTTGCGCTCCACCAGGTTTTGCAAGGGACACGTGGCAGGTTTCGCTGCTTTTAGAGGCAAATTATCATGTCCCGGCAGATGAAACTTGGCAGCTTCCGCTTTCAGGCTTTTTTTGGTGTAAAATTGACGTTCGCGGGCCCGTCACTGTTTGAAAACCAACGGCTAGTCCATCTCCCTGAAATTGACGGCCTCGGAGACGTCACTGTCTTTGGAATTTCCTTCGGTTCTTTTCCTTTGTTTCGGCCACTTTTTCTGCGGATTTCCTCACAGCTACTTTTCCCGCGAACAAAAAGTCTGCAAGAATTGTCTTGCTCGTTCCTTTCCTTTGGAGACTTTCTTCGGGTTTTTTGCTCGAATTTATTCGGACTTTTTGTCCGAAGGAATTCCTTTGAACAAAATTCCGAAAGAAATCGCTTGTCTTTTGCCTTGGCCATTTTTTATTTCCGCGAAACTTTTCCGAAGGATGTCTTCGGACAAAAAGTCCTACGGAATTCCTTCGGACATTTTGTCCGAAGAAATTCTCTTCTTTGCCTTAAACAAATTTCCAAAGGGACTTTACTTTTTCGGCTTTCTCTATGGCCTCCTTGCAAATGTTCCCTGCCCTCCACAAGGGCACTTGGAATGGTCCATTTTGCGCCTAAGTGGGAACTTGTCTCATTTGAACCGAGCTGTTGAACCGATTGAATGAACCAAGCCGTTGAACTGAGCCAATGAAACAAGCCGTTGAACCGAACATTGAACCGGCCGTTGAACCGAACATTGAACCAGTTCAATGGTTCAACGGTTCAAAGATGCTAACTCTTGGAAAGATCATGTCATTGAACCCTGACGTTGAACCACTTTTCCAACCTTAAGGGAAAGTGTCTTGAACCATTTTAGCTCTCTTTCCTTATGAATTTCTTCGGACAAGAGTCTGAAGAAGTTTTGTAAAATCTTGCACTCTTTGAACTGGTTCTTCATCTGCCGAAAGACTCTCCTGTAGAGTCTGTAGAAACGCCTGCAGAGTCCGTAGAAACAGCCAGACTTGTGCAAAATCAAAAAATGAACTGGCTTAGAACAACAGGAAAAAGGGGGGGACCGATTTTGGCCTGCAGGACCAAAATGGTCAACAAATTGGCAACTCCCAGGGGAAGCATGCCTGCTATGCTTAGAGACCAGTTGCCTTAAAATCCATTGGGCACGGAGTCAGAACACAACTTAAAAAGGTCAGCAACAACCCCGATAGATCCAAGAACAAACACAAAAGTTTACCCCAAAAGGAAACGAAAACACACACAAAACTAAAGAAACTAGTAGCATGTGCCAAAAGCACTTAGGAAAAATAGGAAAAAGCAAGGAAAATATATACATGATGGGAGAGGGGCTCAGTGATAATGCTTAAGATGTATCCCATTAACTGGGATATACAGTTCTTCACCATCCAACCTGGAGAGTTGGAATGCATTATGCTGCTTGCACTGAATGATGACGTATGGACCACTCCATAGGGCATCGAACTTCGCGTGCTTTCCAGGCTTAGCTCGGTCCTCATCCCATTTCAAGACAATGTCTCCTTCAGAGAAACCTTTTGATGAAGATTTCTTGTCGAAGTGTCTCTTTGTCTGTTGTTGGCGGTTGGTCATAGAAGCCATAGCCTGGTCTCTTGTCTCTTGGAGCTCCATCAGCTCGCATAGCCTAACCTCCATGCTATTGCCTTCTTCTAATTGTAGCTGACGAGCGAGGTCCAAGGCTGGGAACTCAAATGAAATAGGAAGCCTAGCTTCCCCTCCATATACGAGCGTGTACGGCGAGTTACCAATTGCCCTCTTTGGGGTGACCGTATCTGCCCACAGGGCTGTTTTCAACTTGGCATGCCAAGTCCTCTGATTCTCTTCCAATGTTCGCTTGATGATCTTGATCAAATTCTTATTGATAAATTCGGCCAGCCCATTCCCCTGCAGGTAGTAATTGGACGAAGTGCTAAGATAGATACCATGTCTCAGCGCCCATTCACTTGTTTTAGTTCCCAAAAAAGCTAATGCGTTATCCGAGACTATGGTTGCTGGAACCCCGAACCTTGCTACCAGGTCTTCATAAAAATCCAGGACTGTACTTTCATTGGCTTCCTTCAGAGCAACAGCCTCTACCCATCTTGTGAAATAATCCGTGGCGGTCAAGACCCACTTGTGTCCAGCACTAGAGGGAGGGTTAATCATCTCTATGAAGTCAAGGCCCCATTGCATGAATGGCTGCGCTACCTGAATAGGCTGTAAAGGCATGGCAGCCAACTGTTGCTTTCCATCAAAGAGCGCACACTTCTGGCACTTTCGTACCCAAGCATGGGTGTCCCTGAATAGAGTAGGCCAGAAGTAACCAGCTCTCATTATTCTTGCAGTTGTAGCTCTAGGAGCAAAATGACCACCGACTGGTCCATCATGGAACTCAGACAGCACCCTGTCGGCCTGACTTGGGTCTAAGCACCTTAAAAGGACTCCTGAGAGATCCCTTCTGAACAGTACTCCATCAATCAGGACATAAGGGAGACATTGGAGTTTGAAATATCTCCTCTTGGTCCTATCAAGGCTTTGTGGGCACTCACCAGTGAGAAGGAAATGCCTCAAGTCTGATGTCCAATCCTTCATAACAGCTAGTTCTTCTGTTGTAGTTGCATCATGAATTAGCAGACTCTCCTTTTTTTGCTGTTTAAAGTCTACAGCATGGTGCTCACACAGGCCTCTCCCTCTTACCATTTTGGTGATCTTGATATCCACGTCGTATTCCATCACCTTAGTGATCCACCCCGCTCTTTTTTCATTCAGGTCTCGGTTGATCAAGAAATCCTTGATGCCGGGATGTGAAACCATAAGGTGAATTCTGCTATTGGACAGCATATGCCTGAATTTTTTCAGACTCCGTATGACCGCGAGGACTTGCTTTTCCACATATGTGTATCTGACCTCAAAACCCTCTGGGCTTTGGTTAAAAAACGCAATTGGTTGCTCAAGGTTATCACCGTTTGCTTGGGTAAGCATGGCGGAGATTACCTCTTCATTGCCGAAGGTGTAGAGGTTGAAATCTTTGGTGAAGTCAGGGCTGATCAAAGTAGGAGCCCGGGCTATGGCCTGCTTAATTTCTTCAAAATTGTCCTTTCTTTATGCTGTCCATGTGAACTCCTCACCCTTCCTCAGCATAGAGGTCAACGGCTTGACTACCTCCGCAAAATTCAAAATAAATCTCTGGATGAAATTTATCTTGCCGAAGAAGCTTTGCAGGCCTTTCTTGTGCTTAGGCAAGGACAGCTCCAAGATGTAGCGAATTCTCTCTGGATCAATAGTTAAGCCTTCCTTAGAAACAATGTGGCCAAGGAGTTTCCCCTCGTGGACAGCAAACACGCATTTCCTCGAGTTAAGAGAGATGTCGAACTCTCTACACCTCTAAAAGATTTGTCTGAGGTGTTTCATGTGTTGGCTCGCCTCCTTGGAGAAGACTGTCACATCATCAAGATATACCAGCACAGTGTTATTTATCAGGCCTCGAAAGGCCATGTCCATGGCTCGTTGGAAGGTGGCACCAGCATTAGACAGTCCGAATGGCATTTTCCTGTAAGCAAACGTCCCCCACTTGGTAGTGAAGGTTGTCTTGTGTTGGTCACAGTCTTGCACCAAAATCTGATTATATCCTGAATAACCATCCAGGAGGGAGAAACGCTCGCTGCTTGTCACCATTTGAAGAATCTGCTCCATGCTTGGGAGAGGATAGTGGTCTTTCAAAGAGACTCTGTTGAGATCTCTGAAATCAACGCACAGTCTGATCTCCCCATTCTTTTTTCGGACAGGAACAAGATTGGCCAGCCAAGAAGAGTGTTGGATTGGAAATATTATCCTGGACTCAATCAACTTGGTGAGTTCCTTCCGCATGAGAGGCTCAATCATCGGATTGACAGGCCTTTGCTTCTACTTGATTGGCCTGACGCCCTTTTCCAGCTCAATGGTATGTTGGGCCAGACTTGGGTCAAAACCCCTTAAATCACTATACTCCCAAGCAAAGACATCAGCAAACTCTTGGCACAACAAAATGAAGGCCTACCTTTCACAGTCCGTGCACACTTTCCCAAGTGCAAGCAACTTATCTTTGAATATTTCAACCTTCTCATGGTGCTCCTCCTAGGCTGTGATGCATGCCTTGTCGCTTTTCAACTAGTCATCTCCATTGAAGATACTCTCTAAAGTGACCAAACCTTTAGGGAGCTTATTGTTCTTCAGCTGAACAATTTGGCTGCCATATTGCTGCTGTAGCTTAACCTGGTTTTTTGTAGCAAACTCAGCTTCTTCTTGCAAGAAGAGTGCTATTGTTGGTCGCTGTCAAAGACCTGCCAGTTGGTGATGTTGTCGGGTACAGAGGGCCGGATCACTACCTTCAAGTGGCGCGAGTTGTGGTCTCGACCTATTTCCCTAGGGATATCAAACTGGGCACCAACTGCTGCCAACCTATCTGCTTGCTTGTTCTGCTCTCTAGGAATGGAGGTAATATTGAAAGCAAATAAATTTTCCACTAAGTCCCATACCCTATGTTTTTAGGACCTCAGTAAAGAATTCTTTGTCAAATTTTGACCTCTTACCTGATTGACAATCAGCTCACTGTCACCAAAAACTTGCAGCTCTTTGATTCCTCTTTTTTTTGCCCACTCCAAACCATGGATGAAAGATTCATACTCCGCAACATTGCATGTGCAAGTAAATTGGAACCGAAAAGCCGAAAAGTATTTTTTCTTTGAAAGAGAAACTAGCACCGCCCCACCACCAGCTCCCAACTTACTTCTTGAACCATCAAAGAACAACTGCCATAGACCTGAGCTTTCTTGGCTCGTTTTAATCAGATTTGGTACAAAAGTACCCTCTTCATGTATGCAATAAATTCCAAGGCCTGCCTCTATGAATTTGTAAGGATCATGCTCGAAGTTGTCACTTCCCCATTCGTCTAAGAGCAGGTCTGCAACTCCTTCAAGGGCAGAGAATGGAGATTGATCTACTTGGAACTCTTCTTGGTCAACAATGGCGTAGCTAACATTTGCCGCCTTGAGCGAGTATGGTTCTAGATGATCTCTATGGAGTGGCTCGAATTCAATCTTAACTTTAGTCCCATACTTGGTTCTAAAAACCAGATAAGACCAGTTCGCTGCTAGGTAGCCGCCTATCTTAGATGTAAAATCTCTGGATAAGCAGATAGCAAAGTAAGGAGGGACATCCGCCACTACCACATCATGAGGAACTGAGAAGGTCGAGCAAGCGTGTAGCATCAAGCTCAAACTTTTCACCACCCCAACTGTCCTTGCTGGTGTTCCATCCAGCTGCAAGACTCCCTTAGTCATTTCTTTGTATTTCAACCCCAGCTTGTCGGCTATGCATTTAGGCATTACCAAGGTGCTTGCTCCACTGTCAATGATGCAATTGTGCACCAAAAAATCTCCTATGACCAAGGACAAATAAAAATGGGAACCTTTTCTTCTTTACTAACTTGGCCTGAGGTGGAAGGCTGTCCATTCATCATCAAAACATTATCGGCTCTTGTTGGGACAGCTTGTTCATTCAGCTCCTGCAATTCCTTTTGCAGCATGTCCTTTTGCCCCGGTATTGACAATGAATCTCACAAGGAGATGTTCATGTGCAGCTTCTTCATCTGGTCAACCACATTGACACGAGGGTTGCCTTCAAATTTTCTTTGGAATTATTTACAGCTTGAGGTGCAGGCCAAGGAGCTGAAGATACAACTGGCGGTCTGAAGCTTTGGGACCTTTTGATTTACATGTGATGAAGAAAGTATTACTGACGTTTGGGCAGCAGCCTGAGCTTCTTCCATTGCTCTCCATGTAATTCACTGAATAGAACTCACCTTCCAGGTGATTCATGAGTGTAGAATCAGGCTGAGTTTGACTGCTACTCGTGCCGGGTTGCATTGAAGCCTCAAAACCTTGGAATTGAGTGGCTGTCTGATTGTCTTGTACATTTGGGTAGTGACCCATCATTTCATTTGTATAAACAGCCTGCTCTTGACCATATCCCATGGTTGAGCAATTGGGTTGTTCTTGTACCAAATTGTTTTGAGCGGGCACCATAGCCTTGGTTGATGAAGGGGCGCCTGGATTGTAGCCTTGAAAAGGTCTAGTCTGTGTAAGCTGACCCTATCCTTGATTGTAATTTTGGAAAGGGGGTCTATTTGTTTGGCCATACTGTTGGTATCCTTGGTTTGGTCGGTTTTTTTGAGCTTGCTGCCTTTTAATAGCCACTAGTTCATTTGTCACATTTTGCAACAAACTCTTGACTTCATGGAGTTCATTAGATGGAGTAGCAGTTGGATTTTCTATGCTAGGTAGAAGAGCTAAGGTGGGAGCAACGGTCTGAATTGGAGGCAACATTTCAGGGAAAAGTGGCATATTGGGTCTAGGAGCTATTTTCTCAGCCTGCACTAGGCAATTTTCAGCTGCTATAGCTATGTCATAGGCGGCAGGCGGCACATGTCCTCCCATGGACTATCATAACAGGGATATCGCTGTTCAACGCTCTTAAGTAATAAAGGAAAGCATAGCTAGGAGTCGGCCTTACCAGAATGGGGATTCTATTCTATGTCTTCTGAAATTGAGTGTTGAAATCCTGCATGTATTCATGTGGAGTTCTTTTCATTGTAGTCAGCTACTCGACAAGCGAGAGGTGGTCGCTCTTCTCCCCAAATCAAGTCATCAAAAGAGTGCCCAATTCATTCTAGGAATTGATTGAATTCATGGGTAAAGTCCCATACCAGTCCAGAACCTTGCCCTTGAGAGACAATGCCAGCAATCTGGTTGCAATATTATCCTCAGTGACATTGTGAATATTGCAGAGGTTAGCAATATTTTTGATGTGTTCAATAACTGTAATGGACCCCTCTCCATCAAAGGGAGGTACATTTTTGAGGATTACTCCTAGAATTGGGTCATAACGCGGGAGATTCAAGGGACTCTGACCATGAAAAGTCACAAAAGGTAATGCCATAGCTATGACAAGATGTAACCGCGGCCTTCTTGCGTAGGTGTTCTTTATAGCAGGTTTGGGAAAATGGTTTGTTGAATAAGGATGGGTCCTCTCAAACCTCAGTCGCTTTGCTGAGTTCAAAGGCAATTCAATGAATTCGAAAGGGACACCCTTAGCAGCAGACCGTGTGGTGATTTTAGGCATAGGAAGTCAGACTGGTCTTTGATTAAAAATAGAAGCTCCTACCATTGGAGTCGCAAGATGCTGAAAATACTTGATTTTGCTGTAACAGGACCAGCATCAATCCTGAAACTTTACTAAGTGTAAAAATTGAGTCCCACCGGGCGTGCCAAAAACTATTGACGCAGTGGATTGCACCCTGGACAAGAGGCTGAGCTCTTGCCTTCCACACGCAACAATGGAAACTCTCCTCTTGCCTGTGGGCCTAGCAAAACTGAGGGGAGAGTCTCTAGATAAGGGCTAGCTCCCTTTGATGCATCTGAGTTATTCCAATAAGTCGCTAATACATACATATATATATATATATATATATATATATATAATGGGGGGGTTTGAAAAGGGAGAAGGATTACAGGAAAGCAGAACCTAATCTAAGAGGGTGATGCACCAAATAATTTCGACCTACTCACACTCACACTCTGAACCACAAGAACACATACATACACTCTAACTGGTAAAAGGACCAGACTGCAGAGAGCTTGATAGAGAGGCTTTAATGGAAACACACAGTAAAAGGACTCACCATAGGCGTTGTAGGAAAAGCACACTGTCTAGTAATCTCCTTCTGCTTCTGCACTCCAAGAATAGCTCTTCTTATCACCTGTAGGGATGGCACTTTGTATATACCAGGTACGTTGGTGTCAACCCTGTGAAAGCATTAGGAAGCAATGACTAGACACAAGACTAACACTCAGACGCACTCAAAGATATATGCAACCAGAATAGAGGTAAAAATGCGTATTTTATTGATTCCAAGTGAAAAATAGCAGGGCTCCACCTTACAATGTGAGAGATCCTTCTCAAAATGAGAAGTCTACAATATATAGAGGAAGAAAAGAGGCCTTTTGGCGCCCTCTTTACAAGTGACCCATGTGCGTTATGATCATTGGGAAGAGGAAGCCGCTTAGACATCATATGCAAAATTATGGGCCGCGTCGTTTGTCTGTAAACACGACTGCTCCTTTAAGGCAATTACGCGGCTTGTTTGCTCATCAATGCAAAGTGAAAAAAATGGGTCGTGCCGTTCACCGTTCGCGCCTCTTGATGATCAATTCGCAGACACTGTGTCAACCGCTGGAGTAACTCCTTGAGTCGACACCTTCCTTCGCCACTTGGACTGTTTTGTCCGTTTTTGCACTTGGTTCTTTTGCCCCTTCCTGGCTTTGTCTTTCTTCTGGCCTTAAGCCTTTGAATTCCTTCGGGTTCCTGCTTAAGTCTGCGAAGATCAACAGCTACTTCATTGCCACAAATTTGACGTCCTCGGGTCCGTCGTCCTTCTTAGCAATTTGTTTGCGTCTTTCCCGCTTGCCTTGGCTGCTTTTCGCTGATTTCAATAAGTGACACGTGGCGTGTTCCGCTGTGAAACAGGCAGGACACGTGGCAACATCCGCTTAACTTATAGAAGCTTTAGGCACCTTTTGAGAGTCCTGCAGAAGATGACACGTGGCGGCTTCTGCTGAGCTTTAGAAACAATACAGAAGCATTCGAGACTGATTCGGATTCATCACGGACGATGACACTTGGCAGCTTCCGCTCTCTTTAGTAGTTCGTCCGAGGCCCACCACAGTCTTTACTGAACAAAAGGGAGAGACCACGGATGTTGACACTTGTCGACTTCCGCCGAGCTTTGCAGGGGACACGTGGCACATTCTGCTGCTCTTAGAAAAATATGTCAAAACCTTCTGCATTTGCCACTTGGCGCCCTCCGCGGAACTCTGAGGGAAGCTTGTTGAAAGGAGCTTTGGGACTCGGATGCAGACACTTGTCACACTCCATTGGGTTTTGCAAGGGACACGTGGCACGTTTCGCTGCTTTTAGAGGCAAATTATCATGTGTCCCGACAGACGACACTTGGCAGCTTTCGCTTTCAGGCTTTTTCTAGTGTAAAATTGACGTTTGCGGGCCCGTCACTATTTGAAAACCAACGGCTAGTCCATGTCCCTGAAATTGACGGCCTCAGAGACGACACTGTCTTTGGCATTTGCTTCGGTTCTTTTCCTTTGTTTCGGTCACTTTTTTCGCGGATTTCCTCACGGCTACTTTTCTCACGGACAAAAAGTCCGCAAGAATTGTCTTGCTCATTCCTTTCCTTTGGAGACTTTCTTCGGGTTTTTTGCCCAAATTTCTTCGGACTTTTTGTCCGAAGGAATTCCTTCGGACAAAAGTCTGAAAGAAATTGCTTGTCTTTTGCCTTGGCCCTTTTTTATTTCCACAGAACTTTTTCGAAGGATTTTTTCGGACAAAAAGTCTGAAGGAATTCCTTCAGACATTTGTCCAAAGAAATTCTCTTCTTTGCCTTAAACAGATTTCCGAAGGGACTTTACTTTTTCGGCTTTCTCTGTGGCCTCCTTGCAAATGTTCCCTGCCCTCCGCAAGGGCACTTGGAATGGTCCATTTTGTGCCTAAGTGGAAACTTGTCTCATTTGAACCGAGCCGTTGAACTGATTGAATGAACCAAGCCGTTGAATCGAGCCATTGAAACACGCTGTTGAACCTAACATTGAACCGGCTGTTGAACCGAACATTGAACCGGTTCAATGGTTCAACGGTTCAAAGATGCTAACTCTTGGAAAGATCATGTCGTTGAACCCCGACGTTGAACTACTTTTCCAACCTTAAGGGAAAGTGCCTTGAACCATTTTAGCTCTCTTTCCTTATGAATTTCTTCAGACAACAGTCTGAAGAAGTTTTGTAAAATCTTGCACTCTTTGAACTGGTTCTTCATCTGCCGAAAGACTCGCTTGCAGAGTCCGTAGAAATTCCTGCAGAGTCCATAGAAACGGCCAGACTTGTGCAAAATCGAAGAATGAACTCGCTCAGAACAGCAGGAAAAAGGGGGGGACCGATTTTGGCCTGCAGGACCAAAATGGTCAACAGTTGCCTTTGATCCCGTGTTTTCATTGAAAGCGAACCTATAGGACTGTAGGTTAACTTCAAGGATGGTTGTAGCTATTAATTCTTCATTGGCTCCTATACACCTCACAAAGTCGTTCTTTCTACAGGGCTGGAGCTTTAAGACTGTTCTTATGCAATGCAGAGTAGAGATCCTCATTGATACATCTTATAGGAACCAGTCTTCTCTGGAGGTTCTTCTCATCATTGAGGCACCCACCCTCGTGAGAAGATCCCATTGTTTCAACTAGAGAGAGGATTAGCCATTTCAGCATGTCTTCGATTCAGGGTGCAACTCTAGGTTGACAACAAGAGGGGGTGCCCAATTTTGGCTTGTAGGACCAAAAATTGGTCAAGAAGTATAGTTGGCAGTATAGTCAGCAAGAATGATTATGATAATTAGGAAAATGATGATGAACTCCATTACCAATTTCTTTTTGAAGTTTTGTTTACTGCTCAACCTAATATGCTTTCTACTACATTTTTACATTACAAATCTTTCGTTATTCCTCTAACAATGTTTTAATACTACATAATCCACTGTATAGAACAACACTTTATTTTTCCAATATAATTAGTGTTGACGCTGTGGATTGCACCCTTGACAGAAGGTTGAGCTTCTGTCTTCCACGCAACACAATGGAGACTCCCCTCTTGGCTGTGGATCTGGCAAAATTGAGGGGAGAATCTTTAGATGAGGGCTAGCTCTTTTTGATGCATCTCTAAGTTATTTCAAAACTACTGCTAATATATATAGTGGGGGGGGGTGAAAAGAAAGAAGGATACTGAAAACAAAAACTAATCTAAGACGGTGATGCACCAAACAAGTTGATCTACTCAGTTGCTCACACTTCAAACCAGAAGAGGACATACATACACTTTATCTGATGAAAAGACCAAATTGTAGGGACCTTTAACAGGGAGGCTTAATGAAGACACATAGAAAATGAACTTACCACAGGCGCTATAGAAAACACACTGTCTGATAACCCTTTTCTGTCTCTGCACTCCAGATGCAACACTTCCTGTTACCTTGCAGAAATGGTGCTTTGTTTATACCAGGTGTGTTGGTGTCAACTTGTGAAAGCATCAAGCTACAATGACTAAACAAAAGTTTAATGCGCAGACACACTCAGAGATATAACCAGTCAAATAGAGGTAAAACGCATTCTTATTGATTCAAGGTGAAATTTTGGCAAGGCTTCGCCTTACAAAATGAGAGATGTCTTTCTCAAATAAGAGTTTACAATATATAGAGAAAGAGAAAGCAATGGCGCCTCTTTCCACAAGTGGCCCATGCTGCATTTAATTCATTGGGAAGAGGAAGTCCGGTGAAGGAAGCCATGCTGCAGTAGTCCAAGTCTTGACTTTGGCGTTTAAATCATATTGAATCTCATGTAAAAGCATGGGTCGTGCCTTTCTGTTTGAAAACAAGATCACTTCTTAAAGAGGTTCACGCGGTTGTCTGCTCATTAATGTCTAAATGAAGAAAAACAGGCCACGCCTTCACTGTTCACGCTCTTTGATGACCATTTCTTAAGGACTGTTCCAACCGCTGTAATAACTCTTTTGTCGATGCTTCTTTTGCCACCTGGGTTGTTTTGTCCGTGTCTATGCTTGGCTCTTCGGGCTCCTTTCTCGGCGGGTCGCTGAGTTCACTCTTAGCTTTTGTCTTTTCCAAGCTTTTGTCTTTTCCTGGCTCTTTAGGCCCTTGGGGCTATCTTCTGTCAATCCTTGGCTCTTCGAGCTCCTTTCTTGGCGGTCTCTTCTTTTTGGCCTTAAAGCCTTTGAATTCCTTCGGGTTCGTGCTCAAGCATTTAAAGATCAACGGTTATTTCATTGCCATAAAGTTCACGTTCGCGCGCCCGTCGCCATTTGAAATCCAACGGCTATTCCATTGCCCTGAATTTGATGTTTGCGGGGACATCATCGGATGTTTGAATTCTAACGGCTAGTTCGTGATGCTGAATTTGACATCTTCGGGCCCGTCACCCCTTTGGTAATTCCTTCGGCTTTTTCACAATTCCATCAGCCTTTTGTCGTTGAACCCTCTCGAAGGGAAGGTGTCCCTTCGGAGCTTGGAAAATGGTCCCCCTTTTGGCAGCCGAGAGTCCCCAGCAAGGGCACTTGCCCTTCGAGCTCCTTCGGGCTGCCTTGGCTTCTCAATTCCTTCGGACAAAATGTCTGAAGGAATTTAATTCCTTCAGACATTTTGTCCGAAGGAAATGTTTCCTTCATGTTTCAGTGCTTCTTTCTTTTGGTTGGTCTTTTTCTTTGAACAAAATGTCCGAAGGAATTCCTTTGGACTTTTGTCCAAAGGAATTTGCCTTTGCCATTTTGCCGTGGATTTCTTTCCGAAGGGTAATCTTCTATTTGGCTCCTTGCCTTGTGAATTTCTTCGGACAAAATGTCCAAAGGAATTCTTTCGGACATTTTGTCCGAAGGAATTCACATTTATCTTCCTTGGATTTATTCCTTTGGATTTATTCTTTGGACAAAAGTCTGAAGGAAATCCTTCCTTTGCCTTAGTCTTTTTTTCGAAGAAAACCTTACCTTTTGGCCCTCTTCCTTGGTCCCTTTGCAAGTGTTTCCTGCCCTCCGCAAGGGCATTTAGGCCGCAAGTTACCCTTCGGACCCTGCTGAAAGGCCCAATTGGTCATTTGCCTGCCCTCCACAAGGGCACTTTGTCTTTGGAGCTTTGTAAAGCAACCTGCATGCTTTGAACCAACTCATACTTTGCCAAAAGGCTTGTAGACCGACTGCCCAAAACGGAAAAAAGCCATGTGGATCAACCTGAGATATATACAAGGCTCAAGTCATTTGGCTCAGAAAACAGGCCTATTATAAAAGGGAAAAGCACAACAGCAGAAGGGTCAAAACATGACTGACTACTCAAATAGTGGGGAAGGAAGGGAGACCAATTTTTTGGCCTGCAGGACCAAAAAATGGTCAACAATTAGATTTGCTCAATTTTTTATAATTAGTCCGTGAGTGACATGACACACCAAGTATTAGCTTGGCTTGTCACAAGCATAATTCTATACCTAGTTTTCATTATAACACTATTATTGTTTCATAAATGTTGTTATTCAGGCTTGTCAAAACTTAGACTTGCATGCAATAATTCCACTAAGGGTTGTCTTTAATGGTTGTGACTGCATTCTATAATTGATCAATCAGAAAATAAGCTCCATTTATACATTATGCAGAACATAAATAGATTCACATAAAATATGCCATGATAATCTCACCCATATGACGCAAAATAAATTGCATAAGAACATTTGGAAAAGGAATGCTTTCATTATTCTCATTTGGAATATACTATAAAATGACCCCTTTAAGGCAAAATTAGAACCAAAGGGGTTTCCCAACAAACCCTAACAATACATACAAATTTTTGAATTTCTTTTCAAACCCTAAGCACATGAAAATTACAGAATTCTGAAAGTGCCATATTTCAATTCATAAGCATAACATGCCCCTTCAAAAGAAACTACTTTTTCCCTTTTATATCCTTTCCCCAAAGGGTTACGTTCCACTTGGAGGAAAAATTCAAATAATCAAAAAGCAACTTCCTTATAAATTCACTTAAGGGCGAATTTTGCCCATGACCCTTAAAAGCCCCCTTCTTGAGTCAAAAATAGAAAGAAGTTGCCGACATATTCACTTTTGACAACTAAGGCATATTATTAATTTTATTTAGAGTATTTAAAAATATTTTTTATTTTAATAATAATATTATTTTATTTTTAGAAAATGAGACATTATAGTCCTCCCCTCTCGAAATTGCTTGTCTTCAAGCAATGCTATTTTCCACTACCTAGATCCCAAATCCACCTTTGGGATTTGTAATCCCAAACACTTGCTTCATGGCTAGAGCCTTATGCTCCACTAATTCCCTAAATGATATTATGGGTTGTCCCCTTCTCTTCATGGCACAAAGCAACTTGCATGTAGGCTGGAAAGTCCATAACAGCCACAATGAATGAGTGCATTAGTACCCGATGAGGTACTTTTCTCATGTGTATGCCTTCCAACAAAGTTACCCTGAAACTTCACCTCATAAACTTCTTGATTTGATGCATTCTTTTGTAGCATGAACTCATTCACTAGTGGATTGATGAGAGTGTACTAAATAGGGACAACTTCCTCACTTATGCATTCAACAAGTGATGTGTTTTCCTCCTTGACTTCCTTTTTATTCTGCTGGTGCATGCAATCATTAGAAATCAATAAAATATCATTTTCTTCCTTAGCAATCTTCTGAGGGTTTGTTTTCCACTGTCCTTTAATCTTTGGCCTTGTACCTCTGTTTTCTTCATATTCCTCCAAGAACTCTTCAAAGGTAATATAAGACTTGTAGATCTCAAACTTTTTACAATATTCAACAAAGGTGAGAAGTTTGACCTCATCTCTATCACATTGCTCTTCTAACCATACTTACTGAATAGGATATTTCTTTTGTGTTCTCCTAAATGACTCTAGAGCTGTATAGCTGAAAGAAAATTGTTTCAAGAGTTGATTTTTAATACCTTGGCTTTGTGTTCGTCCTTTTGATCTTGCTTTTCTATTGATTTTTTCAAGGTGATCCCTAGATTTTTTCTACTCTTTTTGTCTTCACATCCACACCTCTTGGATAGGATCTATGTATTCTTCCTTTGCTAAGAACATAGGTCGCCAATCCATTGTAGACCACTCAAACTCCATAGTTGGCCAAGAAATCTTTCTGATACTACTATAATGTCCTCTTTAGGGCAAAATTAGAACCAAAGGGGTTTCCCAACAAACCCTAATAATACAGACAAATTTCTGAATTTCTTTTCAAACCCTAAGCACATGAAAATTGTAGAATCCTGAAAGTGCCAATTTAAGGCACAAAAACAATATTTAATTCTTCAAATAATTACCAAAATTAGGAAATATTACAGCCAATCATTATCCATTCAAATCTGATTTTTAACCCAATTATATGGCTGGAATAATATGATTAAAAATACCAAAAATGCTTTGTTGCCTTCAAACAACAACTAGGCTTGAAATCAGCCTTGGGAAGTGCCATGTCCAACCCCAAGAGGGGGTTCGCTGCCCTCCAAAGAGGTTTGCTGCCCACCCTAGGTAGTTCACCCCCCTTCTAGGGCTCTTCAACCAACTTGCCAACCCTCTAAACTTGCTTGCCACACTCCTTGAAGCTACTTATGCTGCGCTGAAACCAAAATTGGTGTTTACACACCTCAAAATGACCAATTATGCCCGATACAACCTCTGATTTAAGGCTGCCCAGCTGATAGGTAAGGGTTTTCATCCTTACTTCAGCCTTCCCTTGAAGGTTGTTGTCTTCAATGGATAAATTAAATCAAATCATTCTTAAACTTGTGATTTCAATTCATAAACATAACATGCCCCTTCAAAAGAAACTCCTCTTTCCTTTTTATATCATTTCCCAAAGGGGTGCGTTCCACTTGGAGGGAAAATTCAAATAATCAATAATCAACTTCCTTATAAATTCACTTAGGGCTAATCTTGCCCATGACCCTTAAAAGTCCCCTTCTTAAGTCAAAAATAGAAAGGAGTTGCCAACATATTCACTTTTGGCAACTAAGGCATATTATTACTTTTATTAAAACTATTTAAAAATATTTTTTATATTAATAATAATATTATTTTATTTTTAGAAAATATAACATTACATAATATGTTTGCGTCTAACATTGGCCTTCATGATTGATGGAGAGAGCTCTTTCATTACTGATCAAAGTACATATGAGATTGGTCATGACAGAGATGTTAGTTGTACACAAACCCATGCATAACCATACATGAGTAATCATAATAAAATAAATAAATACATCTAAGTGCATTACATGATGTTTAATCACTCCCTTTGTGTGCTTTTATCTATAAAAACCACATGCAGACAAGTAGAAGAACATAATATCAAATTTCCTTCCTATACAATCAGCATGTTTTGTGAATCTTTACAATGTTTTGTATCAAATGTTTTCAGACTTGTCTAGTTGTGGTTGCACTTCAACCCATAAAACTACACCATGCATCCCTAAATCCTAGATCTAAGCCTAAACTTATGATGAATGGCATGAAATTAATAGGTAACTGCTGATATTTTATGTCTGGTGTAGTCTTTGGAAAATAAAACTAATGCATTGTCTGGTTTTAAGTTAGACGATTTCATCTTATGAGAACACCTTTTAATTAGAAGGAAGTATCCCAATTTTGGTTGTATTGGATGCCTCATAGCCTTGATCGTTGTGAGACAATGAGGTTGACTTAAAAATTGACCCATTAGCCAATTGTATAATGGTGGGTAGAAGTTTACTTGGGGTGACACGAGAGTTTTTTGTTGAATGTATGTGCTTAGTTCATACATGCACATCACATGCTTATTATATCGGTGTAACCTTGTAAGTGGAAAACATTTGGACATTTTTTACTACCAACAAATGAGAAAATTTCTCAACTGAATTATAAAAAATGCATTGTTTCAGCTTTTAAAGATACCACAGCAACCAGACATAGCAGGACAAAGCTAGAACAGAAAATTAACTTCTGATTATGCAAGTAACTGGCATGTATCATTCCCGCAATAGACTTACACTATATTTATGAGATGGTAGTAATTTTTACGTTCTATTAACTTCCATAAATCAAAAAGTATGAATGCATGTCATAGAAATTGATAGAAAGTGACCTCTTGTGCAACATCATCTTTCTCCATCTCCACTGTCACTTTAGAGCTCTGTGTTTTAAAACTTTTTCTCCTGAAAGATGGTTTCCGTGTCTTCCTTATCCGGTCCAAAAAGAATAAAGGATGCTTCCTTATTCCACTTCCTAATGAAACTACTTGATCTAAATAGTATGCAAGTGGAAGTATAACAAGCCATTCAACAAACATGATGATCAAAACTTCTTTCATGCCATTGTCATGATCATTCAAGCTTTTCCATCGCATACCATCAGTTCCCTGATTAACCCCTGTTAAAGCATAATCTGCCAGTTCATAAAGCCCTCGAAACAGAGAGAACCCTGGAAAAAGCTCCATAACCAAGACCCAGTTTTCTGACAAGAAGAAAAAGAATAAACTTTTAGTTTAAAATTTACTATTGTCAAATTATTTTCAATAAAAAAAATATTGCTCCATCTGTAAACAACCCCTATTCTAGCTTCTCCCATCTGCATTATATGCTCTATCGATGCTATTTATAAATTCTAACAAATTAAAAATGAATACATATTTTCCATTTCTTGCCTCCATAGAAAAGCATGTATCATGCTAATGATAAAAAGCATGGATATTGGTTGCAAAGATACGTGAATAAAGACCTAAAAAAAACTCAATCCAAAACAGATCGACTGCATGTATAATGCTATGACACAAATTTCTAAACCAGCCAATCATTAAGTAATCATATTTAGCTATCAAATCTCTAAACAAATATGAAATTAGTGGAACAGCATTAAACCTTCAGATGCATATGGTTTTCAGAACAAAACATTCTTAGAAAAATAATATATCAAAGATGAAGACAATAAGAATGGTATTGCAATGCTGTCTTTCACAAGTCTGAATCAAGTGAGATTGTGCTTGATAAATTTCTGATCCACCAAAGCGAGCAGAGTTCAAATAGGGAGTCAAATCATAGATTTAATTAATATGATTTAAACAAAAAACCAAAGATATCACCTAATTTACAAAATGTTACCATTTAGTGCAGTCTATCAGTTCACATCAAACCTTCCTATGTCTCAACATCTGGAAGGTGAGAAACAGCTCCTCATACTATTACTTTTAAGAGTTTGCATTACTTTTTGAATCTCTCTCAATCCCCGGACAGACTCAGACTTACTTGGAAAACTTGTATCCTCCACAAAGAATTGGAAAAGGAAAGCTCCTAATAGTCCAAATCCAAATACATATTGATATCCCACAACTGTCAATGTAAAGCCAAGTAATAACACACAGATCAGAGAGTTGAATAACAAAAGAGTAATACCTGTCAAGGTTATTGTCAATATAAACAATAACC
This sequence comes from Torreya grandis, assembly GCA_037957365.1. Lineage (NCBI taxonomy): Eukaryota > Viridiplantae > Streptophyta > Pinopsida > Cupressales > Taxaceae > Torreya > Torreya grandis. The sequence continues at coordinate 1,795,297 of JARHVA010000348.1, forward strand.
TTTAGACTACATTCCAAATAAAATTCCACCCAAAACTGAAATCGGTTCCTATTTCAGGTTTATATTGTAATACCTGTAGCTGTTTTAACATTAGAAAAAGCAGTCGCTGCTATAAATCCAAGTGCTATCTGTAAATTGATGTAGATAAGATAAAAAACTAGCTGTATGCCATAATCATTCAACCGGAAGAACTTCAACCCTGCAACAAGGAGTCAGTCTTAAAGGATTCTGAAACAGGGATCATGTTTGATGAGTTCTATATCGAAGTTCTTCAAGCCAAATCAACCATTGTAGCTTACCTATAGTGGAGCCGAAAATCACCAAGCACAACATGTAGATGATTGAAAGGACCAGAAAATAACCATATGAAATTAACCAATATGCCCCATCTCCCAGTCCATGCATTTTCATCATAATCCGCAGATTTCTTTGCTTCTCATATACCAGAGATAGTAAAATTACCTGCACCAATGTAGATAACCATTTTTCGTAAGTCAACCACAAGAAGGAAACTTAATGATCAAAGCATTGCCTTTCAAGTCATTCTCGTCGAATTAAAAAAACTAGAGGATCCCTACACCCTGTCAGAAGGTATGCTTGACAATCCTTTTATGATATTGGCCCCATCTACCCTTGGGTATCCCAGAGAACATTTATATAAGAGCAATCAAGAAGCGTAAGGATCCTTCTAATGCAAGATTGCTTTGCTATTTAATGATAACGTGATCCATCTCTTGACTATCCAAAGGGAATTTTGTCATATGGCATCATTTGCGAGGGTTTTTGAATCTCAAGCAACTTGAAAGATACAAGGCAAGGAGCGTCACTTTAGGAAATTTTGGCATCAACAATGAAGCATGGTCTCATGTGAATAAATTTTGGCATATATCCAAGAAAAATCAGATCTAATTTCATAAATCAATGGTAAGGTCTCATCTAAATGACTAATATTTAGTAATTGCAACTTTAATCACTAATCCCTAGCATTCTCCATCTTCACACACCATCTTTTGCATCATTTGGGCTGCATTTATGGTTGTAAGAATTCCACAGTTTTTCTCTAAGAAAGGAAACTTAATATAGGACATATCAAACTCGCATAAGTAGCCCTCCCAGCTGTAGTGGCTTGATTTAGGAAGGAAAAAACTTGCAGTTAGGACCACTTCCACCTTCTGAAAGTAAACTGATTTAACTCTTTTCACTATGTTAAAATTTTGTTAATTTTGGAGAAAGGCAACTTGCAGGAAAAGCTAGTTACAGAAGATTTTGACTCCCAAAATGGGATCAGCCTGCCACTAGCAACATACTTTCAAGCATGCTGAAAATACATTACTTATTTTTATTCCTCACCTTCTTTCTTACTTTTATATGTTTCTATCTTCCTATGCTTGGATTATGCCTCACACTCAGTTCAATTGTAGATGAATAATTAATGGGAAGATTGTAGTTACCTTTATGTCAATTTAGCTGCACCAATGCATTTCATAAGCCCTAGAGGACCATGTTGAGGAAATGATTAAGTGTTATACTAACTAGGAGGCAGTGTGTGAAATATAAATGCCTGCATTTATGAAAGATAAATGCAATTGATGCATAAAATCACAGAGGTCTTTTATGCTCATGTTGGTAACGTAGGTTCCCCTTAACCAGTGTCCTGGCCCATCATGTGCCATTGATAAGGACACCCCTAGAATAATATTAACCATGTTAACAAAGGGTTGTTAGCATTTATGCCTACTTATATTTTTTTCTTTGGCCAATTCCTCGGACATGACCCAATTCTAGGAGCAGTCCTTAAAAGTGTGCCTCCGTTTAATGGAGAGGGGCCCATTACCGTTATTGAACACATCAGAAATATTGCTAATCTGTGCAATATTCACAGTGTCACTGAGGAAAACATTGCAATCAGATTGCTGGCATTGTCTTTCAAGGGTAAAGTTCTGGACTGGTATGGGACTTTGCCCATGAATTCAGTCGATTCCTGGAACGAATTGGGCACCCTCTTGACAAACCGATTTGGGGAGAAGAGCGACCACCTCTCACTTGCCGAGCAGCTGACTACTATGAAAAGAGCCCCACATGAATACATGCAGGATTTCAACACTCGTTTTCAGAAGACATGGGATAGGATCCCCATTCTGGTAAAGCCGACTCCGAGCTATGCTTACCTTTATTACTTGAAAGCGTTGAACAACGACATCGCTGTTATGATGCAGTCCATGGGAGGACATGTGTTTCCTGTTGCATATGACATAGCTATAACAACCGAGAATTGCCTGGTGCAGGCTGGAAAGATAGCCCCTAGGCCTCATATGCCGCTTTTTCCTGAAATGCTGCCTCCAATCCAGACTGCTGCACCCACCTTGGCTCTTCTGCCTGGCATAGAAAAGCCAGCTGCTACTTCATCAAATGACCTCCATGAAGTCAAAAGTCTGTTACAAAGCGTAACAAATGAACTAGTGGCTATTAAAAGGCCTCAAGCTCAAAACAATCGACCAAATCAAGGATATCAGCAGTATGGTCAAGCAAATAGACCCCCTTTCCAAAGTTACAATCAAGGGCAGGGTCAGTTTGCATAGGCCAGACCTTTTCAAGGCTACAATCCAGGCGCCCCTTCATCATCCAAGGCCATGGTGCCCGTTCAAAACAATCTGGTACAAGAACAGCCTAGTTGCTCAACCATGGGATATGGTCAAGATCAGGCTGTTTATACAAATGAAATGCCGGGTCACTACACAAATGTACAAGACAATCAGGCAACCGCCTAATTTCCAGGCTTTGAGGCTTCAATGCAACCCAGCATGAGCATCAGTCAAACTCAGCGCGATCCCACTCTCATGAATCACTTGGAAGGTGAGTTCTATGCAGTCAATTATGTGGGTAATGCGGACAATCAGAGCGACTATGTCGCAGCCAACACAAGGTCCAAAAAGAGAGCAATGGAAGAAGCTCAGGCTGTTGCCCAAACGTCAGCAATACCTTCTTCATCACATGAAAACCAAAGGGTTCCAAACTTCAGACTGCCGGTTGTACCTTCAACGCCTCGGCCTACGCCTCAGGGCGTGAGAAATCCCAAAGAAAATTTGAAATGACACCCTCGAGTCAATGTGGTAGACCAGATGAAGAAGCTGCACATGAACATCTCTTTGTGGGATTCATTATCAATACCAGGGCAAAAGGACATGCTGCAAAAAGAATTGCATGAGCTGAATGAACAAGCTATCCCAGCAAAAGTTTATAACGTTATGATGATGAATGGGCAGCCTTCCACATCAGGCCAAGTTAAGAGAGGAAAATGTTCCCCCTTTTTATTTATCCTTGGTCATAGGAGACTTCTTGATGCACAATTGCATCATTGACAGTGGAGCAAGCACCTAGGTGATGCCCAAATGCATAGCTGATAAGCTGGGGTTAAAATATGATGAAATGACTAAGGGAGTCCTGCAGCTGGATGGAACACCAGCAAGACAATTGGGGTGGTGAAAGGTTTGAGCTTGATGCTACACGCTTGCCCGACCTTCTCAGTTCCTCATGATGTGGTAGTGGCGGATGTCCCTCCTTACTTTGCCATTTGCTTGTCCAGGGATTTCACATCCAAGATAGGCGGCTACTTAGCAGCAAACTGGTTTTATCTGGTTTTTAGAACTAAGTATGGGACTAAAGTTAAGATTGAATCGGAGCCACTCCACAGAGATCATCTAGAACCATACTCGCTCAAGGCGGAAAATGTCAGATATGCCATTATTGATCGGGAAGAGTTCCAAGTGGATCAATCTCCATCCTCTGCCCTTGAAGGAGTTGTTGACCTGCTCTTAGACGAATGGGAAAGTGACAACTTCAAGCATGATCCTTATAAATTCATAGAAGAGGTAGGCATTGGAATTTATTGCATATATGAAGAGGGTACTTTTGTACCAAATCTGATGAAAGCAAGCCAAAAAATCTCAGGTCTATGGCAGTTGTTCTTTGATGGCTCAAGAAGTAAGTTGGGAGCTGGTGGTGGAGTGGTGCTAGTTTCTCCTTCAAAAGAGAAATACTTTTCAGCTTTCAGGTTTCAATTTTCTTGCACATGCAATGTCGCAGAGTACGAATCCCTCATCCATGGTTTGGAGTGGGCGAGGAAAAGAGGAATCAAAGAGCTGCAGGTTTTTGGTGACAGTGAGTTGATTGTCAATCAGGTAAGAGGCCAAAATTTGACAAAGAATTCTTTATTGAAGTCCTATAAACATAGGGTACGGGACTTAGTGGAAAATTTCTTTGCCTTCAACGTTACCTCCATTCTTAGAGAGCATAACAAGCACGCAGATAGGCTGGCAGCAGTTGGTGTCCAGTTTGATATCCCTAGGAAAATAGGCCGAGACCGCAATTCACGCCACTTGAAGGTAGTAATCCGGCCCTCTGTACCTGACAACATCACTAACTGGCAGGTGTTTGACAGTAACCATCAAATAGCACTCTTCTTGCAAGAAGAAGATGAGTTCACTGTTAAAAACCAGGTTAAGCTATAGCAGCAGTATGGCAACCAAATTGTTCAGCTGAAGAACAATAAACTCTCCAAAGGCTTGGTCACTCTAGAGAGTGTCTTCAATGGAGATGACCAGTTGAAAAGCGATAAGTCAAGCATCACAACGAAGGAGCACCATGAGAAGGTTGAAATATTCAAAGATAAGTTGCTTGCACTTGGGAAAGTGTGCACGGACCGTGAAAGGCAGGCCTTCATCTTGTTGTGCCAAGAGTTTTTTGATGTCTTCGCTTGGGAATACAGCAATTTGAAGGGTTTCGACCCAAGTTTGGCCCAACATGCCATTGAGTTGGAGGAAGGCACCAAGCTGATCAAGTAGAAGCAAAGGCCTGTCAACCCAATGATTGAGCCTCTCATGCAGAAGGAACTCACCAAGTTGATTGAGTCCAGGATAATATTTCCAATCAAACACTCTTCTTGGCTGGCCAATCTTATTCCTATCTGGAAAAGGAATGGGGAGATCAGACTATGCGTTGATTTCAGAGACCTTAATAGAGTCTCTTTGAAAGACCATTATCCTCTCCCAAGCATGGAGCAGATCCTTCAAATGGTGACAGGCAGAGAGCGTTTCTCCCTCTTGGATGGGTATTCAGAATATAATCAAATTTTGGTGCAAGACTGTGATCAGTACAAGACAGCCTTCACTACCAAATGGGGGACATTTGCTTACAGGAAAATGCCATTCGGACTGTCCAATGCTGGTGCCACCTTTCAGTGAGCCATGGACATGGCCTTTCAAGGCTTGATAAATAACACTGCGTTGGTGTATCTTGATGATGTGACAGTTTTCTCCAAAGAGGCGGGCCAACACATGAAACACCTCAGACAAATATTTGAGGTGTAGAGAGTTCGGTGTCTCTCTCAACCCAAGGAAATGCATGTTCGCTGTCCATGAGGAAAAACTCCTTGGCCATGTCTCCAAGGAAGGCTTGACCATTGATCCAGAAAGAGTTCGCTCCATCTTGGAACTGTCTTTGCCTAAACACAAGAAGGGCCTGCAGAGCTTCTTCGGCAAAATAAATTTCATCCGGAGATTTATTCCGAATTTTGCGGAGGTAGTCAAACCGTTGACCTCTATGCTGAAGAAGGATGAGGAGTTCACGTGGACAGCGCAAAAAAAAGATAGTTTTGAAGAGATCAAGCAGGCTATAGCCCAGGTTCCTACCTTGATCAGCCCTGACTTCACCAAAGATTTCAACCTCTACACCTTCGAAAATGAAGAGGTAATCTCCGCCATGCTTACCCAAGCAAATGGTGATAACTTTGAACAACCACTTGCATTTTTTAGCCAAGGCCTAGAGGGTTTTGAGGTTAGGTACACATATGTGGAGAAACAGGTCCTTGCAGTCATACAGAGCCTAAAAAAATTCAGGCATATGCTGTCCAGCAGTAGAATTCATCTCATGGTTCCACATCCTGACATCAAGGATTTCTTGACCAACCGTGACCTAAATGAAAAGAGAGCAGGGTGGATCACTAAGGTAATGGAATACGACGTGGATATCAAGATCACCAAGTTAGTAAGAGAGGGAGGCCTGTGTGAACACCTTGTTGCAGACCTTAAACAGCAAAGAGAGGATAGTCTGCTAATTCATGATGCAGCTACGACAGAATAACCAGCTGTCATGAAGGATTGGACATCAGACTTGAGGCGTTTCCTTCTCACTGGTGAGTGCCCGCAGGGCCTTGATAGGACCAAGAGGAGATATTTCAGACTCCAGTCTCTCCCTTATGTCCTGATTGATAGAGTGTTGTTCAAAAGGGATCTCTCAGGAGTTCTTTTAAGGTGCTGTTGACGCAGTGGATTGCACCCGGGGCAGAACGCCTAGCTCCCGCCCTTCCACACGCAATAATGGAAACTCCCCTCTCACCTGTGGGACTGACGAAGCTGGAGGGGAGAGTCTCTAAATAAGGGCTAGCTCCCTCTGATGTATCTTTTAGGCCCTGGTTTCTCCTAATGCTAACAAATAAAATGAAAAAAGGGGGAGATGAAAAGGGAGAGAGAGATGCTGAAAACATAACCTAATCCTAAAAATGAAAAGGTGATACACCAGAAAAGTTGACCCACCCAACCCGAATATACACTTTTCACCAAAAAGAAGCGCCCACACTTCATCTGAAGTGGGAAGCTCTTCTGCAACAGTCAGCTAGGGGTCCATGGAAATACAGGGAGGAAGAAACTACCAGAGGCGTTCTCAGACACACTTATGGCAACCTATTCACAGGGACCTATATTCTTTCTGTAGACACTTCTGGCAGACCTGCAGAAAGGAGACTTCACAATGCACTGGACATGCTGTAATCGATCTGTGAGAAGCATGAAAGACAATGAAGTAACACAAAAGAATAACACGGACATATGCTTTAAAGTGCAAGTCCAAATAGAGGTAAAAATGCTAAGTCCTGATTCAAGGTAAAATCTGGCAGAGCTCTGCCTTACAAACCCGAGAGATTTTTGGGCAGAGTTTTGCCTTAAGGCTAAGAGAGTGGATCCTTTCTCAAATGAGAAGCTTTACAATATATAAAGAGAGGAAGAGAAATTGGCGATTTCTGGGAAAGACTTTGGCGCTCTTTTTGCAAGCTGGCCCATGTGCACTCTGAGCCTTGGGAGAGGGAGCCGTTTGATTGTCGGTTCCTGCTTTGACTTAGGCGTTCCACATTAATGTGAAAAACATGGCCGCGCCTCTTTTCTGCAAACAGACTGCTCTCTTCCTGCAAATAGACTGCGGTTTGTCCCCTCGTAAATGCCAAATGGAGAAAGCAAGCCGCGCCGCTCACTGTTTGCACCGTTTGATGACCATCTAGCAATAACTCGCCTCTCCTCGCCACTTGGACTACTTTGTCTTTTCCTGCACTTCGTCTTCCTCCTTGCCTTGTCTCTTCTTGGCTCCTTCAGCCCTCGAGGGCTATCTTCTGGCAGGTAGCTGCGTTCCTTGGGCTCTCGCTGCTTGCCTTGGCCATTTTCCGTCGATTCTAGTGAGTGACACGTGGTGCGTTCCGCTGTAAAACGGACAAGACACGTGGCAGCATCCGCTTGACTCATGGAAGCTTTAGGCACCCTTTGAAGGTCCTGCAGAAGAGGACATGTGTCAGCTTCCGCTTTCTTTAGCAATTCGTCCGGGGCCCACCACAGTTCTCGCGGGACAAAAGAGAGAGACCGCGGAGGCTGACACTTGTCGGCTTCCGCCGAGCCTTGCAGAGGACACGTGGCATGTTCCGCTACTCCTAGAAAAACATTTCAAAACCTTCTGCGGTTGCCACTTGGCGCCTTCCATGCTCTGGCTTTTCTGGTGTAAAATTGACATTCGCAGGCCCGTCACAGCTTGAAAACCAACGGCTAGTCTATCTTCTTAAAGTTGACGGCTTCTGGGACGTCACCGTCCTTGGCAAATTCCTTCGGCTTCCTGCTTCGGCTTTTCTTCTTTATGGGCTTTTCCTTCGGACAATTTTCCCGCGGACAAAAAGTCCACGAGAATTGTCTCGGTTGTTTTGATTTCTTTGAAATTTCCTCGGCTTTTTTTCTCCCGTGGCCTCCCCGAATTTCTTCAGACTTTTTGTCCGAAACAATTCCTTCAGACAAAAGTCTGAAAGAATTCGTCCTTGTCTTTTGCTTTCGGGTTTCTTGAAAATGACTCTTCCGAAGGGTGCCTTTGCCCCTGACTGCCTTCCGAAAGGACACTTGTCCTTCGGCTCTGTGGACGCTCCTTTGAACCGCCCGATTGAACTAAGCCGTTGAATCGACCGATTGAACCAAAATGGTTCAACGGTTCAACACTGTGCGCCACTCATTCGTTGAACCGAGCCTTTGAGCATGCCGCTTAAACCAAGTGTTTGAACCGTTCCTTTGAACCAACCACTTGAACCAAAAATGGTTCAACGGTTCAACACTGTGTGCCATTTGATTGCACTGTGCTGCTTTAAAACAAGCCTTTGAACTTGTCGCGATGAACCAAGGCTTTGAACCATCCGATGAACCCTTTGATTGAACCAAAAGCTGATGAACCGATGGAGCGAACCGAGCGTGAACCAAAGCCGTTGAACTTTGCGTTGAACTTTGCCGATGAAACAAGGCAAATGAACCAAGAGTGTTGAACCAACGTATTGGACCAAGCCGATGAACCGAGGCGTTGAACTTCGCTGTTGAACCAAAACGTTGAACTTGGGCGATGAACTTGCCGATTGAACCAAGATATTGAACCAAGGCACTGAACCGGTTCAATGGTTCAAGGATGCCAACCTTCCTTGTGAATTTCTTCAGACAAGAGCCCGAAGAAGCCTTGTAAAAACCCAACACTCTCTAAACTGATTCTTCATGCGCCAAAAGACTTAACCTGCAAAGTCCATAGAAATTCCTGGACAGATTCATGCAAAATCAAAAAATGAAATGGCTCAGAATAGCAGGGATAGAAGGGACCAATTTTTGGCCTGTTGGGCAAAAAATGGTCATCAGGTGCATAACCCAAGTCAGGCCGACAGGGTGCTGTCTGAGTTCCATGATGGGCCAGCTGGTGGTCACTTTACTCCTAGACCTACAGCTGCAAGAATAATGAGAGCTGGTTACCTCTGGCCTACTCTATTCAGGGACACCCATGCCTGGGTACGAAAGTGCAAGAAGTGTGCACTCTTTGATGGAAAGCAACGACTGGCTGCCATGCCTTTACAGCTTATTCAGGTGGAGCAGCCATTCATGCAATGGGGCCTTGACTTTATAGGGATGATTAACCCTCCCTCTAGTGCTGGACACAAGTGGGTCCTGACCGCCACAGATTATTTTACAAGATGGGTAGACGCTGTCGCTTTGAAAGAAGCCAACGAAAGTGCAGTCCTGGATTTTTATGAAGTGGCAAGGTTTGGGGTTCGAGCTACCATAATCTCAGATAACGCTCTAGCTTTTCTAGGAACTAAAACAAGTGAATGGGCACTGAGATATGGTATCTATCTTAGCACTTCATCCAATTACTACCCACAGGGGAATGGGCTGGCTGAATCCACCAATAAGAATCTGATTAGGATCATCAAGAAAACAATGGAGGAGAATCAGAGGACTTGGCATGCCAAGTTGAAAATAGCCCTGTGGGCAGATAGGGTCACTCCAATTGCACCAGTTGCAGTTAGAAAAGGGCAACAGCATGGAGGTTAGGCTATGCGAGCTGATGGAGCTCCAAGAGACAAGGGACCAGGCTATGACTTCTATGACCAACCGCCAATAGCAGACGAAGAAACACTTCGACAAGAAATCTTCATCAAAAAGTTTCTCTGAAGGAGACATCGTCTTGAAGTGGGATGCGAACCAAGCTAAGCTTGGAAAGCACGCAAAGTTCGACGCCCTATGGAGTGGTCCATACATCATCACTCAGTGTAAGCAGCACAATGCGTTCCAACTCTCCAGGTTGGATGGCGAAGAATTGTATATCCCAGTTAATGGGATACATCTTAAACATTATCATTGAGCCCTTCTCCCATCATGTATATATTTTTCTTGCTTTTTTCCTGCTTTCCCTAAGTGCTTTTGCACATGTTAGTAGTTTTCTTAGTCTTGTGTGTGTTTTCGTTTACTTTTGGGGTAAACTTCGTGATTGATTCTTGGATATCTCAAGGCTGTTGTTAACTTTTTCAAGTTACATTCTGTCTTCGTGCCCAATGGATTTTAAGGCAACTGGTTTCTAAGCATAGCAGGCATGCTTCCCCTGGGAGTCACCAATTTGTTGACCATTTTTGGTCCAAAAGGCCAAAATCGGTCTCCTTCCTTCTTTGTTGTTCTGAGCTAGTTCATTTTTTGATTTTGCATAAGTCTTGATTTCTATGGACTCTGCAAGCTGTTTCTACGGACTCTGCAAGAAATTTCTACGGACTCTGCAGGCTATTTCTACAGACTTTGCAGGAAATTTCTATGGCCTCTGCAAGAAATTTCTATGGACTCTGCAGGCTATTTCTATGGACTTTACAGGAAAGAAACAAGTTCCCAACACTTAGGTGCAAAATGCACCATTCCAAGTGCCCTTGCGGAGGGCAGGGAACACTTTCAAAGGAATCAAAGAGAAGGCCGAAAGGGTAAGTTGGAATTCCTTCGAAAAAGTGAACAAGGCAAGTTGGAATTCCTTCAGATTTGTTCAAGACAAAAGGCGGAGAATTTCTTTGGACATTTTGTCTGAAGAAATCCTTCGGAGAAAAATCCCGCAGAAATAAACAGGACTAAGGCAAAGGCAGGAAATGATTTCTTTCGGACTTTCGTCCGAAGGAATTTCTTCGGACAAAAAGTTCAAAAAAATTCGGAAAAAGCCGCGGGAAAAATAGCCGAGGAAATAAATGGAAAATACGAAGGAAGAAATCCTTTGGACAAAATGTCCAAAGGAATTTGGCGCTCAAAAGATCAAGGGCTATTTCATTGCCGTAAAATTGACGTTCGCGGGCCCGTCGCCATTTGAAAACCAACGGCTAGTTCATGGTGCCCAACTTTGACGTCTGTGCACCCGTCACCCTCCCTTGGTCAATTCCTTTGGCCTTTTCGCTTTGGTTTGGCCTTTTCTACTCCCTTTCCTTCGAGCTTTTCCTTTGGACCCTCCCGAAGGGAAGGTGACCGTTCGGCTTTGGAGAAGTGTCTTTCTTTTTTTTTTGGCCGAGAGTCCCCCGCAAGGGCACCTCCCCTTCGGGGTCCTTCGGGTTCCTTGGTCCTGAAAACCTTCGGGCAAAATGTCCGAAGGAAAGGAATTGACCAAGGGAGGGTGACGGGTGCATAGACGTCAAAGTTGGGCACCATGAACTAGCCGTTGGTTTTCAAATGGCGACGGACCAACGAACGTCAATTTTACGGCAATGAAATAGCCGTTGATCTTTTGAGCGCCAACCAGAAGGGAACCTAAAGAGCTAAGAGAGAAAGAGCCCAAAAAGCCAAAGAAGTAGCAGAAGATAGCCCTCGAGGGCCGAAGGAGGCAGAAAAGGCAAAGCCAGGAAGAGACAAAAGAGCCAAGTGCAGAAACAGACAAAACAGTCCAGGTGGCAAAGGGGGAGGAGTTACTCCAGCGGTTGGAACAGTGCCTGCCAAGTGGTCATCAAGGGGCGTGAACAGTGAACGGCGTGACCCATTTTTCTCCATTTCACATTAATAAACATACAAACCGCATGAATGTCTTCAAGGAGCGGTCTTGTTTGTAGGCAAACGGCACAGCCTATGTTTTGAAATGCCTAAAGTCAAAATCAGAGCCGACACAACATTATTTTTCAGCAGCTTCCTCTTTCCAATGCCCTCAACACACGTGGGCCACTTGTCAAAGGGCGCCAAAAGTCTTTTCCAAAAGAGGCGTTTGTGTTTTCCCTCTTCTCTATATAAATTGTAACTTCTCATTTGAGAAATCTATCTCTCACATTGTAAGGTGAAGCCCTGGCAATTTTCACCTGGAATCAATAAAATACGCATTTTTTACCTCTATTTTGGTTGGATATATCTCTGAGTGTTAGTCTTGTGTCCAGTCATTGCTTCCTAATGCTTTCACAAGGTTGACACCAACGCACCTGGTATATACAAAGCACCATTCCTGCAAGTGACGAGAAGAGTTGTATCTGGAGTGCAGAGGCAGAAGGAGATTACTAAACAGTGTGCTTTACCTACAGCGCCTATGGTAAGTCATTTTTCTGTGTATTTCCATTAAAGCCTCCCTGTCAATCTCCATGTAGTCTGGTCCTTTTACCAGTTAAAGTGTATGTATGTGTTTTTATGGTTCAGAGTGTGAGTGTGAGTAGATCAAACTTGTTTGGTGCATCACCCTCTTAGATTAGGTTTTGTTTTTTCAATAATCCTTCTCCCTTATCACCCCCCTCCATTATATATATATGTATTAGCAACTTACTGGAATAACTCAGATGCATTAAAGGGAGCTAGCCCTTATCTAAAGACTCTCCCCCCAATTTTGCCAGACCCACAGGCAAGAGGGGAGTTTCCATTGTGATGTGGAAGGCAGGAGCTCAGCCCCCTGTCAAGGGTGCAATCCACCGCATCAACAGGCAACTAGTTTTCACAAGCCTTTCGGCAAAGGAATGGGCCAACTTCAAAGAGATACAAGTCTTTCACAAGGGTCCGAAGGACAAGTGCCCTTGCAGAGGGCAAACAATTGACCAAATGGGACCTTTCAGCAGGCTCCAAAGGGCAAATTTGGGCCCAAGATACCCTTGTGGAGGGCAGAAGCGCATTCCAAGAGAATCCTTACAAAAGACAGGATTTCTTAGGACTTTTGGTCCGAAGAAAATCCATGTGGAGCCAAAGGATGAATTCCTTCGGACAAAGTGCCCGAAGGAATTCTTTCGGACATTTTGTCCGAAGAAATTCACAAGGAAAGCAGACCAAGGCAAATTCTTTCGAAATTCCTTCGAACTTTTGTCCGAAGGAATTTGTCGAAGGAATTTCCCAAAAGAAAAGACCGAAAGAAAGAAAGGCCGGGACTTTGAAGGGAGGATTTCCTTTGGACAAAATGTCCGAAGTAATTCCTTCGAACATTTTTTCTGAAGGAATTCAGAAGACAAGGGAGCCCGAAGGAGCCCAAAGTAGCCCGAAGGGCAAGTGCCCTTGCTGGGGACTCCCAGCAACCCAAAAGGGGACCTTTTCCAAGGCCGAAGGAATTGCCAAAGGGGTGACGGCCCTGAGCACGTCAAATTCAAGGCAACAAACTAGCCGTTGGCTTTCAAATGGCGACAGGCCAGTGGACGTCAAATTTATGATGATGAAATAACCGTTTGGTTTTCGAATAGCAATAGGCCCGCAGACGTCAATTTTGACGAGATGCGTCGGCCGTTGAGGACAAGCCAAACGACTAATGCCTTCACGACAAGTGGCCTGAAAGAGCTCGAATGGCGTAGGCCCGACAGAATTCAAAGGGGCATAAGACCCGAGGGAAACTCAGCGACCCACCGAGAAAGGAGCCCGAAGAGCCAGCAAAAGACAAAAAGATAGCCCGAGAGCCAAGTTGCCAAGAAAGAGACAGAAAACAGTGAAAAAACGACCAGGCACACATAAGTCAAGCGCAAAAAAGAATAGAATAGCCCAGGTGGCACATAGAAAGCGTCAGCACAGGAAGTTATTGCTGCAGATGAGACAAAGGGACCCATGTTTTTGCAAGAACATTTAAGACGGTTTAAGCTATAAAGTCAAGACTTGCGACATCTACAACATGGTTCTTCCAGGGCATTTCTAGAAGGATGACACCAGCATGAGCAAGTTTCCTCTTTCCAAGGCATTCAACGTAGCATGGGCTGCTTGTTCTGGAAGGCGTCAGAAGTCTTTCCCTTTATGTTATATATTGTAACCTCTCAAGAGAGAAAGATATCTCTCAGCTTGTATGGCGAAGACCTGTAGGATTTTACCTTGAATGAAGACAGCATTTTTCACATCCATTTGAGTTTGCACTTTTGCATATGTCTATGGTTTTGTCTTGTGTTAGGTCATTTTCCCTCATGCTTTCACAGAATGATTCTAACATGTCTAGTGTATTGTGAGTTATTCTTTTGTAGGTCAGCAAGAAGTGTCTACAGCAGAATATAGGTGCATGTGAACACGCTGCCATAGTGTGTCTTAGAACAACTCTGGTAGTGCTTCCTCCCTGTATCTCTAGAGGACCCCTTATTGAACACTGATGCAGAAGAGTTTCTCATGTCAAATGAAATGAATATCAATTTGTTCTTGGTGTAAAGTGTATGTCAAAGCTAAGTAGACCAACCATTTTGGTGCATCACTCTTTTAGTTTAGGTTCTATTTTCAGTATTTTCTCTCTTTTCATCCCCCCCAATATTAGTAGTAGCAGTAAAAGACTTTAGAGATGCATCAAAGGGAGCTAGCCCTTATCTAGAGATTCTCCCCTCAATTTTGCCAAACCCACCGCAAGAGGGGAGTCTCCATTGTCCTGCATGGAAGAGAGAAGCCCAACCTTCTATCACGAGTGCAATCCACAGCATCAACAATGAGTTCATATCCGATTTTAATCTCAGATTCCAAAAGACATGGACCAGGATATCGGTTTTGATTAGGCCATCCCTTGAATATGCATTTTTGTATTTTTTGAAAGCTCTTAATCTGACATTAGTGTGATGATACAGTCAATGGGTGGTACTACTTTGTCAGATGCTTATGAAGTTGCAATACGAGCAAAAAATAGTTTGATACAAGTAGGTAAGCTTTTTCCAAGACCTCCAATGCCCATATTTTCATAAATAAGTTTTGTACCAGCCCCTCAAGTTCCTCAAATTTCATCTTTAGCTCCTATTCTAGCACCTACTGGTCAAGCTAGTGAGATAGGAGAGTTGAAAAAATTGCTACAAACTTTTGGAAATGAAATAGTGCAGCTCAAAAGGTAGCAATTTCAGTCAAATAGGCCCTATCAATAGCAAAATCAGAACTATCAGCCCTTCAAAGATCAAATGTCTCCTTATCAGGGTTTCAAAGAAAATAGACCACCCTATCAAGCACAAGGAGCCATAACTCCAGCTAAGCCATATGCTGCTCTTGATCTGAATGCTCTTTCCACTTCAAAAGCCATTGTTCCAACCCCACCTCAAAATAATTTGGTGCAGGAGTCAGGTTGGTAGCCTTCAAATCTCAATGATGCTCAAAACCAGGCCTTGGTATCACCGAACATCACCATGCCACAGATGACACAAGAAGAGTTCTCTTTTCAAGGAGGTCAATATTGTTGACGCAGTGGATTACACCCTTTGAAAAGAAAGCTAAGCTCCTTTCTTTCACGCGGCACAATAGAGACACTCCTGTTGTGGGTAGCAAAACTGAGGATTGAATCTCTAGATAAGAGGCTAGCTCCCTTTGATGCACCTTAAAGTCTTGAATTTCTACTACTAACAATGGAGGGGGTGAAAAAAGAGAGGAATGCTATGAAAACAAAACCTAACTAAAGTGGTGATGCACCATAATTGATTGGTCTACTCATTTTTGATCTACACTCTGTACCAAAAATTTGTCAAGTGAGGAAATCCGAAGGAATTCAGAAGACAAGAGTCTGAAAGGTAAGTGCCCTTTCGAAGGACACTTGGTCATCAAAAGAGGACTTTTCCATTTTTTCGAAGGGTCACTTTCCCTTCGAAAGAGTCCATTTGCAAAAGGCCGAAGGAATTGCCAAAGAGGGGTGGCAGGCCCGCAGACATCAATTTTATGGTGATAAGCTAGCCGTTGGCTTTCAAATGTCTAGTCCGCGAATGTCAAATTTAAAAGGATGGGTTAGCCGTTGGAGGAGAGCCAAAGAATGATTCTTTCAGACAAAATGTCCGAAAGAACTCATGAGCACAGGCCCTAAGTGTCATCAAAGGCAGGTGTCAAAGCGGCGAGCATAATGAAGGAAATTCCTTCGGGCATTTTGCTCCAAGAAATTCAAAAGGCCTAGAAGCCCGAAGCAAGACTCAGCGACCCGCCGAGAAAGGAGTCTGAAAGAGAGAAGATAGCCCTCCAGGAGCCCGAACTATCAGGAAAAGACAAGAAATAATGAGAAAAGAATAGAGAGAGAGAGCATGGCCCAAAACATGGCCACACACATATAAGACAAACACTTGGAACTTCCCAGGTGACACAGCCAATCAAGTGTAGGAACGAACCAGACCAGTCTAAGTGGCACAGGAGGCATCGGTAGGAGAAGTAAATGCTTGCAGATGGAATAGTATCCATGAAAAGCCATTAAGAGCACTACGCGAGCTTTCAAAAGGGCGGCCTGATTTTCCTTGTTTGACATTAATGAATAGCTATTAAGGGGAGTTGCGGGAGCATTAAAGAAAATGCATGGCCCAGAACGTGAGGAGAGGCAGCCTTGTCAGTTGAGGAGCAAAGTGACCCATGCCCTTGTAGGAGTTTTAATATAGCCTGGGAAGCAAAGTCAATATCTGGGACACCTACAACATGGCTTTTATGGACGCATTTAAAGAAAGATGACAGCAACATGGGCGAATTCTTCTTGCAGAGGTGTTTAATGCAGTATGGGTCGCTTGCTCTTGGACGGATCAAAGATCTTTCCCCATTTCCTCTATATATTGTAACCTCTCAGTTTGGAAAAGCATCTCTTAGTTTTTTATGGCGAAGCCCTGACAAAATTTGCCTTTAATCAAAAGAAGTGTTTTACCTCCATCTGATTTTTTACAACTTTGCATATATCTACATATTGCCTTATGTTTAGTCATTTATTTTAATGCTTTCATAGGTCGATGCCAGTGTATCTAGTGTATCCAAGATCTTCTTCTGCATGTTAACAAGAAGCGTCCAGGTTGAAGTATAGGTGCAGGTGAGCAACCATCCAACAGTGTGCCTCTAGAGCACCTCTGGTAGGTTCTTCATTATACCTCCATCAAACCCCTTGTTGAAACATTGATGCAGTCTAATTTCTTATTCAAATGAAGTGTCTATTTGCTCTTTTTGGTACAGAGTGTAGATCAAAAATGAGTAGACCAATCAATTTTGGTGCATCACTACTTTAGTTAGGTTCTGTTTTCATAGCATTCCTCTCTCTTTTCACCCCCCCCAAAGTTGTCCGAAGCAATTCATTCTTTGGGCTTCTTCATTGGATTTTCTTCGAACATTTTGTCCGATGGAAATATCTCTTTGGTTTGTCACTTTTCCCAAAGGAATTCTTCCTTTATGGGCTTTCTAGCTTGGCCTTTTGCAAGCGGACTTTTTTGCCCTCCGGAAGGACACTTTGGGCCCAAGGTTGCCCTTTGGGCTCTTTGAAAAGGTTCACTTGCTGATTTCCTGCCCTCCGCAAGGACACTTTGGCCGCTGAGTAGTCTTTCGAAAGAACTTGCAAAGGCCTTGTTTGGCACCTAAGTGCCCTCCGTAAGGGTACTAACTTTCTCAATTCTTTAGAGTGTGGACCCTCTTTTGATGGGAATCACCCTATATCTTTTGGAAAGTAACACATCTCTCTTGAAGCAACTCTTCCTGTGCATGAGCAGACCCTTTCCAGTCTCCCTCAACCTCCTCAAATCTTTCACCATAGGAGTGCCTATCATAAACCAGCGCAGGGGCTTGATTGAAGAGGATAAAGTTGTTGCCTGTTCACAAGAGAAAAGATCCAATCCCAAGGTCATGAGTTGGAAGCAAACAATGGAATCATGCGGTAGGAAAAAAGAGGAGAGGCCTATTCATTTTGATAGAAGCCTTGAAGAAGATGAAGCTGCTCCTACTCATCATAATGATGCTTGTGACCTCTAAAAAAGGCTCTTCCAAGAGAATATAGCCGAACAAATTGCAGAATTGGAGTCCAGAATGAGGTTCCTCAACCAAGGTGTGATGGACGGTTCAGATCAAGCAGAAGATCCTACATTTGAACACACCCCATCTACACCCCTCCAAGAGAGCTATCAAGCCACCTCTGATGTGGATGAAGTGTTGGCCAAATGGAAGGAGGAGAATCATTCGATTCTAGCTCAGGGTTTGCCTCCTCTTCCACATGAGTTTAACCATCAGCCTTCCACTTCATCCCTTCTCAAAGAGGAACCTTTTTTGAAAGAGGCAAGTGAAGAAGAGAGGATCCAATTTGCAACTGCCCAAGAGGCTATCATGAGTGACAATGAAGATGAGATCATCATGGATGCTCACTTCGAAGACATCATCAACAATGGAGAGGACATGGGTCATGCATACATGCGGATGTTCTAGCAATATGAAGATGAGGTTGACATACTTTATTTGTCAACAATGGACGATGAAGAATGTAGGCATGGTGAGCTCTCTCCCCCCTTGTTTGATGAACTTGTTTTTTTGATGAGGAGAATGACCATGCCATGGAACCCAAGTTGGAGGAGAATCAAAAGGATGTCTTTAAATAACTAGAGACTCTGGTTTTTTAGCAAGAAAAGGAGAGCCCTGTCCATCTTGATGAAAGCTTTGAAGAAGAGAGCCTTAAGCAAGAAGGTGATGTTCTGTGGGATGAGCAAGCAGTTTGTGATCTCATTTCAGGCATCACAACAGTCACCCTTCTTCAAGAAAGCCATGATGAAATAGAAGATAAGTTTTATAGTCTCTTCAATGAGGCAGAAGGGAACAAGTCAATCCATGATGCATATCAAGGGGGTTATGAGCTAGATGATCCCTATGGTGATGAGCTAGCAGCCATTGACTTCTTCGTGAGATACACTAGCATGAAGGGCCAGCATGAGGCAAGCTTCCAAGAGCAAGATGAATACATATATGTTGAAAGCATGTTTGACCCTGATTCATTTGGATACAAGCCAATCAAGGTGGCAGACAAGAAGAGCAAGTCACCAGGTCTCTATTCCATTCAGCCACTTGTCTGGCACCATAAGTTTTCTTTCCATGAAGGAGACTTAAGAAGTTTTCTCTTTGATCCAAGAGGGAGGCAAATGTATCTATTTAGTTGTACATGGTATTTTGCTTTCAGTTGTGTGTCTTTCCTTTCCTCTAAGTGTTGTTGCACAAGTGTATGTATTTTTTAGCCTTTGTTGTGTGTGTTTTCCTTTGTGTTTGAGGTAAAACTTTGTTGGTTCATAGGTCTTTAGAAGGCTGTTGCTAACTCTATCAAGCTGCATCTTGACTCCATGCCCAATGGACTTTGAGGTTACCAGTCTTTTTAAGCATAGCAGGCATGTTTTCCCTGTGAATCCCCAGATTGTTGACCAAATTTTGGTCCTACAGGGCCAAAAAATCGATCTCCCTTTTGAAATTTCTTTGGGGGGACTGATTAGTCAGTCTCTAATGCCTTCACCTTACTGCAATTGTCATTTTTTCCCTTTGTCGAAGGCCTGTTCTACGAAAGAGTCGAGTGATTTGAGTCCTGCAAGTTTTCGGGTTGATACGGAGGCTTATTTTGCTTCAACAAATTGCCCTAGACAAGCCTTTTTGGCAAAGAAATGAGCCATTTTAAATAAATGCAAGTCTTTTACAAACACTCCAAAGGGCAAGTGCCTTTGCGGAGGGCAGAAAGGTGCTAAATGGGGCCGTTCAAGCAGGCTCTGAAGGACATTTTTGACCCAAGGTGCCCTTGCGGAGGGTAGGGAACACATTTTGAAAAGAGATCAAAGAGAAGGCCAAAAGGGAAGTTTTCCTTTGGAAGAAATGACAAAGCAAAAATACAAAGGACTTCTTCGGACTTTTTGTCCGAAGAAAATCCATGTGGAACCAAAGGTGAATTCCTTCGGACAAAATGCCGAAGGAATTCCTTCGGACATTTTGTCCGAAGAAATTCACAAAGGAAGGCCGAGACTTTGAAGAAAAGATTTCCTTCGGGCAAAATGTCGGAAGGAATTGACAAGACAAGGGACCCCGAAGGGCAAGTGCCCTTGCGGGGGACTCTCGGCTGCTACAAAAGGATCTTTTCCACTTTTTCGAAGGGACACTTTCCCTTTGGGAAAGTTCATTTTGTAAAGGCCGAAGGAATTACCAAAGATGATGACGGGCCCGAAGATGTCAACTTTAGCATGATGAAATAGCCGTTGGTTTTCAAATGGTGCAGGCTCGACAAAACTCAAAGGGGCATAAGACCCGAGGGAAACTTAGCGACCCGTCGAGAAAGGATCCCAAAGAGCCAGCAAAAGACAAAAAGATAGTCCGAGAGCCGATTTGCCAGAAAAAAGACAGAAACCAGTGAAATCACGACCACGCACACATAAGTCAAGCGCAAAAAAGAATAGAATAGCCCAAGTGGCATAGAGAAAGCATCAGCACAGGTAGTTATTGCTGCGGATGAGACAAAGCGACCCATGATTTTGCAAGAACATTTAAGGTAGTTTAAGTTGTAAAGTCAAGACTTGCGACATCTACAGCATGGTTATTTCAGGGCTTTCTAAAAGGATGACATCAACATGATCAAATCCCTCCTCTCTAGGTGTTCAACGTAGCATGGGCTGCTTATTTTGAAAAGCACCAAAGTCTTTTCCTTTTATGTTATATATTGTAACCTCTCAAAAGAGAAAGATATCTCTCGTTTTTGTAAGGCAAAGCCCTGCCAAATTTCACCTTTGATCAATAAGAATGTTTTTTACCTCTATCTGACTGGCTAAGCTTTTGAGTGTCTGTATATCAATTTTGTGTTCAATCATTTTAGCTTGATGCTTCCACAAATTAACACCAACACACCTAGTGTAGCCAAAGCCATTTCTGCAGGTTAACTGGAAGTGCATCACCTAGAGCGCAGAGATAGAAGAGTAGCTATCAGAGAGTGTGTTTTCTACAGCACATGTGGTAAGTTCCTTTTCCTGTGTGTCTTCATTAAGCCTCCTTTTTAAAGCTCCCTACAATCTGGTCCTTTCACCAGATAAAGTGTATGTCCACCCTCTTCTGGTCTGAAGTGTGAATAATTGAGTAGATCAAAATCATTTAGTGCATCACCACTTAAATTAGTTTCTGTTTTGGTTGTATCTTTCTCCCTTTTCACCACCCCATTGTTAGCAGTAGTAGCAAAAGACAACAGAGATGCATCAAAGGAAGCTAGCCCTTATCTAAAAATTCTCCCCTCAGTTTTGTCAAACCCACAGCAAGAGGGGAGTCTCCATTGTGCCACATGGAAAAGAAAAGCCCAGCCTTTTTTCAAGGGTGCAATCCACAGTGTCAACAATTATTAAAGATTTGAAATTGACATTGCATGCTTGTCCTAAGGTTATTATTCAGCAAGATATTGTAGTGGTGGACTTGCCTCCTTATTTCACTATGTGCCTTTCAAGGGACTTCACCTCAAAGATTGGGGGATATTTATCAGCTGATTGGACCTATTTTTTGTTCAGAACCAGATATGGTACAAAGGTAACAATTCATTTAAAGCCTATTGCACATTTTCATATGGAGCCTGTTGACCATTTTTGGTCCAGCAGGCCAAAATCGGTCTCCTTCTTCCCTTGTTGTTTTGAGCCAGTACAATTTTGATTTTTTGCACAAGTCTTGTTTCTACGGTCTCTGCAGGCACATTTCTACGAACTCTATAGAAAAGAACTACGGACTTTGCAGGCTTGGTTCTACGGACTCTGCAGGCAAGTCTTTCGGCATATGAAGAACTAGTTCAAAGAGTGCAAGGTTTTACAAAGCTTCTTCGGACTCATGTCCGAAGAAATTCACAAGGAAAGAGAGCTAAAATGGTTCAAGACACTTTTCCTTAAGGTTGGAAAAGTGGTTCAACATCGGGGTTCAACGACATGATCTTTCCAAGAGTTAGCAACTTTGAACCGTTGAACCATTGAACCGATTCAATCGATTGGTTCATCGCTTTGGTTCAATACTTTGGTTCAGCGGCTTGGTTCAATCAAATGGTTCATCGGCTTGGTTCAAGCAATCGGTTCAATTAGACGGTTCAATCAAAGGGTTCAACTAGTTGGTTCGAAGTGGATGGTTCAAACGGTCATTTGAATGAGCAGGACGCACCATTGAACCATTGAACTGTTGAACCATTGTTGGTTCAACCGGTTGGTTCAACGTTTGGTTCAAAGGAACGGTTCAAGAGAGTCTCCCGAAGGACAAGTACCCTTGCAGAGGGCAGGGAACACTTGGAAAAGGATCAAAAGGTGAACAAGGAGAAAGCCGAAAAGCTAAGTTTTCTTCGGAAATTTTTACAAGGCAAAGGATGAGAATTTCTTCGGACATTTTGTCCGAAGAAATCCTTCGGAAGAAAATCCCGCAGAAATGAAAAGACCAAGGCAAAAGCAAGAAATGATTTCTTTTGGACTTTTGTCCGAAGGAATTCCTTCAGACAAAAAGTCCAAAGAAATTCAGGAAAAATAGCTGGGAGAAAAGCCCGAACGAAGGCAAATACACAAGGAAAGATATCCTTCAGACTTTTTGTCCAAAGGATTTCCTTCGGACAAAAGTCCGAAGAAATTCGGCCACCAAAACAATGAGGACCCGACTGAGACAAGCCCGACCAGAGCAAAAAAGGGCCGAAGGAAAGGAAAAGGCCAAAGAAATTCCAAGGGGTGACGGGCCCAAAGACGTCAAAATTGAGCACGGCGAACTAGCCGTTGGAGGTCCAAACGCCCAGTGACGGGTGCACAGACGTCAAATTTAAAGTGGTGAAATAGCTGTTGATTTTGAAAAGCTTAAGGATAGGCCACGAGTGAACTCAGTGACCCGCCAAGAAGATAGCCCCCAAGGGCCGAAAGAGACAGAAAAGACAAAACCAAGAAGAGACAAAGTGCAAAAATGGACAAAATAGTCCAGGTGGCAAAGGGAGGTGTCGACTCAAGGATTTACTCCTGCAGTTGGAACAATGCCTTCCAAGTGGTCATCAAGAGGTGCGAACAGTGAACGACGCGCCCTTTTTTTTCCACTTTGCATTTATAAGCAGACAAACCGCGTGAATATCTGAAAAGAGCAGTCTTGTTTGCAGAAAAAGAGGCGCGGCCCATGCTTTCACATTAATGTTTGAACGCCAAAGTCAAGACCGGCGATTACACAACATGGTTCTAGCAGGCCTCTTCTAGAAGGATGATATCAGCAACAACGACTTCCTCTTCCCGATGCTCTCAAACGCACATGGGCCACTTGTAAAAAAGGGCGCCAAAGTCTTTTCCTCTTCTCTATATATATTGTAAACTTCTCATTTGAGAAAAAATTTCTTAGCCTGTAAGGCAAAGCTCTGCCCAAAATCTCTTGGTTTGTAAGGCGAAGCTTTTTCGGATTTTACCTTGAATCAAGACTTAGCAATTTTTTACCTCTATTTGAACTTGCACTCACGCATATGTCTATGTTTTCGTTTTGTGTTAAGTCATTTTCTTTTATGCTTTCACAGAACGATTCCAGCATGGCTAGTGCATTGTAAAATTTCTTTCTTCTGCAGGTCTACCAGAAGTGTCTACAGCAAGAGTATAGGCATATGTGAATAGGCTGCCATAGAGTGTCTTAGAACACCTCTGGTAGTTCTTCCTCCTTGTATCTCCATGGACCCATAGCTCACTCATGTAGAAGAGTCCCTCATATCAAATAAAGTGTATGCCAGCTTCTTCTTGGTGAAAAGCGTATGTTCGAGCTAAGTAAACCAGCTTTTTTGGTGTATCACCCTTTTAGGTTAGGTTCTGTTTTTCAGCATCCTTCTCCCTTTTCAACCCCCCCTTTTTATTTATTTGTTAGCAGTAGGAAATCCAGGACCATAGAGATACATCAAAGGGAGCTAGCCCTTATCTAGAGACTCTCCCCCCAGTTTTGCCAGGCCCACAGGCAAGAGGGGAGTTTCCATTGTTGCGCGTGGAAGGCAGGGGCTTGGCCTCCTGTCAAGGGTGCAATCCACTGCGTCAACAATTTTTGGCACGCCCGGTGGGACCAACTAGTTTATATCCAAAGAGTTGAAGAATTTTGGTGTGTTCTTCAACTGACCAGCCTTTGGAGGCTTTTTATCAACACCAATGGCGACTCCGAGTTGAATCAGCTCGTTAAGCAGTCCTAGTGCCATCAAGAAATCACTTTTTTGTATAACTTTGGTGGAGCTCAGGTTGTCATGAAATCACCTCAAACTGCAGCATTACTTCCTTCATTGTTGAGAGGTAACTAGTAGAGTTGTTTGAGGTGATTCTATGAATAACCTGAGCTTGATCAAAACTATATGAAAGAAAACAAGGTCCATGGTTTTGAGCAATGGGATTATACATACCAAAATATGTTTTCAATTGAAGCAGCTCTTCCTGTGCATGAGCGGACCCTTCCTAGTCTTCCTCAACTTCCTCAGGGCTCTCAACATGATGGCAAGATCCTAAGTTGGAAGCAAACAGTAGAATCATGGGGCAGGAAGGAGAAGGGGAGAGGTTTTGCTCAAAACCGTGAAGAAGGCGAAGTTGCTCCTACTCATCATGATGATTGTGACCTCCAAGAAAGGCTCTTTCAAGAAGATCTAGCCAGGTGAATTGCAGAGTTGGAGTCCAGAGTGAGATTCCTCAGCCAACGTGTAATGGACGTAGCAGATCTCAAGTTTGAACACACCCCATCTACACACCTCCAAGAGAGCTATCAGGCCACATCTGACATAGATGAAGCGCTGGCCAAATGGAAGGAGGAGAATCATTCGATTCTAGCTCAAGGACTGCCTCCTCTTCCACATGGTTTTAATCATCAGCCTTCCACTTCATCCCTTCTCAAGGAGGAACCTGTTAGGCGAGTGAAGAACAAAAGATCCAATTTGCAGCTGTCCAAGAGGCTATCATGAATGACAATGCAAAGAAAATCATCATGGAGGCTCCTTTTGAAGACATCATCAACAATGGAGAAGACACGGGTCATGCATACATGCAGATGTTCCAGCAATACGAAGAGGAAAGTAAGCATGGTGACCTCTCTCCTCCCTTGTTTGATGAATGTTGCTTTGATGAGGAAGATGACTATGCTGTGGAACCTGAGTTGGAAGAGGATCAGGAGGATGTCTTTGAACAACTAGAGACTCTGATCCTTGAGTAGGAAAAGGAGAGGCTTGTCCATTTTGAGGAAAGCCTTGAAGAAGAGAGCTTTGAACAAAAAGGTAATGTTTTGTGGTATGAGCAATCAGTTTGTGATTCCCTTTCAGACATCACAACAGTCACCCTTCTTCAAGAAAGCCATGAGAGCAGAAGATGAGTTTGACAGGGTCTTCAATGAGGCAGAAGGGAATAGGTCAAACCATGGTGCACTGCAAAGGGACTATGCATATCAAAGGGCTTATGGTGATAAGCCAACAGCCATTGATTTCTTGATGAAACACACCAGCATGAAGAGCCAGCATTCAACAAGCTTCCAAGAACAAGAAGAGTACATATATGTTGGAAGCATGTTTGACTCCGATCCACTCGGATGCAAGCCAATCGAGGTGGCAGGCAAGAGGAGCAGGTCACCAAGTCTCCATTTCGTTCAGCCATTTGTCTAGCATCATACGTTTTCTTTCCATGAAGGAGACCTAAGAAATTTTCCCTTCGATCCAGGAGGGAAGCAAATATACCTAGTTAGCTGTATATAGTAGTTTGCTTTTAGTTTTCTTTCTCTATTTTCCCTAAGTGCTTTTGCACATGTTGGTAGCTTTTTTAGTCTTGTGTCTTTTCGTTTCCTTTTTTGGGGGTAAAGGCTTCATGATTGATTCTTGAATCTATCGAGGTTGTTGCTAACTTTGTTCAAGTTGCGTTCTGACTCCGTGCCCAATGGACTGTAAGACAGCTAGCTTCTAAGCATATCAGGGATGCTTCCCCTGGGAGTCGCCAATTTGTTGACCATTTTTGGTCCAGCAGGCCAAAATTGGTCCCCTTCTTCCCTTGCTATTCTGAGCCATTACAATTTTGATTTTTTGCACAAGTCTTGTTTCTATTGACTCTTCAGGCACATTTCTACGGACTCTGCAGAAAAAAACTATGGACTCTGCAGGCTTGGTTCTACGGACTCTGCAGGCAAGTCTTTCAGCAGATGAAGAACCAGTTCAAAGAGTGCAAGGTTTTACAAAGCTTCTTCGGACTCTTGTCCGAAGAAATTCACAAGGAAAGAGAGCTAAAATGGTTCAAGACACTTTTCCTTAAGGTTGGAAAAGTGGTTCAACGTCGGGTTTCAATGACATGATCTTTCCAAGAGTTAGCAACTTTGAACCGTTGAACCATTGAACCAGTTCAATTGATTGGTTCATCGCTTTGGTTCAACGGCTTAGTTCAAGCAGTCAGTTCAATTGGACGGTTCAATCAAAGGGTTCAACCAGTTGGTTCGAAGCGGATGTTTCAAACAGTCATTTGAATGAGCAGGATGCACCATTGAACCATTGAACTGTTGAACCATTGAACTGTTGAACCATTGTTGGTTCAACCGGTTGGTTCAACGTTTGATTCAAAGGAACGGTTCAATAAGAAGGTTCAAGAGAGTCTCCCGAAGGACAAGTGCCCTTGCAGAGGGCAGGGAACACTTGAAACAGGATCAAAAAGTCAACAAGGAGAAAGCCGAAAAGCTAAGATTTCTTCGGAAATTTTTACAAGGCAAAGGATGAGAATTTCTTCGGACATTTTGTCCGAAGGAATCCTTCGGAAGAAAATCCCGCAGAAATGAAAAGACCAAGGCAAAAGCAAGAAATGATTTCTTTTACAAAAAGTCCGAAGAAATTCGGGAAAAATAGCTGGGAGAAAAGCCCAAATGAAGGCAAATACACAAGGAAAGATATCCTTCAGACTTTTTGTCCAAAGGATTTCCTTCGGACAAAAGTCCGAAGAAATTTGGCCACCAAAACAATGAGGACCCGACTGAGACAAAAGCCCAACCAGAGCAAAAAAGCGCTGAAGGAAAGGAAAAGGCCGAAGAAATTCCAAGGGGTGACGGGCCCGAAGACGTCAAAATCGTGCACGACGAACTAGCCGTTGGAGGTTCAAACGCCCAGTGACAGGTGCACAGACATCAAATTTAAGGCGGTGAAATAGCCGTTGATTTTGAAAAGCTTAAGGACAGGCCGCGAGTGAACCCAGCGACCTGCCAAGAAGATAGCCCCCAAGGGCCGAAGGAGACAGAGAAGACAAAACTAGGAAGAGACAAAGTGCAGAAACGGACAAAACAGTCCAGGTGGCAAAGGGAGGTGTCAACTCAAGGATTTACTCCTGCAGTTGGAACAGTGCCTGCCAAGCGATCATCAAGAGGCGCGAACAGTGAACGGCGTGCCCTGTTTTTTTCACTTTGCATTTATAATCAGACAAACCACGTGAATATCTGAAAAGAGCAGTCTTGTTTGTAGAAAAAGAGGTGCGGCCCATGCTTTCACATTAATGTTTGAATGCCAAAGTCAAGACCGGCGATTACACAACATGGTTCTAACAGGCCTCTTCTAGAAGGATGATATCAGCAACAGCGACTTCCTCTTCTCGATGCTCTCAAACACACATGGGCCACTTGTAAAAAAGGGCGCCAAAGTCTTTTCCAAAAAGTGCCAAAGTCTTTTCCTCTTCTCTATATATATTGTAAACTTCTCATTTGAAAAAAAATCTCTTAGCCTGTAAGGCGAAGCTCTGCCGGATTTTACCTTGAATCAAGACTTAGCAATTTTTTACCTCTATTTGAACTTGCACTCACACATATGTCTATGTTTTCGTTTTGTGTTAAGTCATTTTTTTTATGCTTTCACAAAACGATTCCAGCATGTCTAGTGCATTGTGAAGTTTCTTTCTTCTGCAAGTCTGCCAGAAGTGTCTATAGTAAGAGTAGAGGCATATGTCAATAGGCTGCCATAGAGTGTCTTAGAACACCTCTGATAGTTCTTCCTCCCTGTATCTCCATAGACCCCTAGCTCACTCATGTTGAAGAGTCCCTCATATCAAATAAAGTGTATGTCAGCTTCTTCTTGGTGAAAAGCGTATATTCGAGCTAAGTAGACCAACTTTTTTGGTGTATCACCCTTTTAGGTTAGGTTCTGTTTTTCAGCATCCTTCTCCCTTTTCAACCCCCTTTTTTATTTATTTGTTAGCAGTAGGAAATCCAGGACCACAGAGATACATCAAAGGTAGCTAGCCCTTATCTAGAGACTCTCCCCCCAGTTTTGCCAGGCCCACAGGCAAGAGGAGAGTTTCCATTGTTGCGCGTGGAAGGCAAGAGCTCGGCCTCCTGTCAAGGGTGCAATTCACTGCGTCAACAGAGCCTTATATGCCAAATGTGGTCAATGCAAATAAATTGTATCATCTCAAATGAAATATTACAAACTAGTGATGTAGAAAAAGACTCGCCTTTGGATGGAGTTCCATATTTGTTTCTTGATGAGTGGGCTTCCACCTTGCATGAGCATGATCCCTACAAGTTGATTGAAGAGGAAGGTCATGGTGTGTATTGTCTTCATGAGAACAGTGCACCAATTAAAGCTATGGTTAAAGAGGATGAATCTAATGAAGGCTTGTGGTAATTATACTTTGATGGATCAAGAAATAAGCATGGGACCGGAGTTGAAATGATGTTAGTTTCTCCTACAGAACAAATGTATTTCTCCTCTATTAAATTTTAATTTTACTGTTCAAACAACATTGCTGAATATGAAGCACTAGTTCATGGTTTGTATTGGGCTAGAAAGATGAAAGTAAATTGTTTGCAAGTGTTTGGAGATAGTGAACTTGTAGTCCACCAAGTAAGAGGTTTGAATATATGCAAGAATTTGTTGTTTAAATTTTACAGACATAGAGTTTGGGATTTACTTGAAGATTTTCAGGGTTTTAATATTCAGGCAATACCAAGAAATAGGAATAAACATGCTAATAGGTTGGCTATTGTTGGGGCACAATTTGATATTCCAGCTGATGTAAAAAGTGACATTTTTCAGTCACATATAAAGGGAGTTGTAAGGCCGTCTGTTCCGGATAACCCATAAAATTGGTAGGTGTTTGAAAATGACAATCAAATTGTGAGATTTTTGCAAGAAGACGCTGAGTTTTCTTTAAAAAATCAGTTGAAACACTTACAGCAGTATGGTGATCAAATTGTACAACTGAAAACTAATAAGGTACCCAAGGGATTGGTCACTCTTGAAAATATTTTCAGTGAAGATGATGAGCTACGGAAAGAGAAACCATCCTTGTCAACAAAGGAATAGCACTATGCCAATGTAGAGATTGCAGATGGTAAGATTTTGAAATTGGGCAAGGTATGCACTCCTCTACAAAAGATAGCTTTCATCGATTTATGCACAAGTTTTGCTAATATATTCGCATGGCAGTATAGTGATCTCAAAGGTTTTGATCCGATTTTGGCTCAACACGCTATTGAGTTAGAAGACAAAACTAAACCAGAGAGACAAAGACAAAGGCCAATCAATCCAAAGCTTGAGACTTTAATGAAAACTGAGATTCACAAACTCATAGAATCAGCTATTATATTTCCAATCGAACGTTCAACTTGGGTGGCAAACCTCGTTTCAGTACGAAAAAAGAATGGTGAGATTCATTTGTGTGTTGATTTTCGTGATTTAAACAGGGCTTCGCTTAAAGACTACTATCCATCACCATCAATGGAACAATTTTACAACGTGTTGCAGGTTCAAAGAGGTTTTCCTTGTTGGATGGATATAGTGGTTACAATCAAATTTTGGTCAAAGAAGAGGACCAATTCAAGATAGCCTTCACGGCTAAGTGGGGGACATTTGCATACAGAAAGATGCCATTCGGTTTGTCTAATGTTGGAGCAACCTTTCAGAGAGCCATGGATATGGCCTTCTAAGGCCTTCCTAACAGGTTTGTGCTTGTTTATTTGGATGATATAATGGTGTTTTCAAAAGATGCAGAAGATCACATGGTTCATCTCAAGCAAGTTTTTGAAAGGTCTAGGCAATTTGAGATATCTCTAGATCCCAAAAAGTGTGTATTTTCAGTTCATGAAGGTAAGCTTCTTATACATGTTTCAAAGCACAGTTTAAATATAGATTCTGAAAGGATTCAATCCATTCTTACACTCTCGTTGCCTAAGAGAAAAAACGCTTTGCAAAGTTTCTTTGGAAAAATCAATTTTATAAGGAGATACACTTCAGATTTTGCTACTGTAGCTAAACCACTTACAGTGATGCTAAAGAAAAATTAGAACTTCAGCGAGTCAAAAGACGGAGTAACAGGGTTTACAAATGTTAAAAAAGTATAATAAGTGCTCCTACGCTCTTAAATCTAGATTTTACGAAAGATTTCATTCTGTATACGTATGCTAATATGGATACCATTTCAGGTATTCTTATGCAGCAGAATCATGAAGATTTGGAACAATTAATAGCTTTCTACAGCCAAGGCTTGGAGGAGTATGAGACAAGGTATTCTTTTGTTGAAAAATATGTCCTTTTAGTTATAAGATCTCTGAAGAAATTTAGGCACTTGTTTAACAATAAAATACATCTAATGGTTGTTCATCCAAGCATCAAAAAATTTCTTCTGAACAAAGATATAAATGAGAAGAGAGCTGGTTGGATAACCAAGGTAATGGAATATGACATGAAAATTAAGGTTACAAAGCTTGTTAGAGGCAAATGACTTTGTGAACATCTAGCTCAGGACTTGCAAGAAACTAATGAAGCTATTTTAGTGTCAAATGATGAAGAGATTGATATTTTTCACACCTCACCTTCCAGCTGATTGCAAATGACTTTGTGAACATCTAGCTCAGGACTTGCAAGAAACTAATGAAGCTATTTTAGTGTCAAATGATGAAGAGATTGATATTTTTCACACCTCACCTTCCAGCTGATTTCGTGATTTGGTAAGCTATCTGCAAGATGGTTTTTACCATTCTCATCTAAGTGATTCAAAAAAAAGGTATTTTAGATTGCAATCAATTTCATTCTTGCTCGTCGATGGTGTTTTGTTCACAAAGGATATTAATGGAATGTAACTAAGGTGTGTGGAACCATGCCAAACTCAAAGATTACTTGAAGAATTCCATGATGGACTTGGTGGAGAACACTTTTCCGCAAGAACTACAACACTTAAAATCATGAGAGGTGGGTACTATTGGCCTACTATATTTGGCGATTGCCATACATGGGTTAGGAGGTGCAAACAATGTGCTATGTTTGTAGGAAAAGTTAAACTTGCAGCCTTGCGCCTTCAGCCAATTGTAGTAGATCAACGTTTTGTCCAGTGGAAATTGGACTTTATTGGTCTCATTAATCCTCCTTCGAGTTCAAGGCATAAATGAATTCTAACAGCTACAGATTACTTCACACGTTGGACGGAAGCAATTGCATTGAAAGAAGCAAACGAAACTAACGTTCTTGATTTCTATGAAGGTTTGCTTACTAGGTTTGGAGTTCCTTCGACCATTATCTCTGACAATGCAATGGTTTTTGTGGGATCTAGGATCAGCCAATGGGCTGTCCAACACGGAGTTTATCTTATCACTTCATCGAACTATTATCCACAAAGAAATGGCCTTGATGAATCTACAAACAAGAACTTCTTAAGGATCATACGAAGGACTATTGAAGACAATCAGAGGTAATGGCATCTCAAGTTGAAGTCACCTCTATGGGCTGATAGGATCACCTACAAGAAGTCAATAGCCAACTCTCCATACAAGCTAGTCTATGGTAAGGAAGCCAGGTTACCTATTTCTCTCGAGTTTCCAGCTTTGGAACTAATGCATCAATTTGAGTTGTTGGAGAATGAGCCTATGGAGATCAGGAATGCAAAGCTTATAGAGTTGGAAGAGACAAGGAATCAATCCATGCTAGCCATGGAAAGTCATCAGGCATAGGTGAAAAGAACATTTGACAAAGGAGCTTCCTCACGAAGCTTCAATGAAGGAGATTTGGTCCTCAAGTGGGATGAGGATCGAGCCAAACCAGGAAGGGACACAAAGTTTGATTCCTTTTGGAGTGGCCCATACACGATCTCCAGCTACAAATCCCACAACGCCTTCCAACTTGCTAAGAAAGACGGCCAAGAGCTTCCAATCCCAGTCAATGGGATACATCTGAAACATTGCTATTGAAGAGCAAAGCTCTATGTACATAGTATTTTTTGCTTTCCTCCAAGTGATGTTCAAGCATAGTAGTTTGCTTCAATTTTGTTCAATAAGTGTTTGTTTCAACATTTGCTTCTTCGTTAGTTTTCCTTTTTTCGTGTTTTCCATTCCTTTTTGAGGGAGAAAGGTTACTTCAGCCAAGGCCAAGAGGAGATTTTCAGTCAAAAATCAGGTTCACCATTTGGGAATTCGAATAGCATTTATATGGCCTCAGTTCTCTAGCATAGCAAGCATGCTTCCCAGCAGAATCGCCAAAAATGTTGACATTTTTGCCCCCACAGGGCAAAATTGTCACCCCTACACTTCGGAACTTTGCTATGGTGCCAAGTTTGTCTTGTTAATCAGTTTTGGGGTCTTTAAATGAGCATTTACAGCCACCCAAGTGGCCATCTACAGCCAGGTGAAGTTTAGTCATGCAAAGGTTTCCAAGGAGCTTGTTGGATTACAGCCAAACGTGCAAATACAACCAAGATATTCAAGCTGTAAGTTTATTTGTTTTGTCTTTCCAAGGAATTTTTTGGGTATAAGAGGTGGACTATTTCTTCAGAGATTTTGTCTGAGAGGAAGAGCTCTCAAAGGACTGACAAAAAGCCCGAAAAAATGACTAAGTGGCAGTCGTTCAAGGCTTTTTTCTTTGGGTTTTTTGTCCGAAAGAAAAAAGGAAGAGCACAGTTGAGAAGACAAGACAAAAGTCCGAAGCAATAAGGGTGACTTACAAAAAACCCGGGTGCCTTCCAAAAAGTCCAGATGACTTAAAAACACGAGTGCCTTAAAAAAAGCCCGGGTGCTTTACAAAAAGCCCGGGTGACTTACAAAAGGCCCAGGTGCCCTACAAAAATCCCGGGTCCCCTTCAATTCTTCCAAAAAGCCAATTCCGAAGGACACCTGCCCTTGCGGATGGCACTTGGTCGGTGAAGTGGACCTTTGCAATTTTCCCGAAGGGCACTCCTAGAAGACAGAGGCCCTTGCGTAGGACATCTGGACACCATGTAGGGACATTTACAATTTCTTCGAAGGGTATGTGCCCTTGCGGGGGACACTTCAAGCACGAAGAAGACCTTGGCAAAATTATGAAGGACCCTTTCACAAGTTCCGAAGGACACCTGCCCTTGCGCAGGGCAGTTGGTCGGTGAAGTGGACCCTTCAAAAGTTCCAAAGGGCACAGAGGAGAGACAGAAGCCCTTGTGGAGGGCCTAGACATAAGCAAAGGACAAAAGCAAAGTTCCCGAAGGGCATGAAAGGATTGCCAAAGGAGACGAATTCCTTCGGAGTTTTTGTCCTAAGTCCGAAAAAATTCAAAAATAAGAAAAAACCCGAGGAAAATAGACAAGACAAGGGCAAGACCTAAGAGCCTAAAAGGAATAAATTCGGAGAAATTGAGAAGGAAACAAATTCCTTTGGACTTTTTGTCCGAAGGAATTCCTTCTGACGACAGTTTCAAAAGCCCGATAGAAAAGACAAGGGCATAAGCAAAGGCCAAAGAAAGAAAAAAGACAGAGAAGAGACAGAAAGAGAAAAGATAGTCCTTCGGACATTTTGCGCGAAGGACGAAAACCAAAATAAAGCCCGAATCCCGAATTAAAGCAGAACGCGGGAAAAACCAGAGAAAACACAAAGTGAACTGAGCATGATAAATAGCATGAACAGAGACGTAAGCACAAACAGGACTGAGCCAGAACTAAACAAGAAGAAAGACAAACGCATAAATAGATGCATGAGCAAAGATTAAAGCAAAACTGAGCATTGACCTAAGCATGAACAGTGAATAAAACAAACACAGAACACAGACGAAGGTAGGATAAACAAAGATCATGCACAGACTAACGTGAAGTGACTCCAATGAAGTAAACGCATTTAAGAAAGCAAGCACGCTTCAATTCTGAAAATAGAGTCGTCTTGCATGATGAACAGGCAAACCGTTGAACGTTTCAAACAACAAGAGATTCCATGCACGCACTCTCGCTTGTCTCAAAAGTTCAAAACGTTCCGACGGTTCAAACGTAATTCTTAATTTGGCATTTACGTTGATTTCATGCAAAGAAAAGCTTTTAAATGTTCCAGCAGCTCAAGCGGAGTTCTATAGTTGGAGATTGGCGTAGCATCATGTAGCTTGGGCCCACCGTCCATTTTTAATGTCAAAGAGCTTTCACGCAAAGCATAAGACAAAAATAGATTTTATTTGAAGTCTGAAATAACACAAGTTGGACTGAGTTGACCTCTTATTCTATTTTCAGCGCCAGTCTCTTGGCTATTGTATACTTTTCTATATAAGTTGGTTTTTCAACTTTGAATTGTATCTCTTGGTAAGACCAGACTCTGCCATTGGTGAGTTGTGTAACCTCTTCAATCAATAAAAGGATTGTATTTTCAGATTTCAAGTAATGGCATAGTGTTCATTCATTCAACAATTTGCATACGTGATAGATTTTTCTCTTCTTTCCCAAATTTTGATTCGTACCTAGTTGCTAGCTCATCATATTATGCAAGTCATGTTCAGTATTCTATGTCTTTTGTTGAAGCTGTAAGTGGATGTTAGGTGGCTACAAAGTGTCTTGTATTAGACCTCTCTCTATCGTTTTCCCTCGTGTTTTGGTCATTGATCGAACCTTCTCATGAAATATTTATGCAGTGATCAATTGAAATCAAAGGTTTTCTTTTTCCCTTGTTTGATTCAGTGTTCAAGGTTCCAAGTAGAGTGGATCAACATTTTGGCGTACCACCATCATTAAGTAGGATTTATCTTTCAAGTTTGTTTCTCTTTTTTTCATGGTAGAATCGCAGCATAGAGTAGAGATCCATTGATACATCTTACAGAAACCAACCTTCTCTAGAAGTTTTTCTTACCATTGAGGCACCCACCCTCGTGAGAAGATCCTATTGTTTCAACCGAAGAGAGGATTGGCCATTTCAACACATCTTCTATTCAGGGTGCAACTCTAGGTTGACAACAGTTTTGTCTATTTTTGGCAGGATTCTATATTTGGATTTTCTTATCTATATTTAGTCTCGGGATTATCTTGTTCTAACTTCCTTCGGATTATCTATTTTCTGTCCCCTTTGCACAATTCTTTCGGAATTCTCTTGGCTAAGTTTTCCTTGGTCTTCTTATTTCTTTGAAATTCCTGCCTTTGGCTTTTATGTTTGCAGATTTTATTGTTGACTTATTTCCTTCGGATCTTTCATTCCCCTACAGATTTTACCTGTC
Source organism: Torreya grandis (assembly GCA_037957365.1). Classification (NCBI taxonomy): domain Eukaryota; kingdom Viridiplantae; phylum Streptophyta; class Pinopsida; order Cupressales; family Taxaceae; genus Torreya; species Torreya grandis. Next base: position 1,830,394 of record JARHVA010000348.1, read on the forward strand.
TTGCCCTTCTTATTATTTTATTCAGACTTATTTCCTTGGTCTTCTCCTTCGGATTTTATGTTGTGCCCTGCGGACTTTTTGCTATCTCTACCTTTTAATTTCTTTTAGACATATTGTTGGTTGTATTTTGACTCAGACTTTTTTCGTTGATTCTTCTTTGGTTTAATTCTTTCCTTGGTCTATCCCCTGTTGACCCTTCCTTTCATTCTATTCCCTCAAACTTTTCTGTTGACTATTTTTCCGAAGCTTTGGATTTTCTTGGCTTTTATTTTCCTCGGGTTTCTGTCTTGGCTTCATCTTAATTTCCTCGGACTTTTTCCTTGCCAATTTTCCCGAATTTATTCTTTTAGGCTCTTATGTCTTGCCCTTTGGTTTTCTTCGGACTTTTTGGACGCTACGGACTTTTTGTCTTACCCACTGTCTTATTTCTTTTCTTCGTATTTTTTGTTGACTTCATATTCCCAGGGATTTCCTGTTTGACAATTATTCCGAAGGATTTCTTTCCTTCAATTTTTTCATTTCCTTCTTTTCCTTTGTTTTTATTTTCTTTGGGTTTTTATCTGTCTTCTACTTAGCCTTTATTCCCTCGGATTTTTGTCTTTCGGAATTCTGTCTTTCGCTGTAACCACATCATGCCCCTGCAAATATCACAAAGCATCCTTAATCTCCTCCGCCAACTAAGTGTTTTTCCCTGGCCGCTTGTATGTATTAAGTGATACAAAGAACCCATGTGCATATATTATGTAACCATTGAAAGACGAGGCGGTGTTTGCAAGCTCCAAGAAATAATGACTCAGAACAAATATTTCATTGCAAAAAAATTTCTACGTTCTCCACTGTCAAATCTTGTTCAAGCAAGATCTTAATTTCCACTTCTGTTCCTCTCCACACACCATGAAAAACTTCTCCAAATGAACCGATGCCAACATGAGCCCCATTTTTCAACTCAGAAGATTCAATATTCCATTCTAAAAATGGTAACAATGACTTGCACTCAAGTTTTTTTTTAATCAATTGAACTGTCTGCAATGTTACTGAACTCAATTTCGCTGACTAGTTTCTCTTAATCTCTCTTGGGAACAAGTGTAATGGTGCAGCCTCCTGAGATGATTTGTCAATACTCTTAAGGGAACCAAATTCAACTTTTCCTTCTCTAGACATAGTTATTTGGTTGGCTGAACCAAAATTTGTTACCTATGCTCACACTTATGATCGCTTGCTTTCATCTGTAAATGAACCTACAGGCTTGGAGCTTTAAGACCGTATGTGACATTTTGAACAGGAGATATGGCTTTTGAACTTGATGTAGGTGTCTTTTAGAATTTGCATGGCTGTAGGTGTCTATTTAAGGACCCCAAAAACTGATTTACAAGACAAACTGGTACCATAAGCAGAGTTCTGAATAGTAGAGTGACAATTTTGGCTTGTGGAAGAATTGTCAACAATAGGTTCCCTAGCCTTCTACTTGCATTGTAGAGCCTTTCTTTCTCCATTTCTTGCATGGCTTCTTCCTCTTCTCTAATAACACCAAATATTTTTATCTGATTGCAACAAAACCTCATAAGTGGACAATATCGGTGCTCTTATACCACTGTAATGTCCCTTTTTTGGGCCAAAAGACAAAATAAAGGTTTCCATTAAAATCCACAAAATTTTGAATTTTGAATTTAACAAAATCAAAAAACCTAGCTCAAAGAGATGCCTTAAAAACATACAATTTGCTTTCAAACCCTAGGTGCCAATGTGAAATAAATAGATAGGTAACTTTCAGCAATTACCTTGAGCAAATATCACCTCAAAATGATCCAAAATAAGCCACAAACTAAAAATAGAAATTTTGTACCTTTCTATCCCTTGGATGTGGATAAAAATCATATTTAACTTCGCTAAAAAATATCTAATTTTATGCGTAAAACAATAGCTGAATATTTATCAATTCTCACTCAAACCCTTGTCAAAAATAATTAATAAATTACCATAAATAGCCACACAAATTCAACGCCCTTTTTGGGCCTTTAAAGTGATCAAATACCACTCCAAATCTAATCGCCCTAAGTCAAAACTGCATATAAAAATTATAATTAATATTTAGCCTTCAACTAGGGTTTTAGACCCCTTCAAACATCAAACCCTCAATTCCAATCAAGTCGCTACACTTAGAAAAATTCACACAATAAATATTAGCCACAAATCCACAATTTATGAAGTCAACCCTTATAAAATTTGCCCAAAAATATAAATAAATAAATCATAATTTATTATTTATTTATCCACTCAAAAAAACCTTGAAAACCTTGCCAAATCACATAGAAAGTCAATGCCATACTTCAACAATATTCATCAATAAATTCCAGCAATGAAACTAGGTCAATTGGACCTCAAATTGTCCATGAAATCCACACAAACAAGTCACCAAGCAAGTCGCCCCACTTTAGGGCAATTATCAAATCCACCTTTGCAAAGGTGGCGTCAAAAGATATTGTTTTATAGAATAATCAGCTCCAAAACCTGCAAACAATTATGGGGCATGCATCCCAATATTTCTTCAAGCATGAAGAATCACTAAATTTTTAACATATCCTTCAAAGAAGAACTCCACCATGTACTTGTATCTTTCAAAGGGAGACGAACCACCTTAGGAAGGCCAAATACTTCTTTTTAACTATTTTTGTCGACTTTTAGAATATCGCCTTTTTGCCTTGATCACTTATAAGCTAACATTTTTTTTTTACCAAAAATAATATTAGATTAATTGCCTAAATAATAAATAGTAATTAAAATTACTTTTAGGCAATAATCCAATAATTATTTCTATTAAATACGTTAGTGGTAAAAACCACTTTTATAAAATATTTTATTAATCAACTAAAATTGCCTTATATAAGCAAATAATTAAAATCACTATTCAGGCAATTATAATTAATTAATAAAATAAAACCCCAAAAGGAATCCTTTAGTCTAGAGGGAAAGTTGACTAAAAGTCTTCAATACCTACTCATAAATGATGTGGAAATGGGGGCATTACAGGGACGCTGGCGACTTGGAAAGGTAAGTGGCTTACCTTTGAATTCAGCTAATAAAGGCATAATATATACATTCCTACATCATATCAAGGCCCTAGGAAAGATCCTAGATAGTATTAAAAAGATTCGAAAACATTTCCTAGGGAGTGGAGTGGATCAAGAGATAAAAGGAAGATAAGTCTAATCTGTTGCAAAAATGTTTTCCTACCAAAATCATAGGGGGTCTTGGTTTTCGAAACAAGAAACTAATGATTCAATCCTTAGGCAAGAAGTTGTTGTGTAACTAGAGTAATTAGGGAGAAGGGGGGACTTTTGAATCAATCCCCACAAACTAAATACTTGGATACATTTCAAATTGAGAGAATAGTCACCTAGCGACCCTCCTGAGGGACTCTCAGAGATTGACCATGAGATCAATAATATAGCGAAGCCCACACAATGGTGCGAGAACTACAAATTTCCAAAGATAGAGATTGGAAGCACAAATTTTGAGGGCATGGAGGATAGATGCCCTAGTTGATAAGGCAAAAGATCTACTTTCAGACTTCCCTCACATTTACTTCCACCATATTAAGAGAAATGGTAATAAGGTCGCAGATATGGCAGAGAACCTTGGAATCAAAATATGGACCCGAACAGGGAATTTTCAATCAATATGGTAAGGTAACTTTCATAGGACACTTCTTATCTATGGACTATGCCTTATCTCCTCGTAATTAACCAAAGTCAAGTTTAGAAAGGAAGGGGGGCCATCATGATAGGATAGGTTCATTGTATATAATGCTATAATGGAAATTGATGAGAGGAAAAAAAAAGAGAGAGAGAGCAAGATGGGGAAAATAAAATTTAAGATCCAAAACATAAGCTCATTTGACGGATGTCTAATTGATGATGAGAGGAAATCTTTGATCAAATTTTTGGTATTCTTTTGCATTACTTTAGTTGTTCTCAGTTAAAAGATCATATGGCCTATGTTGCTTTTGAGGTGGTTTGAATCTACAGCACACAGATTAATTTTCGAACCTTCAGTGGGAATTTACCCAGCATGAAGAAATTGATCAGTGGATTCAGTTCAGTTCGGCACCAGAAACATCCATTTACACATATTCATGTTTGTAAGGCAGCACACACCACCTTGACAGCTTGATGTAAATAGATGGATTGTGTGTTCTCCCACACAACTTCCTTAGCTATAGTATGTTCAGAGCAAGATTGAAGGCCCCCCACATCTTTCTTACAATTTTTTATTCCAGAAAATTCTTCATAGTTGCCCATCTCACAGCCAGTTTACAAGAAAGCTCGGTTTCTTTTGAATTTCAGTCAACAGTCTTCATGATGATAAGCTCCAATGTATTTCTGTACATTGATGGTTGCTTTTTTATTGTCATTCATGCATTCATCATTTTCACTGTGAGGCACGGTTCAGATTTAGAGGCTCACTACGAGGCATCCTTTTCAATGAGTTTCTTTTCAGAAGTTACAGCAGAATCGTTATGCTATTGTGCAATGGTGGCCTCATTACCTATGCACAGCTAAATGCTAAAATGAACTGATGGCATTATGATAGTTCAGTAGGCTTCCTTGTATCATGTTATGCTGTTCTCAAGAAGGAATGATGATGAGTAGCCATCAGGCTGCACTGGATTAGCAGAATGAAGCTTTGATACGAAAGCTAGAATTAGTAAATACTTATTCTTCATTTCTGTTTGATGAGCTTAATTGTCCAAACTGTGGTTTCACACTTTGTGACACCCAGTTTGATTTCTGAAATTAGGAAGTTTTGGGTGGAATTTGACCCCTTCCTTCCCCGCTCCATTCCCTTTTTTTCTGCAGGTCTGGAGCCCCATTTTCCAATTTACTTCAGCAAAAAAAGCCATATGCCACCTCAATTTGAAGCAGTTGTGTAATATTAATATGCATGCATATGGGAAAATTGTAATCTAGTTGTGAGTCCTGAAATACCTTTTTGTCAAACTTTCAAGGCTTCATAAGGGCCTGTATGAAAAATCAAATTATATAATGACCATGATTAATAAACAAACATAAAAGTAATGCAACAAATAGGTACTTACAGGAAAGAGAAGTTGAATAACCCACATGAAAAACAATGGACCAAGAATAGAAGAGAAGTCCAGCCTAAGCTTTATTGCAGGCTTCGGCATTTCTTCCACAAATTCAAGCGGCATATGCACATTTGCACCTTTAAATAGACGAAGAAAGGCTTGAGAAACCTGTAATTCAAGAAAAGATCTACTTTTTGTTAAAATGATCGATTCTCAAAAGGTCAAATAGATAATACAAGAAAGAAATCTTCTTGCTTCTCTATATTCATTCTCCTCTTTCTATACATGAAGTAAATTCCTTTTTTCAGTCTAACCGTATGAGTAGGATTGAAATTTTATGCATGCAACTTCTGAAGATTAGTTAACCAAGTGGAAAGCAAGACGGATTAGGAGCACAATGGAGAAGAGTTAGGAACTGTTGAGGCAGTGGATTGCACCCTTGATAGGAGGATGATCTCCTGTCTTCCACGCATCACAATGGAAACTCCTCTCTTCCCTGTGGGTCTGGCAGTACTGAGGGGAGAGTCTCTAGATAAGGGCTAGCTCCCTCTGATGCATCTGAGTTATTCCAGTAATGTTGCTAATACATACATATATATAATGGGGTGGGGGGGTTGAAAAGGGAGAAGGATTACTGAAGGACAGAACCTAACCTAAGCTGGTGATGCACCAAACAAGTTTGATCTACTCATACTCACACTTTGAACCATAAGAACACATACATACACTTTAACTAGTAAAAGGACCAGACTGCAGGGAGCTTGACAGGGAGGCTTTAATGGAAACACACAGAAAAAAACTTACCATAGGCGCTATAGGGAAAACACACTGTCTAGTAACCTCCTTCTGCCTCTGTGCTCTAGATACAACTCTTCTTGTCACCTGCAAGAATGGCGCTTTGTATATACCAGGTGTGTTGTTATCAAGCTTGTGAAAGCATTAAGAAAGAAGTGACTAAACACAAAGATGGCACTCATACACACTCAGAGATATATCCAACCAAAATAGAGGTAAAAATGCGTATTATATTGACTCCAAGTGAAAATTGGCAGGGCTTCGCCTTACAACATAAGAGATATCTTTCTCAAAATGAGAAGTTCAATATATATAGAGAAAGAGGAGGCAAAGGACGCCCCTTTTGGAAAAGACTTTGGCGCCCTTTGACAAGTGGCCCACGTGTGCTGAGAGCATTGAGAAGAGGAAGCCACTGAAAGAGAACGCTGTGTCGGCTCCGATTTTGAATTTAGGCGTCTAAATACATTAAACGTCATGTGTGAAAACATAGGCCACACCATTTGTCTGCAAACAAGACCACTCTTTCAAGGCATTCACGCGGTTTGTCTGCTCATCAATGCAAAGTCAAGAAAAATGGGTTGCGCCGTTCACTGTTTGTGCTCCTTGATGACCACTTGGCAGATACTGTGCCAAACGCTGGAGTAACTCCTTGAGTCGACACCTTCCTTTGCCACTTGGACTGTTTTGTCTGTTTCTGCACTTTGTCTTTTTTGGCTCCTTCGGCCCTCGGGGGCTATCTTCTGCTAATTCTTTGGCTCTTTGGGCTCCCTTCTCGGCAGTCTCTTCCTTTTGGCCTTTAGCCCTTTGAATTCCTTTGGGTTCGTGCCTTTCATTAAAAATCCAACAGTTATTTCATTTCTGCAAAGTTGACGTCTGCGTGCCCGTCGCCATTTGAAAGCCAACGGCTAGTCTATTGCTCTGAATTTGACGTCTTCGGGGACGTCATTTGACGTCCGGGCCCCAACGGCTAGTTCTTAATGTCCAATTTGACGTCTTCGGGGACGTCACCCCTTTGAATTCCTTCGGCTTCCTGTCTTTGGAACCCCTCGAAGGGAAAGTGTCCCTTCGAGCCTTGAGAATGGTCCATTTCGTGGTCGCCGAGAGTCCCCCGCAAGGGTACTTGCCCTTTGGGGTCCTTCGGGCGGCCTTGTTCTTCAAATCCTTCGGACATTTTGTCCGAAGGAAATCTTTCCTTTGCCTTTGCCGCTTTCTGTCGGGCCTTTCAACATTCCTTCGGACATTTTGTTCGAAGGATTTCTCTTGTGAAATTTTGCCGCGAAAAATCTTTCCGAAAGATATCCTTTTGTTCCTTGACTTGGCAATTTCTTCGGATAAAATGTCCGAAGGAATTCTTTCGGACATTTTGCCCGAAAAAATTCATCCTTTGCTTTTCTGAAGAAAACCTTACCCTTTCGGCCTTCTCTTTGATCCTTTCGCAAATGTTCCCTGCCCTCTGCAAGGGCACTTGTCCTTCGGGCTTTGGGAGACTCCCTTGAACCTTCCAATTGAATCGACTGATTGAACCAACTGATTGAACCAACAATGATTCAACGGTTCAATGGTTAAATACTGTGTTCTGCTCATTCAATTGACCACTTGAACCAACCGCTTTGAACCATTCGATTGAACCAATTCTTTGAACCAAGCCGACTGAACCAACACTTTGAACCAAGTCATTGAACCAAGCCGACTGAACCAAGTCGTTGAACCAAACCTTTGAACCAAGCCGACTGAACCAAGTCGTTGAACCAAGCCGATCGAACCAAAAGATTGAATCAACTGATTGAACCAACTGAGTGAACCATTTCTTTGAACCAAGCCAACTGAACCAAGTCGTTGAACCAAAGCGACTGAACCAACAATGGTTCAAAGTTCAAGTTCAAAGTTCTTGGAAAGATCATGGCTTTGGACCCCGACGTCGAACCATTGAACTGGTTCCTCCTTTTACCGAAAGACTTGTGCAAAAAATAAAATTTGAAACTGGCTCAGAACAACAAGGAAAGGAGACTGATTTTGGCTTGCAGGGCCAAAATGGTTAACAAATTGGTGATTCCCAAGGGAAGCATGCCTACTATGCTTAGAAACCAGTAGCCTCAAAGTCCATTGGGCATGGAGTCAGAACGCAGCTTGAAAAGTTAGCAACGGCCTTGAGATATCCAAGAATCAATCACGAAGTTCTTACCCCAAAAGGAAACGAAACACACAAGATTAAGAAAACTACTAACATGTGCAAAAGCACTTAGGGAAAACAGGGAAAAAACAAAGAAAATATATACATGATGGGAGGAGGGCTTAGTGATAATGCTTAAGATGTATCCCATTTATTGGGATATACAGTTCTTCACCATCCAACCTGGAGAGTTGGAACGCATTGTGCTGCTTGCACTGAGTGATGACGTATGGACCATTCCATATGACGTCGAACTTCACATGTTTTCCAGGCTTAGCTCGGTCCGCATCCCATTTCAAGACGATGTCTCCTTCAGAGAAACTTTTTGATGATCTCTTGTCGAAATGTTTCTTCGTCTGTTGTTGGAGGCTGGTCATAGAAGCCATACCCTAGTCCCTTGTGTCTTGAAGCTCCATCAACTCGCATAGCCTAACCTCCATGCTATTGCCTTCTTCTAACTGCAGTTGGTGAGCAATGTCCAATGCTGGCAACTCAAGTGAAATAGGAAGCCTAGCTTCCCTTCCATACACGAGCGTTTCTGGTGAATTACCAATTGCTCTCTTTGGAGTGACTCTATCTGCCCACAGGGCTGTTTTCAACTTGGCATGCCAAGTTCTCTGATTATCCTCCATTGTTTTTTTGATAATCTTGATCAGATTTTTGTTGGTGGATTCAGCTAGCCCATTCTCTTGTGGGTAGTAGTTGGAAGAAGTGCTGAGGTAGATGTTGTATCTCAATGCACATTCACTTGTTTTAGTTCCCAGAAAAACTAAAGCGTTATCTGAGATGATGGTAGCTGGAACCCCAAACCTTGCCACCAGGTCTTCATAACAATCTAGGACTGCACTTTCGTTGGCTTCCTTCAAAGCGACAACCTCTACCCATCTTGTGAAGTAGTTTGTGGCGGTCAGGACCCACTTGTGTCCAGCACTGGAGGGGGGGTTAATCATCCCTATAAATTCAAGGCCCCATTGCATGAATGGTTGCTCTACCTGAATAGGCTGTAAAGGCATGGCAGCCAGTCGTTGCTTCCCATCAAAGAGCGCACACTTATGGCACTTTCGTATCCAGGCATGAGTGTCTCTGAATAGAGTAGGTCAGAAGTAATCAGCTCTCATTATTCTTGCAGCTGTAGGCTTAGGAGCAAAGTGACCACCAGCTAGCCCATCATGGAATTCAGACAGCACCTTGTTGGCCTGACTTGGGTCTATGCACCTTAAAAGCACTCCTGAGAGATCCCTTCTGAACAGTACTCCATCAATCAGGACATAAGGGAGAGATTGGAGTCTGAAATATCTCCTCTTGGTCCTATCAAGGCCCTGCGAGCACTCACTAGTGAGAAGGAAACGCCTCAAGTCTGATGTCCAATCCTTCATAACAACTAATTTTTTTGCGGTAGCTGCATCATGAATTAGCAAACTGTCATCTTTTTATTGTTTAAGATCTGCAGCAAGGTGTTCACACAGGCCTTTTCCTCTTACCAACTTGGTGATCTGGATATCCATGTCGTATTCCATTACCTTAGTGATCCACCCCGCTCTCTTTTCATTCAGGTCACGGTTGGTCAAGAAATCCTTGATGTCGAGATGTGGAACCATGAGGTGAATCTTGATGTTGGACAGCATATGTCTGAATTTTTTCAGGCTTCGAATGACTGCAAGGACTTGCTTCTCCACAAATGTATACCTGACCTCAAAACCCTCTAGGCCTTGGCTAAAAAATGCAAGTGGTTGTTCAAAGTTATCACCATTCGCTTGGGTAAGCATGGAGGAGATTACCTCTTCATTTTCGAAGGTGTAGAGGTTGAAATCCTTGGTGAAGTCAGGGCTAATCAAGATAGGAGCCTGGGCTATAGCCTGCTTGATCTCTTCAAAGCTTTCCTTCCTTTTTGCTGTCCACGCGAACTTCTCATCTTTCTTCAGCATAGAGGTCAATGGCTTGACTAGCTCCACAAAATTCAGAATAAATCTCCGGATGAAATTTATTTTGCTGAAGAAGCTCTGCAGGCCCTTCTTATGTTTAGGCAAAGACAGCTCCAGGATGGAGCGAACTCTCTCTGGATCAATGGTCAAGCCTTCTTTGGAAACGTGGCCAAGGAGTTTACCCTCATGGACAACAAACATGCATTTCTTTGGGTTGAGAGAGATACCGAACTCTCTACACCTCTCAAAGATTTGTCTGAGGTGTTTCATGTGTTGGCCCGCCTCCTTAGAGAAAACTGTCACGTCGTCGAGATACACTAGCATAATGTTATTTATCAGGCCTTGAAAGGCCCTGTCCATGGCTCGCTGAAAAGTGGCACCGGCATTAGACAATCCAAATGGCATTTTTTGATAAGCAAACGTCCCCCACTTGGTAGTGAAGGCTGTCTTGTACTGGTCACAGTCTTGCACCAAAATCTGATTATATCCTGAGTACCCATCCAGGAGGGAGAAACGCTCCCTGCCTGTCACCATTTAAAGGATCTGCTCCATGCTTGGGAGAGGATAATGATCTTTCAAAGAGACTCTATTGAGGTCTCTGAAATCTACGCATAGTCTGATTTCCCCATTCTTTTTTCGAACAAGAACAAGATTGGCCAGCCAAGAAGAGTGTTTGATTGGAAATATTATCTTGGACTCAATCAACTTGTTGAGTTCCTTCTGCATGAGAGGCTCAATCTTTGGGTTGACAGGGCTTTGCTTCTGCTTGATCGGATTGGCGCCTTCCTCCAGCTCGATAGTATGTTGGGCCAAACTTGGGTCGAAACCCTTCAAATCGCTATACTCACAAGCGAAGATATCAACAAACTCTTGGCACAACAAGGTGAAGGTCTGCCTTTCGTGGTCCGTGCACACTTTCCCAAGTGCAAGCAGCTTATTCTTGAATATTTCAACCTTCTCATCTCCTCCTTCGTCGTGATGCTTACCTTATCGCTTTTCAACTGGTCATCTTCATTGAAGATACTCTCGAGAGTGACCAAGCCTTTTGGAAGTTTATTGTTCTTCAGCTGAACAATTTGGCTGCCATACTGCTGCTGTAGCTTACCCTGATTTTTAGCAGCAAACTCAGCTTCTTCTTGCCAGAAGAGTGTTATTTGTTGGTCGTTGTCAAACATCTGCCAGTTAGTGATGTTGTCAAATACAGAGGGCCAGATTACTACCTTCAAATGGCGCAGACTGCGGTCTCGGCCTATCTCCTTAGGGATATCAAACTGGGCACCAACTGTCGCCAGCCTATCGGCTTGCTTGTTCTACTCTCTAGGAATGGAGGTAACATTGAAAGCAAGGAAACTCTCCACTAAGTCCCATACCCTGTGTTTGTAGAACTTAAGCAAAGAATTCTTTGTCAGATTTTGGCCCCTTACCTGATTCACAATCAACTCACTGTCTCCAAAAACCTGCAGATCTTTGATTCCTCTTTTCCTCACCCACTCCAAACCATGGATGAGGGATTCGTACTCCGCAACATTGCTTGTGCAAGAAAATTGAAACCTGAAAGCCAAAAAGTATTTCTCCTTTGAAAGAGAAACTATCACCACTCCACCACCAGCTCCCAACTTACTTCTTGAGCCATCAAGGAACAACTGCCATAAACCTGAGCTTTCTTGGCTTGCTTTCATCAGATTTGGTACAAAAGTACCCTCTTCGTGCATGCAATAAATTCCAAGGCTTGCCTCTTCTATGAACTTGTAAGGATCATGCTCAAAGTTGTCACTTCCCCATTCGTTTAAGAGAAGGTCAGCAACTCCTTCAAGGGCGGAGGATGGTGATTGATCCACTTGGAATTCTTCCTGGTCAATATATAATGTCCCCATGTTAGCAGTTGACTTACTCAGTTTTAGGCATACTTACTATTTGTAGTAAGATAGCAGGACACAGCGAAGGCCAATTTTGATGATTGGATTTGATACTCCTCGCCGAGAGCTTTCCGACGAACTATCACTTGCGCTATTCGGAGTCCGATTGCTATTATATTTTAATGCCTGAAGTGTTATAAAAGTAACATTTAACTTAATTGCAAGATATTAAAGTGTTACTTTAAACATTTACTTTATGGGGATGGTACCCAAGGGAGACATAAGTAATATTTTAATATATAAATTGTTGCACATCTTTTATCCCACATTGCTCAAGAGAGTTGAGTTGCCCCCTTGGAGAAAGAATAAAAGGAAGTGTTTGTGGCTTCATTAGGCATGTTGGATAAGAAGAAAAAATTGATGCACTTGCAGTTTGCAGGTTATTTGGGCATTTGGAAACCTCCTTCTCATTTGTAGCACTCTAGACATCAATCCTTGGGATTGGTCTTTGGAGTGTGTGCTTTCAGCCTCATGCAGCCGCGCCACTGTAGCAGCCACATCACTGTAGCAGTTGCGACACTGTAGCAGCCCGACACTGTAGCAGCGACGTCATTGTAGCATCTCACAGCAATCACTATCTGCAGTACGAGTCGAGAGAATCAAGCCTGCAGAGTCCGTAGAACCAGCCTGCAGAGTCCATAGAACCAGCCTGCAGAGTCTGTAGAAACCAGCTTGCAGAGTTTGTAGAACCAGCCTGCAGAGTCCGTCGAATCCAGCCTACAAAGTCCGTAGAAACCAGCGTGTAGAGTCCGTAGAAACCAGCCTGCAGAGTCTGTAGTTCTATTGGACAGAGAACAAAATGATCGCACCTTCGGTACTCGTTGGGGAGCTTCGCTTGAAATAATGTTCATTCCATTACTGGAGTATTTAGTGAGTTATTGCGTGGCCAGCATTGTACTTGTTTACTCGTTTTGCAATCAATATAAATACAGTGTGTTGGTTATTTCAGCTGTGTATCTATGCTTTTAATTCTATATTTATGTTACATGCATAAGACTTTGCAAAAACACAAAAAAAAACAATACAAGCAAACCGTTCCGGAGTCATAAGGAGTTTCAGCTAGGTTAGTTTTGGGCGTAACGGGGGTGCCCATTACAGTGGTATCAAAGCCTATTTCCCTGCCATCCTGTGAGGTTTCATGCATCCAACACATCAGTACTACTTGAGGAGAATCCAGACAAACCCAAACTTACGTAATTTTTCAAAGATTGAAGAGGGTGACCCTTTCTCAGCACCAACCATGGGTGACAGAGATGAGGAAAGGGGAGAACCTAGCACTAGGATGATGCTCAGTGATCTTGCCAGGTGTCAGAGGGAGCTACAAGCTACATTGCAGCAGATGGCTCTAGCAATTACACAACACTTGACTAGAGCAGATCAGGGCAATAATGCCAACCAGGGTAATAATGCTAACCAGGTAGGTGGACAGGGTAATGGAGGTAATGGAGATGCATCAATTAATAGAGGAACCCGGACATATGCTAGAGCAGGTTTTTCTACTACAAGACCACTCATGCCACAATTTCCTCCGAGACAAAATGACCAAAATAATGTTGGTCCTACACAGCAGGAGATTCAGGATATGATTATGGATGATTGGAGGAATTCTAGCCCAGAGTTACAGGCTGAGATGACATTCAGGGAATATATGGATGTTAGACTCAAGCATATACCCATGAGAGGAAATAGGCAACAAAATTTTGAGATGAGGAAGAAGTTGGGGAAATTGTCTATTCCATACTATGATGGTACAAAGAAGACTTCAGCACGAACATGGGTCCAGAAATTAGACACTTATTCCAGCTTAATCCCATGCTTGAGGAGGATGCGATTAAGTATGCGGCCTTGCACTTGGATGGGAGTGCCCACGAGTGGTGGCACCACGGTATGGTCACACTTGGCCATAACCAGATAGATACCTATGCAGAGTTTACTGAGAGACTCATTGACAGATTTGACACGAAGGATCCTGAACTTCATTTTAAAGAGTTAGTGCAACGTAGACAGTGGGGCCCTGTAGATGGCTATATTTCAGATTTTCAGAGGCTTTCAGTGTTGGTGACAGACATATCAAAAAGGAGGTTGATAGTGTTGTTCATGGATGGACTGTCAGACCCCCTTCGTGGTTGGGTGAAGGGACATGATCCTCCCACTCTGCAGGATGATATCAGGAAGGCTAGAGACTTAGCGCCTTCTTCTTATAGGGGCAAGTTCACTTCAAAGGACTCTCAATTTAAGAAGGATAAGGACAAGAAGCCAATGCATAGAGACGTACAGCCAGAAAAGAGAGTCAAAGAAGTTGGACAGCGAGTCACTGAATGAGCTAAGAAAGAAAAAACTTTGTTTTTAGTGTAGGGAGCTGTGGGATTTATCTCACAAGTGTCCTTTGAAGGCTAAGGCCAAGCAGATGGAGTACTTTTCAGCTGAGGAGTCACAGTCACAGGATGAGGGGCAACAATCTGATTCTGAGTCTAGTCAAGCGAGCAATGCCTCCGAGGAGAGTTCAGGGGATGAGAAATCCATAGCCAGGTTGACAGGAGCCCAAAAGGCAATTACCTTTAAGGTGCGTGGTACGATACAGGGACAGAAGGTGATTGCATTGATTGATACAGGGGCCACTCACAATTTTATAGAGGCACAGCGAGTGGCTAAGAGGGGTTGGAAAACGGAGGAGCATGCTAGATTTAGAGTTATGGTGGCTAATGTCCAGAAATTAGTGTGCACGCAGAAGATTTCAAATCTTCGCCTTAGATTGGGTGACGGTTATGAGTTGAAGGACGATTTCTATGTAGTTGACATGGGTGATTATGATGTCATCTTGGGAATGACATGGATGGCTTCTCTGGTAGAGTTTACCTTCAACTTGGCTAAGTTGGAGATGAGGTTTCAGCATCAGGGCAGGAAGGTGGTGCTTCGAGGTTTACCCGATGGGGGGCTCAGGGTGGTATCATTGAAGAGGATGGAACGGTTATTTAGACATGATGATGTAGAGTGGGCAGCTGAATGTTTGATCATGCCTACACCTCCAGAGCAGCAGGTTAAAAGCCATCCTCCAGATATACAAGAGATCATTTCTACACATGATAAGGTGTTCGGTAGCATTCGACATGGGGTTCCTCCCGAGAGGGGTATAGAGCATGTTGTCGAACTAGAGGAGGGGGCTAAACCAGTCATCATCACCCCCTACCGCCATCCTAAAAAGCATAAGGATGAGATAGAGAAGTCGATAAAGGAGCTATTGGAGATGGGGCATATTAGGCCAAGCAAAAGCCCCTTTGCTTCAGTAGTTGTTTTGGTAAAGAAGAAGGATGGGACAATGCATGTGTGCATTGATTATAGAGCTCTCAATAAGAAGATAATTAAGAACAGGTACCCCATCCCTAGGATTGATGAGTTGATTGATGAGCTGCATGGAGCACGGTATTTCTCTAAGATAGACTTACATTCAGGATACCATCAGATCATAATGTGAATGGAGGACATAGAAAAAACTGCCTTCAGGTGTCACTACGGGCACTTTGAGTTTTTGGTTATGCCATTTGGGCTAACCAACGCTCCAGCTACCTTCCAGAGTTGTATGAATCAAGTGTTCAGAGGGCAGCTTCGAAGATTTGTATTGATATTCTTTGACGATATCCTGATATTCAGTAGGACTTGGGAGGAGCACCTACAACAATTAGAGGAGGTGCTGGTTATTTTGGAGAAGGAATCACTGTATGCCAAGGAATCGAAGTGTGAGTTTGGCATGACAAAGTTGCTCTACCTTGGCCATATTATCAGCGCTGATGGAGTTAGGGTGGATCCAGGAAAGATTAAGGCGATTGTTGATTGGCCTACTCCAATAAGGACAATGCCGACCAAGTTGAAAATCTCAAAAAGGTAAAACCGCATTATGCTAAAAGGAAAAAATTCTTCAAGAACAAAAAGGGGTTATATATAAAAGAAGAAAGTGACTCAATAGGAGAAAGTAACAGTGACAGCTCTGAAGATGAGAATGATTGTGCCTTTCTAGCTGAGGGAAATGAGTTCTTATTTATGGCAGAAGAAATCACTTCCTTGAATCAAGAACAAAATGAATATGAAGATTGTGATGGAGAAGAAGGTGAGATTGATCTTGAAGGTGAATTCGTGTGTGCTCTTGAAGAAATCGAAAATCTGAGAAAAGAAAACTCAACGTAGAACATGAGGAGCTTGAAAAGGCTAACCAAATGATTGTAACGCTAAAAACTCAAGTTGAGGAAGCCAACAAAATAGTAGTTGTCAAAATGGATCTCCAATCAAAATCCAACAAATGCATGAGACTTGAAGCAGAAGTAGTATCCTTAAGGAAAGAACTTGATAAGGCAAGAGACCATATAAGCAAAAGCTTAAAGCTGATGAAAGGATCAGAAGCTCTTAGTGAACTGATCAGTGCGCAAAAGCCTTCAAATGAAAAGTCGGGCCTTGGATACGATAAAGAAAAAGAATCCTCGGCATGTACATCAATGAACTTGTATGATAACTTCAAGAAAGGAGAAGTAAATGCCATGAACAACAAAAAAATGACGAAAGCAAAGACCAAAAAGGATATAAAATCTAATCCAAGGAAAGATGTAAAAGCATTCTTCAAAGTGGCAGATCTGAAAAAGCAGAAAAGTAAAATTTTTTGGTATATTGCACCAGAGAACGATATGACCAAGTATGCTCCTTTTTATGGTTATTGTTTTAGCTGTAATCAATTTGATCATAAGGCTGTTAATTGTAGTCTTTCTTACTAAAAGATTTAATTTTGCTAGTAGAAATTCATTTTCTCCTTTGATAGATTCAAATTTAATATGTTCTAATTGCAATAATTCTGGACATATAGCTAAGTATTGTAGAGCTAACATTGTAATGACAAGAAAGTACAGCTTAGGCAAAGACAGGTTTTTAAATAAGAATAGAGTTTCAAAAACCACTTTTAAAGAGAAGAGAAAAGCAAATGAGAGACCTAAAAGGATGTGGAAGGTGAAAGATCAATCCTTGATTGTTCAAATGGCACTCCATATCAAAGAGCAAAACTTGTGGGTCATAGACAGCGGTTGCTCAAAGCATATGACTGGGGACAAGAGCAAATTCATCAATTTATGCAGATGCAAGGAAGGCACTATCAATCTGGGTGATAACACTGCAGTCAGAATAAGAGGCAAAGAACCTTGCACATAGATGGCAAGCTTCCTACACATGACGTCCTGTACGTTAAAGGACTTAAACATAATCTATTAAGTGTAAGTCATGTGTGATAATGATTATGAAGTCACATTTAATGTTGAAGGTTGTAAATTGAAAAGCGTTGAAAACCCTGTTGCACAAAGAACTGAAAGCAACATATACAACCTGATTGAAGAAAATGATGCAAGTTGTCTCATGGGAAAAGTCAATGAGAGCTGGTTATAGCATAAAAGAATGGGTACGTCAACTTCGACAATCTAGTCAAAGTAAGCTCTAATAAGTGTGTTAGACATATGCCTGAAATTGTCAAACCTGCAGACGTCACATGCAGAGCATGCCAACAAGGAAAGCAGACAAATATCAGATTTGAAACAAAAGAATACACGACCTCAAAACCCCTACAAGTAGTTCATACAGTTTATGTGGTCCTACTAGGACAAAAGGATCCAAAGGTGTATACTACTTTATGCTATTTGTAGATGACTTCTCAAAGATGACATGGGTAACTTTCTTGAAAGATAAATCACAAGCCTTTGAGAGATTCAAGATCTTCAAGGCCATGGTTGAGAATGAAATGGGAAGAAAAATCAAGTGTCTAAGATCAGACAAAGGTGGAGAATTCACCTCCAATGAGTTCATAGAATATTGTGAGAAGCATGGAATTAAGAGATACTACTCTGTTGCACGTACTCCACAGCAAAATGGAGTTGTAAAAAGAAAAAACAGAATTGTAAAGAAGATGGCTAGAACAATGCTGAAAGAAGCAAAACTTCCTGATGGATATTGAAAAGAGGCAGTTCAAACAACAGTATATATCCTAAATAGAGTTCAACTTAGGGTAAAGAGTGATAAAACCCCATAAGAACTGTGGTTGGGAAAACCTGCATACATGAAATATTTCAGAGTGTTTGGAAGCAAGTGCTACATCAGAAGAAAAAAGGTCAAACTGAGAAGTTTTAAATCAAGATGTGATGAAAGAATTTTTCTTCGATACTCCACTCACAACAAAGCCTATGTGTGTTACAACATACGGCTGCATAAAATAGTTGAAAGCATCAACGTAAAGGTAGAAGAAGGATTCAAACAAGTTGAGCCAAATGAGGAGATCAGAATTGAAGAATCAGAAGGAGCAGAAAATGAAGTAGAAGAAAGTGAAGAGGAAGAAGAAAGAGCAAAAAGGCACTTGTAAGGTTTGTTCAAAAAGAACATCCCAAGGAGCAAATAATTGGCAACAAAGATGTGGGTGTTCAAACTAGGAGAAAATCTGTAATAAACAAGGAGCAAGTAAACTTTGCTCTACTTTCAAAAATTGAGCCTAAGACCTTCAATGAAGCCAGCAAAGATGAAAATTGGCTAACATCTATCAAAGAAGAACTCAGCGAAATTGAAAAGAATAAAACTTGGGAACTAGTTCCTAGACCCTCGAACAAGAATGTAATAGAAACTAAGTGGGTTTACAGAAACAAACTCAATAAAGATGGAGCAGTCATAAGAAACAAAGCTAAATTGGTGTGCAAAGGATATGCACAAGTAAAAGGCATAGATTTCGAAGAAGCATTTGCTCTTGTGGCAAGACTGGAAGCTATTAGAATGTTCTTGGCATTCTCTATTCACAAGAAATTCAAAGTGTATCAAATGGATGTGAAGTCAGCATTCCTCAATAGGAACTTAGAAGAAGAGGTGTACATTGAACAACTAGAAGGATTTCAATTAGCAGAGGAAGAAAATTATGTGTGCAAATTAAAAAAAGCTCTGTATAGTTTGAAACAAGCACCAAGAGCATGGTTTTTATGATTGGATCAATACTTGCAATGACAAAGTTTCAGAAAAAGGTGTGCAAACAGCAATCTGTACTTTAAATCAGAAGGGGAGCGTA
Organism: Torreya grandis; assembly: GCA_037957365.1. NCBI lineage: Eukaryota > Viridiplantae > Streptophyta > Pinopsida > Cupressales > Taxaceae > Torreya > Torreya grandis. Next base: position 1,849,349 of record JARHVA010000348.1, read on the forward strand.
TATTGATTGTGGTTGTATATGTGGATGATATTATCTTTGGAGGTGGTCATAGTAACATGTGCAAAAAATTTGCCACGCAAATGCAAAATGAGTTTGAAATGTCAATGTTGGGAGAACTCTCCTTCCTTGGTTTACAAATTACACAAACTAATGAAAGGATATTCATATCTCAAGCAAAGTACGCAAGGGAGATGCTCAAGAAATTTAGAATGGAGGATAGCAAACCAATTGGTACTCCCATGATGACTGGCTGCAAGCTAAGCAAGGAAGACGGATCTCCTGATATAAATAATATGCTGTATAGATCAATGATTGGTAGCCTGCTGTATCTAAAAAAATCAAGACCAAACATCATGCGAGTAGTATGCATGGTTGCACAGTATCAAGTAGCCCCCAAAGAATCACATGTTAATGCTGTAAAAAGAATTTTCAAGTACATCAAGAGCACAATAGAGTTTGGGTTGTGGTACCCAACTAACGAGGATCTTACTTTGATTGCATATACTGAGGCTGATTGGACAGGAAGTGTGGATGACAGAAAAAGCACAAGTGGTGGTGCATTCTTTCTGGGTAACAGAGTTGTGTCTTGGCTAAGCAAAAAGCAAGAATCTATTACGCTCTCTACAGCAGAAGCAGAGTATGTCGCAGTAGCTGCTTGCTGCACTCAAATCTTATGGATGAAGCAAACTCTCAAGGACATAAAGGTAGAATATCAAGCACCTATCTCTATTTATTGTGATAATTCAAGTGCCATAAATCTATCTAAGAATCCAGTGATGCATTATAGAACCAAGCATATCTCCATAAAATAGCATTTTTTGAGAGAAAAAGTAGCAAGTCAGGAGGTCACAATGGAATATGTGCCAACCAAGGATCAGATTGTAGATATCTTTACCAAGCCTCTTCCCAAGGAGCAATTTGAGTATCTGAGAGAGAAGTTGGGAGTTGTAGCTCCCACCCCACATCACTAGTCTCTTGTGATAGGTTAGAAGTCCAGGGGGAGCATTGCAGGCATCTTATTAAGCTCCTGGAATTAAGAGTAAAGGCAATTTGCTATGTACTTTACACATCATTTGTCATCTGATGTTAAGGAACAGACTAAGGTATGTGTTGACGCACTGGATTGCATCCGGGGGCAGGACACCTAGCTCCTGCCCTTCCACATGCAACAATGGAAACTCCCCTCTCGCCTGTGGGACCAACGAAGCTAGAAGGGAGAGTCTCTAGATAAGGGCTAGCTCCCTCTAATGTATCCTTTAGGCCCTGGTTTTTCCTACTGCTAACAAATAAATGTAAAAAGGGGGGGATGAAAAGGGAGAGAGATGCTGAAAACAAAGCCTAAGCCTAAAAATGAAAAGGTGATACACCAGAAAATGTTGACCCACTCAGCCCGAACATACACTTTTCACCAGGAAGAAGCGCCCATACACTTCATCTGACATGGGAAACTCTTCTGTTTCAGTGAGTCAAGGGTCCGTAGAGATACAGGGAGGAAGGAACTACCAAAGGTGCTCTGAGACACACTTTGGCAGCCTATTCACATGCGCCTATATTCTTGCTATAGACACTTCTGGCAGACCTGCAGAAAAGAGACTTCACAATGCACTAGACATGCTGTAATCGATCTGTGAAAAGCATGAAAGACAATGACTTAACACAAAAAGAAGAACATAGACATATGCTTGAGTGCAAGCTCAAATAGAGGTAAAAATGCTAAGTCCTGATTCAAGGTAAAATCTAGTAGAGTTCTGTCTTACAAGCCCGAGAGATTTATGGGTAGAGCTTTGCCTTAAAGCTGAGAGATTGATCCTTTTCAAAAATGAGAAGTTTACAATATATAGAAAGAAAAAGAGAACTTGGCGCTTTTTGGAAAAGACTTTGGCACTCTTTTCTTAAGTGGCCCACGTGCGTTTCGAGCCTTGGGAAGAGGAAGCCGTTTGATTGTCGGCTCCTGTTTTGACTTTGGCATTTCAACATTAATATGAAAGCATGAGTCGCGCCTCTTTTCTGCGAACAAACTGCTCCCTTCAAGACATTTACGCGGCTTGTCTGCTTATAAATGCAAACTGGAGAAAACAAGCCGCACCGCTTATTGTTTGCGCCGTTTGGTGACCACCTAGCAAGCGTTGTTCCAACTGCAGGAATAAATCCTTGAGTTGACACCTCCTCTCGCCACTTGGATTGCTTTGTCTTTTCCTGCACTTTCTCTTCTTCCTTGCTTTGTCTCTTTCTGGCTCCTTCGGCCCTTGGAGCTATCTTTTGGTGGGTCACTGCGTCCCTTGGGCTCTTCCTGCTTGCCTTGGCCACTTTCCGCCAATTTCAATGAGTGACATGTGGCGCGTTCCACTTTGAAACGGGCAGGACACATGGCAGCATCCGCTTTGACTCGTAGAATCTTTAGGCACCCTTTGAAGGTCCTGCGGAAGAGGACATGTGTCGGCTTCCGCCCTCTTTAGCAATTCGTCCGAGGCCCACCACAGTTCTCGCGGGACAAAAAGGGAGAGGCCGCGGATGTTGACAACTATCGGCTTCCGCCGAGCATTGCAGGGGACACATGGCACGTTCCGTTGCTCCTAGAAAAGCATGTCAAAGCCCTGCGCGGTTGCCACTTGGCGCCTTTCGCGCTCTGGATTTCCTGGTGTAAAATTTAACGTTCGCGGGCCCGTCACAGTTTGAAAACCAACGGCTAGTTCGCCATGCTTGACTTTGACGTCCTTGGGCCCGTCACCCCTTGGACTTTCTTCGGCTTTCTTGCTTCGGCCCTTTCTGCGGAATTTTTCCTTCGGGCTTTTTCCCGCGGACAAAAAGTCCGCAAGAATTGTTTTGGCTGGCTTTGTCTTTTCTTCGGATTTCTGCCCGGCCACTTTCCCCGCGGCTATCTTCCATTCCGAATTCCTTCGGACAAAAGTCCGAAAGAATTCAATGCCTAAGTCTTTTGCGGGAATTTGTTTGAAGCCTTTCCGAATTCCTTCGTACTTTTTCCCGAAGGAATTCCTTCGAACAAAAAGTCCGAAGGAATTATGCCTTTGCCTTTCAACTGCCTTAAACAAAATTCCGAAAGAACTTACCTTTTGCGGCTTTCTTGAAATCGACCCTTCTTAAGGGTGATTTTGTCGACCAAGTGCCCTCCGCAAGGGCACTTGTCCTTCGGGAGGCTTTCTTGAACTTTTGCATTGAACCGCTCCTTTGAACCAACCGTTGAACCAAGCTTTGAACCAACCGTTGAACCAAGCCTTGAACCAAGCGTTGAACCAAGCCGATGAACCCTTTGATTGAACCAAAAGCCATTGAACCATTTGATGAACTGACTGAGTGAACCGAAGCATTGAACCAACTGAATTGAACCAAGCCTTTGAACCAAGCCGACGAACCATTTGATTGAACCAAAGCAATGAACTTTGCCGATTGAACTGTGCCGATTGAACTTTGCAGTTGAACCAAGCCGTTGAACCGATTGAGTGAACCGAGTGATTGAACCATCTGATTTGAACCGAAGCATTGAACCAAAGCGTTGAACCGGTTCAATAGTTCAACGGTTCAAAGATGCTAACTCTTTGAAAGATCATGTCGTCGAACCACTCTTCCAACCTTAAGAAAAGTGTCTTTGAACCATTTTAGCTCTCTTTCCTTATAAATTTCTTCGGACAAGAGTCTGAAGAAGCTTTGTAAAATCTTGCACTCTTTGAATTTGGTTCTTCATGCGCCGAAAGACTACACCTGCAGAGTTCGTAGAAGTTCCTATGGAGTCCGTAGAAAACCTGCAGAGTACGCAGAAATGGACCTGCAGAGTCTGTAGAGAACCTCACTGCTGAGTCCGTAGAAATCCAAACTCTGCAGATTCTGTAGAAAATCCTGCAGAGTCCATAGAAGCTTCCAAGACTTGTGCAAAACCAAAAAATGTACTGGCTCAGAATAGCAGGGGAAAAGAGGACCGGTTTTTGGCCTGTTGGGCAAAAAATGGTCAACAAATTGGCGACTCCCAGGGGAAGCATGCCTGCTATGCTTAGAGACCAGTTGTCTTTTAGTCCATTGGGCACGGAGTCAGATGCAGCTTAAAAGAAAGGTTAGCAACAGCCCCAAAAGATCCAAGAATCAATCATGAAGCTTTTTACCCCACACACAAAGGAAAACACACACAAGGCTAAAAACACTACTCGTGCAAACTGCACTTAGGGAAAGCAGGAAAAGAAACTGAAAGCAAACTACTATGTACAGCTAACCAGGTATATTTGCTTCCCTTTTGGATCAAAGGGAAATTTTCTTAAGTCCCCTCCCTGGCTAGGAAACTTATGGTGCCAGACAAGTGTCTGAATGAAGTGGAGACTTGGTGACCTGCTCCTCTTGCCTGCCACCTAGGTTGGCTTGTATCCGAGTGGAGATTCAAACATGCTTCCAACATATACGCACTCTGTTTGTTCTTGGAAGCTTGTCTCCTGTTGGTTCTTCATGCTGGTGTATCTCATCAAGAAATCAATCGTTGTTGGCTCATTACCATAAGCCCATTGATATGCATCATTGATTGGCTTGTCCCCTTCTACCTCATGCTCGGGTTCCATGGTATGATCATCCTCCTTGATGACTTCAAAGAAAGTATCTTCAGATTCACCAACCTCTTGAAAGGATAAATTTGAAAGCCTGCAACCCCTTTGCATACTTATTTGAGTCCCAATGCTGCCTTCTCCACTCTTATCCAGCTCATAGCCCCCTTGAAGAAGAGTGCGGCCTGCCTCAATGACTTCAAACGAATCATTCAAAACATGAACAAGAGATTGCCCATGCTCCTCCATGACATCTATGGTAATCTCCTCCTCATTCGCACTCATGAAGTCTCCCTGATCAGTCATGTACTGAGCATACTCCTCTTCACTTGCTTCCTTCAAGACAGGTTCCTCCTCGAGAAGGGGTGAAATGGAAGGCTGACGGACGAACTCATGTGGAAGAGGAGGCAGTCCTAGAGCTAGAATTGAATGATTCTCCTCTTTCCATTTGGCCAGCGCTTCATCTATATCAGGTGTGGCATGATATCTCTCTTGAAGGTGTGTAGATGGAGTGTGTTTAGGCATGGAATCTGCTATTTGGTCTGAAACGTCCATCACATGTTGGCCGAGGAACCTTGCTCTGGACTCCAACTCTGCAATCCGCCTGTCTATATCTCCTGGAAGAGCCTTTCTTGGAGGTCACAATCATCATCACGATGAGTAGCAGCAGCTTTGTCTTCTTCAAGGTTTTGAGCAAAACCTTTCTCCTCCTCTTCCTTTCTACCCCATGATTCGACTATTTGCTTCCAGCTCATGATCTTGGGATTGGAATCTCCAAGGTCCTGGGCTGGTTCATGACTTTCCTTCTTCCAACTTGGAATTTGGAGATCATGTTGAAAGACTTGAGGAGGTTGGGGAAGATTTGGGAGGATCTGCTCATGTACAGGAAGAGCTGTTTGAAGAGAGGCGTGCTGGAAAGCTAGGTGCACAGGATTAAGGGCAGGATCGATTGATGCATCGGATGAGCCAGAATGGGCAAGTGCCATCTGATAGAAAGGATTTGGTACACAAGAGGGGGCTTTCTTTGGAAAAGGAGGGGACACACAAGGCTCATCAAAATCAGGTTGGGAAAGGGAAGCAGGGGATCCTTTTAAAACCTCATGAGAAAACGGGGGCAGACCTTGGGCCAAAATCACTTGATTTTCGTCTCTCCACTTTACCAACACTTCATCGATATTGAAATTAGCTTGAGGATTGGTAGAAGGGGTATCTTTTGGTGTAGGCTCCTCTATAAGGTCCGAAAGCTCCATTTCTCTTTCTCTAAGCAGTCTCATCTTAGCCTCTAATTCCTCAATTCACTTAGCCAGATTATCCTCATTTTGTCTTTCTTGAAGCTCATAGGAATCATCATAGAGATGGGGAGTGCATGAAGGTTGCCATGAAATGCAAGAAGCTTCCTGAGGAAGGGTGGGAGGGACTTGAAAAGGACTAACCTCATTTTGTACCTCACTCTTGGACAATGTCTTTCTCCTCCTTGCTGTTCCATGACTCAATCACTTTATTCCAGCTCAAGATATTAGGACTGGGCATCTCCTTTTGGGGTGATGGGGCCACAATGTGAGAGGGTAGTGAGGGTTTGGATTCTACTTCCCTTGCTGCCAAAATACACTGTTGCATTTGAAGATTTGCCAATTCGATTTGTCTATCAAGATTAGCCTTAAACACAAGATTTACTGTTTTGGAACTCTCCTCAACATGATTGGGGAAAGGACTTTGACAGGCTTGACTTGGCTCATAAGCAGAGGCTGTGTATTACTGATATGATACTTGGAGCAGCGGGTACGCAGGTTGATAGACTTGGTAAGGCTATCTCTCATGAATACTCAGCTTCTCTTCCAAGGATGCAATCAAACCACTCACATCCAGCATCTCACTTGTAAGCCTGTGCCAATTGGCTCTTTCAGTAGGAGTCCATTCCCTCTTAACCCGATCTAGTGCATTTCTCACTTGATGGATGACATGATCAGGGATTTCTTGGCCACATCCCCTTCTGGTGCCAAGCTCTATTACATACTTTTCGTATCCCAGCAATGCTCGTTTGAAGGTGGAAACGGGTTGATTGGCAAAGAGACTGGGTTGAGTAGGAGAAGTGACACATTGAGAAGACTGGGCATAAGGCTGATATAGCTCATGACAAGGTTGAGACTGGTCATATTGGACCTGATAAGGATCAACATAAGGCTGGTAAGGATCATAGCCAAGCTGGCCAAGGAAAACAGGGTCCATGGCTCTGAACAATGGAATTATACATACCAAAATACTGTTTCTTGATGGCCCCAGAACTGCTTAACTAGTTGATTTAACTCGGAGTCGCCATTGGTGTTGATGAAGCAACCTCCAAAGGCTGGTTGGCTGAAGAACACACCAAAAATTCTTCAACTCTTTGGACACAACTTGTCCTAGTTGGTCCCACTGGGCGTGCCAAAAACTGTTGACGCAGTGGATTGCACCCTGTGCAGGAAGCCTAGCTCCCGCCCTTCCACACGCAACAATGGAAACTCCCCTCTCGCCTGTGAGACCGGCGAAGCTGGAGGGGAGAGTCTCTAGATAAGGGCTAGCTCCCTCTGATGTATCCTTTAGGCCTTGGTTTCTCCTACTACTTAACAATAAATGTAAAAAGGGGGGGATGAAAAGGGAGAGAGATGCTGAAACAGAACCTAAGCCTAAAAAAAGAAAAGGTGATACACCAAAAAATGTTGACCCACTCAGCCCGAACATACACTTTTCACCAAGAAGAAGCGCCCATACACTTCATATGACGTGGGAAACTCTTTTGTTTCAGTGAGTCAGGGATCTGTAGAGATACAGGGAAGAAGAATTGTAAAAGTTGTTCTGAGACACACTTTGGCAGCGTATTCACATGCGCCTATATTTCTGCTGTAGACACTTCCGACAGACTTGCAGAAAAGAGACTTCACAATGCACTAGACATGCTGTAATCGATTTGTGAAAAGCATGAAAGACAATGACTTAACACAAAATAAGAACACAGACATATGCTTTAAAGTGCAAGTTCAGATAGAGGTAAAACTGCTAAGCCCTGATTCAAGGTAAAATCTGGCAGAGCTCTGCCTTACAAGCCCGAGAGATTTTTGCGCAGAGTTTTGCCTTAAGGCTGAGAGCTTGATCCTTTTCAAAAATGAGAAGTTTACAATATATAGAAAGAGAAAGAGAACTTGGCGCTTTCTGGAAAAGACTTTGGCGCTCTTTTCTCAAGTGGCCCATGTGCGTTCCGAGCCTTGGGAAGAGGAAGCCATTTGATTGTCGGCTCCTGTTTTGACTTTGGCATTTCAACATTAATATGAAAGCATGAGTCGCGCCTCTTTTCCGCGAACAAACTGCTCCCTTCAAGACATTTACGCGGCTTGTCTGCTTATAAATGCAAACTGGAGAAAACAAGCCGCGCCGCTTACTGTTTGTGCTGTTTGATGACCACCTGGCAAGCGCTGTTCCAACTGAAGGAATAAATCCCTGAGTTGACACCTCCTCTCGCCACTTGGACTGCTTTGTCTTTTCCTGCACTTTGTCTTCTTCCTTGCTTTGTCTCTTTCTGGCTCCTTCGGCCCTCGGAGCTATCTTTTGGCGGGTCACTACGTCCCTTGGGCTCTTCCTGCTTGCCTTGGCCACTTTCCGCCGATTTCAATGAGTGACACGTGGCGCGTTCCACTGTGAAACGGGCAGGACACGTGGCAGCATCTGCTTTGACTCGTAGAAGCTTTAGGCACCCTTTGAAGGTCCTGCGGAAAAGGACATGTGTCGGCTTTCGCTCTCTTTAGCAATTCGTCCGGGGCCCACCACAGTTCTCACGGGACAAAAAGGGAGAGGCCACGGATGTTGACACCTGTCGGCTTCCGCTGAGCTTTGTAGGGGACACGTGGCATGTTTCGTTGCTCATATAAAAGCATGTCAAAGCCCTGCGCGGTTGCCACATGGTGCCTTTCGCGCTCTAGATTTCTTGGTGTAAAATTTAACGTTCGTGGGTCCGTCACAGTTTGAAAACCAACGGCTAGTTCGTTGTGCTTGACTTTGATGTCCTCGGGCCCGTCACCCCTTGGACTTTCTTCGGCTTTCTTGCTTTGGCCCTTTCTGCGGACTTTTTCCTTCGGGCTTTTTCCCGCGGACAATTTTCCCACGGACAAAAAGTCTGCAAGAATTGTTTTGGCTGGCTTTGTCTTTTCTTCGGATTTCTGCCCGACCACTTTTCCCGCAGCTATCTTCCATTCTGAATTCCTTCGGACAAAAGTCCGAAAGAATTCAATGCCTAAGTCTTTTGTGGGAATTTGTTTGAAGCCTTTCTGAATTCCTTCGGACTTTTTCCCGAAGGAATTATGCCTTTGCCTTTCGACTGCCTTAAACAAAATTCCGAAAGAACTTACCTTTTGCGGCTTTCTTGAAATCGACCCTTCCGAAGGGTGCTTTTGTCAACCAAGTGCCCTCCGCAAGGGTACTTGTCCTTCGGGAGGCTCTCTTGAACTTTTGCATTGAACCACTCCTTTGAACCAACCGTTGAACCAAGCTTTGAACCAAGCGTTGAACCAAGCCAATGAACCCTTTGATTGAACCAAAAGCCGTTGAACTGTTTGATGAACCCACTAAGTGAACCGAAGCATTGAACCAACTGAATTGAACCAAGCTGACGAACCATTTGATTGAACCAAAGTGATGAACTTTGCCGATTGAACATTGCAATTGAACCAAGCCGTTGAACCGACTGAGTGAACCGAGTGATTGAACCATCTGATTTGAACCGAAGCATTGAACCAAAGCGTTGAACCAGTTCAATGGTTCAACGGTTCAAAGATGCTAACTCTTTGAAAGATCATGTCGTCGAACCACTCTTCCAACCTTAAGAAAAGTGTCTTTGAACCATTTTAGCTTTCTTTCCTTACAAATTTCTTTGGACATGAGTCCGAAGAAGCTTTGTAAAATCTTGCACTCTTTGATCTAGTTCTTCATGCGCCGAAAGACTACACCTGCAGAGTTCGTAGAAGTTCCTATGGAGTCTATAGAAAACCTGCAGAGTCCGTAGAAATGGACTTGCAGAGTCCATAGAAAACTTCACTACTGAGTCCGTAGAAATCTAAACTCTGCAAAGTCCGTAGAAAATCCTGCAGAATCCGTAGAAACTTCCAAGACTTGTGCAAAACCAAAAAATGTACTGGCTCAGAACAGCAGGGGAAAAGGGGACCGGTTTTTGGCCTATTGAGCAAAAAATGGTCAACAGTATGTTGGATCTAGATTTCTATGCTCATCTATTATTGATTGGTCTTTCAGACCAATGTTATATCCAGGATCAGTTGAAACATATGAAAGCCTAGAGAATCATTGGAACAGTTCAGGTCGGTGTGCATTACCCAAGGGGGCATTTTCATAATGCTCTATCCAGACAGGTCCAAAGATCAGAACAACTCAGCAGCAGTGTGTCTTATTGGTTCAACAAACACTCTTTGTCATTAATGTCAAAAGAAGAGAAATCAGAATAAGAGCAAGCAGCAAAGTGCGAAGGGATTTTTTAGGATGTCTTTGCTCATTGGAGATGTTTTGCCATCAATGACAAAGGAGGAGATTGTTGGAAATTTGAGCAAAGAGACAGTTGACAGCTTTGATATCAACATACAAAAAGCAGTCTGAATACTGAACAGTTATCATTTCCATCTAAGGCAGCATGGAATTGTCATTTATGTCAAAGGTTAATGTCCTTGATGTCATTGAGATTGAAACTAATCATGCATTAATGCCAAAGGTTGAGCTAAGCAAACTTGTGGAGTAAATCGTGTTTGTAAAGTGCTCTTACTCAGAAGAGGCAATCGGGATAAGTCAAGGAGACTTGAGTTGAACAGATTTGATTGAGGAAATTCTTTCGGAAATTTTGGTAAAGACCAATTTTTCGGACAAATTGCCCGCAGCTAATAAGGGAATTCTTTCGAGAAAATTGACTAAGTCATTGTCGGACAAATTGTCTGCAACAAGGTTTCCGAAGAAAATGAGTGCCACTTAGAATTCTTTTGGAGAAAGTGTCTTGGAGAATTCGTTCAAAAAAATTGTCCCGAACAAAAGTTCCAAATGGATCTTTTCAGAAAGTCCGAAGGGTAAGTGGACCATTCAAAGCTTCCAAAGGGATCTTTTCAAAAATGCCGAAGGGTATGTGGACCGTTGCAAAAGTTCCGAAGGGAAAATGGACATTTTCAAAAAGTCTGAAGGACAAGTGGACCATTGCAAAAAGTCCAAAGGGTATCTTTTGAACGTTGCAAAGGGCAAGTGGACCATTGTAAAAAGTCCGAAGGGTATCTTTTGAACGTTGCAAAGGGCATGTGGACACTTGCAGAAAAACCAAAGGGTAGATTGCAAAAAAGTCTGAAGGGTATCTTTTAAACATTGTCAAGGGCATGTGGACACTTGCAGAAAAGCCGAAGGATAGATTGCAAAAAGTCCAAAGTAATGCCCTACGGATAAAAAGCCCGAAGAAAAGCCTTGCGGACAAAAAGTCTGAAGAAATGCCTTGCGGACTATAATGGACACCCCTGAATGCCCCCAAAAATAAAACCAATTGCTGATAGGAATTTTGTCTAACAGATTGCATCCAACTCCTTATTTCTTCGTTTAATGTTTTAAATCCCTTATGACTCTGAAAATGATCATTTGTTTGTTTGTTTGTTTTGTTTTTTTTTGCGTTTTTTGCATAGCTTTCAAATCACACATGTACAAGAAAGAAACTACAATAATCTGCAAACTGAAAATTGAACTACTGCTGAAGATGTATTTTCAGAATTACAAATCAATTACATGGCAGATTTTTGAACTCACTAATTATTCCATCATTATTAACATCAAAGTTCAGCAATTGTTCTCAATCCTTATGAATATGACCCATGAATAGTGTCAATGCTACAATGTCGTCGCTGCTATAGTAACACGGTTGCTACAGTGTCGCGGCTGCTACAGTACACGATTGCTATAGTGTCGCGGCTGCTACAATAACGCGGCCAGCAAAAACCCCCACAACTGCAATAATAATGAAGCTGAAATGTAGACTCCAAAGACCAATCCCAAGGATTGATGTCTAGAGTGATACAAATGAGGAAGACGTCCCCAAATGCCCAATATAAACTGCAAACTGCAAGTGCATCAATTCTTCTTCTCATCGAGCCTCCTCACAATGGCCACAAGGTCTCCTTTTATTTCCTCCTCATAGGGTCGACCCACTTTTTACAAGCAATGTGGGATAAAGTGTTTTTAAAATATAATAATATAAAATGACACCTTATGTCTCTTTTAGGCATCCCCTTCTCAAACATGTAACCCAACAAAATAACATTAAAGTAACACTTTAATATTTTAACATTTAATTTAAATGTTACTTTAATAAACTTCAGGCATTAAAATAAAATAGTAATCCAGCTCAGAATAACACGAATGATAGCTCGTCGGAGAGCTCTCATCGAGGAGCATCAAATCCAATCACTAATTTTGAGATTGTCCATGCCCTGTTGACTTACTAAAAATAGTAAGTTTGCCTGAAACCATGTAAATCAACTCCGTTCTAGCCCAAACTGGAAATGACTAGGCCAAAACATCTCAAGATCCCACTGAACCCTTTGTTAGCCTATGGGACCACGCAGAACTAGGCTAACAGTCACACATCTGAACAACTGCTAAAGTGGGGACATTACACGGACAAAAGTCTAAAGAAATGCCTCACGGACAAAAAGTTCGAAGAAAAGATTTTTGAAAGACATCTCCTATTAGAAGTCAATGACGATTTATTTCAAATAAATTGGAGGACACTTCAGGATGAAATAAACCTGCGCAAAAAGTCCGCGAAAATTGTCTCTAAATGTCCTTGACAAAAAGCTCGTTGTTGACCATTTTGGTCCTGCAAGCCAAAAATCGATCTCTTTTCTTTCCCTATTGCCCTATGCGTCAGTCTTGGATGCATCCACCTTACTACAAATGCTCCATTTCCCTTTGCAATAGCCATGTTCTTATGAAAATTTGAAAGATCTAAGACCTGTAGGTTCTTGACTTGATATGGGGCTTATTTCGCTTTGGGCAATTGCCTTAGACAAGCCTTTTGGCAAAGGGATGGGCTAGTTCAAAGAATGCAAGCCTTTTACAAAACCCCAAAGGTCAAGTACCCTTGCTAAGGGCAGTCAGGTGCAAATGGGACCGTTCAGCAGGCTTCGAATGGTAATTTTGGACCCAAGGTGCCCTTATGGAAGGCAGTGAGCACCTTCGGAAAAGTGAACAAGGCAAAAAAGGCAAAGGATTCCTTCAGATTTTTTGTCCGAAGGAAATCCAAAGAAAAGGGGCAGAGTTTTCCTTCGGAAAAAGAAGGCCGAAAGGTAAGTTTTCCTTCAAAGAAAGACCAAGGCAAAGGGCAAAGAATTCCTTTGGGCTTTTGTCCGAAGGAAATCCAAAGGAAAAGACAAGGGATTCCTTCAGACTTAAATCTGAAAGAAATCCAAGGAAGAATCAATGGATGAATTCCTTTGGACAAGATGCTCGAAGGAATTCCTTCGGACATTTTGTCTGAAGAAATTCACAAGCAAGGAACCAAGGCAAATTCCTTCGGACAAAGGATCGAAGGAATTCCTTCGGATGAATTTATCAAAGGAGAAGACTGAAGAAAGGGCCGAGACATGAAGACAAGTTTTCCTTCGGGCAAAATTCTCGAAGAAATTCCTTCGAACATTTTGTCCGAAGGAATTGAAAAGACAAAGGAGCCTGAAGGGCAAGTGCCCTTGCGGAGGGCTCTCAGCGACCAAAAGAGGGACCTTTTCCAAGCTCCGAAGGGACACCTTCCCTTCGGGGGGTTCAATTGCAAAAGGCCGAACGAATACAAAACGCTGAAGAAATTACCAAAGGGGTGATGAGCTCAAGAACATCAACTTCAGCATAGCGAACCAGCTGTTGGAGGTTCAAATGTCCGGTGACGTCCCTGTGGACGTCAAATTCAGGACAATGAAATAGCCATTGATTCTCAAATGTTTAAAGATGGGCCTGTGCATGGAAATGGGTTAGAAGAGAAGCCAAAAGAATTCATAAGCACGAACCCGAAGGAATTCAAAGGCTTTAAGGCCAAAATAAAAAGACCGCCGAGAAAGGAGCCCAAAGGGCCAAGAAACGACAAAAAATAGCCCCGAGGGCCAAAGATCGAGAAAAAGACAAAAGCCAAGCGCAGGAGCAGACAAAATAGTTTAGGTGGCACAGAAAGCGTCGGCACAAGGAGTTATTATTGCGGATGAAACAGTCTCCGCCAAGTGGCCACCAAGGGGAGCATGTCATGTCCCCTTCTCAGTGACATCTCTCGGAGCACATGATTAGCCTATCATACGACCCTCGTAGGCTAGTAGACTGGATAGAGGGTCGCATAGGAGCTTGGCTCAGCTTCAGTTGGCAGAGTTGGATCAGTTGGCTTTCGTTTGGGCTCGATCGGAGACTTCTTGCAGAAGTTACTATTTTTAGCAGTTCCTGGTGGTCAGAGTGGGACCCCTGCTATTTTTAGCAATATGGGTTGGCAGCGTTCGGAATCACTTTAGTATATGACAGCTTCAGACGGTTCAATCATCGGGCGAGTAACGAGGGAAATATTAATATTTAATTGTATTAATTAAATATTAATTATGCGAAGACTATTATATTAAGTTATAATTAAAAATTATAACTTAAGTGTTTTAATGCTGAGGGGTCGCCCATCATCAGGAGGGGGCCAATTTGTAATTATATTTTATTATAAAGTTGGCCAAGACTATGGAGATATTAAAATATTGAGAAAGTGCGAATTTTTAATTAAAACCCTTATTATGAAGGAAATTGCACCTCTTTGGTTATTAAAGCCTTTGCCTTGGGAATCGAGCCATTATGTCATTATTGAGAATTGAAATTGATCAACTTTGATCTGAGCAAGAAGCTTCAGGGTTTCAAGTTTGAATTCCTTGGGGAACGTGCCATCTCCATTGGAAGCAATTTAGAGGGTGTGAAATAACCCCTGATTTATTGCAGCAGAGGTTTCTTCATTCAGGGGAAATCACAGAGTTTTCAGAGATCTATTATCTACAGAGTTTTATTAGTGTTGCATCCGGAGAGCCTTCCTCATACTAGGCGCTTCATTTCAGAGGGTTTAAGCATTGATTTGGGCAGGCCGTACTGTTGTACTTGCTGCTGATACAAAACTGTACTTTCCTATACCTGGTCGTACCATACACCACGCCGTACATCTTCTGAGGGAGGCGCAGCCATACTTCACCTACCAACTTGTTTCATCATTGGCGCCCTGTATCTAGGATCATCTGCCACCAATTTTTAGAAGGAAAAAGACGCATTTAATGCAGCTGTATCGGATCTGTACTTTCAACTGCTACAGCAAAGGAAAAACCAGGTTTCAAAAATAATATCATTACTTTACACTTTGCATGTAACTGTTTAGTTGAAATCGTCTCTGGTAGATTTTATATATAATAAAATAAGCTTGAAGTTGTAGTATACTATATAGTTTACGGAGTTGGATAAATTTTATAGAATTTATTTACTATTTTATGCAAAATCGCATTATTCTTATTTATTGCAAAAACCCCAAAAAAATCAAAAACTTCAGAAAAACAAATAAATAGTCAGTTGTCAGAATCAGAGGAAACTAGGAGTTTCTACAGTGGTATCAGAGCCAAATCCTGCCATCCTACGGGTTTAGCTATCTTATGCAGCCAGATCAGATTGGGTCACCCAGGTATTACACGCACAAGCGAGCTTTGATTGACAGGAAACAGAGCTTGAGCAGGCAGTCGGGAAATATCGCTGACAGAATAGATATACCTAGGACAGAACATAATGACAGAGATCAGGAGGGTGCAGAGTTCATGCATACACTCAGAGATCATGCAGGACAACTGCGGTCCGATGAGGTATTACAGCAGATGGCAGTGGCACTGCAGAGATTGGGTACTTCGAGGAGACCGTCACCTCACCGTGACGATGACAGAAGTGATGCAGGGTCACGGAGAGCTCTTAGGACAGTGTCACGGACAACAGATAGGCCTACCAGTGCTACTTTCACGAGACAGGAGCCCGATAGGGCTATACCAGATGAGGAGCATGATGAATTGTTCACTGATACCCTTATGGCAGCACGTGAAGAATGGGAGTTGTTACCGCCTGTGGTCCAAGAGATGATCACTTTTGACCATTTTATTACACAGAGGCGAGAACACAACAGAGCTCGACAGGATAGGAGACCTCGACAGCAGAATAACGATTTAAAACATGCTACGAACCGGCTCACATTGGCGACGTTCGATGGTAGTGGTAAGATGACAGCTCAAGCTTGGATTAGCAAGCTTGATACATTCCTTACACTGCGCCCGATGGCTGAGAGTGACGCCATTAGATATGCTACATTGCATCTAGAGGGAGTAGCCTACGACTGGTGGCACCACGGTATGGTAACTTTACAGCATGACAGGATCACTACTTACCAGGAGTTTGTGGATAGATTAGTGGAGAGGTTTGACAGGAAGGATCCGGAAACCTACTTCCGAGACTTAGCACAGTTGAGACAGAGTGGCAGTATAGAGACCTACATAGGTGACTTCCAAAAGTTATCCGTTATGGTCCCTAACATCTCAGAGAGACGCTTGGTAGTACTCTTCATGGAGGGGTCATCAGAGCCATTGCGAGGTTGGATCAAAGCTTTTGATCCTCCTTCGTTACAGGAGGCGATGAAGAAAGCACGGAACATGGAGTTAGCAGCACCATTGAGTAAATTCAGCTCCAGAGGTTCTTCATCATTCAGGGATAACAAGGGCTTTAACAGGAATAAGGATAAGTCTGATTTTAATAAAGAAAAATCAAACTCAAGAAACGATCCAAAAGGTAAATCAACAACCCCACCTTTGGATCATGAGGCCCTTAATGACCTACGTAGGAAGAAGCTTTGCTTCTACTGCAAAGGACCGTATGATGCTAATCACGATTGTCCTCTAAGACCTAAGGGCAAGGCAAATTGTATAATGTGGGCGTTCTATGAGGACTCGGAATCAGAGGATTCCGAACAGCGGGAGAGTTTTGAGGATTCAGAGCCAGAGGCTCCAGAGCCTAGAGTTGAGACAGAGCCCGAGCTTCAGATACAGGAGGCCCGTTTATCTAGCATTCAGCAGGAGGGTTCTTTCAGGATTCGTGGTGTGTTAGCAGGATAGAGGGTCATTACCTTACTTGATACAGGAGCCACGCATAATTTCATAGATGCTAGATTCGTTGAGAAACGTGGACTCATCACTGAGGAGTTTGAGGGCATAAGAGTCAAAGTGGCCGATGGGTACACTTTGAGATGTGAACGCATGATTAAGGATCTCCCTTTATGCTTGAACAATTATGAGTTCAAGGCAGATTACTATGTTGTTAATATGGGGGACATTGATTTGGTCTTGGGAATGAAGTGGTTACATTCATTGGATGAGGTCACACTTCGTCTCAAGGACATGGAGATCCGTTTTGATGTTGACGGGAAGACACACATACTTAAGGCAATACGGGACAGCAACATCAAAACAATTTCTTTCCACCGGATGGAGCAGCTTATGCATCACGACATGGTAGAGTGGGTTGTTGTGTGTCATTTAGCACCTATACAGGAGGGATAGCAAAAGATAGAATATCATCCGGACATTCAGAAATTGAGAGTCAAGCATGACAAGGTGTTCAGGGATATTCCGCCAAGTAGACCTCCAGATAGGGGCATAGAGCACATCATTGAGCTCGAGGAGGGTGCGAAACCCGTTATGATAACTCCTTACAGGCATCCAAAAAGATTGAAGGATGAGATAGAAAAGACAATAAAGGAGTTACTTGCTATGGGTCACATTCGGCCTAGCAAGTCACCATTTGCTTCTTCGGTTGTTTTGGTGAAGAAGGATGGAACATTACGCATGTGCATTGATTACAGGGTCCTGAATAAGAGGACAATTAAGAATAGATACCCGATACCGAGGATTGACGAGCTTATTAATGAGCTCCATGGGGCATGTTACTTTACTAAGATTGATTTACGGTCAGGTTATCACTGTCCGAGAGCAGGACATAGAGAAGACTGCCTTCCAATGCCATTGTGGGCACTTTGAGTTCGTAGTGATGCCATTTGGGTTCACTAACGCACCAGCCACTTTTCAGTCTACGATGAACAGGGTTTTTCATTCATTGCTGAGGAGGTTTGTGTTAGTCTTTTTCGATGACATCCTTATATATAGCAGGACTTGGCAGGAGCACTTAGCTCATTTGGAGACAGTATTGAGTATCTTGGAGAGGGAGTCCTTGTACACCAAGGAATCCAAGTGCCACATAGGGATGACCGAATTGCTATATCTCGGTCACATCATCAGTGCAGATGGAGTGCGCATGGATCCTGAAAAGATCCGCGCCATTATTGACTGGCCTACACCGGCAAACCTGACACAGTTGAGAGGGTTTCTCGGTTTATGTGGATTCTACCGCAGATTCGTGAATGGTTATTCACGACATGCAGCCCCGATGACAGATTTATTGAAGGGGGCCTTTGTTTGGACTTTAGAGGCACAGGAGTGTTTTATGAAGTTCAAGGAGTTGATGACCACATGCCCTGTTTTAGCACTACCCGACTTTACGAAGCCGTTTGAGCTTCAATGCGATGCATCAGGTGAGGGCATTGGTGCGGTGCTTATGCAGGACAAGCACCCGATTGTATATGAGAGCCGCAAGCTCAGAGGACCAGAGAGGCTGTATAGCATATATGATAAGGAGATGCTCGCGATTATGCATGCCTTAGCAAAATTTCGACAGTATCTTGTCGGCAGCAAATTTTGCATTAAAACTGATCATAACAGTTTGAGACACTTCTTAGGGCAGCGAGATCTCAATGATAGGCAGCAGAAGTGGGTCAGTAAGTTGCAGGCTTATGACTTTGATATCTCATATATCAAAGGTACACAGAATGTAGTGGCTGATGCACTCTCACGTAAGCTGTACTTGAGCACTATGGTTCATATTTCTGAGGATTTGAGGCATATGATAGTGGCAGAGTATGCCAAGGACAGTTGGGCCTCCAGCATTGTTGAGGGATCAGCAGTTGATACCAGGTATACACTTGTGAATGATTTGATCATTTACAAGCGCAAGATATATTTGATTCCAGGGTCAGAAGTGAAGAACATTGTTATGCGAGCCTTTCATGACATGCCTACAGCCGGACATCCTGGATACTTCAAAACCTACAGGCAGATTCGAGAGAGATTCACCTGGAAAGGACTCAAGGCAGATGTTCTTCAATATGTGCGTGAGTGCCCTGTTTGTCAGCAGAACAAACAGGGGAACACGTACCCGGCAGGGTTGTTGCAGCCACTTCCGATTCCTGACAGGAAGTGGGAATACCTGTCGATGGATTTTATCACGGGCTTGCCTAAAGCCCAAGGGCATGATGGCATTTATGTAGTTGTGGATCGGCTTACGAAGTATGCCCACTTCTTTCCGATCACCACGACTTACACAGCTACACAGGTAGCAGAGGTTTTCTTTCGTGAGGTATTCAAACTTCATGGGTTGCCTCAGACCATCGTGAGCGACAAAGATAGTCGGTTCCTGAGTAACTTCTGGCAGGAGGTTTTCAGACTTTGTGGGACTGAGCTCACTCCGAGCACTAGCTACCACCCGCAGACTAATGGACAGACGGAGATTGTAAATAAGTGGGTGGAAGGTTACCTCCAAAACTATATAGCAGGGCAGCAGAAGGCGTGGGTCAAATGGATACATTTGTGTGAGTATTGCTATAACTCGACATTCCATATGACCATTCAGATGTCACCCTTCATGGCGTTGTATGGGTATGAGGCGCCGAGTTTCCTTGATTTGCTACTGAGCGACAGTAGAGTGCCGAGTGCAGGAGGTTGGTTGCAGGAGAGTCAGGACACTATGAGGGCTCTTAAGGAAAATATAGCTAAGGCACAAAATCAGCAGAGATAGTATGCGGATCAAAAGAGGACGGAGAGGCATTTCGAGGTGGGAGACATGGTTTACCTTATGCTGCAGCCCTACCGTCAGTCCACTCTTAGGAAGAGTGGGTCAGAGAAGCTTAAGCCACGCTATTACGGACCTTTCAGGATCCTAAGGAGAGTTGGCGAGGTAGCTTACGAGCTTGAGCTTCCAGCAGAGAGCAGGGTGCACAACGTTTTTCATGTATCACGCCTCAAGAAGGCGTTGGGTCATCGTGTGGTACCGTCTGCGGTTCTACCTCCCTTAGATGATGAGGGAAAGCTGATTTTAGTACCTGAGTCCATCCTGGAGTATAGGGAGAGACAGTTGCGTAGGAGGACTATCGGGGAATATTTGGTGAAATGGAGAGATTTGCCTGTTGAGGATGCAACATGGGAGAGTGAGGATATTCTGCAGCATCCGGCATTGAGATTGCTTGAGGACAAGCAATTTCAGGTGGGGCGGACTGTCATGTCCCCTTCTCAGTGACATCTCTCGGAGCACATGATTAGCCTATCATACGACCCTCGTAGGCTAATAGACTGGATAGAGGGTCGCATAGGAGCTTGGCTCAGCTTCAGTTGGCAGAGTTGGATCAGTTGGCTTTCGTTTGGGCTCGATCGGAGACTTCTTGCAGAAGTTACTATTTTTAGCAGTTCCTGGTGGTCAGAGTGGGACCCCTGCTATTTTTAGCAATATGGGTTGGCAGCGTTCGGAATCACTTTAGTATATGACAGCTTTAGACGGTTCAATCATCGGGCGAGTAACGAGGGAAATATTAATATTTAATTGTATTAATTAAATATTAATTATGCGAAGACTATTATATTAAGTTATAATTAAAAATTATAACTTAAGTGTTTTAAAGCTGAGGGGTCGCCCATCATCAGGAGGGGGCCAATTTGTAATTATATTTTATTATAAAATTGGCCAAGACTATGGAGATATTAAAATATTGAGAAAGTGCAAATTTTTAATTAAAACCCCTATTATGAAGGAAATCGCACCTCTTTGGTTATTAAAGCCTTTGCCTTGGGAATCGAGCCATTATGTCATTATTGAGAATTGAAATTGATCAACTTTGATCTTAGCAAGAAGCTTCAGGGTTTCAAGTTCGAATTCCTTGGGGAACGTGCCATCTCCATTGGAAGCAATTCAGAGGGTGTGAAATAACACATGATTTATTGCAGCAGAGGTTTCTTCATTCAAGTGAAATCACAGAGTTTTCAGAGATCTATTATCTACAGAGTTTTATCAGTGTTGCATTCGGAGAGCCTTCCTCATACTAGGCGCTTCATTTCAGAGGGTTTAAGCATTGATTTGGGCAGGCCGTACTGTTGTATTTGCTGCTGATATAGAACTGTACTTTCCTGTACCTGGCCGTACCATACACCATGCCGTACTTCATCTTCTGAGGGAGGCGCAGCCATACTTCACCTACCAGCTTGTTTCATCATTGGCGCCCTATATCTGGGATCATCTGCCACCAATTTTTAGAAGAAGGACGCATTTAATGCCGCTGTACTGGATCTGTACTTTTAGCTGCTACAGCAAAGGAAAAACCAAGTTTTCAAAAATAATATCATTACTTTACACTTTGCATGTAACTGTTTAGTTGAAATCGTCTCTGGTAGATTTTATATATAATAAAATAAGCTTGAAGTTGCAGTATACTATATAGTTTACAGAGTTGGATAAATTTTATAGAATTTATTTACTATTTTATGCAAAATCGCATTATTCCTATTTCTTGCAAAAACCCCAAAAAAATCAAAAACTTCAGAAAAAACAAATAAACAGTCAGTTGTCAGAATCAGAGGAAACTAGGAGTTTCTACAGAGCACGGGCATTCAATAGAATGGCTCATTTTTTTCTTATTTTACATTAATGAGCAGACAGTCGCGTGAAACCCATGCTCTTGCAGTGATATTTAATACGGGTTAAGCACTAGAAGTCAAGACTTGTGACTGCCACAGCATGGTCCCTTCAGCAGTTTCCTCTTTCCAATGTATTCAACGCAACATGGGCCGCTTATTCTAGAAAGTGCCAAAGTCTTTTCCTTTATGTTATATATTGTAACCTCTCAGTGGATAAGGATATCTCTCATTTTGTAAGGCGAAGCCCTGCCAAATTTCACCTTTGATCAATAAGAATGTGTTTTACCTCTATCTGACTGGTTATGCTTTTGAGTGTGTCTGTGTGTCAATTCTATGTTCAGTTATTTTAGATTGATGCTTTCACAAGATTGACACCAACATACCTAGTATAGCCAAAGCCATTTCTGCAGAGTAACTGGAAGTGCTTCATCTGGAGCGCAGAGATAGAAGAGTAGCTATCAGACAGTGTGTTTTCTACAGCACCTGTGGTAAGTTCAATTCCCTTGTGTCTCCATTGAGCCCCCTGTTAAAATACCCCTACAGTCTGGTCTTTTTGCCAGATAAAATGTATGTTCGCCCCCTTCTGGTTTGAAGTGTGAATAGCTGAGTAGATAAAAATCGTTTGGTGCATCACCACTTAGATTAGTTTCTGTTTTGGTTGTATCCTTCTCCCTTTTCACCCCCCCGCCATTGTTAGCAGTAGTAGTAAAAGACTTCAGAGATGCATCAAAAGGAGCTAGCCCTTATCTAGAGATTCTCCCCTTAGTTTTGCCAAACCCACAGCAAGAGAGGAGTCTCCATTGTGCCGCATGGAAGAGAGAAGCCCAGCCTTCTTTCAGGGGTGCAATCCACAGCGTCAACACTCGCAACAAATTGTCCGAAGAGAAAGGTCACTTGCAACTTTGCCGAAGATAAAGTGTGGAAGTCTTATAGGGCATTCTCAAAGGGACAAGACATGTTAAAGATCGAGCAAGTCTACAAGGATCAACGGCGCAAAAGCATTACAAAAATGCTGAAGAAAATGAGATCACGCCAACATGCCGAAGTTTAATGCCAAATACAAAGGATAAAGATCGAGCATATTTAGGATAATTTAAAAGAGCAAAAGCGAACCCATGGTATAGAAAGCAAGGAAATGCAAAAAAGGAAAGAAAATGAGCTTGATGGTTAATGGCAAAGCAAACTCAAATGATCCTCCGAGAGCACGTGCATTTGACAAGTGTCAAAAGGTCATAAGGAAAGATCTAACCAAAAAAAGAACGTGAACTTGGCATGACAATTTTTTTTGAAAAAGCTCGCAATCAATGTCTTCCAACTGTCTGTATAGGAATAACTAGAACTGGTGATGAACTCGATATATCTTCATGGAGCTCAAGATATTTCAATCAAAGTTATCGAGAAAGCGGGGCAGTTAAGTAGAAGTGCAGATGCCAACGATAGTAAAGGCATTTGAACGTTGCCGTTTGAAGCATGAATCGAGACATGAAGTCAGAATCACATTGAATGCAGACCAGAAGTGATCAAGGAAGCGGTGCAATTAAGTGCAGTAGAAGTGCAGATGCCAAAGACAGTAAAGAGATTTGAACATTACCGTTTGAAGCATGAATTGAGACACGAAGTCGGAGTCACATTGGAAGCAGACCCAAAGTGATCGAGGAAGCGGCGCAGTTAAGTGCAGTAAAAGTGCAGATGACAAAAGACAGTAAAGAAAATTTTGAACGTTGCCAAGTGAAGCATGAATTGAGACACAAAGTCAAAGTCGCATTGAATACAGATCAAAATCTTGAACTGGTTAAGTTCAGTTGAAAGTGTAACACTTTACAGAGAGACAATGTAACAATCATTGCCCAATCTGCCCTTAATTGTCTCAATTTGCTGCCTTGTAATTTTTTCAAACACTTTGTAAGCAAAGTGCTTTTTGCTGGTTTTTGTCACAGTTTTGATGATTTGTTTGAATGACGATGGATTAAAGCTTCAAGTGTTTATAGAACAATGCAAGAATGACAATGCTAAGTTCTAGATGCAAGAATGACTTCTTTTTTTGTTCTTTTCTATGCAATTAGATGAATTCGCAAAGCAAACTAGTCACTTACAGCCAATGGACATTTAGTCGAACAGTTGGCATGCAACCTACTATCTCAATTCAAATGCTCAAAAGATAACTATAAATGACTAGCAACTTGTGATTCTTATTTGTATTGATGATTTGATACAATGCTCCACTAGACTAGCCAAGACTCTTGGCATAAACAGGAATTACAATTATATGGTATGCTGGTATGAAGGACGCACACCTACAGCTGTAGATATAAACTATACTAAGGGATGAATTGTATGCAATGAACCCTGGTGGCATTGAGGCGCCCTTGAGAATAGATGGAGCAAGCAATTTCTCAGCGAAAAGATGATCTCCCAAGCCAAATCGAATTTTCCAAGGCAGTCGCCCCTGTTCTAGTCTGATCTTAAATTTAAAATAATATGCAATGAATATGCGCTGCCTCAAGCATCTAATATCATCTCCATGCTCCAAGGAAGTGGGCGCACCAAGCCAAGCAGAAAATCGATGCAAAATGGAACCCCCACAAGCAAAAACGTCCCTCCTAATGGCGTCCTTCCTTGAATATCAAATTTCTCTACAATGCAATCTGCTCTCTTAACCAAGGAAAATCGATGCCAAGCTATATAGAAACCAACACCAAAAGATAGCTATGCAACCTCCACAAATTCACCAAATCGATTTCTCCAAAATTGGCCAATGGCCACAAATTTTGCTCCAATTGAGATGACTGAAATATCACCTCCAAAATGCAACCCTTTAAAAGATATTTCACTCCCTCAGTTATGCTATCAATAGGAGTTATCATTCCCAAAGACATTGATTCACTGCAGGAAAATCTAGGCTCCACCAGCATACCACAGAAAAGACAACATCAAATCGAGATAATTCATAATGGCATCCCACACCTCCCTTTATACTCTTTTTTTTTTCCCTTCATTTGGGAAGCTTCTAGAAACATCATAATATTTTATTATTATTTTTTCCTTTTAATATATTATATTTGCACTTGAATATAAAATAATGAATTATATCATAAAGCACAAATATAACATCATTTTGTAACATGAGGCTTCTAAAAATAAAAACATTATAATAAATCATTAGAAAACCTCCAAAATATGTCGAAACTTTCCCAAAGAAACCAATTGCCATTTGGGTAATTGCAGAGAGGACCCTCAAAACATGTCGTATTAGTCTACAAGGGCCACTGATAGGCTAATCATGTTGAAAGTACAATGTTTAACTAGAAGGGGATATTATAGACAACCCTAAGATGCATCTGTCTATATATGCTACGAACAAATCATTTGAATGTAGCTATCTTTCTACTGCTACTACAATAATAATTAGAGTGTTAACTCAAAATTGTTGAGAGAGGACATATGCAGACAACGTGAAAGAGGCAAAGAAAATAAAGTGTGTCAAAGTAGAAGATATCTAGACACAAAAAGATAAAGGTAGAGAAGCCGAGAAGACACACAACTAAGGCACAGTTATAGACTAGACTTGTAACAGAAAAGTGTACAAGATTCATTCTGAATCTCTTCTATATTTTGAAGTTGCAGCTTCATTTCTCTGATAGGTTAGTGCCATTAGAAAAACTGAGTTGGTGCTCAATTAGGAAGTTGATGCTTCCTTAGAGTGGGTGCTCTTGAATGTAACCAGTGAGGTTTGTCTGTGAGACTTCTTTTTTGTGAGGTTGGATTAGAACAGTAACTTCTAGCTTTTCTCATCGTGGTTTTTCCCTTTGGGTTTCCACGTTAAAATCTGGGGTTGAGCATTCTTGTGTGTGTGTGATCGCCTTTCTGTTCTTTACTTCGCATATACTTTGAGTATCTTGTTTAAAAGTTCTAAGAATCAAGTTTTAGCTCATCTACTGATTCACCCCCCCTCTTAGTAGATAGTGTGTTCAACAGGACCAAGTCAGTTGCAAGCTAATGATGACTCCATGCTCAATGGACTAGGCAGGGCAAAATGTTGGGTTTGTTCAAGCAAAGTAGGCATGCTTCCCTGCGAGTCACCAAAATGTTGGCCATTTTTTGGCCCCCATATCAAATTTTTCCTAAGCATGGGAGGAGGGACTTTCAAAGCAAGAGAAAAGCAAGTCTTTGAGAAGACTTTGGATTTTCCAGCAGTAACAACTTCGGGTTTCTGGGGCAACTCAACTTCTCCTTTTTATAAGTAATCAGTTGAGCAAAATCCGAAGTAAGGGGGTGCCAAAAGTCTGATTTGGTCCTTGAGGGTGCTTCTCGGGTTTTCTAAGGAGCAAGTCTTCATCCAAAAGAAGTTTGAAAAGCTAAAAAAGAAAGATAAAAAGGCAAAGAATTCATTTGAAAAAGTTTTATGAAGGAAAAAAAAAGGACAAAACCTTCGAACAAAAAGTCTGAAGGAATTCCTTTGGACAATTTGTCTGAAGGAATTCCTTCAGAGATTTTGCCCAGGGAAAAAAAATCCCATGGACAATTTGTCCGTGGAAAACAAAGCTGAAGTAATCCACAAGGAAGAACCCGAAGTCTTGGACAGGCAGATGTCCGAAGACTTCAACTAAAAAAAGTCCGAAGACTTCATTAGGGAGAAGTCTGAAGACTTAGACATGAGAAAGCCCAAAGTAGGTAGGCTGAGAAAACCCGAGTTACTCCACTTAGAGTAAATCGGGTTTATCCAGGTGCTCTACTTAGGAAGGCTTCATGAGTAAAGAAGCGGCCAAAGTCCGAAGTTGAGAAGCTTGAAAAACCCAAATTACTCATGGTAGATTAAATCGGGTTTCTCCAAATGCTTCACTTAAAGGAATTTCATAAGTAAAGAAAATGCAAAACCCTGAGTTACTCCATATGGAGTAAATTGATATTTTTTCAAGAGCTTGACTTAAGCCATCTAGCAACACGGGAGACATGAAAGCAATGGATGACAAAACTGCCATGTGGCGAAAGGCATAATAGAAAGGACAAGTGGCAAGCTGCAGAGTGGACGAATGGCATAGACGCATCCAAGAAGGCAAAGGCGGTTTTCCAAAGGGAGGCTATATATTCTATATATCGACTATAGGAAAACCATTGTCTTGGATTGGTTTTCCTCAATAACCAATTTTGGTCTCCATGGGCATATGAGAAATGAATGCAACGACATGACTTCGCTCAAAGCAAACAGACAGCCATCCAAGAACAGGTTAATCATGACGTTGCAAGCATGGAGGTGTGGTCCTCACAAAGGGAAAATTCAATGCATGGGAAGGACTCGAGGAGATCTGCGGCGATCATGGGCGACGCGTTTCATGGTCAAGGCAAGACAACGACAGTGGTCCCAGTTGTTGATGTGGATTGCACACTCTGAAGGGAGGCTCAGCTCTCTTCCTCCATGCGGCACAATGGAGACATTCTCTTGTTGTGGGTTTCAAACTTGAGGGATGAATCTTTAGATTAGGGGCTAGCTCCCCTTGATGCACCTTGAGGCCCTGGATTTCCTACTGCTAACAATTGGGAGGGATAAAAGAGAGAAAATTACTGAAATCAGAACCTAAACTAATATGGTGATGCACCAAAATGGTTGGTCTTCTCAGCTTGGACATACACTTTACACTAAAGAGAAGCAAGCATACACTTCATTCAAATGAGAACCTTTTCTGCATCAGTGTTTCAACAAGGGATCCTATGGAGATATAGGGAGGAAGAACTACTAGAGGTGTTCTAAGACACACTATTGGATAGTCTGTTCACATGCGCCTATACTCTAAGATGAACACTTCTTGTTGACCTGCAAAGAAGAACTCACAATACACTAGATATGTTTGCATAAACTTATGAAAGCATAAAAGGAAATGACTGAACATAAGATAAAACCATAGACATATGCAAAAGTGTAAGCTCAAATGGAGGTAAGAATGCTTCTTTTGATTCAAGGTAAATTTTTTCAGGGCTTTGCCATACAATCTGAGAGAGATCTTTTCTCAAGTGAGAAGTTACAACTATATAGAGAGCTTGAAAATAGATAAATTGACCAATCAAGGGATAGAAACCCATGTTGTATTAAACACTTCTACAACAACCACAAGCCCATGCTGCTGTTGTATCCTTCCAATTGCATATGGGAGAGCCATGATGTAGGTGCTCAAGTCGTTGCCCTTGTTGTCCTGGTCCTGCAAAAGCATGGGATACTCTTTCTAGCAACTGACAAGGCCATCCCCAAGTTGCGTTGACTGGGCTATGCTCTCTTCAATGTTGGGTGCACTTGGTTGTGCATTGATGGCGAAGTGCGAAAACATGGGCTGCTCTTCTCTATAGTTCGAAAACCAATCCTTTAATTGGTTTTTTGGTAGAGACTATTTCACCTAAGTGCATTTACTCTTTCTGTTGACAACATCTATGCCACCTGCTTTGGTCTGGTTCATCCTTGGGTCTGCGCTTTGACTTATCACGCCACTTGGAATGTTTTGAGCTTTTGTTTCATTGTGCACGTGGCCATGTTCTGGGTTACCTGCTTTGTTTTTTCTTACTTTCTATTTCTCTTTTGTCCTCAGCCATTTGGGCTCTTGGGGGCTTGTTATTTTCTCCCAGGCTCCTTTCTTTGCTTGCTCGTTCATTCATTCTTCGGGCTTTTGGGATTTCTTTCTGAATAATTGGGCTTGCACTCTTTGACTTTCCTTTGGCGGGCCTTCGGGCTTCCTTTTAGCTTGATTACTTCCCAATGGCTAGTTTATTACCCTGAAGTTGACGTTCATGGGCCCATCATTGGACATTTGAATCCCAACGGCTCGCTTATCACCCTGAAGTTGACATTCACGGGCCCATCATTGGACATTTGAATCCCAACGGATAGCTTATCACCCTGAAGTTGACGTTCATGGGCCCATCACTCACAAGGACAATTCCTTCGACATTTTTGCAAATGAACTTTTTTGAAGAGAAAGTGACCCTTCAGAAAGATTGAAATGGTCCTTCTGCATTTGAAAATGACCTTTCCCTTTAGAAAAATACCTTCGGAAAAGCTGCAATGGTCCACTTTGATGACGAAGTGCCCCCTGCAAAGACACCTACCCTTCGGACTTCTTGTCTTTCGAATTTTTTTGGACAAAACGTCTGAAGGAATTCCTTCAGACATTTTGTCCGAAGGAATTCGTCCTTGGCTTTTCTTCTTTGGTTTTCCTTCAGACAAAATGTCCAAAGGAATTCTCCTTGCTTGTCACCTTTTTATGAAGGGCAAGCTCCCTTCGGGCTTCTTGTCTTTGCCCCTTTGCTTCAACCGGATGCCCTCCGCAAGGACATTTCGAGCCAAAAGTGCCCTTCAAAACTTTTGTACTGGTCCTCACACTGACGAAAAGCCCTCTGCAAGGTCCATTTTGCCTTCCAACATATCCTTCGGAAGTTTTGTAAAGCTCTGTTTTATCTTTGAAGTGTCTCCCACAAGGGCACATACCCTTCGGGGAAATTGCAAATGACCCTACAGGATGCCCAGGGGCCTTCCGCAGAAAAAAACTTGCCTTAAGAAGTGTCTAAGACCAATTCAGCTCTTCCGAAGGACTTTCTCAAAAAGCTTTGAAGTAAAGACGTCTCAAAACCCAATTGCTTTGTGAGTGCTGGAAAAGACCAATGCTTGATGAAACAACACCTGCACCTGCACAAAAGCAACCTTTTTCTTGATTTTTTAAAGGGTTAAGACCTGGCTTCAAGGCAAAAGGTCATGAAGAACAAGGCTTCAAGGCAAAAGAAGGGGGGGTGCCCATTTTGGCATGCAGGATTCACAAAATGGTCAACACCAGTCTCCAACGTCTTCTTCCTCTCTCTTTTCTACCGTGCGGCTCTCCCTCTCTTTCTCTTCCCTTTCTCTATATATATCATGAGATTTGCCATTTCTTAAGGTTCCCAGTTTTATAGACTTTTTTCATCTTGCTGGGAGACAGATGTCCATTGAGACATTTGCAAAAGTGTGCTCCCTTGGTTAGGCTCGACCCTACCAAGATATTGTAAGAACTGCCTCTTGAATGTGATGAGACTCGATTTCTTCGCCCATCTCTTGTCTTCGATTAGTGCTTTAGTATGTTTGTTGCTTGGTGGATTCGTGAATGCGCATATTCTTAATCCATTAGCCTGTTGCTTGCCTCTTTGAAATATTTTCAAGTTTTGCAAGTTAGGACTAGTGTTCTCCCTGAACCTCTTCCAGCATGTGTTAGCTTGATCCTGAGATCGTGCAAGCCTAAGTCGCTTCATGACTGATCTAGTGTGGGTTCGAGCGTAGATGAGTGTCCATTTAAATTTGGTGCATCGCTTGTTAGCCTTCTTAGGAGCCCTTTTCCCTTTTCTAACCCTTTTCCCTTGAAAGTTTCATTTCAGTAGTAGTTTAGGTGATCCACCAGAGAGGAACTAGTCTCTTTAAAAATCCTAGAGGCTAGGAAACCTACATCCTGAGGTTGTTTCCAGGCTTATAGCTAGAAGTGGGAGAGCCTGAAAAACTCTCTCACAAGGGTGCAATTCCAAGCTATAACAGTACCTCATGCACTTAATAACATCACTTTAGGCCCCCTTTTAAAAACACTTTACTGGATTTAAACTTTTAATAATAAAATAATATTACTGGATTTAAACTTTTAATAATTGTTGACAAATTTTGGTCCTACAAGCCAAAATTAGGCACCCCTCTTTCTTTTTCCTTGTAGGGTATTTTAGCCCAGGTTCTGACAAGTTCATCCCACAGTTTCTTTTCTCTGACAGGTCTCTTTCTGTGAAAAAACCAAGCATTTCCTCCATCTGATTGCCAAGTGCTTTGGGTCCGGCAAGCAAAAGTTCGACTTGAAACCCATTTTGATCTTGAAAAGCCTAACAGAGTAAGCAAGTTACTTTGGAGGGCCTTTTATCGGCAGAATAGACCAAGTTCAAAGGGCCAAGGGTCTTTTACAAAAAGTCCGAAGGGTAGGTACCCTTGCGGAGGGCACTTAAGTGCCAAATAGGAGCTTTGCATTCTTTTGAAAAGTGACTTAGACGTCGAGAAGCCCTTGCGGGAGGCAGGAAATTGACAAAATAGACCTTTATAAAAGCCCAAAGGGCAACTTTGGGCTCAAGGTGTCCTTGCAGAGGGCAGATGGTGGAAGCAAAAGGCCAAGGCAGAAAGCCCGAAAGGGAGATTTCCTTCGGAAAAAGTGACAAGCCAAGAAATGGATTTCTTTGGACAAAATCCATTAAGAAACTCAAGGAACGAATTTCTTAAGACATTTTGTCCGAAGAAATTCGAGAAAACAAAAACCCAAAGGGTAGGTGCCCTTTCAGAGGATGCTTGGCCATCAAAAGAGGACCTTTCCATTTTTTCAAAGGATCACCTTCCCTTCAGAAAAATCCGTTTGCAAAAAAGCCAAAGGAATTGCTAAAGGGTAGTGATGGGCTCGCAAACGTCAAATTCAAGGTAGCGAAAGAGCCGTTAGTTTTCAAATAGTGACAGGTTCGTGGACATCAATTTTATGGTGATAAGATATATGTTGATTTTCAAATGTTTAATGACGGGCCCATGAACATCAAATTTAAAAAAATGAGTTACCCGTCAGTGAAAGTTCAAAGAATAATTATTTCGGACAAAATGTCTGAAAGAATTCAAAAGCACAGGCCCTAAGTGTCATCAAAGGCAAGTGTCAAAGTGGCGAGCATAATGAAGGGATTTCCTTCGGGCATTTCACCCGAAGAAATTAGAAAGGCCAAGAAGCCCAAAGCAAGATTCAACAAACCGCCGAGAAAGCAGCCCGAAGGAGAAAAGATAGCCCCTAGGAGCCCGAATTGCCAAGAAAAAGCTAAGTAGCAAGAAAAGAGAAAAGCATAGCAGGTAATCTAGAATGCGGCCACGCACATATAAGACAAACGCTCAGGACACTCTAAGTGGCGTGGCAAGTCAAATGCAGGGGCAAACTAGACCAAGCTAGGTGGCAAAAGAAGCGTCAGCAGGAGAAGTAATTGCTTGCAAATGAAATAGTCTCCATGGAATAGCCATTAAAAGAGCAGCTCTAGCATTCAAGAGAGCGGCCCATTTTTCTTTGTTTAGCATTAATAAGCAGACAGCGATGCAAAATTTCATGAAGAGGCGGCCTTGTCATTCAAGGAGCAAAGCGTCCCATGATTTAGCAAGAGCGTTTAATGCAGCTTGAGCAGCAAAGTCAATATTTGAGACACCTACAGCATGACTCTTACAGGCGCATTTATGGAAAGATGACAGCAGTATGGGCGAATTCCTCTTGTCGAGGTGTTTAATGCAGTACGAGCTGCCTGCTCTTGAAAGGGTCAAGGGTCTTTCTCCAATTGATATATATATTGTAACCTCTCAACTTTGTAGAGGGATCTCTCATTTTTGTATGGCAAAGCCATAACAAAATTTGCTTTTAATCAAAAGAAGCATTTTACCTCCATCTAATTCTTTACACTTTTGCATATGTTTGTGTATTGCCTTATGTTTAGTCATTTATTTTAATGCTTTCATAGGTCGATGCTAGTGAATCTAGTGTATCCAAGATCTTCTTTTGCAGGTTAACAAGAAGCGTCAAGGTTGGAGTATAGATGCAGTTGAGCAACCATCCAACAGTGTGCCTCTAGAGCACCTATGGTAGGTTCTTGTCATGTCCCTTCTTTAGCTCGGTCTAGCAGAGACATGTGAGTCAGCTTATTATAGGGTCTTGTAGGTTGATATTGTTGGATAGAGACCCAGTATGGCTATACAGTGTTGGGGACTTGGTGTTCTGGCCGTCGCTGATCAGTTTGGAAATGTTCCTATTTTTTAGGAGGCAGTTCCTAAAATTATGGGGGTTACCCCTACTTTTTAGGAGGATATGATCATACCCAGGGATGGGTATCCATGAGATCATTCCTTGAGTTCAGTTTCAGAGGATTTGGGTTTGTTTCCTAGTTTCTAGAGGCATCCCTAGATTTTAGGAATGACACTGCCAGTGAATCCTTGATTTCCGACTTCAGTCACAGGCAGGTGGCAGGGTGACTTTCTGGTTTCTAGATTCATTGGTTCATTTTGTTGCTACTTGGGTTATATTTTTAATATTTCCTAAGTTTCCGTCTTTTAATTAAATAAGGATAAGTTTATAGCCATTTTGGAGTAATAAGGGGTTTTTAGCCTCATTTGGATGCGTACCCTAGGGTGTAATAGCTCGTTGGAAAAGTCTTGGACTTTTCTAAATATTTCCTTCTTGACTCAGATCCTTTCGGTGGACGGATTTCTCGGTATGGGAAAAAGGGTCAATTTCTATGTACTTGACCACTTAAAAAAGGGAAATATAACATGTTATGACTTAAACGCCCCATGGGATGCTTTTAGGGTTTGAACTATTTGGAAAGGGTTATAAGGAGGACAAAAGAGGATTATGATTCATTATTGACATATTATATTTTGGGAATTGCGCTTTTGGCTCTGGAGGAGTTTATAGCATTGGGACGCCAAACCCTAGTGCTGCCTGTTTGGGACGTAGCCCCCAATTCAGTGGATTGTTGTTTGTTCAATTTCATTTGGAGTTTGTTCAGTGTTCTTCTGGTAGGTGCTGGAATTTGTGACAGAATTCAGCAGATATACAAGGGTGATTTCAGAGGGTGAGGGTTTTACATTTATATGGCTGTACCTGGCAGCCTTTGCAGCTGTACGACTGTACCTGACAGCCAACCTCTTTACCACAGCAGCGCATTAACAAGGATCTTCAGCTTGCCGCGACCTTCTTCTGGTTTT